>CM066733.1:145564420-146202753 GCA_033961575.1 Aselliscus stoliczkanus
TGTGGCATCTAGAATAGTGAACAGAACCCTGTGTACCTGTGTGTTGCTAAGAGAAGCCTGTCCTTTTTTTTTTTTTTTTTTTTTTAGCTTTGGCAGCCCTCATGCCTTCCTTTTTCTCATATATTTCATTATTTAATCCAGCAGCACATTGGACTCGTTCAGGGGATTGAGACTGAAAAAATACTTATGGCCATCTCCCCTGAAGATTCTGATTTCATGGGATGGGGTGGCGTCTGGGCAGGACTATTGTTTCAAATCTCCTCTAGTGATTCTAAGGGATGGTCAGGGTTAAAAGCCTCTGGACTTTCAAGTTTTCCCTGTATTTCCGAAAAGGTGAAACCCAGACTTGGGCAGAATTCAGACGAAGCTTAGGCTGATGTTTGATGTTCCTGGCTGTTAATGTCCGTCCACCCATCATATTCCAGGAGAGCATTTTGTATCAGAATCGTGGGACGAAGCTACTGGCCCTTGGTCAGCCTCCAACCCTTTCTAGTCCTGAAAGTGTTTTTGCTACTTTGTCCTGACATCATAGTGTAATAGAAATTTCCAGCTAGACATTATCTCACTTTTTTACATAATTTTTCATGAAAATGTAATAGTTATTAAATATAAGTGATTCCTAAATATTTGGATTTTGACCACTGTTGTCAGATACAAATACTAATGAAACTACATCTTTTTTGTTTTTCAAACTATACATTTTTTTCAAACATCTTTTATATGTGGAAGAATCCTTGAAGATTATTTTAATATAATCTCTTGATTGTATAAATGAGGAAACCAAGACTCTGAGAGATGAAGTGCTTTATCTAAGGGCACATAGCTAGTTAAGAGCACAGACAAGGACCCTGGCATGCAGAGTCCCATTCCGGAATGTTCTTTCTCCTCCATCCTGCCTTTCCCCTGTTCTCACCCGTTCTTTATGTTTTTTCTTTTTTTTGAAAGATTTTATTGGGGAATTGGGGGAGGGGAACAGACAAGTTGCTGTCCTTTTGTTCTTCAGTCTAGTTGCGGAGGACGTTGCTTCACTGGCCCATGTTGGTATTGTGATCATTGTGCTCTTCCCGGATGAGGCAGATCAGTCGCCGGCCTCTGGACGGCCGTTCACAGTGGCTCTTGGCAGCTCACACTGGCTGCCGGCCGCTCACTGTAGCCTATGGCAGCCCTACTGCAGCAGGGGCTGCAGCTACGCCATCCCGGGGACTCACAACAGCCCAGCTCCAGGTGGAGCTGTTGTTCACCATCTTAGCTGTAGAGGGCAGTGTCACTGGCCCTCATGTGGGATCCAAACCGGGGCCGCTGGTGTCCCAAGCCAGCTCTTAACTAACGTGCCACTCGGCCAGTCCACTTTATGTTTTTATCTATTATTAACATGTTGCTAACTACTACACACCCAATTTATGTACCAGACAGGTCAGAATGACTTTAACTTTTTATATAATGGAGCCAAATAAACTATCTTTCCAATAAACAGTGAAAATCTTTGTTAAAAATGTATTGTGCAAAATATACATGTTCAGCATAGGATATATTTTGCAGATTAAAATTTTAATTTAAATAGGAAATAGAATAGCTCTTAGGAATAGCTGGTATAACTGATTTTATTGTTACTTGGCTTCTTTTGTCAAAGAAGAGGATGAAGTAGAGGTAGGCAGTACTGAGATAAAGAAGTGAGATTCTAAAGATGAGGTACATATGGGCGAAGTTCTTTGTTAACCGTGATATGCTATAGGAATATTTATAAAAGTCAGGCAAATCATGGAATTACGAAAAGTTGGGGACCTGGATTACTGAGTTCAAACCCTTTATTTTAAAAATGAGGACTTCAAAGTTTACTTGACAAGGACTGGAGCTTGAATCTTCATCTTCAATCTTTATGTTTGGAACATTAAAAATATAAGAGAAAGAGTGGCTCAGTTGGTTAAGAGCTCGCTCAAGAGTGTGAGCTGAGCTCTGAGCAATAGCAGTTTGATGCCCAGCCCGAGCTGAGCAGCCGCTAAGCTGCCAACAGGTAGCAGGATGGCTCAGCTAAAAAAAAAAAAAAAAAAAAATATATATATATATATATATATATATATGAAATGTATTGGTTGTTTTCTTTTTATATATGAACATAATTTATGTTCATTTAGAAATATGAATATAGAAAATATTAAATATTGTAAAGAGGCACGCCTGTCTATATATTTTTAATTTTTCTTTTTTGAGTTTCAGGTGTACAAAACACTGTAACAGTTAGACATTTACATCCGTCACAAAGTGATAACCCCCCAAATCTACTATCCCTCTGACATTGAATATAGCTTTTACAATTCCATTGACTATATTTTCTAGGTTGTACTCCGCATCTTGTGAATATATATATATATATATATATATATATGAAAATAATTTGTTCAAAATAGACTCACTAGCTTATATAAAGTGAAGAAAACAGATTATGAAAACATACAAGGTGGGCCAGCCTAGTGGCGCGGTGGTTAAGAGCTGGCTTGGGAAGTCAGCAGCTCCAGTTCGGATCCCACATATGAGGGTCAGTGACACTGCCCTCAAAAAAACAAAAAAACAAAAACAAAGCATGTATACTTTTACACTCTGTTTTCTTTATATAAGTGAGTCTATTTTTGAACAAATTATTTTTCAGAATAATATTATACATCAATGTTATAATTGAATTTATTTATAGATAATGATTTATTTAGCCATTTCCCCATTAACAAATGTTTTTTAATTTACTTCCAAGTATATTTATTTTTAGTAAGTGATACGTCAATGAAAACCTGTTTGTTGTCTTAGTGTGTATAGATTCGTTCCTTTAAGATAAATAATTTTGAAAGTATAAATATGTCTGAGACTCATGATAAACACTTCATAATTCCCTCCAGCGATGTGTACACTGATTTGAAAGTGCGTGGAGTCACCCGTTTCACCCTTCTCTTATTCTGGCTGTCTTCTAGAAACCCAGCTACTTGGATGTTATGGCGCTCTTCCGGAAACCTAATCATTTTAACAGGAAGTGTATGCATAGATGGACAATTAAGTACTGACCAAATGTGGAAGAATGTTAAGAATAAATCAAAGTCTACTGAAACATTAATTACACCCGAATCCCCATCTTGTCTACGCTTGTCCCAATACCCTCCATCCACTCACTGAAATATGAAATAAAGCTTAGCTTTATTTTCCATGACACTTGGGTTTCTGAACTAGTGGATTATTTATGTGAGTTTTATTGTAGCACAGACTGACCTCACTGCTCCCGTATGGCTTTCATAAGCCACCTGGTAGCAGCCTGCATGACATCCTGCGTCCCCAAAGGCCACTGCGATGACTGGCGCAGCAACTTGTGGTGGGTTGAGCGGGCAAGTGGCGGCTGATATCCAGCCCTAATCAGCTTTGCACAGTAGACACCTTTGCACCAGGCTGCATGTGCCTGGAAGAGGGACTCCTCCTGATTCCCACAAAGCGGCAGCCCCTTGTTTACCTCTCCCTCTCCTGGGGAGCTGCTGCTATTTTTCTGGCTGGAGAAGGAGGGTAATTTGCTCCTAGGAGCCAGGTTCATAAGTGCCAGTTGTCTGTGCAGGGAAGGTAGGCAGAGGAAACCCTCTTGGGGCTGCAGAAACCCTCATAAGCTCCGGTGTAGACAATAACCAAAATGTATCCATTCCAGAGTAGTCTAACAGGAAGTGGTGTTAGCAATTTCATTATTATTATTATTATCATTATTATTATTAGTTTTAGGGATACAAAACAACATAGTGGTTAGACATTTACACGCCTCACAAAGTGATAACCTCACCAAGTCTGCTGGCTATCTGACACTGCACATAGCTATTACAACACCACTGACTATATTCCCTTTACATTCCATGACTATATATACTTTTTTTTTTTTTAACACAGGGCCAGCTTTTTTTAAAGTTTTATTTTATTGGGGAACAGTGTGTTTCTCCAGGACCCATCAGCACCAAGTCAAGTCGTTGTTTCAATCTAGTTGTGGAGGGCACAGCTCAGCTTCAAATCCATTTGCTGTTTTCAATCTGGTTACAGGGGTGCAGCCCACCATCCCATGCAGGAACTGGAAATCTTATTGTTAAGAGCACATGCTCTAACCAACTGAGTTATCCGGCCACTCACAGGCAGCTCAGCGGCAGCTCAGCTCAAGTTGTCTTCAATCTAGTTGCAAAGGGCACAGCTAACTGGCCCATGTGGGAATCGAACCCACAACCTTGTTGTTGAGAGCATGTGCTCTAACCAGCTGAGCCACCCGGCCACCCCTATATATACTTTTAAAGTATAGTTGACATTCAATATTATTTTATATTAGTTTCAGGTGTACAGTGTAGTGGGTAGGCATTTATATAATTTATGAACCAATACCCCTAAGTCTGATACCCTTCTGACACTATACATAACTTTTACAGTATTACTGACTATATTTCCCATAGTATATTTTACATCCACATGACTATTTTGTAACTACCAATTTGTACTTCCTAATCCCTTCACCTTCTCCCCTATTCCTGCCCCCCTCCCATCTAGCAACCATCAGTTTTTTTCCCTATATCTCTGAGTCTATTCTGTTTTGTTTGTTCATTTATTCTGTTCTTTAGATGCCACATATAAGTGAGATCATATGGTATTTGTCTTTCTCAGTCTGATTTATTTCACTTAGCATAATAAGCAATTCTTTGTTTCTATTAAGAAAATAATTTTATGTCAATTTTCATATAAGATACATGTTTTTATGTGTGTGTTAAATAAGTATCTTATTTTAGAATAGTTTTAGATTTGAAGAAAAATTGTGAAGATAGTAGAGCTTTCCTGTATATCTCCCATCCAGTTTCCCTTTTAGTAAGATCTCACCTTAGTATGTGTCTATGTATTACAATTAAGGAACCAATCCTGATGCATTATGATTAATTGAAGTCCATGCGTTGTAACTATTTCTTTCGTTTTTACCTAGTTTTTTTTCCTCTTCCAGTATCCAGAATGCCATATTACAGTTTTTTTCTTATATCTTGGCCTTGACAGTTTCTCAGACTTTCTTTGTTTTTGATGACTTTGACGGTTTTGAGGATACTAGTCAGGTATTTTGTAGAATGTACCTCAATTGGGACTTGTCTGATGTTTTCCTAAAGCTTAGAATGGGATGATGGTTTTTTTGAGAGGAAGATCACAGTGGTGAAATACCATTCTCATTACATCACCTCAAGGCTATATCCTATCGACATGTTTTATGACTATGGATCTTGACTTTGACCATATGGCTGCAGTAGTGTTTGTCAGGTTTCTTCACTGAAAAGTTACTCCCTAACCTTTTTTCCATACTGTGCCCTTTGGAGGGAAATTACTATATACAGCCCACTTTTAAGGAGTGGGGAGTTATGCTCCCTTTTCTTGAGGGTAGAATATGCACATAAATTATTTGGAATTCTGCCTGCACGATTTGTCTACTCTCCCCCATTTGTTGATTTATTCAATCATTTATTTATATCAATACAGATTCATAGATATTTATTTTTTACTTTGGGTTATAATACAATACTACTTCATTTTGTTGCTTAATTTAGTCCTGTTTTGGAAAAAGGTGTATTTTTACATATAAAAACACTCTAACAAAGAACGAAATCAACTTCAGCAACAGGAGAAAATGCTTTTTTATTTTCCTTAGTGGGTCTTATTTATGCCATCTTCCATAAAATAAAATTCTGATTGCTTGTAATCTAAAAATTAGTGTTTCTCTTCTAATGTGCTAAGATCAGAGAAAAAGTGATAAGTGTTTATGACTGAGTTAGGCAATGTGTGACCGACTCAGCATTATAAGAAATACTTTTCCCATTCCCCTTCTCCAGATCTACCTGGTGACCCATTGCTCTGGAGTTAAAAGATAAAACCCACAACATGCTACTCTTTTACATGATATAGTCACTGGGTTCTAGTTGCTAGGACTTTTTTTTTTTTTTTTTTAAATTGGGGAATTGGGGGAGGGGAACAGTGTTGGGGAATTGGGGAGGGAGACCAGCCAAGTTGTCGTTCTTCAATCTCAGTTTTGGAGGGCGCCAGTTGCCATCTGGCTGCCCATTGGCAGCTTGTGGACTCTAAGCTCAAGGTGCTGTGTTCAATCTTAGTTGCGGGTGGGTGTAGCCACCATCCCATGTGGGAGTCGAACCAGCAGCCTTGTTGTTAAGAGCGCACACTCTATCCACTGAGCCATCCGGGTGGCAGCTCAGCTCAAGGTGCTGAGATCAGTCTTTAGTTGCGGGCGGCTGTAGTCCACCATCTCAAACCAGCAGCCTTGTTAGGAGCACGTGCTCTCACCAGCGGAGCCACCCATCCGCCCATTGGCAGCTCAGCGGCAGCTCAACTCAGGCACAGCATCACGGCCCATGTGGGAATTGAACTAGTGGCCCTGTTGCTCAGAATTCATGCTCTTAGGCTTACTCTTAACCAACTGAGCCACTTGACTGGTCTGCTAGGAGTGTTTTTAGTTCTCTTAACATATTATCCTTCCCACCAAAAAGTTTTTGCATGTACAGTTGACCCTTGCACAACACAAGTTCGAACTGTATGGGTCCACTCACACATACACAGGTTTTTTTTTCAACTGACAATTTGAAAAACCTTGCAGACAAACCACACAGTCTAAAAGAGATGACATAAACTTATGGTATCGATAAATACAATACTGTACTTTCTCTTCCTTATGATTTTCTTAATAACAGTTTCTCTAGCTTACTTTATTGTAAGAATAAAGTATATAATACATATAACGTATAAAATATGTGTTAATCAACTGTTTGTTATTGGTAAGGCTTCCAGTCAACAATAGGCTATTAATAGCTAAGTTCTCAGGGAGTCAAAAGTTATATTTGGATTTTCTACTGTGATTGGGGAGTCAGTACCCCTAACTCCTGTGTTGTTCAAGGGTCAACTGCATTAGTCTCTCTTTTAAAAGATTCCTTCATTCAGAATCCATACCTTTCATTCATATCTTCAGTTGTGGTAGCTGGCATATATATGAAATTTGTGGGGCAGGCAAGAGATAATGGTGTTGACTTCAGCAGATTTTCTTCTTCTCTGGGAAACCTCAGTTTTTGATCTTAAGGCCTTCAGCTGATCTGATGAGTCTCCCTGCATTATGGAGGGTATAACTTAGTCAACTACCTATGGAATACCTTCACATCAACACCTAGAGTAGTGTTTGAGTAAATAACTGGGTACCATAGCCTAACCAAGATGACATGTAAAACTAATTATTATGGTGGCTACGGCAGAACAGTCCTATACATCGGAAAGCACCCAGTGACAGTTCAGTGAGAGAGTAGTGTGGGGGAGGGGAGTGGGGGGCACTGTAGTCAGAGTGGTCAGGGAGAGATGACATTTGAGCTGAGGTATGGCCAGATAAGAAAGAAGGGAAAGAGTCAGTCATGCCTTGAATTTGCAGTTCTGCAAATTTCCAGCCGAGATTTATGCAGTTTCCCTGGGGACCATACTTTGAGAGCCATAGTTTAAGGGTACACAGTTTTGCTATGCAGTTTATCCTGGGAAGGCACCTAATATCCCACTGTGATCATTTTCCTCAAAAAGCCTATTTCATGTGTGCTGAGAGGCTGAGAGTTTTGTTGAGAAGCTAAAAATCTCAAGAGGGAAGCTTTGAAAGATCCTAGGACAAAGTAAAGAGCTGCTACAGGAAAGGATTAGCTAGACTTCTTTGGAAGGGACACTAAACACAAGTTCCACCCATTTTTAATGAGCCAATGAGACCATGATTCTAGGTTTGCACTCTGGGCAAACCACGTAACCCCTTGGGGCCTCAGTTTCCAATCCTTGCCAAGAAGAGGCTATAATGGACAAGGATTCTGAAATGTACTATGGTGACACATTGCTGTAATGAGATTTGTTGTGGGTATGACTCAAGTACTTTGCAGATGTAGGCGTGCTTTGTGAAGACAGGGTTACTCTTATATATTAATCTCCTTTCCACTCTCAAGTTTTCTTACCTGGGAGGACAAGCTTGGTGCAGTAGGGTTACAGAGAACCTGGGTCAGACAGGGGAATGTCAAGCTTCTGTGAGCCTCACCCTCCATGTGAGTGGGCGGTGGGGAAAACACCATGACCTGTCAAACTAGATGACCTTTAAGGTTCTCTTCAGCCCTCACATCCTATGGTTACCTGGCTTGTCCTCAGAGCATCCTCGTAATACTCTTGACATTGACATGAGTTTAACATTGAAGTCAGAGCAAAGCTGCTCTAGATCACAGCTGCTACGGGAGTGGCTGGTAGTGCTTGGCTTCCCCAGAGGATTTTCCTGACTCTAGTGGACCAACTTCCAAAGGCAGACGTTCTTTGCAAACCCTGCGTGGCTCACTCTCTTGCCTGCCTTTCTTGACCTTGACCCAGGTCCAGGTGAGCTACAGGGCAGGGAGCTAGGCTGGAGAGTAGAGCCGGTGCTCTTGTAATGGAATATACCCTTTCTTCATCTTGTCCTCTCTGGACTTGATTTAGAGAGTAGTCACGAAAGAACATGTCCCCTTTGCCCCAATGTTGTGTTTTTAAACACTATCAACAAACAACCATTTTATATACTCAAATGTTGCCAAAGGAGACATTTGACTTTTTATAGAGGCTTTAAACTGAGCCTCTTAGAGTGACTTTTGATGACTCATTTTAAAAATCTGCAATTTGATATATGAAGAATTATTAGGTAGTTTGTTCTAGTAGACATCAGCTGCGTCCTTGAAAAGAAGTAACAGATATGTTGACTTTCCTGGCCCAGCAAATTTCTCTCCAGTTAGTCTCAACTATTAGTCCTGGGATCCATTTGTTCTACTTATTGAAGGCAGTGGGTGGAAGGGTACACGAAAACCTTGAACTCCTTGAAGGAATAGAAATATGACCATTATGTAAAAAAGTGGGGCCATGGAGTTTATAGAGTGCTCACTGTGCCTTTAAATTTGTTCTGTGGGACTAGTTGTTTCCTTGGATGAAATGCAAAGCAAATCCCAAGACTTTCTGGTTGCTTCCAAGTGATAAAGGACTGCTAGTCACTAATTGATATAACCAGTCCAATGTAAATATCAAATCATATGAATTTCATGTAATGTCACGTCACCCATTTCCCAAGTTAGGCCTCAAACAAGTTTGCTGCAGTGGGACAGAGGGCAGTTGGCTGCTTTTGCCTTCAATCAAATGTTTCCTCTTTGTGCGTCTTGTTAGCTGAATTTCTGATCCCTACATGGCTGAAATGGATGGGTCAGCAGGAGAGCAAAGGGGCAGGAAATACGGTGGTGAGCCAGTGTCATGCTTTCTGGGCCTGGCAGGTGTCAGGAGCTGCTTCTCTCTGTTCAAAGTTTATTTCTTGGCTCTTTTGATGCATTGTCTGTAACCCAGCTCAGGGGATCTTTCACCTGTGAATCCCTCCAGGCAGATAAGATCAAGATCACATCCTCTGGCTGGCTATGGATGCTCCATCCTCAGCCTCAGGAATCAGCAATGTCTATCTATTGAGGTCACCTGTCTCCATCCACTCCATCCTTTGCCACCACAAACTTTGGGAGCACCGCCCAATCCCAACACAGCTATCTTTTCTTGCTTGCCATCATAGGAGTGAGCTAGGTTCTCTTGTCCTTAACATTTCCAGGTGGATTAGACAGAGAAGGACATGGTATGTACCAGTTCTCAGCAGAGAATTTACCAGGTCTTCTGACAGTTGTGTGCTTTCCTTGGCCTTGGAATGAGTGTGGGCATGTGCTTCCTTGCCTTTCCACCTGCGGTAGAGGGGGATGTACAGCAAATGACTTTCTTCCAGGATCCTCTCATTTCTCAGCTTCTGATCCTTTTATACCCTTCATTTGTGAGAAGGAAGAGTGAATCTCCCTTATCTCCCTTGCTACTTTGCCATTTCCCCCCAACCCCCATGATGGCCTCAGACTTCACTTTGGATTGTGATAAAAATCTAGTATTTAGGGGTCTCAACCCAACACTGGGATTAATAGCTCCATTTTTTTTTTTTTAAAGATTTTATTGGGGAATTGGCGGAGGGGAACAGCGTTGGGGAATCGGGGAAGGGGAACAGACAAGTTGCTGTCTTTTTGTTCTTCAGTCTAGTTGCGGAGGATGTTGCTTCACTGTTGGTATCATCATTGCGCTCTTCCCGGATGAGGCAGATCGGTCGCTGGCCTCTGGATGTCGCTCACCGCGGCTATTGGCAGCTCATGCTTGGCTGCCAGCCGCTCACGCTGGCTGCGGGCCACTCACTGTAGCCTATGGCAGCCCACTGCAGCAGGGGCTGCAGCCCACACCATCACCGGGGCTTGCACAGCCCAGCTCCAGGTGGAGCTGTTGTTAGCTGTAGAGGGCAGTGTCACTGGCCCTCATGTGGGATCCGAACCGGGGCCGCTGGCATCCCAAAACCAGCGCTTAACCAATGCGCCACTCGGCCGGCCCAATAGCTCCATTTTAACATTCTCTTTACACACACACACACACACACACACACACACACACACACACACACTTGCCTACATAACCATGGCTCAGCTTTTTTAACCTATTGACCATCAAATCACTTAGTTCATAAAATGAATGAAATGACAAGGCCAATCTGCTCTGTTTATACTCTTGACTTAGTGACTCTGTAGTCACTGGGCCACATAGTACAGAGTTCCTAGGGGTCATGAAGAGGACAAGTCCACGCTGTGGATAGAGCTGGGACTCAGGACCTCTGAGGAGACTCAGTGTAATGAGCCTCTCTTGAACTATTAGGGCACGGCCAGGACATGGGGCCTGGGTAAATTTCAGGGTGTCTCCTGCTTGGAAAGTGTCCTCTTGCTCTACACTTCTTGAGGAATGAATATTCTTCTGTATTTATGATAGTAGTGAGCACTTAGTAACTGCAATGTGCCTCAAAATAATAGTAAAATGTTGATCTCTTTATCTACATGAAGCTAGACAACAAGTTCAAGGAATATTCATTCATTCATTCATTCATTCATTCATTCATTCTCTTCCAACCTGTCTATTCAGCACCAAATATGTGCCAGGCAGTGTGCTAGGGGCCTTTAGGGATCTCAAAGGCTAATAAGAAACACAACACTAAAATAATCTGTGTAATTTCAAAGTGACAATTCCTGTACTAGCAAATTGCCTACCACTCTCCATGGAGAATTAAATCTACTTGACTAAGTTGTTAATTTTAAATCCATCTACTTGTAATATAAAAACGCATTTAAAAAATATTAGGGGAATAAGATGTTATCCTTAATGACAGGGTATTTAATTTTCTCTTAATTGATTTCTAAAAATTTGGAATAGAGTGTATTTAACTGTGGCAAGAACCCTTAGTATAAAACCTCCTTTGATGTCTATGTGATGAATCAGAAAACTTATAAATGCATAATACTAGGGGTTTCTTCTAATATAAAAACAACTCCCGGAAATGGCGCAATAGACAGACGCTGTGCTAACTGCCTCCCAGGATCACACCAAAATTACAAGCAAATTATACAGCATTCAACCCTGGAGGTCCCCGGAACACTAGATGAACAGAACCACTAAACGAAGAACTTAAAGAGGAGGCCGCGTCGGGTCCGGTAGGACGGGCGGAGACGAGAGAGGGCGAGCCCCGTGAGGGAAGCCCCAGCTGTGGGAAGCTTGTCTGGTTGGGGGAGAGACCCTCCGGCTGCACACTAGGCTCACCAGCCCAGAGCTCCTTTGCCGGGAAGAGGAGTTCTAAGATAGCCGGCAGTAAATTAGTGAGGACTCTCTTTGCTCAGCTCGGTGAGGCTGAGAGCGGCTGGAGAATCAGTGGGGCCAGCGCCCGGGCTTGCTCGCCAGTGAGCACTTACCTGGTTCCTGGTGGAGGGAGTGGCTGTGTGAGCCGGGCCAGGAGCCTGCGCGCTGCTCAGTGAGACCCGGGAGGGTGTGAGCTGCCTCGGATCCCCACCCTCCACATGGCTTATACTGCGTTGCCAGGGAAACGCGGGGCGGGTGCCCTCTGGCTCCAACAGGCTGCTCACTGAGACCCGGGAGTGCACGAGCCACCTCAGATCCCCACCCTCCTCTCGGCTTGTGCTGCGTTGCCAGGGAAACGCCTGGTGGGCATGCCCCGGCTCCAACAGGCTGCTCACTGAGATGCAGGAGTGCTCAAGCCGCCTCGGGTCCCGCTCTCCCGCACTGCACTTGCAGAGTTGCCAGGCTGGTGATTGGTTGTCGGGCTACTCGGCCTGATCTGCCAGCGGCTGATTGGGACAGGCTGAGACTGGGAGTTTTCCTGGGAGTGTTGGGCCGTGAGCTGTGTGCCTGCGTGATCCAGCCAGGGCTCTCCTGGTGATCTATCTAATACATCAAAGCAATCCCAGAGCGACAGCCAGAATGGGGAAACATAGAAACACATCACAGTAAAAGATCAGAAGAAACTTCCAGAAATGGAACCAAATGAAACAGAGGGGTCCCACCTTTCAGAGACAGAGTTTAGATCACTGATGATAAGAATGTTTAACAAACTTAGAGAGGACATAAGGAAGGATAGAGAAATCATAAAAAACAACCAGTTAGAACTAAAGAATACAATAACTGAAATGAAGAACACACTCGAAGGAATAACCAGTAGAGTAGATGAAGCAGAGGAGAGGATCAGCGATTTGGAAGATAAAATAGCAGAAATCACCCAGGTGGAACCACAAAACGACCAAAGAATTTAAAAAAAATGAAAATCGTTTAAGAGCCCTACGGGACAAGATGACTCGCAACCACCTTTACATCATAGGAATACCAGAAGGAGAAGAGAAGAAGCAAGGGGTCGAGAATGTATTTGAAAAAATAATGACTGAAAACTTCCCTACCCTGGTGAAGGAAATCGACATACATGCCCAGAAAGTGCAGAGAGTTCCAAACAAGCTGAATCCAAACAGGCCCACACCAAGACACATCATAATTAAAATGGCAAAGATTAAAGACAGAGACAGAATCCTAAAAGCAGCAAGAGAAAGACAGCAGGTTACATACAAAGGAACTCCTATTAGACTAACAGCTGACTTGTCTACAGAACATCTGCAGGCCAGAAGGGAGTTGCAGGAGATATTCACAATGATACGAAATAAAGGCCTACAATCAAGATTGCTCTACCCAGCATGGCTATCACTTAAAATTGAAGGAGAAATAAAGAGCTTCTCAGAAAAGAATAAGCTTAAGAAATGCACTACCACCAAGCCAGCATTGCAAGAAATGTTAAAAGGGCTTTTTTAAACAAAAGAAAGGGGTAAACAAGCTAACCCAGGGAGACCAGGAATACAAATAACAAAATAGCAATACATATGCACCTATCAATAATCACTTTAAATGTGAATGGGCTAAATGCTCCAATCAAAAGACAGAGAGTGGCTGAGTGGATAAGAAAATAGGACCCATGTATATGCTGTTTACAGATGGAATAAGATATTTCATGCAAATGGAAATGAGAAAAAAAAGCTGGAGTAGCAGTACTTATTTGGACAAAATAGACTTTAAAATGAAGACTAAAATAAAAGACAAAGAAGGGCACTATAACCCTAATAAACATCTATGCACCCAACATAGGAACTCCTAATTATATAAAACAGTTTTGACAGACATAAAGACAGAGATCAACAGTAACACTATCGTAGTAGGGTTCAACACCCCATTGTCACCAAGGGTCCGATCCTCTAGACTGAAAATCAACATAGAAAGAGTGGCCTTAAATGACACTTTAGACCAGCTGGACTTCGCCGATATATTTAGAGCATTTCACCCTGAAACAACAGAATATACATTCTTCTCAAGTGCACATGGGACTTTTCCAAGATAGACCACATGTTAGGCTACAAAACAAGTCTCAGTAAATTTAAGAAGATTGCAATCATATCAAGCAGATATAAAGGAAAAACTGATGGTTGCTGGCTGGGAGGGGGTGGGGATGAGGGAGAGGGGGAAGGTTTTGGACAGTGTAGGTGGGTGACTACAATGTTGCCGCAGGGATATGGGGGACAGTTCTGGGAATGTAATTGATAATGTTGTGAAGAGACTATTATGTTAAGTGAAATAAGTCAGTCGGAGAAAGACAAATACCATATGATCTCACTTATATGTGGAATCTGAAAAACTGAATGAATGAGCAAAGTAAACAGAAACAGACTCATACATATAGAGGAAAAACTGAGGGTTGCTAGTTGGGACGGGAGTGGGGATAAGGGAGAAGGGGAAGGGATTAGACAGCCTAAATAGGCAACTACAATATTGCCACAGGGATATGAAATATAGTTTGGGTAATATAATAATGTTGTAAAAATTTTGTGGTGTGTTAGATGGCCACATTTCTTGTTAGGGAGACCACTTCATGTATGGAGTAGAGGCTTGATCACTGCACTGTACACCTGAAGCTGATGTTGTATAATATTGTATGCCAACTGTAACTGAATATATAGATAGTCACGGGATGTGGAGTATACTGTGGAAGGGAGTCAAAGGAATTGTAATAGATATGTATGATATGGGGGGAAGTGGGGTGGTGAACTGGGGGAAGGGGGTTTTCACTTTGAGGGGTAAAAAGGATAACTATAGCACTGTGTTGTACACCTGAAACTAATCTTTTTTTAAAAAAATGTTTATTTCACAATAAAATAATTAAAAAAACAAATCCAAAAATCAACTACGTGGCTTCTTTTGTAAAAATGAAAAATTAGGAATAAATATAAAACCCTTCTCTCCATTAAAAATACATTTGAAGGTCACGATCATTGTTTTTCTGTCTTTTATTGGAACCCACAATCCCTAAATCCAGTGGTTATATCTATTGAAATGACATAAATAGAAAGCCTGAAAGATGTGGCTAAGAAAAATTGGCTGATTTGTGGTTCTAATTTTATTGATGATTTTGTACATAAGGGGATTTCAAATTAGACTATAGGCATATTTGTCATTTGCGTCCCAAGCATTTTAGCTGTGTATCAAAGCATCTTAATAATTGATATTTGACAGTCTGGCTCAAAATACTTTTTTTTATTTTTATGAAAGTTGCAGTCCTTTTCCTGACATGACAGCCACAATTTTGTCAATAATCTACCACTAATTTACAGCGGTTTAGCTGATGATATTTACTTGTGTTGTATAATGCCTCAGTAGGAGCAATGGAAGTTGGTTTGCAATGGATCTGAAAACATTGTAAAATTGTAAAAACTGGCATTTCAACAATTCATTCCAAAACACACTGGAGTCATAAGAGAGTTTCTGTTTTTCAAGTTTACATAGCTTGCTTCTGGTGTTAATGTCCTACTCCACACCTAACGAGCCACTGTACATGGTTATTTTGTATCCTCAGGGAAACAGCCCGATTTGTACCGAATTTCAATGATGTTGTATTAAGCAAACTTATTTTGGAATGGACGTAAACAAGCCTTCAACAGCAGCTCTTTATTTCATCTAAAACCTCTGGGCCCCACAACTCTGCCCTTTATCTCACTTTCTGTTACTGTTAATGTATTACTACCTTGTGCTTCTGGAAAAATCGTGGTGGAAATTGGCAAGAGGAATGTGCATTTTCTTACTTCATGTCCTTTAATCTTTGCAACAACCCTTTTAGGTAGGAATTGTCTCAACTTTATAGATCTCAAAGACTTTAATTCGTTCAGCCCAGCCTCTAGTTGATAGAGGTAGCATTCAAACCAAAAAGTGAAAAGATGCTCAGCCTTGATCACAGTAAGAAAGTTTGAATTTAAAATGCATGGAGATACTATTTTGGAAACATCAGCAAGCTTAAAGACCTACCATATTTGTGAGGGTGAGGGAATTAAAACTGTACAGACACTATAGAGGACATTTTGGCAACATCTACTATAATCTTGCACACATTTACTACTGTGAGAATTGACTTATGTACAAGGTTACTAATTGTAGCACTGTTGATAATTGCAAAAGATTGGGAGAAACTTAATTACCATAAATGGGGAACTCGTAAAATAAATTATGTTTCTTCCACACAAAAGACTAGTATGCAGTCATAAAAGGTGAGGAAGATATCTATATAGCAAAATAGAAAGATATCCAAGATAGATTGTTAATGGGAAAAAAAAAACATGGCACAAAACAGGGTACATGTTGCTATTTTTAAAAAAAGGATGTGGCGGTGGGTGGTGGGAGAGAGAGAGAGAGAGAGAGAGAGAGAGAGAGAGAGAGAGAGAGGTCTTATATGCATGGAATATCTTTGAAAGAAAACTTAAAAACTAGTAACATCTGTTGCCTCTAGAGAGAAGAAATTGGTGGGTGGCAGGGAGAGGTGGGAGATGATTTTCTCAATATGGCTTTGGAAATATGTTTCGAAGTTTAAAATACAAACTGTATTATATACTTAAAAATAAACGAGATAAAATTTTTAAATGAAATAAAATCTGTAAAGCATATGGTAGATGTTCAATTAACAGCCAATAGGATTCAATTTAGGCCTCTGGTGAGGTTTAGAGACATTCATAAAAAAAGCAACTCTAGAAAAAGGATGTTTTTGGAAGATTTGGCTGTTGTCAAACCAATCTGAAAAGTCTCCAGATCATGATCATACTGCACTACCTGGGAGTGAGGGGAAATAATCCTCCCCACCAACCCAACTTCAATCCTGGTTACCCCACCGAAATTGAGGCCTGAGTAGGTTGTGCTGAAGAAGTGTCAGTAACTGGGGCGGTTGAAAACAGAGCCTGAGAGAGTTGTAAGAGAGAACAAATTGCCTGGGCAGCCACTTTTATTTATTTTTTCCTGTGAGTTTTGATTAGAATTCTGGGTCTCATTGTGTGCTCACCACCTAGAGTCAGTTCTCCTTCCATCACCATGTATTTGAGACTTTTGCCCTCTTCTACCAAATTGTGATATATAGATGATGTATTATTGAATTGTGCACTTGAAACCTATGTAATTTTACTAACCATTGTCACCCTGATAAATTTAATTAAAAAAGAATTCTAAGTCTCAATGGGGTGACTCATGTTGATTAGGGCTAGCCTGCAAAGACCTCAAGAAGGGACAGTCTTGACAGCAGATAAGAAAGTAGTAGAGAGTATTAAAGACAGGAAATTGAGGACAGGGTGGAGAAAAGGGAAAAAAAAAATACAGCATGCACAATTTAGTCATTTATTAGCATTTGTCATAAAAGTTTGCATAATTTTTTTCTTTGTATTTATTTTGCTGCTGGCAAATGTCCCTAAATGTAATATTTTTATTTGAAAATCGACCAAAACTTTGTCACTAAATTCTTCTGAGTCTTTGAGTGTTTATGATGCTATTCCCAATAATTTTTCCAGTTCTTTTAAAGGGCTGTGGCTTTTATGAAGGCTAGAACTTTTTGATCATAAAGTGGTTTCCTTGATGAGTATGATAGCAAAATGAAAATGTACTTTAATGTCTTTCAAATTAGATTCTCTTGGATTGAAATGTATCAAATAAAGTAAGGCAATGATTTGAGAATGTAGAAATGTCCTGTGTTTTTCAAATATCTGAGGATTTTTAAGACTCTAAGAATAGCCCACTGAGCCACCAAGAGTATATCTTAATTTGATTATGCTGATTGTGGCTCACTCTAAAAGGAGAAAGAATGCCTTGTCCACATGGAAAGACTAGGGGTGGGGTAGAAAGAAGGATGTAGGAGACCCAGATTCTAGCCCAGTTCCACTGGACTAGATCTTTAGCAAGTGTGATGTTTGGCAAGTCTCCTACGACTTTCTGGGCCTCAATTTCTTTATAAATACAGTGAAAAGATGGACTTGACAACCCATAAAAAGGCCGTCAAGTTTAATAGCTCATTATGTGATAGGAAATCTGAATTGTTCTAGAAAATATGAATCTGCTTCCAAATTTTTCTCTAATTCTGGTTCTGAATTCTAGCCATTACATTCACTCTTTTTCTGTGAAGTTATTAAGGAAGTCAGTTAACAATGCAAATGTGATATCTGGTAGGGTTTTAAACATTCATTATTCAAATTGTATTTATTGGAGGCTAAGTATACATCAGGTATTGTACCAAGCAGTGAACTTGTGACTTGGGAAAACACAGTCCCTGTGTGCCTCTTTTCAATTTATAGGTCAGTGGGAGATTACAGAGAAATACAAAGGAAATTCCAACAGCTTTATCTGAGGATTTTTAGGAAGCTATAGGCATTCGTAGGAGAGGCACCTAATAGGAGAGCAAGGAAGCCTTCCTGGTGGCTGTGATATCTCAAGGGAGAATGAAAGGATGGGTAGGAGGAAGTTAAATCAAAAGGGATGAGTTAATCAGAGTGATCACACATGTAAACATTTTGACTCAGAGTCCAGAGGGTTTGAGGAACTTGAAAGAAATTCGATATGTTAGAAGTACAGTACCTGTGGGAGAGTGGGAGGGACTCTGGGGGAATGAGAATAATAATTTAAGTTCCTTAATCTTGAGATAGATTGTTTTTCCTGCAGTGTGGGGAATAAATAGTGGAAGAAAAAGTCTGGAGGCACATCTTGGGAGAGAAGATAGTGGCCTGAAGATAATGATGATGATGGGCAAAGGAAGTAGACTCAAATTAGATCAAGGAAACAGAAATAACAGAAAGATTTGTGATAGATCAAATATAGGGAATGAGAAAGAGAGCCAAGGCTGAAGTCTGGATGATGTTTTGGCTTGCACAGTTACATGAATGGCAATGCCATTTGCTGAGATAGGAAACAGGGAGGAGTAGGTCTGAGGAAACAATAAGTTAATTTTGGACAAGTTGAGCTTCCAATGGCTAATACATAGTGGGTGCTCAATAAATATTTGCTGAATGAATGAACAAGGTGGATCTCCTAGCCAGCAAAAAGATCTTGGTTGGGTACTTCTATTTTTAAGTCTTCAGTTAACAGATGAAACTTAGAACCATGGGAGTGGTTGAGATCATTTAGAGGAAGAAGCATGGAGGAGACAAGAAGGCATAGGGGTTGAGCCCAGAAGAATACTGACACCTGAGGGCAGACAGAGGCAGGGATTCTCTCAGAAGAGACTGAGTAGGAGGGACTATTAACATAGGACTAAACACCAAACCCCTAGAGGTAAGCTCTTTGAGGGCAGAGATATTTGGTTTGTTTATATTTGGGTGCCTGCCATAGACTTAATTGCTTTTTTTCAAAATGCATATGTTGAAGCCCTAACCCCCAAAGTGACTATATCTGGAGATAGGGCCTTTAGCAGGTAACTAAGGTTAAGTGAGTTCATAGGGGAGAGAGCATTATCCACCATGTGAGGTCACAGGGTGAAGGCAGATGTCTGAAAGCCAGGAAGTGAGTCCTCAACAGAACTTGACCCTGATGGCACCCTGACCTTGGGCTTCCAGCTTCCAGATCTGTGAGAAAATCAGTTTGGATTGTTTAAGCCACCCAGTCCATGGCATTTTGTTAGCAGCCTGAGCTAACTAAGTCAGGGTCCAAACAGTTAGAAATAGTCCTGGTAAATAGTAGATAAGCAATAATTTTTTTCTTTTTTGAGGGCAGTGTCACCGGCCCTCACATGTGGGACTGAACCGGGGCCACTGGCTTCCCAAGCCAGCGCTTAACCACCACGCCACTCTGCCGGCCCAATCAATATTTTTTTGAATGAATTGAATAAATGAGTCATTACGTGGCATGCTCATCAATACATCACTTCCTTGAGACAGTATGATTGTCACTGAGGGGGTTGGGAGAAGTGAGGAGCACTGGATAGCATGAGGCCCCAGAGCAGGAGTGGGGGTGGGGTTAGGGGGAGTGGGAGGAAGCCCATTATCCAGATGAGCATGGTAACAAAATAGGAAGAAAGGCCTTAAGAGGATCAAAATGTACAAAGCTCTTTTTTCCTTTTTCTTTTTTCTTTACCATTTGACTAGGGTTGGTGCTGAAATTGGGCAAAGCTCTTGGTTAATTACTAGGGGTAGGGGTGTGTGTGTGTGTGCGTGCGTGCGTGCATGCGTGTGTGTGTATGTGTGTGATGGTCCTCCTTAACATTAGATAGGACTATTTGAATCAATGTGATTTTAGACACAATCTGGGTATTGGTTTCCACAGAGAAATAATACCTGAAGTCAGCAATGAGATTCCTCAAGTAAACAACAGATAAAGGGAGGAAGAGGGACACAGTGTAATAATAATTGGAATAATTGGAATTCTTTTGTCACTCATGGCACTTATAGTGAAAGTACTTTTTGCACTGTCTTCTGCTACATGCAGTATAGGTAAGTTACATACAAACGGTTCTGACATATTTTTTAAAATGTTTTCCAAGAAAATGTAAGATGAAACTTATTAAGTTCTATTAAGCTGGTAAATTAAATCTGAATCACTCATTGTTTCCTTACAAAAAGTAGCCATTCTGCTTGACAACCAAAAATTCAAACTATCTCCATCAAACTCTGGGTAGGCAGCCAGAAAATGGCATCAAGGACCAAGGTTTTGTGAAAGTAAAGTTCTTGGGTTTGATCCTTGGCTTATATATCATTAAAAATTTTTTTTTTTTTTTTTTTTTAGTAGCGGTGGAAAGAAAAGGCTGTTAAAGAATCTGATTCCACTTGGCTTCTTATTAACTTATATCTTTGCAGGCTTAGGTAACATTTGATTGTTAAAACCTGTTATAATTATAAAGGTATAATTCTGTGGTTAAGGGAGCCGACTCCAGGGAGAGGAGTCTGACTGAGAGAAGGATGGCTTTGTACTTTGACGTCTTGGCAAAGCCAGAAGCCCACCACCTGGCTGGTGGTGCCATTGGTTGGACCTGGGGTCTATATGCTCCAGTTTGTAAGAGGTCATGGTCCACACTCTCAGCCAGGAGACAACATACATCCATCATGACAGAAATCTCAGGACAGTGGTGTCCTATAGTGGTTAGGGGCTGACTAGAATGGACATGAAAGGAACTTTCTTGAAGTGATGGAAATACTGTATGATTTCACTGAGTTGATTGTGACATGAATATATCCATCTAACCAAACTCATCAGACTGTACCCAGAAGATGTGTGCACTTCACCCATATAAATTTTACCTCATAAGACAAAAATCAAAAATCAGTTGAAAAAAGTCTACAAGTTGATCAAAAGCCCTTAAAACAAATAGGCTCAACTATTTTTAAAATGAGCAGTGACTTAAAATTCTTCATTTTTCTTCCACTTCAGAGGAAAATGGATGGTGTCAAATAAATGCACAAGGGCAAGCTCCCAAATAGAGCATTTATAATAAAAATAATGACCAGTTTGAACATAGCTAGACTTTCATGTCTCAGAGTGGAGGAACCATTTCTAGTAGTATAAGCTATTTTGGAAATAGTTCTACATTTATTTTCTTTCATGTTTCTGTTGGAGGAACAATGTTTT
Organism: Aselliscus stoliczkanus; assembly: GCA_033961575.1. Classification (NCBI taxonomy): domain Eukaryota; kingdom Metazoa; phylum Chordata; class Mammalia; order Chiroptera; family Hipposideridae; genus Aselliscus; species Aselliscus stoliczkanus. The sequence continues at coordinate 145,585,760 of CM066733.1, forward strand.
TGTAAATGTAAAAAGCTTTTAATGGAGCTACAGAAGAAACTATGTTTGGTCATAGTATTATCTGGTTATGAACTAAAAATTCAGAACTTTCTTGTGAATCATGCTGCCAAGAATTGCGGGCTTAATCCTCAAGATTGTATGAATTTGAATTTTGACTTTATGGTCTCAGTTGGTATGAGGATACTAAGATAATCTTTCAGCAAAAACACTTTTGAAAATGGTAGAACATTACATGGAAAGTTAGCTTTTGGAGATGGTTATCCAGGTAAATGTAGCTTTATTTTATCCTTTTAAGTAGCTGGATTAATACGTTAGGCAGTCTTTGATGACCTAATATGACCAGGCACAGTGCTAGGCACTCAAAGAATCCCCAAATAACTTTATGCACGTCCTGTCCTTAAGGAGCTACTGAGCAGGATGAAGGGATGACAAATATAATAATAACTCAAATTCAAGGAAGAATGTAATAAATGCATGAGAAATTCCATTGGAGTTCAGAAGAGAGGAAATTCCTTTTGAATAAGGAAGCATGGTAGATGTGGTGGCATTTGTGCTGGACCTTAAAACATGACATACTTTCCCTTGACAAGCCAGCAAAGTGGGGGTTGTAGGCAGAGAGACTGTCATCAGGAAAGCTTTGAGTGCTTGGAGTCTCAAGTTTGTGTTGGGTTGAAGCATAAGCTACACGTGGAGCAGATACACTAGACAGGATGTAGTTATGGAAAAAGAGGAGGGCTAGAACTCCTGGGGAAGTAGAATCTGGGTAAAGAAGGTTGGAGCTGGTCATGAGAAGATCCATCCCGAAGGAGTGAAAACCAAAGAAGTCAAAGACAGCAGGATCTAGGAAGAAGTAGGGGGAGGGCAGAGACATAGGTTATGGGGAGGCTCCTACAACAGGGAAGGTGATGAGGGGCTGAAGTAGAGTGATAGAAGAGGAATGGGAAAGAAGAGAGGGCAAAGCTAGAATGCTCAGGAATACGGGCGGCAAGAGAAAGACAACTCTCAACGAAGACTCAGAGACTTTAATCTGGGCATCTTGGAGGGACAGTGCTGCTGTTCACAGGCCGGGTTTGTTGACAGGAACACCATGTTTGGGGGGGAAGAGAATGATGAATCATCTTTTGAACAAGCCAGCAACGCCCCAGAGACTGCTAGAAAAGTAAGTCTGGAGATACACTCAGCAGTGGAGCTAGAGAAGTAGACTTGACCTTTCTTCACCTGTGAGTACCATTACGTCATGGCAGAGGGTGAGCACGTCCAGCCTGACAGTGTAGAGCGTGGGGAGGAGAGAGTGGGGAGCCAGACTGGGAGGTTGATGACAGAAGCACTAGGAGAAAATTGGCAAGGTGCAGTATCCTTTTCCACCCACTGTCACCAAGCCTGGGGGACGAATCTTATCAAGAAGAGGAAAGAGAAAGATGGAGAGAAAATGTTCAAGAAAATTGCCTTTACTGGATTAACCTTGATTATTAGTCTCAAAATACTCAAAAGTCTATAAAGAGATAGCTAGGCTTCTTATTCTTCCCATGTTCCAGGAGAATACTTAGAGATACTCCTTCTCTTTCTTCCTTCTTTTTCTTCTGTCTTTCCTTCCCTTTCCTGTCCTCCCTTCCTTGCACGTACTTGTTTATTTTGGACTGGCTTAGACATGGGTGGCCATTGTTGACCTAAAAGAGGAGTCGGGATTCCCACTGTCACCAACAAGAGAACTGTCTTTCTTTTCAGTATTTGACATTCTTGCTGATTGTGGAAGGAGGTTTGTGCTCCAAGATTGCAATATTTTCAGTCTTTCATGGCACAAAATCTATATTTGCAAAATGACATCATTAACATTTTTGTAACTTTTTAAATATAACTTTGTATTTCTTTCTTTGTACTGGCCTTAAGAGCCACTCATAAATCTCTCGGTAACTGCATAGGGTCCTAGGGCCAGCGACCGGCCACTCCTGGCATTGTGATTAGTCATTTAATACCCAAGGCAATGACTAATGTCTGGCAACAAAGCCTCCACTAGGAGTCATGTGTCCTGGGACCCTGGGCTAGGGCACACTGGGAACACCTTATTGCTGGGTGTTAATACCATAGTCAAGAGACACGTTGAGGACCAGGTATGCCCACATGGGCACCACTGGGACACAAAAGACCCCTCCCCATGATCCATGCTGGTACAACAAGAAAGACTAAAATCGGTTGAAAACAAAGGTACCCACCTTTGTCTTATCTTCATACCTCAGCTTTTAATAATATATATATATATATTTTCATGTGTTTACAGAAAGTAGTCAACTGAGCTATTCGTGGAAAGGTTTGTGGGTTTGGTTAAAGACGTGGAGGAGTATTACATTTCAGCTGGAAACACATCCCTAGAATGCCAAAACATTTATTCCGAAGTCTGGTTTCCTGGTGCAATCGGAGGCACGGCAATAGAGTGTCTAGTGTGTCCATTCAGAGACTGGAGGCTGGGGCCAGCAAGGCATTTGATCCAAGTTGGTCCCAGAAAGTTTTTATTGTTAAATTATATTCTTCAGGAAAAACCGCCCATGTCACATTTTTAAAACTTGATATCCATACACTTTTGACTGGCATTCTATTTTAGCCATAAGCCTATGATTTACAGCAAGCCTGTTTTCTCTTTCGCTTCGGATGGCAGTGGAAAGCATGGGTCCCTTTCTGGGCTCCATGGATAAGTAGCAAAGCGGACTGGAGGTTTGCTTCCCCGCAAGAGCGCTGACTCTGGCTGTGCCACCCTGTTCTCCAAGGGCAGACAGCAAGCTTCTCCTGACTCCCCACTGCCATTCATCCAGCTCTGTGCAGCAGCCCAGCTGCTGTGTCTGCCGGGAGGGGCTGCCAAGTGCCCTGCCTACTGGCTGCTTCCCGAATCCCTGCCATTCCACACACAAACACATCCACACACGCTCAGGCTTGCTCACACACGGAGCCACACGCACATGCGAGCACATTCCTCCTTTTATTCTCACTGTCTCAGCTCTTGACTTCTACGAGCCCATGGAACCTTTCTGGAAAGACGCTCTTGATCCAACAGGGTAGGATTGTTTTGATTTCTCTATTTGTAGCTTTAGCATTGTGAGAAAACAACTTACCTTTCTGGCCAGTGTCTGTATCCTAGCAGGGAGATGAAGATTTGCTGTTTTCCCTGGTATTGTGTGTGTGTGTGTGTGTGTGTGTGTGTGTGTGTGTGTGTGTGTGTCTTTTTGCTTTCAGGACTTACAGCATACTTAGTGTAATTTATATACAATTTGGCAGTTTCAGATTTTTAAGAGCCTTATGAAGTGCTTTTGCATGTGTTTAAAAAAGACATTTGAAAATTGGAAGTGTGATTTATGGAAACGAAATCATCTGCAAAAAAATTTGCTTTGGAAAGTAATGGTTGCTGGCCATAAAAAGAAATATCTGTGATTCACCTAATGTGGTTTTAACCCTTTCTTTGCTTACAATCTATAGTTATTGATGCTAAGTTCAGTTTTGGCTTCATGTAAAATCAGTTACATATGCATATGGTCCTCAAATGGTCTGTTTGTCTTATAAGAATTAGGTAAAATGTGCATTTATTAGTATAAAAATATCCAAAATATTACCATTAGTAACAGTAACCTTGGCATTTATATATGCCACAAATATTTACCAGGTACTCTGTTGGACGTTTGGGATAGCAATTAAAGCAAAGTATTAATGGTTGCATCAGATGGTCATATCAGAGTCTATGAGGCAAAGAAGTTTACTAAAAAGTCTAAACTATCGAAGATTATGGGTGCAAAATATATTCCCCATACCTTTGGAGTGTGTGTGTGTGTGTATGTATGTGTGTGTTTAGCTTTCAGTTCAGTTCAAAACTTTTTTCTATTTCTTTATCTGGATATTTGATTTTGCATATCCTAGTCCATGTGAACCCAGAAGGTCCAATTGTAGGATTAAAGAACAGAAATGTATCACTGCAGTTTAAAATTTGTTGGTTAGACCAACAGGGTAACATAATTGCCAAAGATGTGGTTAATGACCTGAAGTTACATTTTGTATGAAAAGGTCACATTTCATTTTCAGTTTTCTGAAGTTTTAGTTGCATAACCAGTGGAAGGCATGGACACCCATGTGCCCTTACCCAGAGGTTTTTGTGAATCATCATTCACATCAGAATTCCTAATGGGAGCAAAAGCTGTCGTCCAACCCAAACATGCAAGTCAGGCTGGGAGAGTCGCACAAGGTCATGGCTGGAAGGCACCACTTTGGGAGAATTTGCAAAAAGAAACTGAGGTCCAGCAGCATTCTCCTGATTGCAAATACAGCTCTTCCTACACGAACACCTTGAATCTCTGCCCCGCTCCCCCCAGATGCCTCCTACCTATCGCGTCCCTGCAGCTGCTAAATATAGCTGTGTGTAGCTGGCTGCATATGCAACCGTACACCCCATTCTATCTCCGTATCTCAGAGCGGTCCTCCCCAGGGTCATTCTATGTACACACTACATATTTCCAGCCAACAAGAAGAGTGAATCAAGCAGCAAGAGAGACAAACAGAGATAGATTGGAGCCTGGCACCGGGTACATAAGGCACACGTTAGAGAAAGCCCGCCGCTGGGTTAGCCTTCTCAGTTCATTTAAAACCCGGTCTTCCTTGGGCCACCTTTAGAAGTTCCCTCTGAGCCCCGGCCCTCCTGCTGTGAAATTCAGCCTCCGTCTGACAGTGGCAAGTAAAAGTTCAGGGAAGCTGCTCTTTGGGATCGCTCCAAGATGAGTTGCGCCTGGAGTGATGTTTAAGCCAATGTCAGCGCAAGGTAACAGTCCTTGGCCGCCTTCCAGCACCTTTGTAGTGCACATGAGTCCGGGAGACCCGTACTTAAAGTTGGAGACCCGGAGCCTGGGAAGGTGGAGGAGCGCGCTCGCGCCAGGCTGCACTTGCTCCGTGGAGTCTGGCCGCCCGGCTCTGGGGAACGAGCTGTCTCCCAGGACAGGGCCAGAGCTCGCATCACGGAGGGACATGCACCGCGCCGCCTCTAACCACAGGTTGTGCTCTTCTTTCAGGTGGCCAGCTGGCTGCTGAGCTTTCTGCCTGGTAGGGAGCCGGTTTGCACCTTGCCCGCGGCCACTGACCATGACCATGACCCTTCACACCAAAGCGTCTGGCATGGCTCTGCTGCACCAGATCCAAGGGAACGAGCTGGAGCCCCTGACGCGCCAGCAGCTCAAGATCCCGCTGGAGCGACCCCTGGGCGAGGTGTACGTGGACAGCAGCAAGCCGACCGTCTACAACTACCCCGAGGGCGCTGCGTACGACTTCAACGCTGCGGCCGCAGCCTCTGCGCCCGTCTACGGCCAGGCTGGCCTCGCCTACGGCCCGGGGTCCGAGGCGGCAGCATACGGCTCCAACAGCCTTGGGGGCTTCCCGCCGCTCAACAGCGTGTCCCCAAACCCGCTGGTGCTCTTGCACCAGCCGCCGCCGGAGCTCTCGCCCTTCCTGCACCCCCACGGCCAACAGGTGCCCTATTACCTGGAGAACGAGCCGAGCGGCTATGCAGTGCACGAGGCCGGCCCTCCCACGTTCTACAGGTACCGGCTCTGTCCGCGGAGCCACGGCCGGGGGTCAGCCGCGCAACCGGTGGGCGGGAGCGAGCGAGCGAGCGCCTGGGTGGCTGCTGCGCAGGCCGCGGGGCTGGCAATGCTCAGCCGGCTCCTGGAGCCCGCGCTGCAGGGCCCGCGGGTTATTTGTGGATCTCGCGTTGGAGAATCAAGTTCCCTCGCTTGGCAGCTTAAAACACAATCTATTCTCCACCCCCCTGCTTGAGAGGCAGATATGAAACCCCGTGTGCTTCCTAACTAAACAAATGCTGGAAAACCTTACAAAGCAGCAGCTATTTGTAGGGGGACCACCCCAAAGCAAATAAACACAAGGCGCTTTGAGTCCCTAGTAAATGTCCCGCTTTGGGATTTACGGCTGGAGGTTTTTGGGGTTAGGGGAGCTCAGTTTCATTTATTATTGTTTAAAAATTTATGTTTTAATGTGCTCGCAAAATTTCCTTTCATCTAGAATTTCAGGTTGGAAATATGCACACCATGATGATGATGATGATGATGATGATGATGATGATGATATTGATGATGATGATGTTGTTTTTGGGAACCGGTTCCCAGCACCCACTTTCCTCCTTCTCCCCAGTCCAGATTCAGGGCTTTATTGAACTGCACTTTTCAGGGAGCAATAGAGCAGTTGAATGGCTCTTAAGTTTCTGATCTCTGAGTTATCTGGCTGGGTCCCTGTTGGAACAGGTTGCTGGCATATGACAACAGCCAGAAATTTACAGGTGTCCTGTGAGTTTAAAATATGCCATATGGAAGCACGAGTGTTTTGAAATCCCCTCCTGCAGCTAAACCACATTTCTGGCCCACCAGGCAGAAAATGCCCATGGAGTCACGTGTGTGTGGGGGAGTGAGTGTAGGGGGAGTGGAAAGGTGGGGGTCAGCTCTTTCTGCACCTTTCACGCACTGTGGAAGAAGCACTGGCCGTGTAGTGCACACAGGAACACTTTTGTCCTTTAAGTGGTAAATGTTTTATATCCAATTTTTTTTTCTCTAGTAGAGATTATACTTTCCTCCCCACCTCCCTCCCATTTTCCCTTTGATAATTACCCCCCTTTTCCTCCTGATGAACTTGGGAGAGATTAAGTGGGTGTTTACGGTGAACACCTGTGCCCTAGGAGGAGCCCCCTGGACAAGGATGCCCGAGAGTGGGTTTGGGAGGCCTCGGGGAGCCCACGTGGCTGGGCGCTGCCAGATTGCTTACAGGTATCAGACCAGCCTCCACCCTCACCCGGACCCTTCCTTGCAAGCGGTAGACCATTTTTCCTATTCAGTGTTCTATCTGCAGTGATATTTATAGCAGAAGAAACAGGAGGAAGGTGCAGGCTGGCCCCACAGGATACTGAAAGGAAGGCTTAGGGTATCTGAAGTTACCTGGTACCCGTTAGCCCCCTCAAAGGACGTGAGAGCATCCACAGCCAATCATGTCCAGCCTGAGCTATTCCTTAAAAGACAATGGACAAAATTACAAAAACTTAAAAACGAACAAAACTTTAGAAAGCATATTTCAAATTCACTTCACTTGTTTTAATTCAGGGTTAATGTGAAAAGAGAAAAAGAATTTATTCTACCCACTTAAAAAAAGTTTTAGAACAAAATATAATTATATAATTATATCTCATTCACACATTTTAAACTCCTTGTTATGAAGGAAGGTGCTGGTACGATGTGAATTCCATAACCTCATGATGGACTCCAGAAACTATTTTTTTTCATTAATTTTCAGTTCTCTTATTGCAAATTAATGCCACTGAATTTCAATGGGCACTAATGAGACTGCTCCTTGGTGGATTATTTACTGCCTTGCTACTAATTACAAAGTGAGCATGGTCAAATAAAAAGGGGCTCACATTAAAATCATTCATCATCCCAGTGGCAAATAATATTGCTATAATATGCCCCATTTTAAACTTTCTGCACCAGATGATATTCAAATGCTTTTAGAATAATAAAAAAGATGACAAGGAACTTTTAAAAAGTTTAAAAAAAAAGCACAAAAAACCTCACACAAGTGGGATTCTTTGTGGAAATTCAGTTTTAGAATGATTTTTCCTTTATTGTTTATTTCCCATAACATCCACTTTTGTTTGAATTCTGCCTCCTACTACCCAGGGAGGATGTGAAGCATCTATGCAAGGGTTTATTTAACTTTTATTAAAAGTTTTTAACATTTCCCCTTTTTTGAATAACTCTGGGTAAAAAGTAAAGCATCAATTCAATTTTTAGGAAACTTTAATTTTCTGTAGTAGTTCTCAAAAGTTTGGGGGCTGAAAGCAGTATTTTCAAACTGCTTGTTGTGATCCAGAGGATGATGAAATCAGTTTAGTGAGTCTAAAACATTTTAAAAAAGGAATACAATAGAAAAGAATGCAATAGAAAATATCAGAGTGCATAACATTTAGTAGAGTGGGTTTTGTTTCCTGCACAATTGTTTTAATTATACATGCTTGTGTGTGCAGGTTGTGATGTAAAATGTATTTCTCACTGTGGGTTGAGGTCAAAAAGGTTTGAAAGCTATTGGCCTAAAATGTTATTATGTTTAGTAGAATATAAAAAAAAAATCAAGTAAGTGCCTGGTTGTTTTATCTGCACAAACCAAGAAGCTATCTTGATGGCCTTAATTTTATTTTACCTTCATAAATTAGTTGGTGTGTTTAGCTCAGTTCGATTAAGCTTTACTATTTCTGAATCTTAGCTTTTCTGTTTGTAGAATGGTGCTATCATGTGGATTGTCCACCTGGATGTCTCACTGGGATGTTCAGAAAATGTATGCGAAGTTCACATCATTTAGTATTAAGATGCTGTTGGTTACTTTCTTCTATTGGCCACACTATGTAGCCATATCTATGCATGGAGAAATGTAACAGGTAAAACTGCCCTGGGCATATAATAATGTGAGAAAGAGTATCATATGTCTCAACCAGTTGTTAGTAAGAGGGAATAAATTTATAAATAGGCAAGCTGTGACCTTGCAAGATATGTCTGACCTAAAGTTTCAGGAGGAAGGCAATTGGGTGTCACCTTATCTTGGGTTCCTTTTTAGAGTTCAAACAACTTAGGAAGTTTGAATAAACTGAAGAGGAAACAATTATATACACCGTGATTTTTAAAACTCAAATGAGATTTTATATTTAATGCTCTGTGTTTATTTCAGTTTTATTACTCAATAATCTTAAAGGCAAAATATTACCCACTTCTCCAAATTATTTGACTAACCTACTACTTTGCATCAAAGTCAGTGCCCTCGTAATTTGTATACTGTTATACCGGCTGTATGCATTTTGAAGACTAGTTTGTCCATTTGTGATCATTTAAAACTATTTCTTATCTTTGTACAAGGCTCATCTCTAGGGAGAGATTTCAATGGCTAATTTTCAAGTTTCCAATACCTTGGTTTGCAAGCATAATTCGTTCTGGAAACAAACAACTTGTATTGCAAGACATTGCTCATTTGCCACCTTAAAATGTATTAGAAATGTTTTTTCGTTTTGCGGAACACTCTCAAACCACGTTACGTTTCTCGCAATCCAAAGTTTTATTGTAGTTCCTTCCTTGTATTTTGGTGACATTTTAGCACTCTTTCCTTCTGTCCTTACTTTTTTCATTCATTTAAATTGTTATTGTTTACCTGACACTTCGTGTTGGTCTAAGAATAGTTCAAGGAGCTACATCTTGCCTTGAGAATGAGTGTATTTTAGGTTGAAAATGGAATCATATCTTCAATCCCCATTTTATTTTCATCTTCTCCATGTGGCTTGTACCTGTTTGGTAGAAAGCCCTTGAAGAATAATTGGCACTTATTCTACTCTTCTTTCTCATAGTCAGTTAATTTGGGTCCCTGGATTATTTTTGTGAATATATTTAGAATATGACATTCATAATTTGGAAATGTTCAGTTTCAGCCTTTTGGTTTCTGATTGTTTCAAGGGTATAAAAGACGGGCAAGAAACTGACAAAGGCAAGGACAATAGATATCAGGAAAACTATAAAAAGGGTCAAACTTTCTGTTAATGATAAGACAGTAACTTTGTCAAATGAGATAGTATAAATGAAAGTGGTACCTAAACTATGCATGCATTCAATATTTTATCATTTTTTGCGCATTAATATTTGTCCTGGGATTTTGTAAGCTAAAAAAAAAAACTGTAAGGAAGAACAAATTAAGTATTCGGGAGTTTCACTACAAATATACAGTAGATTGATGATAATATGAAATCATTTTCTTAGGAAGCTAAATTTAAATAAAATCTTTATCACCAATCAAACAAATGCAAACATTTGTTTGCAGCATGGGTTATCATAAAGAATACTTATCTTATAGATAATTTTTAAAAAGTCAGAACCCTGGTTATGTGAAAATAGTTTTACACAAGGAAATATATGAATTTTAGTTTTCTAAAATGCATACTCAGCACAAAAATGATACATCTAATACCAGCCTGTGACTTCAGTGTTATTTTTAATGTAACTAGAAGAACACAGTAGAGAGAGCAGCATGCTAAGTGTGTTCCCTTTTTTTCCAGGGTACATTGAATGGATAGAGGCAAATAAAGTCATTTAGTTGAATTCCAAGTCTCAGTTTGCTCATAGGAAAACATAGAATGGCCACAACTCTTTAGAACCAAAATGCCTACTTCAGAGAAAGATGCTATATAAATCCTCAAAATACAGTCACTTGCACACAGACCAACCAAAGTGAAAGTGTAAGGAATTTCATAGAAAGGAGGCATTCCATCAGTTCATTGAGTAGTTTTATTTTATATTTTAAACTCTGCCAGTGAATTGATTGGATAATGTCATTTTTAAAAGCCAGTGTGTCTGAGCTATCGCCTACTCCATCCCTAAAACATATGCTCACGCTGTCCTCTGAAATCTGAGGACTTAAGTGTGCATGAGATAAAGGAAAATACTTTTATGATAGTCTCGATTGCACGAGGGAAGAAACCATAATTGCTGAGTTCTGTACCTTGGAGAATATTAGTAGGAATTAGAGGGAAGTTTTGCATTAATCAACAATGCGTTCAATTATGTGTATATGTATAGACCATATTAAAAATATGAAGGATGGAAAGACAACTCTTTTGGTCCTCAGTGACAAAATTTTATGTAATATAATAAAGCAATAACGTCAAGAAGCTAGGTCAAATAAGAAAGTGTGTGACTGACACTTATATGGTGGTGTGATGGAATCCATGATGATGGTGGTGGTGGTGGTGGTGGGGAGAATGATGATGATGATGATAATGGGGATGATGATGATGATTGGTGTCAGTCTGGGTAAGTACTGATTCAGGACGTCTATCACATAGCTGGAGAAGTTTATCCTATATAGACATCAAATCCTTTCAATGTGCTTGGCTCATTTTTGTGAAGCTATAATCTAAGTAAATAGTCAAAAATTTTAATAATGATCTTATTAATAATTTAATACTATAACTCTTATAAGTAACTATCATTGCTACAAAGAAAATTAAAACAGAAAAACCCAAACAAGTCTGGATTTTTTTTTTTCCGTTTTTCCTCTGAACTTTTTGGAGGGATAAATCATGTCCTTTGTTTGCTTCCTTAATATCTTCTACTTGAATCCAGTGTGTCGTCTTTAGTGAGATAATAGGCTACTTTGTCTTGTAATTTTCTACTTTTTGGGGTTCCTAGGAATTATGCTTGGGGAAATTATAGTTCACTTAAAGTTAATTAAGAAATGCTCAGGACTAGACATTTACAAACAGCCCCTTGATGAACTCCTATGTGGTTCTTTTTGAGAGTTCCCCAAATATTGTCAACCTCAAGGGGACCAAAGGCCCTCTGCCATTTAATGTTCCCATTCTCACTTTCAGCTCAGAACCTGCAGAGCTGTCTGTTTCCAAGGCCTCTGGTGCCCTTGATTGAGTCCCAGCCTGCATCCTTTGTCCCTGCTCGTTCCGCCCATTCTGAAACAGTGCTCTGGATAGGGCCCTAACAGCCGACGTATGTGTATGCCAGGTACTACTTAATGCCTGGGCAGTTTTCTTGGCAACTGGGCTCACTTGTCTGATATAGAAGCTCGGGATTTCTTCTAAGATGCTGAAAGTAAAAGACAATCCTCTTTTCGTTTCCTGCAACTAAATGATGTTAGAAAGAGTAATTTTTTTTTTTTTTGCATTGGCATACTTCCTCTGCTGATGATGTCTTTTTTTTTTTTTTGTCATCCATTCTCATATTTTCTTGTTTCTTTGCTTTATTTTCAGTGTTCTTCCTTTTAAGTACTTTTTGGCCCCTTTCCCCCTTCCAAGCTTTCTTTTTTCTTTTCTGTTTTAGTCACTCCATCTGTGCAGTCCCAGATTTTTCTTTCCATCTTTTCTGGGTTTTTCTTTATTGACCTGTTTCATCTGTTTTTTTTTTTTTTTAATGCAATTTGGAACAGGGCTCAACAAAGCTCCTACCTAGCACGGGGAAGCCAGCAGTGTAAGAATATGCCTTAATATTCCAGAGTGGCATTAACTACAATAAAAGTTTCAGAAATTATTTTTTTTTCTTGTCGCTAAGGAACGAAGCTTAAATCAAACAAAACCAAGAAGAAATTTTCATTTAGTGGAATTGTTTTGACAGCTCATTCATTCATTCGTCTACCTCGTTCCAAATTGTGTAGCTTATCAGTAGCATAGATGAGATAAAACGTATTTTTTTATGCCAAGCAGTTCATATATATATATCAGTGCTAGCATATAGCAGCCAGGAAACATTATTACACAAATGGGTGAACTCCTAGGGCCTCATCCTTCTGCATGTACATTTGATATGGAGATAACAATTAAAAATGCCATCTTGGCTGTTGGCTCCTTGTAGACCAGGTTTCAAGGGTTTAGATCCATGTGAATTTGGACAAGGTGCTTAAAGCTGACTGCAATTTCCCACTCTGCTAACAAAAACACTCACTTTTCAAATGTTATAGGTATGTCCATGATTGATTTTACTTGTATCATAAAGGTATTTAAATTCTTTTTTTTTTTAACAATACAATATTGTCAGAAACATAATTGATTGTAAGGGTCCTTACAGGTCCCGTATGCTATCTTTGACTTCATCATTTGTATTTTTGAAGATCTTACAAATGGTTGTATTTATTTCTGCTGGATTAATTCAAGTAATTCAGAGAGAGAGGATATACAACACATTTCAATGTGAGTGCAAGAAACACTTTAGTTACATTGAGAAGTTATTTCCTTTAGTTATCTGAAAAAACTTGTGGGGTTCTCAGAAGCCTTTTTGATTGCTAAGTGGAGAGATCCTGAGCATTGGTCTAAACAGAGACCATAGCTATCAGGACTGTGTTTCTTTCAGCCTTCGTTAAAGTGCCTGGCACATAAAGTCCTGAGCAGCTGTTAGTTGTATGAATCGCTGTGGGTGGTGGGCAGGCAGCACCAGTTACATGGACTCGCTCAGGTCTGTTGCCTGGAAGAAATGCCATCCAGAAAGGACCTGACTGGAAGAATGTAGGGAGTGTGTGAATCCCTCCATCCCTTAGGAGGTAAAAGAGAAAGAAGGGCTCCACAGGGCATTCCTCGTCCAGTCCATCCCCATTGTTTCTGGAGTCTGTATTTACAAATTCGCCTACTTTCTAAAATTTACTTACGCTCCCCAAATTGATACTCATGCCACGTTCTCAGTCATTCGCAGACGTGCACAGAGCGGTGAGAAATCTGAATCACCGATGTGCTCGGTCCCAGCTGAGGTCAAACTAAGTGGCGCGCTGCCTTCTGGCTCCAAGCTCTCCTGCTGGAAACAGCTCTCCTGCTGCTCCAGGTCTGTTTAGTGCCACTTTTTTTTTTTTTTTTTTTTTTTTTGTATCTTGTCCTTGTTGTCGGTGATTTTGCTGTTTAAAAATGACCCACAAGTGTAGTGCTGAAGTGGTGTCTAGGGTTCCTGAGCACAAGACTGTGATGGGTCTCCCAGAGAAAAACCCACGTGAGATAAACTTGGTTCAGGTGTGACGGATAGTGCTCTTGGCTGTGAGTTCAGTGCTGATGAATCAAGAGTATATGTTAAATGGTAAATACGAAGTCTTCAAACAGAAGCACACACACAACAAGGCTCTATACTGATTAGTTGACGAAAATATAATGACCAGAGACGCTCACAAGAACCCGACCCAGTGTGGCCCCCCTAAGGGGGTGTGATTCAGTCTTCACTCATTTAATGTGTGCGGCTACTTGATAGAACATAATTACCACCAATAATGAGAGTCAATTTATGTAACAGAGTGATTGAAGCACAGGTTTGGGAGCCAGACAGCGAATGTTTCTGGTTGACTCCTGCCCAGTGATCTCTGGCTCAAAGTGCTGATGGCATTTATTCATCAGCAAAATGCCAATCAAAACAGGGCATGCATCTTTCACTTGTTGCCAGGATTAAAAAATTTCATAGATGTTAAAGGCCTAAAACATGCCCGAGACTTAGCAAGCTATTATTATTATTTTTTTAAATTACTTCTTCAGCCAGGAATTGGCAACTACACACTGAAGAAGGTGACTATGAAAACTTTTTAAGAGTTGGGAAAGTCCGTAACTTCCCCGTATTTGCTTATTTTGCCTGCATGGGACTAACTTTAATACCCTATTGCGATTAGAAGTTAAACTTTTCCTAAAGAAAGCAGGAAGCTAGTATTCCCTGAAATGTTTAACATATGCTAAATCCTGTGCTAGAAAAACAAAACAGGGCACTTGTAGTAAACTCCAAATAAGGAAAAATCAGTCAATGAAAGAAATGACAGGAGTCATGGACTGTGGACTGAGGCAATCCTGGAGAGGGAAGTGGGTGAAACTGAGGTTAGCAGTTTATAAAAAAGCTGTGATGCACAGAGGGCAAGGAGGGGATTTGTGTGTGGTTTAGGAAAATGGAGCCCAGATTAGAAGAGGGACGAAGCTAACATTTCTAGGGCCTCTACAAAAGTGGATTTTCAACCTTGGCCGCACATTAGAATCAAGGATGATTTCAGAATCACCCAGATGATTAAAAAAACTACCGAGACCTGGGCCACATCTCAATGGTTCTGGTAATTGCTTTGGGGTTGAAGAGGCTATAAGCAGTTTAGAAAAACAAAACAAGACAAAAACAAACAAAACAGAAACCACCATAGGCTTTTCTCCTATGTAGTCTACTGACTTTCCTAAATCGTAGTTAATCTCCCTATAACTAAATATCTCACTTTTAAAGACAGGGTCGTGCAGTTAGGAGACCTCTGAGGGGGTGCTTATGGTTTTGCTGTGCTCTAACCCTAAGGAGGAATGTTGAAACCCAGGTCTGCCTGATTTCCAAGTCCTCACGTCATTGAGTCAATTGGGTATAAGAAGCAGAGGGCAAAAAAGCACGCAGAAGAGAAAGAGGACAGTAACATTAATTTCCATTCTGTATCTTTTCAAAATAAGATTTGAGGTAGGGAGTTATATTGGACATGGACTAGATGCCAGGAAAGCCAATGGAAGAAGAATATGAGGCTGCAGACTATGCCATCAAGTGTGAAAAGGAAATTATGAAACAGCCTCAAACACCGATGCAAATACACATCTCTCTTGATTACCCACACGATTGAGGTGCTTATTCTGTATTTAGATAACTGAGGGTAATTGAAGCCCTTCAACCTTTCCCCCAAAGGGTTCTCTTTCTTTCAGTTTTCCAGATAGTAGCCATGCACCAGACTCTGGTATGGTTTATACGACTTTAAAATCTTAAATATCAGTACAATTGGTTGATTGCACAGGATTTCCAGTTGCGTGTTTGGAAAAGTTCCTTGAAGACTTTAAAGTGCAGAACTTAATTGAAGCTGTCCTCGTGTGCTCCTTTCTGTCATGAAGTCCTTGCAGAATTCTTTCCACAAGTGCGATGCCTGCTATTTTTAATGCCCCTCTCCCCATTTTATATTGTAGAAGGCTTATTTATTGCTAAGGGAGGCAGGCATCCAGGCACCCCACCTTTGCACTTAAGCCCTGGCATGGTTTGGTGAGACTTTCCTACATTGCTCACTTCTCAAGGCTGCTGTTTTTCTCATGTGACTGCCCAGAATCAGCAGCCAAAAGCAAATCTTTGAAGTCTTAGAAACATGTATAAGTGCAATTCCTCAGGTAGGAAGTGAACATGGGTCTCCTGCATTGCCCTTGTGACCTGATATTCAGGTTCCAGGCTCCACATGATAAGGGACTATCAACCCACTGGCTCAGGGCTCTCTGGTTCTCTGGTTTTCATGCTCAGCAGTTGTGACTGATGAAACCAAAATTGCTGCTCTCTAATGAGTCCAATCCCCTTGTAAGACGTCTGTGTTTGACACTAGGATATGGCTAGTGAAATTGTCAGCTAATGTGTGGAAGCATTCATGGGTCCTAGCACTCTTACGTTGAACAAGCATAATTCTCATACCTGCGGTGCCAGCCACCTTCTAGGACATCTTAACAACACAGACAAGAAGTTTCTTCTCCGTATCTTTCATGTCAGTCACTCTTCATTACCCATGGCCAGGTCTCTGTTATTCCTGTAAAATGTTCCTTACTGGTTTTTCAGATTTCTAGCTGTCAAATTCTAATTAATTTTTCAGTTTGTTACTAGAACATACTTGAGAACTGCCTCTGGGCAGTGAGCACACAATGCAATATATAGATGATATATTATAGAAATGTACACTTAAAACCTATATAATTTTACTAACCAGTATCACCCCAATACATATAATAAAAATTAAAGATGAAACCAAGGCAAATCAACCAACCAACCAAACAAACAAAAAGAAAAAAACAAAGTATATGCTTGACCTGGTCCTTCCTCTGCTTTTTAAGGAAACCTTCAGTGGCTTCTCACTAGTCACAGGACACATGCATGCTCCATAGTGTGACATTCAAAGCCCTTGTAATTTGATTCCAACTAGTCTACTCCATGAAGATCTTGTTCAAAACCAGGTTTAAGTGGCAATGTCGCATTTGTAGTTTTCATAGTCACCTCCATTTCTACCATGTACCATTTCTTCCTTCTTGTCCTATCTCTGTCAGGCTGATTCTATTCAGAAGTCAGGGTTCAGCTCAAATGCCACTTCTACCAGTGGATTTCCTACCGGGCATTCCTTCCGTGTTCATTGTACACATATAGCACCTCTTTTGGTTACCTCTGTTATGGAAATCACTGTAAAATGCCTTTCATTATGGTTGTAGGTAGATTTGTCTCCTCTGTTTAATAGATTTCATTAATTTTGTAGATAAAGTTAGAGTAATTTAGTAGATTTTATTAATTCATTTATATATTCAGTCAACACGTGCTATTGAGTCATATACTGACATCTATGGTAGGTACTGAGATCTGACACTTCATCTATGACAAAGTCACTGATAGTCTAGTGAGGGAGGTGACAAGTGTATAGAAAATTAAAAAACAGTAGAATAAGAATTGTGATAAAGAAGGGACCACTAGGGGCATAGAGGAGGGACACTTAACTAGATGGAGGGCCTCCATCTATTGATGCGGAAGTCCAAAAAGGTTTCATGGAAGGAGGATTTGGCCAGGCAGAGAAAGGCAGGCAAGGCTGTGAAAAGATGTTGAGTCTTATTCCCTGACACTTCCTACAGTTCCAGCCCAGTTCTTTGGATAGAATAAATGCTTAGTAATTTATAGAGCTAAGATATTGAATTAACAAAATAAGTGTAAATTGTTAAGAATTAAAGAACTAATATTAATAATACCAACTGCTAGTACTTTTGAGCTTAAGGCACCAGGCACATACTGAAAGTCTTAAATGATGATCTTGTTGAATTCTTATGCCAACTGTAATAGGCTGGTACTGTTAGTATTCTGATTTTATGGATAGGGAAACTAAGAGTTAGAGAGAAGTGACTCACTCAAGGTCACACAGCCAAGAATGGAGGACTGGGGATTCTAAATCTAGAAGTTGGACTCTGAAGCTCATGTTTTATTAACCCACTGTATTGTGTAGAAAAATTGATAGAGGATGTCTTCTGTCACTGATAGATAATACTTGGCAGTCAGTGTGTTAATTTCTTGTTAATTCTTTATATTCAGCTGTGACAATGATTTAATCTTAGAGTATGTCCTGAGGTTACTTCTTTTAGTTTTATGAGAAATGGCTATTTTTATGATGCCTGCTAAAAGCACGTTTAAACAATTTTCCATTGAATCAGGGCATGTTTTCCCTTCTAATATCAGAAGGAACCATTAAATAAAAGTCTATAAAGACTTCCTGAGGGCTGGCCGAGTGGTGCAGTGGTTAAACGCTGGCTTGGGAAGCCAGCGGCCCCGGTTTGGGTCCCACATATGAGGGCCAGTGCCACTGCCCTCAACAAAAACAAAACAAAACAAACAAACAAAAAAACTTTGTGATAGCAACCTTATGCATTCCTCTGCATGTAAAACCCATCCAAGAATTTTAAATCTGGGCAGAATTATAGTGCTTCTTTGGTCCAACCCTCTCTTTACACAGATATAACCATAAAATCACAGCATTTTAAATCTAGGAGAGACCTTAGGCATGATGTGTTTTCCAAGTGAAACAATTAAAGTGTAGAGAGGTGAAGCGCCTTTCTCAAGGTTTCCCACCTTGTACAGAGTCAGGACTGGAACCTCTGTCTGCCTCCCACCCACTACTTTATATTTCACAGATGGAGACATGACCAGCCTCTGTTCACTGAGGACATACAGGCCTTGCCATACTCATTGTTGTAGTTTTAGCCTTTAGACTAGAAGCTCAGGCAAAGTGGAATGAAGGACTGACTGCTGATGTTGATCACTAGAAAATTAGAATGATGGCTGCGGTGAGTGTACCAGCCATGTATACCTGTCTAGACAGGGCATCTGTTTAATTGGTTTATGGTCCATGTGAGAATTTTTTTTCCCCTTGGTTTGTCACTTCAGTTTTAAGGATCTAGTAGAAATGTGTTTCCTATATTACTTATGTTTGGATTATTTCTTCTCAATTCTAATAACTATATCTTGTTTACTTTGTGGTTAAAGGTTTCCTTTCTTGTTTTCCTGTTTTCTGTTTCCAGGGCTTAATAGTAAGGAATTATTTTACCAGATTTCTCTGGAGACTTATAACAACTCCTTTCAGATTTCTGAAGCAGTTGGGGGCTATTTTTATTCCACAATTACCAATGTGAAAATGGAACTTGCATTATTTCCTAATAGATATTTCACCTTAGTGTTGGCAAAATTAAAAAGAAAAAAAATTTAATCTGTACTTGATCCAGCAGCCAGGTTTCAATAGGAATTCTTTGTAATGCAGTCCTTGTGTTGAAAAACATGTGCCTTCTTTGAGGATAATTACTGAACACAATGTTGGTTATATACTGTTTACTATTAAACTTTTCCCCTTGTAGTTTAATACTGTTCTAGGAAATGAAATGTAAGTTTAATATATTTGATGGAACCATATGTCATAAGTATAATTAATGTTCCTGATAAATGTGTTAAAGAAAGGCATGGCTGGTGGGTTATAACTGTGCTAAACCAAGATGATACGACACCATTTACTCTATAGAAGTTTATATTGATCAGGATAGGATTTATATTTAAACAAAACTATAGTATTTTTTTTCACTTTCAATTTTTTTAATGAGTCAAAGAACTGTTAGATTTGTCAATTAAAAGATCTGAAAGGGAGATATTGATAATCTTCCAATTCACAACACTGTAAAGAGAACATGGAGGAATTAAATGTGCTTTTTATTAACATTCTATGACTTTTATGTGTGTGAAATCAAAACAGTTGGAGGTGGTAGGCATTAGTATAGGCTTTTTGAGGTTGCCCTTCCCTCTTCTTTTCTCTTTTGTGAAAAATTGCAGACCAAAATGTGTTTTCTTCTGGTTGTGAAAATTATATCAATATCCTCTCAGCAAAATGCCTTCCACTAAGAAGTTGGAAACACAGCTACTGCAGTGATATTTTGGGAGGAGTTTGCACTGTATTCTTCATTCTGGTGGCTCCTGGCAGACAGGTGGTGCTATGCACAGATAGGACAATTAGGTAGGTCAGTGGCAACTTTTTCTAAGTCAGTGTTTCTCCTTGGAAGATGACAATTTTAATCCTCTCAAAGTTGAGGCTAAAATGATGTGATTGGATCTACATGAAGGAGAGCCTCAGCAGGTAGATGGAAAGTGAGGAAGATCACTTCAAGCCACATGCTTCCTGGTCGGTCCTGTGCTGGAAGGCGCTTACCTGTGAGTGAGCTTCTCTGTGGTGCCCTAAGCTCTGTTGATCTGGAAGGTGCATTAGTCTCTTAAACTCCTAGGTAATTTTAGTAAATGGGTGAGCATTCATTTAATGCGATATCTCCTTGGCCCAAGAGTTAATGCACTTTCAAAATTGCCTAATTTTGTCCAAAACAGACTTTAGTCTCTTAACGAGAAAAACATGGTTACTTTAGGCCTATGATGATTAACCTTCCACACTGTCCTGAACTCACCTCGAATTTCTGCTGGACTCATGTGTCTCTGTGGCTTTCTTTTAAAAGCATCATATTTCAGATTGCCAAATAAAATATAGGATATCCAGGTAAACTTGAATTTCAGATAAATAGCCAAGAATTTTTTAGCATGATTATATTCCATGTGATATTATACTAAAAAATTCTTTGTTGTTTATCTGAAATTCAGTTTAACTGGGGATCTTGCAGTTTTATTGGCAAGCCCTAGCCACATTGCTTCACAGTTTACTGTGTTTCTTCCTTCTCTTTCGCTCTTCCTTTTCTTTCTTCTTCTTTTTTTCTTAGTAGGAAAGGAGGCAGGCAGATATAGAATTGCACACTTATTTTTATCATAATTATTGATTATAATTAAAGATCTAGGTTTAAAAGAAACACAGAATGACCTAGCTGGTCATTAATTGAAGTACAAGGGAAAATATTACCATGTAATATTACAATAGTACAATACTGCATGAGGAGAAAATCAAGGAGTGGGATCTATTGGGTTGTTGGAAAAGTCATGACACATTTTTTCTATGTTTTTCATTGCAAAAATGTGTCATGACTTTTCTGACAACCCAATAATTAGATAACTTTTGTGAGTACTATAGAAATAACAGTTTTTTTTGGTTGTTTTGGGGAGAATTCTCTATTTCTGTAGCATTATTGGATTTCAGCAAATAGTAGTTTAGAAAAATAATTCTCTTAAATGCTCTCTAAAGTGTGAAAGATCTAGAAGAAAAAGTACAACTCTTACCTGGAAAAAGCATTAATCAGATCTACACTTCCCCCTCCCCCACCTCTTCAGTTTGCAGACATTGGGTTGGCTGAATTGATAGCAGGAGGACTTGAGCTTGACCATGGTGACTTGGGAGACAGTGCTGCATAAGGGGCCTCGATCATGACTACAAGTGGGCTTGTAGGGATTGGGTATGTCCTGGGGGATCTCCATCGCATAGATACAAAGGGGGTTGTGAAGAAATCAAAGCTTGAGAAAGGAGATGCCAGGGAGTCAGTGAGATAAGGAAATGCTCTCGTCAGCTTCTGGGTGTATGCCAGGTAACTGTACATGTGTATGGGGTTGTCAGAAAAGTCATGACGGGTTTTTGCAACAAAAAACATGGAAAAAATTTGCCATGACTTTTCCGACAACCCAATAGTTTCTGGAGGAAAATTCTCTGAAGTCTTTGGTGAGACCATGGTGAATGGAGTGTGAGTGAGAATTCCCAAGTCCTCAGAAACATTTCCTTTTACTTAGTCTTAACCCAAGGATGCCGAAGAGCTCCCAGAAGTCACATTTCAAGGCACAGGCAGGAGGAAGAGTTGGAGCAAGGCTGAAGTATGTTCTCCGGAGTTCTCAGCCGCTCAGGAAACTCATTGCTTTAGGGGGTGGCAGCTGAGGCTACTGGCTGACAGCTGAGTGATTCTGCCCCATTTGGATGTGAGCCAGGTTTCAGCAGAGCCCACGGGATGGGAAGGTAGTGAATCAAAGGCTGGTTTGGTTGATGGATTGTTTTTGATTTCCTAACATGCTTGTGGAACTATAGCAGAAGAATCAGAAAGGGTATTTCAGAGCTAAACATAAAAAGTTGGAAATACCACTTATAGGAGTAATAAAGAGATCTCATGTTGATTTTCCTCTGACCAAAGCCAAGTCTTATAGGAAGATAGAGTAAGCGGGTAGAGACTGGGAATCTGAGCCCTTACCCCCAGAAATTTCAGGTTGCTTCTGACTCTACTGTCTAGACCAAAACCATCCGATGATACAGTCTAGCAAGTGGAGGACTTCTAGAGGCTTCTGTCCAGAAATGAGAAGCTGTGCAGATGCAGAGACTAGAGCAGAGCAGCTGTTTTTGTTTGCCTGTTTTCATTTCACAGTATTTATTAATTTCATTTTCAATAGCATGTAATTTAGAAATCATCTGAAAATTTCTCTCAAATAATGTACTTCTAATGTACAACCTTTCTTTGTGCAAATGAACCAAGTCTTTTAAAAATTATGTCCAATTCTGGGCAGATTTTTTAGAGCACATTCACTCTGGAGAGCGGCTGTGACTCTGGAACCCCAGCCCTGACCCTTGTCTTAGTCGGATGTGTGGCGGATCAGTAGTTTGAGCTGGTGTCCTCCTTAGTGGTGAGGCAACCGCAGGTCTTGCTCATCTGTATCTATTCCTGGGGTTTGGTCTTGAAGAGTGTAACAGGGTTTCAGGGGTGTGTGTGCCGCAGGCCCAGATGTCCATCATGCTGATAAGGTAGCTGATGATGGTCACCAGCCGCTTGGTGGAGTACAGGGCCAGCTTGGGATCTGGACGGTGTCCTGGCTACTTGAGACTTAGGCTTCGGAAAACGTTGCCAACTTCCTGGACACCACATTGGACTACTGATCGGAGAAGGATTTGAAATCACTGTTTGGCAGCCTGGTTTTGAGTGACCAGTGCAGCCTGTTGATGTGCTTTTACCTCACTCTACTGATGTTGGAAAACTGCCACATAGGTTCACTGGATGGCTGACCCAGTTTGCCCATCCCTTCATTCATTCATTCAACAAATATTTATTGTCCAGCTACTGTATTCTAGGCACTGTTCTAGGTACTGGCAACAGACCTGGGAACAAATAAGACAAATCAGTGAAGCATTCATTGAGAAGGTGACATTTAAGCAAAGATTTGACATAGGGAAGGGAATGGTTCCATGAGGATACCCCAGTAAGAAGTCTTTTCTGCTGACATCACAGCAGTGGAAAGGCCCTGCGGCAGGAACATGCCTGGAGTGTGTAAGACAGAGAGGCCAGAATGACTGGAGAGGAAGAAGAAGTTGAGAGTAGGGAGAGGAGTGTGGCGGTCAGAGTGAGTAGGGCCTTTGCGGGTCATTGTCAGGACTCTGGCTTCTCCAAATGAGCTGGAGGTCCATAGAGAATTTTGAAAAGATGAATGACCTAATTTGAATTTTTATTGTGAATAAATACTTTTTATTTATTATTAGTTTTTAAACCTTTACAGAAATGGAATAGTATTACGAACTTTCATGTACTCATCCCCCAGCTTCCACAATGATCATTTTATTTGTAAATATTTCCATATGCATTTCTAAAGGATGAAGACTGTTTTTGAAACTACAACTCTCTTATTATCATATTTTAAAAGTTAACATTATTTATTTAAATGTCAAGAATTTGAATTGATAGGTACTTTGGAGGTGGAGCCGACAGGGTTTCCTGACAGTTGTGAAAGAGCATGTGAGAGGGAGGGCTCAAGGGTTGGGCACTAGTTAAAATCCTTTTCGGCATCATATGGTTATTGCAAGACTGCTATATACATACTTCAAAATAGGTTTTAAAGATTAACATCAGCATCTGACTTCGGAATTTTTAGTTTCTTTCCATCAACATTAGTCAATGTCACCAATTCTCCTGCTAGGGAAAATATTGTGATTTCTGTTTTCAAATGAGGAAAAGTGACATAGAGTTCCTTACATGTTAGGTAACTTATTCTACAGTCCCTTAGACAGTGGTTTAGAAAATTGTGGCAGACTGTGAGTAACTTCTCCAGATTTGAAATTTCTTTTGCTTGATTATTCTTATCTGTGGGAAAGTTAGGCAGGCAATTGGGCACATAGTCCTGACTGACTAAACCCTCAAGGTATTTTTAATTATTTCCAGGGCTCTCTCAGAACTAGTTCCATATAATCCAATTGATTTATTACACTGAATTCAATTTAAATAAATTCAAAAGATTTATGGGCTGCCTCCTCTATATTTTATATTGCTCAAAAGGATTCCACAATATAACAGGCATGAAACCTAACCACTCATTTCAATGCAGTGTGAAGGGGGGCCGAGAAGATGTGGGTACAAGGTATAGAGACGGCAGAGTGGAGAAGCTGAGTCTGAGAGCCAAAATCTCTCACCCTGAGATCCGTACAGTGTGCAGCTCTGAATGTATCCCATGTGTTCCTCCTGTCTGCAGACAACACAATCTGCAAATGTTGTCATTGTGACACCACAGAGTGATCTACTTACTGTGTCTCCTTAGGGGGAGGTAAGACTTCCCTTCTTTGTTAAACTAACAGCAAAAGAATACGTGGCTCATTGAGCTTGCTTCCTGTTGGTTGGATGGGAATATCAAAGAAGAACAACCCCAAAGATTTTGTTTTATCTTTCACATCTAACTGAGCCCTTCGTACTTGCCCAGAGGTGCTAACATTTCTGGTCACTGATTATGTTTAAAAGTGTGGCCTTACCATGAATGAAGTTGCTCTGTGCAAAAGAACCATTTTAAACCTTGTCCAGATTGTCTCCTGTCCCAGAACCGCTCATTTACTCTGGAACTCTTTCCAGCCATGTGTGCTACCTGGGCAGCACCACAGTAGATGAATTATGTTTACTCTGCCTTTGACTTCTTAGCTGTATTTTATTCTGTTCAGGTTCCCTCCTCGACCATTGTTGATGGAGCTCACTGAACTAAGGAAATGTCAATATACAGAAGTATACAGAAGTACTTCCCCCCTTTCTTTGTCTTTCCATTTCTTGTCTTCCTACCCTCTAGTTTTTATTTTTTTTTCTTTAGGATTTCTCATACCTCATATGAGAGAAGTGATGTTTTTGTGAGAGAGTCATTTTAGCAGTTAGACACACAATAACCATCACTGAAAGCTCCTTCTGATGAATGGGTGTTCATCATCCTTACTCGGTCATGGAAGGGAGTGCTGAGCAAACTTACATGCCAGGCTATCACCTCTTTCCGACTCATCTTTTATGCATTTTATTATTCTTGGGAAAGAGTTTCCGAAAATGAGCTATGCACTCATGAAACCCATTGGAGGAATTCTAACTGGCTATAGATGTTATTGTTAGTTGGAGGCATGGGACAGAATCATGGTCACACATTTGTAGAGTTGGAAAGGAATTTAGAAACTGTAGTTGAGACTTCTCACTTTACAAAGAAGGAGCTGAGACCAAGAGAGTTTTGGTGACTTACTTAAGCCATGTAGCTGTTCTTGGCAGCTTTTTGTGTAGAACCTAGGAGTTCTGACTCAGTCTAGAACTTTCCCACCACTATACCCTGCCTCCCTTATTTTATCCTGAAATAATGTGATCCCTAATGACATATAGGCTCCCAAATCATTTTTGTAAGTAAAACTCTCCATTTGAAAATCTGGATATGTTTGTGTGGATGTTTCATGTGATGGCATGTTGTTTTTATCTCTTGGATAGGATCATAAATTGAATGACTTATGGATCACACTCAAAATCAGACTAGAGACCAGTGTTGGAGCAGGATTGGTTTTGGTATTTAAGTTCAGCCTGTAGTGTTTTTTCCCAAAGGCTCAAGTCTTCCTCCTTAAGTTGTCTATTTTCCTAGGACAGAGGCTACCATTCTTCATCTATCCTCCCCTCTACTTACCACTCCTCTTTCTCTTCTCTGTTTGTATTTGTCCTTTGTCCTAGGATGCTTACTCCTTGGTTGGTAGGAAGTGGATGCTTATGCGGTGCTGTTGATTCCATGAATACATTTCTTAAGATTTCTGCATATGACTAAATTATTATTCTCCTAATATAGTGTCATATTTTCTAGGTGAGAAATCAGACTTGTTTTATGAAGGTGTGGTGTCAAACCACAGCTCTCTCTTGACTTACCTCTTGTGTGTCATCCATATGCTTTGTTTCTTGTTTCTTGCTTCTCGCTTTGGGCTTCTTGTCTTCACTGTTCATTAGCACTTACAACAGATTGGTGTGAGTTGAGAAAGGAGAGGTGATGAAACTCAAATCAGGTCATCTGGTTACATCTTAGTAACTGATGAAAGATATAAAGATGTTGACTACATGGGGATCTTAGGGAACTGTATGCCAGGTTACTCTTGTTTCCCATTAGTGTGGAAAATCAACACTAGCTTGTATTTTGGGGTGAAGATAGTTTTCTTAAGCGAGTGGGAAAACCTCTTGACATTTTACAGAGAGCCTCAAGTTTTGAATGTCAAATGCTAATGTTCTTTGTGCATAAAGAATTTTAGAACTCTTGTCTATGAACATTAACGACACATCATTTTCTATTTGTGAGTGAAAATAGAGGTTTTCTGTAATCATATTTTTTAGGAAATATTCAAACTTTCATCAAGCCATTATCTTATATGACTGTCAGGTCCATGAACTCTGTTTTCTTGGAACTCAACAGAGTTTTCAACCCTTGCACTAGAAATTGAATTAGCAGTTCCCCTCCAAAAAGTATTATTGGCCTTGTAATAAATAATCATAGGCAATTTCTAATGGGATACTATTTATGAGTAGTTTAGAGATGAAATCTAAGGTAATGACTTTGTTTCTAGATGTGACATACTCTGCCCATGGCTTGTAATGTCTTTGGGTGGGGACCCCAAGAGCTCCGGAGCTTCTCTGTGGGGAGCCTGGGCTCTGGGGCCAGACTGCCTGGGTTGAGTTACCTAATCTTTCTGTACCTTTGTTACCTCATTTCTAAACCAACTGCAGTTATAATAGTACTGCTTAGAGTCATTTTGAGGTGTAAATGAGTTAATTACATATAAAGCACTTAAAATAGTGTCTGCCACAACTATCAATTTAGTGTGAAAATTTCCGGGCCTCTTCCTGCAATTCTTTTTATCTCCTTGGACCAGGGGTCATGCTGGGTTTTCAAGAAGGCCATGGATGTGGTCTGAACTTTGGCAGAAGCTGAAATAGCAGCTATAACTCTTTCTCTAGATAATTTCATGGCTCTGCGTGTATCACCAGTCGCTTTTTGAAGAAGTTTTCTTTTCTACCTCTTAGGGAAGAGCATTGTCTGCCTGTGTTTATTTAAAAAAAAATTTTTTTTAAAGATTTTATTGGGGAATTGGGTAAGGGGAACAGTGTTGGGGAATTGGGGAAAGGGAACAGCCAAGTTGTTGTCCTTCAATCTTGTTGTGGAGGGCACAGGTAGCTCAGCTCCAAGTCTAGTCGCCAACTGGCTGCCTGTCAGCATCTTAGGGCAGCTCAGCTCAAAGTGCAGTGTTCAATCTTAGTCGCGGGTGGGCACAGCCCACCATCCCATGTGAGAGTTGAACCGGCAACTTTCTTGTTAGGAGCACGTGTTCTCACCAGCTGAGCCATCTTGTCACCTGTTGGCAGCTCAGTGGCAGCTCAGCTTGGGTGCAGCTCACTGGGCCCCGGTGGGAATCGAGCCGGCAACTGTGTTGCTCAGAGCTTGCGCTCTTAACCAACTGAGCCACTCGGCCAGCCCTGCTTATGTTTTTAAGGAGAAGACACAATAAATACAAATACAAATTATTCCCACTGAATGAATAGTATGAAGCAAGAGATAAATAGATTAAGTTTTCAGATAAGCAGTATAAAAGAGAGTCCTTAATTTCCAAAAGAGTTGAAAGGACCTGTTTTTGTCATTCAGAAATAATTTTTAACTTGCCGACCCCAGAATTTAACTGCCACATGGTTTAGGGGGCTGAGTCATACTGGCTCAGGGATCATGTAACTTGAGCTATTCTAAAAATGAGATTCAGGATTGTTTCTCCCTAGGCTCTACCATTTTAGGTCAACTTGTCCATTCTTTTAAAGAACATCTATTTACTGCTATGAAAAATAAATAGGGATTATATTAAAATCCAAGTACAAAATTGCATAGAGAGTAGAAATACCCACAGGTAAGGTCTGGTCATAGGCATGAACCACCTCTAGCTTTATGCCCATTTAAATAGTGATATTTCAAGTGGAGAGAGGTACACAGGAAATACATTCAATTGATTTGTGTACACATGGGCTTCATCAATTGACTTCTCATCATTTAATACAAAGATATTGTTTGTTTTGTTTGGTTTTTTTATTTAAGCTGAGCCATCCTGCCACCTGTTGGCAGCTCCGCAGCAGCTCAGCTCAGGCTGGGCATTGAACCACTGATCCTCAGAGCTCAGCTCGCACTCTTGAGTGAGCTCTTAACCAACTGAGCCACTCGGCTGGCCCCAAGATATTCTTAATTCTTTATTGATTAGTGTATCTAATAAGTATTTATTGGATACTTTCTGGGTACAAAGTACCATACCAGGTGCTTTGGGGTGATAAAAAATATACTTAGAATATAGTTCCTATACTGTTGAAAAGCTTATGTCCTAGTTAAGAGAGCAAGACATACAACAGGGAACATATCATTTTACTCATTCAATAATCGACTGTTGAGTACTTACTATTGATCACTACTTTGCTGGGAACTGGGAAGCAAGTGACTGTAATAGGGTCTCTTTCCTGGAGACTCACAGTGAACACATATGACGAGGAGGAGGATTCCAGAATAGTCTATATGGGATGTTCTAGGGTCACATGTTGATTCTGTTGAGGAAATCAGTGGCTGCTACCCAGAAAGGGGGCATTTTTCATTCAGATTTTTGCCTTTTGGTTGAGATAGGAAACAGTGTGGGCGAAGGACTGGGGATGGGCTAGCTTGATCAAGGAAGGGTGACACAAAATTAACCATCATAGGGAGGGATAGGACTGGAGACGGGTCAGTGGCGAGGTCACAGTGACTATGCTAAGGAACCTGAATTTCTTGCCTAGGCCAAGGGAGTGGTTCCAGTCTGAAGTCTTTTGGGGGGACCATTCACATACTTTAAGAGGTCCATGAATACCTCAAGATTTTAAGCAAAATCTGCATATCTGTAAATAAGATATTTTCCTGGGGCTTACCATCCAAAGAAGATGAAGAAGCCTTATCATAGATGTTGAAGAGACATGAGGGATTGCAAATAAAGGTCCACTTTGCACGGTGGAACCTTGCTTTTGCTGCCGTGGGGAGAACAGGTTTGTGATGTGGGGTGTGCAAGCATGGAGCTAGGAAGGCTGTGGAGAAGACTTACCACATCTGTGTCATCATTCAGACAGCAAACATTTACTAATCACTTAACTGTGTGTCGTGCTGTGCTGAGCATGAGTGGGAGACCATGGTTAAGCAAGTAAGGAAGCAGCCACAGTCCCTGCTCCAGTGGAGGTTACGGTGTATGGGGTCAGACAGATAATTAAACAGGCCACAACCAAATGTTGGTCCACTGCATCAATCATTTATTTATGCACTTGTTTATTCAAACATTATTTCTATGCCAGGCTCTCTGCAGAGTGCTGGGGGAATGAAGCTGATATTTCAATAGGGAAGACATACAATAAAACAAACAAATTAAAATGTTAGATTTCGGTAGTGGTGTTATAAAAAACAAGCAAAACCAAATCAGTTTCAGAGGGTGGGAAGTGATAAGGAGACTACTTTAGAAAAGTCGGGAAAGGCTCTTGAGAAGGTGAGAAACCCTGTCTGGAGTAGGACAGCAAGTCAGAGAGAAGGTCGCTGAGGTGTGGAAGTGCTTGGTGTTTGTGGAGCACTTGGCACTCAGACAGCAAGGGAGGGAAGGAGGGCGGGGTGTTGAGGTTGAGTGACAGACAGGGCCCTGATCATGCTGGGCCTTTGAATTTTATTCTTGATGTGGTGGGAGGCTGCTGAGGGTTTTGAATTAGGGAGTATGACTCTAACTCCTGTGTGTGTATGTGCATATGTGTGTGTGTGTTTAGTACACCACCAAGCAACTCACTCAATTCTGACACTACCTTCCTAGAGACAACACCAGACCCCACATGTTAAGACTCAGTCCTATGGGACTGTCCTCCACTTCAGATGCCAATTACAAGCCCTGTGCTTCCGACAGATTGGCTGTAAATCAGAGGTTCCCCTGAGCCCCACTTTGGGCTCGAATAATTTGCTAGAATGACTTACAGAACTCAGAGAACCATTTACTTACTATAATAGATCAGCGTTTTATTATAAAAGGGTATAACTGAGGCACAGCCAGATGGAAGAGATACAGAGGGAAAGGTGTGGGGTAGATGTACAGAGTTTCCATGCCCTCTCCAGGTGAAACATGCTCCCCAAATCTCCACGTGTTTATCCCCCTGGAAGCTCCCTGCATACCCTCTTTTTGGTTTTTTTATGGAGGCTTCATTACATAGACATGATTGATTAAATCATTGGCCACTGGTAATTGATTCAAACTCCAGCCCCTCTCCCCTCCCTGGAAATCAGGGGGTGGGACTGGAAGTTGCAATCATCCATTCCTGGAAATCAGGGGGTGGGACTGGAAGTTGCCATCATCCATTCCTGGTTGGTTCCCCTGGTAACCAGTCCCAGTCCCAGTCACTTGTGGTCCAAAAGTCACCTTATTAACATAACAAGAGACATCTTCATCTCTCTCATCACTTAGGAAATTTCAAGTGTCTTAGACACTCCCTGCAAGCAACAGGGATAAAGACCAAATGTATAGTTCTTATTATAAATCAAAATATCACAGGGAGTGAAAAGAACTCTACTACAAGAGGAAGAGGTCGGGGTGCATCTAACCAGCTCATGAAGGTCAGCAAAGATCCCTGAAGGAAATTAAGTTTAAGCTGGAACTGGAGGATAAATAGGACTTATGCAGGGGCAAGGAAGGGTGTTCCAGGCAGAGGGAACAGCATTCTTGAATGCCCTGGATGTATCATAGGGCCATAGGACCAAAATGAGAATGCAGGAGTAGAAGAAGCAGGCTTTTGGGGAAAGATACTAAGTTTAGTTTTGCACACACTGACTTTTAGGTTTCTTTGGGTTATTCTAGAGGAGCTGTAGAATGGGCACTTAGCATCCATCGCTGAACTCCAGGAGCAGGGCATGGGGTGGCATTTGGGTGTGGCCACGTGGAGAGCTCGGGTTCCAACAAAGAGAATGTTAGCTAAGTTTGGCAGAGGGCCAAGGGCAGAACCCTGGGGGACATTGTCATTTAGAAGCCTGGTGGTGGAAGAAAACACTGCACAGGTAGTGGTGGTGAGTAGCTGCCAGAGAAATATAAGCCAGTGTCTAACTAGGTGTCCACAGAAGTGGTGAAGACTTTAAGTGCTGTGAGAATTCAAATTTGAACCACTGTGAATGCACTATGGATGATGGGGACTAAAGCTTGGCTTTTTATGGTAGATGAGATGTGTATAGATGATAGGAGGCGGTGACTGTGTGAGGAGCATAGTGTGATAAGAGGCAGTTTCTCAGAGATAGATTTGATCAAATTTGCTCCAGGAGCTACAAAGAGGCCAATACTAGTTGGAGCAGGCAATTCAAGAATTGGTGCTGAATTCTCTATGTCAATATATATATTTACTTGTCTCTTAACTCCAAATCTATTAAAATTTTAGCACTGTAGACAACTGCAGACAGGCGTATTTTCTACCTTGCAGTGTTTATTCAGAAAGCGAACAGACTTACTATCACTGCATAATACAGACAGGTATCTGTATGTTTGCAGAAGCCGTCTCTACTAGTGACACTGGCCAAATTCAGGTTTTCCTATTAGACTGCTATATTAGTTTATCACTAAACCGATCATCTCCAGTCATTCCTTTAGGCTGTTGCTAAGGGTAAGCTAATGCCAGCTGGATGCCTTCTGGACATCTATGTTGATGATTTTTTAAAACTTGAGACCTCCTGGTTTGTAACTCCCCTAAAAGTGTAAGCAGAAGTTTGAGAGTGTATTTATGTGTTTTCTTGAAATGATAGTTTCAGAGTTTTCACTGTATTCTAAAACAGGTCAAGGACTCTCTCTCTAACCCCGAAAAAGTAATAATGATCCACAGATATAGGCAATGAGAAGTCATTGAAAGATCAAAGTTGTATTTTGTGATGATTCTTTTTGGCAGTGGCTGGCAGGATGAGTTTGAGGAAAAATGGGAGGCAGGAGACTAATTCCAGTAATTTAGACATGGAGTATTGATCTCTCAGGCAAGAATGATGAACACAAGGAATGCAAAGAAGGATAGACATAATGTTTTGAAGAAATAATTGATGAAATGTCATGATGGATTAGATGTAGGAGGTACTTTTAGCAAATATTTATGAGGGACCCACGGTGTGTCCATTAAAATTGAGAGCAAATGAGATGTGGTCCCTGCCTTCATGGAATTTCCTATTTACCAGGGGAAACATATGTTTGTCAATAATCACTCAAACCTAGGACTGGAAATTTTGGCAAGTGCCATGAAGAGAAGGCATAGGAAACTTTGAGTATACATAACTTTGGATTTGGTGAGGGAGCCTCTTAAAATTATCCCATTAGCTGTGAATTACACCACATTTCTAGGGAGTGGACATTTGTTGGTTCTTTTAATTTGGCTATGAAAAAATAATTTCCTCTAGAGGCCAAGGCTTTTAAAATGAAAAAAAAAAATGCTTAACTAATCAAGGGAATATGCTTTTGGGTGGCTGGTACCATGATTTATGGTTAGAAAAACAAATGTATTTGATTATGTTGAGCTTGAAACTTTTCCTTTGATAAATGATTTTTATTGTGCTCTGTTTTTACTTGGTCCAAGAGAGCTCACTGGATCCAAGATGAATGCCTTCAGACATCTCTGTTCGTTATACTGAAAATGTGATATCAGTGGTGCATCCATTTGGAAATATTGAGCTAGTTAATTAATGAAATAAAAATGGAACTTAATTGAGTCAGTTGTGTTTCCAACTTCCATAGGTGCAGTGGTGTTGTTTTTGTTATCTGATCTCCCAAGCTCTTCATCATTATCCCTGACATGACTGTTCTGTAGCCACTTGTGTGCCTCAAAGTTGCAATGTGTTAAGTCACTGATACAAAACATCTCTCCATTTCTTGCTTACGCTTCTGCCCTTAGTTTTGTTTTTTTTTGTGAAAACTTTGACTTTTTATTTTTTTATTTTTATTATTTTTTTTATTTTAATTAGTTTCAGGTGTACAACACAATGCAATAGTTATACATTTTACCCCTCAAAGTGACAACCCCCCACCCCCAATTCGCCACCCCACTCCCCCCATATCATATATATCTATTACTCTTCCTCTGACTCTCTTCCACAGTATAATCCACATCCCGTGACTATCTATATATATTCAATTACAGTAGGTATACCACCTCCACTTTAGTAATACAGTGCAGTGATCAAACCTCTACTCCATCCATGAAATGGTCTCCCTAACAAGACCTATGATCATCTGACATTCCACAGAATATTTACAACATTATTAATTATATTCCCCAAACTGTTTTTCATATCTCAGTGGCAATATTGTACAGTGCAGTGATCAAACCTCTACTCCATCCATGAAATGGTCTCCCTAACAAGACCTATGATCATCTGACATTCCACAGAATATTTACAACATTATTAATTATATTCCCCAAACTGTTTTTCATATCTCAGTGGCAATATTGTAGTTGCCTATTTTTGCTGTCTAATCCCTTCCCCTTCTCCCTCATCCCCATTCCCCTCCCAATTAGCAACCCTGATTTTTCCTCTATATCTATGAGACAGTTTCTGTTTACTTTGCTCATTCATACAGTTTTTCAGATTCCACATATGAGTGAGATCATATGGTATTTGTCTTTCTCTGACTGACTTATTTCACTTAACATAATAGTCTCTAGGTCCATCCATATCATTGCAAATGGTACGATTTCATTCTTCTTTATAGCGGAGTAATACTCCATTGTATAAATATACCACAGTTTCTTAATCCAGTCATCTACTGATGGGCATTTTGGTTGTTTCCAAGTCTTAGCTATTGTAAATTGTGCTGCTATGAACATAGGGGTGCATAACTTTTTTTGAATAAGTGTCTTGTTTTTTTCAGGATAAATACCTAGGAGTGGAATTGCTGGGTCAAACGGTAGCTCTATTTCCAGTTCTTTGAGATACCTCCATACTGACTTCCATAGTGGCTGCACCAATCAGCAATCCCACCAACAGTGCAGCAGGGTCCCCTTTTCCCCACAGCCCTGCCAGCACTTGTTGTTTGTTGATTTATTGATGATAGCCATTCTGACTGGAGTGAGGTGGTATCTCATTGTGGTTTTTATTTGCATTTCCCTAATGACCAGTGAGGTTGAACTTTTTTTCATATGCCTGTTGGCCATCTGTATGTCCTCTTTAGAGAAATGTCTCTTCATATCTTCTGCCCATTTTTTAATTGGGTTGTTTGTTTTTTTGGTGTTGAGTTTCATGAGTGTTTTATAAATTTTGGATATTAACCCCTTATCAGATATATCGTTGGCAAATATATTCTCCCATTCAATAGGCTTCCTTTTTGTTTTATTAATGGTTTCCTTTGTTGTGAAAAAACTTTTAAGTCTGATGTAATCCCATATGTTCATTTTTTCTTTTACTTCCCTTGCCCGTAGGGATGTATCAGTAAAAATATTGCTCCGGGTAATGTCTGCAAATGTACTCCCTATATTTTCTTTTAGGATTTTTATGGTTTCAGGTCTTACATTTAAGTCTTTAATCCATTTTGAATTTGTTCTCGTATAAGGCGTAAGGAGGTGGTCCAGTTTCATTTTTTTGCATGTGTCAGTCCAATTTTCCCAGCACCATTTATTGAATAGACTATCTTTACTCCAGTGTAAATTCTTGCTTCCCTTGTCATAGATTAACTGTCCGTAAATGCCTGGATTTATTTCTGGGCTCTCTGTTCTGTTCCACTGATCGATGTGCCTGTTTTTATGCCAATACCACACTGTCTTGATTACTGTAGCCTTGTAGTAGGTTTTGATGTCTGATAGCGTGATCCCCCCGACTTTGTTTTTATTTCTCAGAATTGCCGAGGCTATTCTGGGTCTTTTATGATTCCATATAAATTTTAGGATTATATTTTCTAGTTCTGTGAAAAATGCCCTTGGTAGTTTGATAGGAATTGCATTGAATCTATATATTGCTTTAGGCAGTATGGACATTTTAACTATATTAATTCTTCCTATCCATGAGCATGGTAGGTGTTTCCATTTATTTGTATCTTCTATGATTTCTTTCTTCAGTGTCTTATAATTTTCTGAGTACAGATCTTTCACTTCTTTGGTTAAATTTATTCCTAGGTATTTGATAGTTCTTGACGCAATTGTAAATGGGACAGTTTTCTTAATTTCTCTTTCCATTAGTTTATTATTGGTATATGCCAATGCCACTGATTTCTGAACATTGATTTTATACCCTGCTACTTTACTGAATTCATCTATCAGTTCCAATAGTTTTTTGATGGAGTCTTTGGGGTTCTCTATATACAGTATCATGTCATCTGCATATAATGACAATTTTACTCCTTCCTTGCCAATTTGGATGCCTTTTATTTCTTTTTGTTGTCTGATTGCTGTGGTTAGAACTTCCAGCACTATGTTGAATAAAAGAGGAGAAAGTGGACAGCCTTGTCTTGTTCCTGATCTTAAGGGGAATGGTTTTAGCTTTTCCCCATTGAGTATAATGCCTTAGTTCTTTTTAGAGAATCTTTAATGGTATCTGGAAGGCTGAAAAGCATCTAATCTCTTAATACATAGCTTGGTCAACTAGTCAACTTCTTCTATGAGAAAGTGCCCTGATGAGAAGCTATAAAGGTTTGGCAACAATTCAATGAGAAAGAGATAAGAATTTTGCAAAGAGGGACATGTTATTGCAATATGGCTAAAGAATTAGTTAGATCTTCACTTAGAATAAAGGGATAAGGGTGTGGTTCATTTCTGAAGCCTCTTATTAGGAAGGCAGGACGTGAAGACATTTGGAACATGAAAATGAGAGCAATTAATTTGGCTACATAAAAATAAGGAGAAACCAAAGGGCCTCTGAGGCTGGGTGACAGAAAGAAAAGATTCCCCTAAATATGACATAAGTACTTTCTACCAAAGAAATGTGAAGCGAAAAGTGCCAGGTGTATGACAGGTGCAGTCAGGTAAGGCCTGGTCCAGGAAGAGATGAGCCTGAGGTCGCCAAAGACTGATCCCCCGGGGATTGATCTACCCACAGATGGGTGCCTGACCCACCCTTGTGGCTTGGTCTGAGTCCAGATATGGACACCTCCCACTCTGTTCCTCTCCACTTCAGATTATGGGGCCAAATGAGTCTGCATTCTAAGGACACAGTTCCCTGTCTGGAGGGAGTTGTACCAAATTAGCTTGGCCCAAGAAATACGTAAGACAACCTGAGCACATCACAAGGTGCCCCAGGGCTTTGCAGCCTGTGAGAAGATCTCACTTGCCTTTTACCTTTTTCTGGATGATGTTTTTCATGATCCGACTTCGGGAGTCTTCAAAGGGCAACTCCGGGCCAGAGTGATAACTGACGATGTCACATATATGAATTTCCAAGTTGGATAAAAAACGTTGCCGTCTGGAGAGGAAATATGGCCTGTGTAATTCCTATGTTTGGATACCTTCTGGTTTTGTGCCCTCTGCCTACAGTGCCATTTTAGTATTCTAGGGCCATTTCAAAGATAAAATGAAGATGAAAGCCATTTTGCTGACAGCACACATCTCTGTTAGATCTGGGGGAAAATGGCTCTTCTTTTACATCTTTTACCAATACTTAAAAATAAAATTATTCCCATATTCCATTTTGTATTGGGTCAGTCACTGATTAATTAACTTGATATCAGTATTTATTGAGACCCTATTCTAAAAAAAAAAAGAGACTGTATTCTGGATGAGGTACTATACTACTTTCTGTAAACACTTGGGGCTGTACAACTGAAGACATAGGGTAGTTGCAGGACAGAGGTAAGGAGAAACCTGCTATTCAGTTCAAAATAGGGATAACCTATTTCAAGTGTGTGGGGATTACGAGTCGTTGGTAAGAGAGGAATTCATGCAAAAGAGGACCTTAAATTTCAGTAATCACCTCACAACCCATTAGGATAGCTTCTATTAAACAAACAAACAAACAAACAAACAAAAACAGGTAATAAGTGTTGGGAAGGATGCAGAGAAACCAGAACCCTTACAAATGGGGAAATAAAATAGTGCAGCCGCTATGGAAAACAATATGGCAATTCCTCTCCAAATTAAAAACATAATTGACCTTATGGTCCAGCAATTTTACTTCTGGGTGTATATCCAAAAGAGTTGAAAGCAGGATCTCACAGAGATATTTGAAAATCCATGTTCATAGTAGTATTATTCACAATAGCCAAAGATGTAAGCAACCTAAATCCATTGATAGATAAATGAATGAACAAAAAGTGGTCTGTAAGTACAATGGAGTATCATTCAGCCTTTAAATGAAAGGGAATTCTGACACAGGCTGCAACCTGGATGAACTCTGGAGACATGATGCTAAGCGAAATAAGTCAGTTACAAGAAGACAAATACTATATGATTCCACTTACCTGAGGTACCTAGAGTAGTGAAATGCGTACAGAGAGAAGGCACAATGGTGGATGCCAGGGGCTTTGGGGAGGAGGAAATGAGGACAATGAGGAGTTTTTTTTTTATTGGGTATAGAGACTCAGTTTTATGAGATGGAAAAGCTCTGGAGATTGGTTGCACACCAATGTGAATATACTTAATATTACTGAACTGTACACTGAAAATTGTTAAGATGATACGTTTTGTTATGTTTATCTTAACCATAATTTTAAAAAAAAATGTATTTTATTGTATAGGGATGAGTGGAGGATACCTGATACCTTGGAACTTTTGCCAATGCATACACTATTCATTCATTCATTCATTCATTCAACAACCATGTCTTGAATACCTATGATGTGCTGGGCACTCAGCTGGATCCATGCTTGATAATCATCCCCCTACCCCCAAAGGCAGTAAGCTTCTATAGTTAAATATTCACAGTTGCTTCCTACTGACTTGAATTGTGTGTAAGATATTAGTAAACAAACAGTAGAAAGATATGAGGTGGATTGGGGTGGGGGGTGGGAAGCTTCATCACAGCGCAGAGATGAAATGGAAAGGTATGGGAAATGGAACATGAGCTAGATGAGCAAAAGGCGAGCTAGTGCTCTCTAAGGATATTAAAAAATAGAGAATTCCTATTGAGGCTGCCAACCTAAGAGCTAAGTAATTTGGAATGGAAGAAAATGGCAAAGTCAGATGCACTCAACCCAAAGAGCCAATATTTTGTGAGTATTATGGCCCATGTAGTTTGAGAACCACTGCCACAAAATTGTGGACAATATTAGTGAGTGAGAAGGGCAGAGAAGGGTTATGAAATGTGAGCTAGAAAGAGAGACAGGACTTATGAGGTGAAAGTCAATGACGTCTGGTTCCTTGGATGGGAACTGGAAGCAGGAAGCATGACTTTCCTTAATCAAGAGACCATGAAATTCACTTTATTTCATTCTAGGCTTTCTTTTTTTAATCTCGTAGGAATCTTCATGCCATCTATCCTTTCAACATCTTTCTACTTCTCTCGCTCTCTCTTTTTTATCCTCTCTATACACCCTGGAACACTCCATTTATTTAAATATATAGAGAGTGCCAACTGTATACCAGGCACTGTGCTGGGCTCAGGTCATATGCCTCCAGCCCTCTTACACCATCTTTACTTAGTTGTGCATTGCAAATCCTGGACTGAATACTTTTGCTGTTGTACCTGGTTAGATGAGAGAGGCACACAGTTTCATCTACTACTTTCCTTACCTTTTTCTCCCAGTCTATAAGGTGTCTTCATTGAGGTTGATCCCTCTATCGATGTTTTTAATCCTGACTGCTCTACGTTCCTCTCTGTGTACCTCCAACCATTCCCTCTCTACTGGCCCGTTCCCTTCAGTCTGATGAGACCTTCTTAAGTCTCTTCAGTCCTAAAAGTCCTTATTTGTTTTTATATTCTTTAGTGACCACCTTATCTCTTTCTCTTCCCATTCTCACCCAAGCTTTCAAAGGAATGGCCTCCACTCATTTTCATTTTCTCACATTCCATGCACTTTTCCATCCCCTGGATTTTTGGCTCATATCCACACTCTCTACTGAAACTCCTTGTTAAGTGTCCTCTTTGTCCAAACCAACTTCCTTTTATCAGTCCTTGCTTTATTGGACTTTTCTGCCCCATTTGGCACTATTGATCCATCTTAAGTTTCCTACTTCCTTAAAACTTTTTACTTCCCTATTTCCTTGGCTCTCTCAGAACTTTCTAGCTGTTCATTCTGGGATGTGCTTCCTTCATGAAATCTTTAAAGACTGGTGTAGTCATCTGTGTTGTCCTGCTCTTTTCATTCTACATGTTCTTATAGAGGGGTATTGAGTATTGAATAGTATCCTCAATTATAGTTGAATTATAAAAACTGATATCCAGGGTTTCCTGGTAACAATGACATAAAACCCTGAATTATCATTCTACATGTGTTCTATGTTGTTCTTTAGTTCATCTGAGTTTCAAATGCCCCAGCTGTTTTGTGCTTTGTCTCTATTTCCTGAAGACCCTTCGTGTGGTCTAGAAGTGGAGTGAGCATTGGTCTCTAATGGTTCTGAGTTAATTGGGAATTCCTGAAAGAAATGAATACATCTGTTAGAAACCAGTTAATTTCATTTTGTCATTGTCTGGGTAATATATTCTGGTGTTGCCAGTCCATTTTCTGAGCAAGTCTGCAACAAACAATTTCCCCTCAAGGTTAATATAATAGGCAAACACCTTTTGCTGTGACAGACAGTAAGAGGTAATGAAAGATTAGCTTACATTATGATTCATTATTTCAAAATGTCAGAATAAAGTGGATCTGATGAAACTTCCAAGCCTCTTGTTCTTTAGAGGAGAATGCATGTTTTGCTTTTCTAATGTTAATGGATTCACTGTTTTGTTCTCTCTCTCTCTCTCTCTCTCTCTCTCTCTCTCTCTCTCTCTCTCTCTCAATCTCTCCCTGTCTCTCTGTCTCTCTGTCTCTCTCCAGGCCAAATGCAGATAATCGACGCCAGGGTGGCAGAGAAAGGGTGTCCAGCGCCAGTGACAAGGGGAGCATGGCCATGGACTCTGCCAAGGAGACTCGCTACTGTGCAGTGTGCAATGACTACGCCTCAGGCTACCATTACGGCGTCTGGTCCTGTGAGGGCTGTAAGGCCTTCTTCAAGAGAAGTATTCAAGGTAATAGTGTGTTGAAAATG
This sequence comes from Aselliscus stoliczkanus, assembly GCA_033961575.1. Taxonomy (NCBI): domain Eukaryota; kingdom Metazoa; phylum Chordata; class Mammalia; order Chiroptera; family Hipposideridae; genus Aselliscus; species Aselliscus stoliczkanus. Next base: position 145,625,676 of record CM066733.1, read on the forward strand.
ACCGATTCCATTTTTGATCCTGAGAGGGGAAGCGACTGAGGAAGGAAGGCACATATGATCAAGCCACTTGTATAAAACACCGAAACCCAGTGTTTTCCTAGTATCATGGGTAGAAACATGGAGAAGAGACAGGAGCTCAGTAGAAAGAGTTGACAGATGCCAGGGCAATTGTGGCTGAGTAATTACACTTCCTCCATTTGACAAGATCCAAACAGTCTTGAGCACCTTGACAGGAAGAGGATTTTAGCAGCTGGGTCTCAGAGACGTTGTTGTGCCCTGACTGAGATGGCAAGTGGATATTTATGTGTTGCTGGCAATGAGGCTTGCATGATACAGTGTGATAATAATTGTCTATACATAATTGCCTCTCCACCTTAGCTTTATCCAGATGAGTATTCTGTTCTGATCTTTCCTCCAGACTAGTTCTAATTGAAATTGTTTTTCTCTTGCTCTTCTTCGCATCATGTTGTCTCAATGACATGATGGTTTGCTAAAATGAGAAGACCTAGTCAGTAACTGGTGACTTGTAGTAGGGTCAAGTACCTATTTGTACTGTACCAAACAGTTATTAAGTATCCACCTTAATATTTCATCCACCTGTCTGCCTTGATCCTTTTCTTATGTATAGTTTTCCAAGTATAGCTTCTCTGATATGTTGCCAGCCGCATTTTATTTCTCTTCCAGGGGTGTTTATATTGTTGCATTATAGAAGATGTCTTGAGGGAAACATTAACCACTTTTACCACCTAAGATAGGTTTGCTAATGATCCCTTGTGTGGCAGGAACTGAGACAGGTCTGAGCAGTTTAGGCTAATTGAATCACTTTTTGTCTTAATAATGGAGCATTTTTCCTTGATATTTTCAGCTTACGCAAAATTTAGTATATAAATACTACAAATATTTCTGGTGGAAGATTTTGTAGAAATACAGGCTTAAGTAACTTGTAACTGAGTCTACTAAATGAATAGATACTGATTGAAGAAGTGATTCTCATGGACTTTCTGGGACCCTGATATGGGGTGAAGGTTGGGGGATGGCACACACTATTTATTTGTCCTTCCATTGTCAGTGAGATGGACATTTTAAAAGGCTGTTCTTGAGGGCCAGCCAAGTGGCGCGGTGGTTAAGCGCTGGTTTGAGAAGCCAGCGGACCCGGTTAGGTCCCACATATGAGGGCCAGTGACACTGCCCTCAAAAAAAAAACCCAAAAGAACCCCCCCCCCAAAAAAAACCCCACAAAATAATAAAAGGCTGTTCTTATATAATAGAATAATATTAGATACTAGATAACTTGAGGTCAACTTTGTCCATTTTAAAAGCATTTTTTTGACAATTATTACTTTCAGCATTTTTTAGAAATCTATTGTAAGACTTGGACATTTTTGTTGGATTTTAATAGAATTAATGATATTGTCTGATCTGACAGTAAATTTTTGTTTATATATAAACAAATATATGTAAATATATATACATATACTTATTTATATTTATGTATACATGAATACAAATGTATATAAAATACACATATGTTTGTATAGCAACATACATTATTTAATTTTACTAGCTGATACTATCTTAATTTAGGAAAATGATATTTATATTTTGGTTTAGGTTAGTATAAGCCCTTAAAGGTCTGTTGACGGTCATGTTTATTTGTAGTTTAACTATTTATTTGATTTTATATAATCTAAAATACCATTGTTTTCTCTGAGCATTGAATCTGGTAGTGAGCAATCATTTGACAGAAGTAGAGTTAGTGAATAGGTTCACCTAAAAGCTTGGAGAAGTCATTTATTTGCAACTGAGTTCCCACTTCAGGATAAATGACCCTCAAGTGCAACAGTCAGCAAGGTTTAATCTTGAGGGACCAGAAAGTAAGTGTTTTAATCTTCACAAGTCTTTGTTGTAGCTACTCAACACTAGCATTGTGGTCTGCAAAAAGTCATCAGCAATATGTGAATAAATAGTGTGTGACAATAAAACTTTATATACAAAAACAGGCAACTGACCAGAACTGGCCAGCGGGCCATAGCTTGCTCACCCTTGATTTAATGTATGGAAAGGGAATAGATGGATTCTAAATCTAATGTTTTAATTATTCATTTTTATTGAGAACTTACTCTGTATCTGTGCTAAATGTTCTGAGTGAAGTAAAAATATGTGTGAGACACAATCTATAATTCCACAAAATTTAGAATTTATTCTGGAAATTTATGGGGGAGGTGAAGGTACCTGTTCTCATGATATACTTTGAGAGTAATTCAGTATAAAGTGCTACTATATCATAAAGATAAGGAAAAGAATAGATGAACATAAGAAAAGAAAATATTCTCAGTTATATATATAAAATTACTGAGAGTAAAGGTGGAAATGACCCTCCCTCTAGTAACAGTAGCAGTATTCTCACAAATTATTTTCATCATCTTTGTTCAGCATTTAGGAGTGTACTGCATAACTTCACATCAAACTTCATATTCTCTCTAAGAATTAAGGATTCAGAACAGAAAACACAGAAAAAAACATTTATAAAAATCAATGCAGGAAATGTGAGTTTTTAAAAATAAATATGTTATTGGTATGACATTAACTCAAGCTCAAATATTTAAAAAAATTTCTGCTTACTCTCTGATAAATAAAAAACATGTCTTATCTCCATCTTGCACATACAGACCAAATAGTAGGATTTCACTGTACTATAAATTGAACTATATAATATTGCATTATGCAAATTGCATAGAAATGGAATTTCTACCTGGATTCAGAAACTTCTTATTTATCAGGGTATGAAGTCACTTACATGAGATGACTATTAAGTCAAAAGTTCTAGAAGAAGCCTAGAAACAAAGCAGAGTTATTAATTTTTAGGGATAAGGAGGGACCCCGAAAATGATTCACTAATTCATTTATTTGTTCATTGATTGTAGGCAAAGCACCATGCAAGTCCTTGGAGATACAATTATAGGAAGGACATCGTCCTTGCCCTCATAGAGCTTATACAGTATTGAGAAAGATGGACAAATAAACTGGCAATTAAGTTACAATGTGACACGTGCCAAGATGAGGGTGAGTGCAGGGTCTCAGAGGAGTCCAAACTTCACTCATTCCTGGTGGACATGGGGTCAGGGTGTGAGAAGGTTTCTTGATTTAAAATTAGGTTGGGAAGGTGAACCAAGTGAGGAAAATGAAGGCAGGGGAATGCATGTTCAGTCGTAGAAATAAGCACAAGAGCCAAGTCCAGGAGGTAAGGTGGTTTCGGAAGTTATGCAAAGAAAAAAATAACAAAAAATAACTTACCATTAGATTAAAAATAAAAGATATTCCTGGGCCATGTTTATTCTCAGACTGTATATGAAACAAAGTCATTTATTTCCTGTTACTTTACTGGTGTTTCCAAGTATTTGATTTATTTGTGCATATAAAAGTGAAATACCAGAGCAAGTTTAATGGTTTCTAGTCCCATTTTTCCCATCATAGCCTTGATAACTTGCAACTAAAAAGTTTTACTGAACTTCTTTGGCTCCTTATAAATCACACTGCCTTTCAAGCCTATTTAAGGACAGTTAAGGGTCTGCCATGCAGGTAGAAAGATCTGAAGATGTTGTAACTCTCCCTGTTTTTCTTGTTACTTAAGAAAAGAGCTAGAAATGAGTATCCATCAGATTACTCTAGTGCTCTAAGTGTTTTAGTTGAAGAGGTAAAGTGTTTGACTTGAAAGCATACAAATTTTCATCCACTACTTGGTATACAAACTTGATTACTCAAGAAATTGAGTAATGGCCTCCAGTTGAACACATTTTTTTTCTTTTAAAGCAATGTCAAGGATGCTACTTAAAGCAGAGGGGTGAAATTGGATATTTTGTGAATTTATTAATCATTGCAGTTGGAGAAGCCGTTTCTTAAGATGTGCTGTGGGTAGAGACTCTTGGATGAGTTATATAAGCAGATTGGTTATAGGTTCAGCAGACTGTTACTACCTTTGAGTATTATTCCAAGAAAAAAGGATTCCATTGAGCTCACAGCTTCTCTTACATGTTATTTCAAAGGGTCATGAGGCACAGTGGAGGCTCAAACCTATCTATATACCCCTAGCTATGCTGCCACTTCACATTCTCTCTCTCAGGCCATGCATGTAGAAGACATGTTTCAGGATAGGGTCTGGTCACAGTTTAATGTAGTGGGGGCCATAAGTCCAACAAGGATAACTGACAGCCTGATCCACCAGCCCTTAGAAAGCTTCAGGGTTAGGCAGTCCAGCACCCTGGATAGCTCCTCCAACAGCTGCAGAGGGTAAGCAGAGATTTATTTTCTGAAGAATTTGAGGCTCTTTTAGCTGGCTCTATTTGCTTTGTAGAGCTCTATTAATGGAGAATTTAGTTCTTTTGTGCTTAGGGACTCATCCTTGATCACCCCCAAAAGAATTAGTTTTTATGTTTACTTTCCCCTTTTTAGTCACCTTCTGGTTTGATAGGTACACCCATGAGTGGAAAGGCCAGAGGTTGGGAAGGAATGGAGGTTGCATTCTTGTATTTTAATCTCTGGAGTCCTTTCATAGATATGGCTCAAAGTTGAGATCCTGGCAATATATACACACAGAAATACTAAATCTTTGGTTTCCATAGTGCACGCTTGCCCTTCTACAGCCTAGTCTCCATGCAGTGGCAGGAGAGACCTTTTGGCTGTATTAATCAGGTCATATGGTCTTGCACTTAAAACTCTCACTGCACTGAAAGTCCAGATGTCTTCCTATGGCTTAAGATTCTCTCCATGTTTTCAGTCTGCTTACTTCTTCCACGAGACATGAATCTGACCTCACTGGCCTTCTTTTTCTTCCCCCAATATAACAGCCCAGTTCCTCTCTCAGGACCTTAGCACATGTGGTTTCCCTTTTCCCTTTGCTTGCAACACTCAGATCTTTACTTGGCTGGCTTCTTGTTATTCAGTTCTCTGCCCAAGGTCACTCTCTCAGAGGAGTCTTCCCTAATTACTCTACCAAAAAATCTCTATAAACCTTTGCCCCTAAGTTCTCTACGTTGTAACACCCTGGTGCCACCTCTTCATATTCCTGCCCAACCTTGGCTGTAAGCAGAGTGAGAGCTGAGCTCAGGTCTGGTCTGCTTTGTTGGTTGCCATAGCTCCAGTACCTCTAGTCATGTTAGGCACATCTCTGTTAAATATTAGAATATGACAAGAGGTCCAAAGAATAGAAAACCTGCTCAAGGATCTCAGAGAAAGGAGGAATTTCACTTGGCAAGGCTAGCAGGAGAAGTGTTAATGCAAGTGGTACACTTTATATTGGCCTGGAAAGAAATGGAGGATTTTCATAGCCAATAAGCAGTTTGGAAAAAAATTCTAGAAATGTGAGATAGCATAAACCATGATATGCTCAGTGGAAATTGAGTAAATCAGCCATGAAAGAACAGGAGCTTATTTTCCTCTGTCTGCTTCTTTATTTTCCCTCTTCGGCTTTTTAAAAGTGGGCATTCCCCAGTGTCTGCAATATCTGATCCTTTCACTTCCTCATTTCTCTCTCTACCTAGTTTCTTAGACCATCTCATACATATCTGTTTATGGGTTCAATTGCATCCTCCCCCCAAATAAGTTGAAGTCCTAACCCCCAGTACCTCAGAATGTGACCTATTCGGAATTAGGGTCACTGCAGATGTAATTAGTTAAGCTGCGGTCATACTGGAGTAGGGTGGGCGCTTAATCCACTATGACTGGTGTCCTTATGAGACGAGGACAGAGACAGGGAGGGGAATGCCATGATGACAGAGAGAGAGACTGGAGCAATTCATCCACAAGCCAAGGAACACAAAGATTGCTGGCAAATGCCAGAAGCTAGAAAGAGGCAAGGAAGATTTCCCTACAGATTTTAGAGGGAGCATGGCCCTGCTGACACCTAATTTCAGACTTTTAGCCTCCAGAACTGTGAGACAATACTTTATGTTATTTTAAGTTACTCATTGTGGTACTTTGTTACGGCAGCCCTAGGGAACTATATTTAAGACCTAAAGTTTTATAGCTGTGCCAATATCTCTGATCTAGCTCCTGCCCAGACCTCTTGTGTAGTGACTCCTGTGTGTCTCCATCTCACACGGAGTTATCTCCTCCTGATGGCTGTTTATATCAGTTCCCTCACCATTCCCTCAGGGCATCTGCACTAAACACGTTGGAGTTAGTTATCTTTAGCTTCTCACTTCGCATCCCTGCTGTTTCCCATTAGAACTATTGTGTAGTTATATTAAGTCTCTCTCTTAAATGCCTATTCATCCCATTACTTAGAGTTAGTCCCATTCACTTTCACCAGATTCATTCAGTAATTTAATTTTTCCTTTTGTCATCTCCTGCATTTAAGCCATTAGCTTCATTTGTTTTTCCTTCTCCCAAGCCATTCTGTACACTGTCACTCTATTAAAGTTCTTAAAGCAAATCACTGGTCATGTTAGTGTCATGTTAATACTTGGTACAGAATCCTTCAATGACTTCCATGGCCCCTGGAATGATCCTTAGACAACTCTTAACTCTAGTTTGTATTTCCAGTTGTTTGAATCACTGTTTCTACTTCGGAAGTAGACTATCTCATCTGAACTACTTGCTGTCCCTCAAATGCGACCCTTCCATTTCTTTGCTGCAAATTCCTTTCCAGATTTCCCTGTAAAATTTCTTCTTATCCTAGTCAGAAGTGACTGTCATCAAACCTTCTCTGGTGTTAATGTGGAGGTTCTCTCTCTCCTGTGCTCCTCTGCACTGCTTTGTTCCCATTGCCTAACATTGCAGGTATTTGTAGATACCTGTGGCTTTCCCTAACTGTCTGTGAGCATCTCAAAGGAAAGGCTGAAATCAAGGCTTCACATTATAGGAGTCACTCAATGAGTAAAGGAATAGATGAAAGGAAGGGTGGGATCAGTTTGCTTTAGGCAATACAAAACCGTTACATTTTTCAATAGTGGGAGAGATAGTACAAAACAAAACAGCCTTTAAGGCTACCCTGCCAGAGGCATATGGGAGAGATCAGAGAAGGGAGAGAATAGAAGCATAAAGACTAATTTGGCTGTTATTCAAATACCTTAGACAAACTAAATACGTGGACATTTTTGTATTTGTGAAATGGGAAAAAAAAGAATAGGATGAAGGATATTGTGATGAAAGAATCTACATTGCTTTAAGATGATTCAGTACAGGAAATCTAGAAAAGAAAGCAGTTAAAGAAGTTCAGAAACAGGGAGAATGATGGTATCATCACCTGAACTGAAAAAATCAAGAGGGGGGCATTGGGTAAGTTCAATTCCAGATGTGCTGAGTTTGACATGACAGCTGGATATCAAGGTAGAATTTTCCTGCAAATTTTCTGGCAGCTACAGAAAGAGAATCAGTACTCTGAAGATGGCCGGGGAGGGGAGTGTGGAATCAATTTCCTCAATTAATTTTAAAGAAACTGGTGAAAAGAATGGTTTAAAATATTTCCTGGAGGTTGTCCATTATTAATAATGGAGGAGTAGCTCCAAAATCTTCCCCTTGACTCTTGTGATAATACTTATAAGAATTCCCTGGATCTTACCAAAATCTTAGAAAAAAACACTCTTTTTATTCAAACTATACATTTAAGGTCCTTCTAAACATGAAAATCACAAATTAGCCCAACAGAACCAAATGCTAGTCTCTAGGAACTTACAATTTAAAAGAGAACTTGTTGGCACTAACACATTAAGCTGTAGAAATAATAAACTGTAAGAGCAATTATAAACATTTTTATGATTTAAAAAAAAAGGAAGACTTTTCCCCCCAAATTATTCATACTATGGAAGTCCATAGGCATCTTCTCTGACGCAGAGCTTACCTGATTATTCTACTTCTATTTTCCCTCCCCATCTTGTGGAAATATGCATGTTGTGTAACAGAGAAATGAGATGCGGCCAAAAGACAGAAAAGTTTTACTGTATACACCTGTGATCTATCATGTAATTTTCACAAGAAAGCATTTATAATGAAACTTTTTATTTACTATTATTTTAAAATATTTATTATTATTATATTAGTTTCAGGAATACAAAACAGCATGATGATGAGACATTTATACCCCTCACAAAATGATAACCACCCCCCCACCCTGCAAGCCTACCATCCCTCTGACATGGTATATAGCTGTTATAATACCATTGACTATATTCCCCATGCTGTACTTTACATCCTGTGACCACAAATACACAAACACACACACATGAGGTGCCAAAAAAATGTATACACATTTTAAGAAAGGAAAAAACTGTATTAAAGTGGTAAGACCCAATATATACTGATCACAAAAGATGAATACAAGTCATGCTTGACTTCTGCAATTACAAGAGGTGCTCAAAGTGGTTCCCATCAGCGTCTGGACACTTCTGATTATGGCGAACTACTGCTTGAGCAACGTTGACCTAAGTGTCCACTTGTATACATTTTTGTGGCACTCCCAGTATGTACACACATATACACATACACATATATATTGAATTATAGTTGACATTCAATATTATTCTACTTAGCTTCAGATGTACTGTGCAGTGGTCAGGTATCTACACAATCTATGAAGTGATCCCTCCACAAGTCCAGTACCCATCTGGCCCCTACATGATCTTTACAACATTATTGATTATATTCCCCATACTGCCCTTCACATCTGCGTGGCTATATTGTGACTACCAGTTTGCACTTTCCAATCCCATCCCCCAAACCTTCCTCCCATCTAGCAGCCATCCGTATTTTTCTCAGTATCTCTGAGTCTATTTATAATGAAGCTTTTTAAAGAAAGGTAAATTTGGTAAATGTGCTGGATGTTTGGCTCATGGTTCTCATCAGAGAAAACGAAATGTACCACCCTGAAATTCAAGACCTGAAAATCTCCTTCTGTGTAAGAATGCTATCTGCAGTACCAATGTTAAGTGCTTATTACTCTTCAATGCTACAGTACTACTAAACTTAGATGTGTGTACACCCATGCATGCTAACATTTGAAGAAGGGTTCAGCAAAATAAAATCATAGTCTTTCCACCTGTGAAATGACAGAGGTGTTTTTTTTTTTGCTTTTTTGTGTTTTTTTTTTCCTTTAGCCAAATAATCTTTGTCTTGGAGATAATTAAGACAAAATGCATCTAACAAATAAAATCAGTATAGAACCCCTATTTCTTGGCAGCCCTTATGGACACAGCTGAAGCTTTCAGAAGTCTTTAAAAACCATGGCAACAAATGCCTTTGAAGGGTAGGCAAAGGTTCCAAATGTTTTTAATCGCTGGTGTTTTTTATGCTACCACTTCAAGCATTCTTCTTCATTTTTTGTTCATTTGATTGAAATTAAATTTCCAATTTTCCTACAAAGTGCTACTGTCCCCGCCATGTCATTGACTATTTCCATTAAAGTGGCAGAATTTGAGTCCATATATAGAGCTTAAGTTTATAAACAACTCCATTAGAAAGCCCCATTTATGAATGGTAATAATTTTGTACAAAAATTAGAGATAGCCTTTAATGGGCACATTTTCAAAGGGTACTATCTAGTCCTCAAAATTATGTGGGGACTCTGTTTTTACAAATCCTGCCAATGGTGGCCCATGGCCTAATCCTGCTGAAATGTCTCTCTCCTTCCTCGAAAGATGCTGTCGATACCTTTAAAATGCTACATCTCTTTAAAGAGAATGACCTGTTTCTCTGATATTCATTCCGAGAAAAGGGTACTTTGATGTAGGTTGCTCACTTATGAGCTATATATGACACTTTGCTGTTTCTCAACTATGTATACAGGCTACATGGTAGCCGGCTTGCCTAGGTGTTTGACTGAAAAATAATGTGCAAGAAAATCTATTTCATAAATCTACTGTCCACTTTGTAAAACTTTTTTTTTAAAGATTTTATTGGGGAATTGGGGGCGGGGAACAGCACTGGGGAATCGGGGAAGGGGAACAGACAAGTTGCTGTCCTTTTGTTCTTCAGTCTAGTTGTGGAGGACATTGCTTGACTAGCAATGTTCACTAGCAATGTTGGTATCATCATTGCGCTCTTCTCAGGTGAGGCAGATCAATCACTGGCCTCTGGATGGCCACTCACAGCGGCTCTTGGCAGCTCACACCGGCTGCCAGCCACTCACGCTGGCTGACGGCCACTCACTGTAGCCTATGGCAGCCCACTGCAGCAGGGGCTGTGGCTATGCCATCCTCGGGGACTCATAGCAGCCCAGCTCCATTGTTCACCATCTTAAATGTAGAGGGCAGTGTCAGTGGCCCTCACATGTGGGATCTGAACTGGGGCTGCTGGCATCCCAAGGCAGCCAACGCACCACTTGGCCGGCCCTAAAACTTACTTTTTCCCCCCTATGTTCATTCTCCACTCATGTGTGAGTTATAGAGCAGGTTTGATATTTTTAAAGGGAAGAAATGCTTTATTTGAGAAAGAGAAAATACAGTGGAAAAAGTATTTCTGTTACTGTCCCCTCATTTTCACCTTCCTTTTGCTGAAATAAAAACACATTTTATTTTTTCAGTTATGAAGAAATAAAGGAACAACAAAGAAATCATCCTAATTATTAAATTATATTTTCTTTCTGCAGTAGGTACTATTCTCTGTTGTTGTTTTTTAAAAGGGTATATGGATTTTAAATTTTACCCAAATGATTCTCATCTTTATCTGGTTTATTTGGCAGTTTCAGAATCATGGATTAGGAAGCAGGGAGTGAATGAGTAGAAAAACTTAAATCATCACCTGGGGTTGGGTGGTTAGATTACATTTATAATTAGGATTTTTTTGTGTGTGATTGAAGTTAAAGCATAGTGATTTAAAAGACTGGCTGTACCACTTGAGTGTAACTCATTAAATGATGTGCATAATATTTCCCTTATACACCAGAGAAGATAAATTACAGTTCTTAAGATAATCAAACTTCATAATTATTTTGCTCCTTTGACACTTCAGAGTGACTAGTAAGGGAATTCATTTTGAAAGGTATAAAATAGTGCCTTTGCCACTACTCTTAAGCAGTGCCATGGTGGAGATGGTTTTCCTCTTTATTTTAGTTTTTCTAATTGCTAGCACGCTCATCCCTCTGAGTACACCCTCCTGTTCCCCACCTCCTACTCCTGCAGACCAACCCCCTCCTCTCCCATCCTCTCTACCACATTGTGTCTGGCCCCTTGTACTGATCTCCATTGTTCTCAAGCCAACGTGCTCTGTGTCCTCATCAACCCCTCATGGATTTGTTTGTCCTCATGCCATCCTCTCCTCATCTACCCACCCAATGTGACTCCTGAGGGATGTTGCCTCTCTTTCCCCAGACTCAATCCTTGTTTTCCTGTTTGCGCTGTCCTTTGCACATGCATACAGACTTACAGACCTCCGTGTCCAAGTTCCTTACAGCCTCTCCCCCAAAGAGGGCTAACTCTTTGAGCTCAGGAACTTAAAACAGGTTTGTTTTCATGCAACAGATATTGATCAAATGGCCATTGTATTGTAACACTGGCAGAAATGCAAATCCCGAAATCCAATGAAAGATTCAGCTTCTACACCAGTGAAAAGGTTGTGATAATACCCATTAGAACCATAGAAGAGTTAAACTCAGCATTACAAGATACCTCAAAGCAGTCTAATGGGAAAAGGGGCATTTCAGAAGATAATGTTATGAGTTGAGAAGACAGAGCAGGTAAACTTGAAGACATTATCGAAGAGATGGTGTTTAAATTGTTATCTTTCCAGAGAGGACCAGGGGGAGAGTTCCACTTCATTGTAAGTATCCCATGATTTGTTGCTAGTGGTTGCTGCTTACTTTTGTATGTTCAATACTGTAGAGCATCATCTAGTATCTTAGAAGAGTGGTTTTCTTTATTATTCATGACATATTTTAAAAACATACTCCGTGTATATATCTGTGATGCTATCAGTAGCAGTAAGTCTATTATTTATCCAGAGGTTAATATTTTGTTTCCAGGATGTGAGTGATATGCTATTTGAATTTATTTTTGAAGTTTGGGATTGATGTTAAAAAAATCTGAAAATGTTTCTCTGTAGTAATATGTAATGTAGCTATTATGGAGGTAAGTGTGTTTGATATTTGATGTGGAAAAAATTACTTGGTCCTGAGCTAAGATATATTTAGGTAGGCTCAGCTTAGATTCCATAATTTTTATGCTTGCAATTTTCTTGATTTTTTTCCCCCTGGTTTTAATTTTATGAGACATTTATGGAGTGTTTTTAAAAATGGCTAGAGACTTATGCTTCCAAGAGTGGACATAAACTTTCTCATAACATGGACCATTAGTAGAAGATGAACTTAGATACATCGTTTATTTTTTAAAATGTGGCAGTAAGGCCGGCCAAGTGGCACATTGGTTAAGAGTTAGTTTGGGGATGCCAGCAGTCCCGGTTCGGATCCCCCATATGAGGGCCAGTGACACTGCCCTCTACAGCTAACAACAGCTCCACCTGGAGCTGGGCTGCATGAGCCCCGGCAATGGTGTAGGTTGTAGTCCCTGCTGCAGTGGGCTGCCATAGGCTACAGTGAATGGCCAGCAGCCAGCATGAGCGGTGGTCAGCCAGCGTGAGCTGCCAATAGCTGGGGTGAGCGCCCTTCCAGAGGCCGGTGACCGATCTGCCTCATCCGGGAAGAGCGCAATGATGATACCAACATGGGCCAGTGAAGCAACATCCTCCGCAACTAGACTGAAGAACAAAAAGACAGCAACTTGTCTGTGCCCCTTCCCTGATTCCCCAACGCTGTTCCCCTCCCCCAATTCCCCAATAAAATCTTAATAAATAAATAAATAAATAAATAAATAAATAAATAAATAAATAAAATGTGGCAGTAAACCTGATCTCAAAGAAGGAAGAAAATGGTTTGGGCAGCTTTTATCAATTACATACAGGGTGTTTGAAAGATTTCAATCCCCTTCCCCTTAATTCTCTCTGCATAACCTTTATCTTACAGTTGGTACTATGGATGCAGTTGGTGTACCCGTGGGAGATAACAGCGATACATGAATTTAAATCACAGAAATGGGCTTCTTTCACACTGCCACCTGTTCTGGCTGTGTTCCTTGCTGACTTACTGTAAAACCAAGGTAGGAGTAGAAGGAACAAGCTGTGTGCTAGCTCACCTTCAGGACTGAGGTGCTCTGTTTCCTTTTCTTGCTTTTATTCTCATATCACCTACTGAACCAAATAAGTATGGAAGAGCCACAATCCCTGACTTGGGATCCAGTTTTTCTAGATACACAAGTACTGTTAAGGGCCCTGTGTACCATTTACTGCTCATAAAATGCTTCTTAGGTGGCCACTTTTTCTGAATGTAAAATAGAGGAAAGAGTTTGAGTTTGAGTCAAAGATTTCTTGTAAACATTTCTGTGTGTGTGTGTGTGTGTGTGTGTGTATACTCAAGTACACATGCACACATAGATACATACTGACACACAAATGTGTGGATACAGGGAAAGAAGTACGTACAAACTTAGGAAATAAGTACTATAAAATAGTAATGGTGACCATCTCTGAGTGACAGAATTATGGCTACATTCTATTTTTATTTTTTTTTTGCCTATCTGCATTTTTAATTTTTCCACATTAAGCCTTTTTTACTTGTGTAATAAAAACAGTATTTTAAAATCCATGTTGCGATGAACTAATTTCACACTCGTATTTCCTGTACTCTCTGCTCAGCAGAGAATGATTGTTGTGTCTAGCAAGTCTTCATACTTTATTTACAAAACATCTTTATTCAGTGTTTGCAAGAGGACATGTTTGCACTCAGATGCGGCTTTCATTTTCTTATTCGTGAGCCCAGGTAAAACTGCATCAGGTGGGCATGATGGAGCCGAAGCCACGAAAGTGTTATTCCATCTGAGTGGCTGAGTAACTACAGCAGAGGAGGAGAAAGGCCATGTTAATGACACCACCAGGAGTCTAGGTCTTCAGAGAAGGTGGCCCGACCAGCAAGGATGAAGTATTTGGTCAGGTGGCCCAACAGTGATGGTTTTCCCTGGGCACACATTCCCGCAAGGAAGAGCAGCCTTGTGGGAGGCGCTTGGTGTTGTCAGTTGACTGCAGCTGCACAATAATAGACCTGAAACCCTGCTGAAATGAGGACTTGCAATCCCGATATCAATAGGTAGCAACTCCTAACTTCCTTTTCCTATTTCTTAAGGCCCCACCACATAAAAGTCTCCCTTCTGTTCCTTAAGTATGTCCTCAGTCAATCAAAGTCTTAACATTTAGTCATTCAACAAGACTTATGAGTAAGAGTTTTCCAGCTTTGATTTGAATATGGCTAGACAGCCACTGAAATTCCTGAAGCTTTGAGTTGGAATGTGGGTTTTTGTTTTTCTATTTGTCTCGCTGTCTTCTCCTTTTGGCTTAGGCACTGAACTATGCATTAGACCAGCATTTCCCAGGCCTTTCAAGAATAAGGGTCACTTTGAAAAGGGAGAAAATTTGAAGACACGACAATGGTTGTAGTGGTACTCAGAGTTCCCTGGTTGAGACATCACATCCTGACAACAAGCTTCCACGGGGGAGTGGTGCTTCCAAATGCATTGCGTCTTCTGTTGGCCGTGAGGGCTGCACACATATGAAGAGCATGCTGCACACAGGGGCTGCATGCATGGGTTCATTAGTCTGCAATGGCACTTGACCCTCACATTGGTACTGGTCTGCCTGTTGCCATAACTGCCTGTGCCAGTGGCACCAAAAGCGATGGGTGACATGAACTCAAGCCATTCATTCTGCTCCTGCTTTTTCATATAGAAATTTCATATTTTTTAAATTCTGGAAATAGTTGGATGAAAAGGGTAGGAAAGACATCTTGAAGCAACTGGAAAAATGGAAAGAAAAGAGTTACCTTTCACTGCAATGTATTAATCACTGTCATGGTTCTTTCTGGTCACCTGGGATAAATGGTCTGAAGTCCCAAAAGTTCTGAGCTCTGCATTGGTGGCTCCTGGCTGCCCCAGGTAGAGGGCAGTGGCGTAGGGCATCTTTTTCATGCTAACGTGCCCCTAGAAAGAGCTGTTTCTTCCTGCCTCAGCGCTGAAACAGGGTATTTTGTTGCATTTACTCTTAGAAATATCAAAAGGGTGTCTCAGTGATTTCCTTTTCAGAGATATTCAATTTTCTCACTTGACTCTCATAATGGCAGAGCTCCTTTATCCAAATTAATTTTAGTTAGTGAGGCCATTCAGTTTTCTTTTTAAAAAGCCCTTTATTTCGCCTCTTTGAGAAGGGAGCTATTTTACAATGCTACTATTACTGCCACTACTACTGGATCAGTCCCTTGGCTCTTGTGTGGTTCGCATGCGTGTAGTGAAATATGTTGGAGTCAAGAAACCATTGAAATAGACCAGGTGAGAGGTAAAGAAACTTGGGTGGAACTGGGGTAGAGGGTCACAGATGTGCAGCTGATGTGGGGCCTGCCTTCACCACGCTGAAAGGTTGCCTTGCTGAAGGAGAAGCAGAAGCAGCTGATTCAGAAATAGAACTGGCAGTGATTTACAATGGAGTGGATTTTGAGGGAGAAGAAGGGGCTGATTCCGAGATCCTGAGTCAGGATGACCGGAAAAACAATAAGGCTGATGCTTGAAAAGCTTTTTTTATAAGATGTGTTTGGACCCCTGAGCAATAGGACTGAGGACTGAATTTGAGATGTATTCTGGTCCACCCCCTTGCCTCTGATCCATTCCTCTGTGTTTTTACTACTTTATCTGTGAATTAATATACAGTAAAACCTTGGATTGCGAGTGACTTGGTTTGCGAGTGTTTCGCAAGATGAGCAAATATTTCTCTTAGGGTGGTGCAAAAGTAATAGTGCCAATTACTTTTGCACTAAGCTAATAATACATTTTAACCTGGTAAATGAGTGATGTCTTATAATACGAGTAGTTTGTTTCTGGAACAAATTATGCTCTCAAACCAAGGTATTACTGTATTACTTTCAATTGCCTCATTGTTTTTCCCTAAGGAGCTTGGTTTTGAATTTTAAATAGAAACAAGACCACAGTCACACCTCGTCTGGTGCTGTCTTGTTAGAACCACCTTTTTGCTTAAAACTATAACTGGATTAGGGATTGCTGTGACTTAAAGTTCATGATCTGAAGTCATTTAAATACTTACTAGTATATTTGGAATGAAAGGACTAGAAATGAAAGACTGAATCATTTACCAAGAAATGACAGGTTAGATTGATTGATTTCCACAAGACTTAGTGGAGATTTGTTCCTTTCTGCAAAATTGTTTCTGTTACCACTTAACTGGGGTGAACTATATATATATAAAGGCATATGCGTCAGGTTACAGTAGCTTTCATCGAAGAAAATCTTTACACGAGTAGACATTATGGGACTATGTGCTTTGTATTTGCCAGTACGGCAGCAGATCCAGAAGAAGTCAGAAAAACAGCATTCGTGTTCATTAATTTTTCCTTTTTCCTTTCTTTCTCCTATTTTGTTCAACTTTCATGCCTTATGATATAGACAATAGGTCAACTATTATTTAGTTGCAATGTAAAGATGCAAGGTCTTTTTGCATCTTTAATGTGGATCATAGGTACTATTTATAAAATGTACCTAATAAACATGATGATTACATGAGAGCTTGCTTGACAAATTACGAATTGCTGCAGAAATATTAGTTATCAGTTATCAACCACATAGTCTTAGAAAAATTATTTCACATAGTAGTTAGGACTTCTTGTTTTGAGTGACTAAAATCAATTCAAACTAGCTTTGGGGCAGAGGAATGGGCTGGGGAATGAATTTTGGTGGAAGGACTCCTGACTGTCTTGGCTAACTACAAACGTGGCAGGGCTGCAGCCACACCTCAGTGACCATGGGCCCAGCAACTCCAAGCCTGTCAGGAACCTAGCCTTTCCTCTGTTCCTCTCTGTGTGCCAGCTTCATGCTTCCTGTAAACCTGCATTTTCCCTAAGGTGTGAAGAATGGCTGGCAATAGCTGCCAAGTCTCACATCCTGAGACACCCTTCCAGTTAGCAAATATTAAAGAAAGACTCTGATTGGCTCAGCTTTGAATCAACTGACTGTTGTCCTGAGGCAGAGTCACATAGCAAATGTCACTCGGGGGCCTTACCCTGTGTAGGGGGCTGTTCCAGAGAAGAAAACAGTATTGTGAGCCAAGCACCCCCATTGCTGTCTACTATACCTGATTTCCCCAGTCTTCCATTTCCTCAAGTAAAAATGATGCAGTGATTCTTATCTTGCTAGAGGAATGTTGTGATTAGAGATTGTCCTTACCCTACCTCACGGGATCTGTAAAAAGTCATTGTCATAATTATAATACCACCAATTGACTCTATCAAGTTTCCTCTAGGATAGCTTGCAGCTCTGAAGCTAAGTAGAGCAAATACCTTAACATTTTATTATTTTGCTTTTAAATCGATCTTTACCCCTTACTTCTGAAATATAAATTCTTTTTTTCCCTCTCATAACCAGCCCCTGAAATTAGCTAACATTTCTGCCACAGAACTGAAAGAAGAAGTCAGAGTTCTTTACACTTCTCTGTGGATGTCCACTGCTTACATATGCTTCTTTACCTTGTTCAGAATGTCCAGCTTTGGAAAGCAGAGATAGTGGATCCGTGGGTCTCTGAAAATGTCAAGTTTTTAATGTTTTGCATATAGCAGAGACTCAAAATTCCTTGAATGAATGAATTTTCTTCTTTTTTTTTGTTTTACTGCTGCATCACTTTTTTTTGGTAAAAATTTTAACTAGTCTTTCCTTACTTAAAATACAGTTTAAAAAAAGAACAAATGTAGTATTTAACTTGTACAGTTTACAATTAGAGGCAAACATTTTTTTAAGTTAAAACTTGGATGTATAAATTATTGGAGTAGACTTTATTTTATGGTTGGGTGAGTCTAAATAGTTCATTTTCAAATGTGCTGTGTCTTTGATAATGACACCAAAGAATATAATCTTTCTATGAGAGGATTCCCAAAGAGTGGGCTCTGCTTCCACACTAGCCTAGCATTCTATAGTAAATTAGAAAAAAACAAAACAAAACAAAACAAAAAATGCAACTTTATTATAAACTTTATAATTGCCACTTCAAAATGGGAACTTGGAATGGCACGGAATTATTAATCAGTGGAAAGAGAGTAGATTTCCAAAAGGTTATTATACCAAATGTGACAATTGAAATATATTCTGTTAAATAAAATATAGTCCCCCTTTCCTGTTCTCATTTGTAAGTAAAGATAATTCAGGTTGCTGGAATCAGGAATCAGGGACAGATTGGCTAAATAGTTTTGGGCTGACTTCTGACTAATGACATTTGTCTTTTGTCTCTTGGCTAGGACAGGCAACCACATTCACGTTAAGGCCCAGTAGTGAATTATTAGTCTAGTTTAGTTCTTGTCATAAAGGCATGTTATGATTTTCCCACATTCCTGGACAGTTGGGCTGTAATTCTTGGTTGTTTAAAAAGGTGTTTGAATGTATTTTGTTAAGAAGCTTGAATAAATGGCTATTATTTCTTACAATTTTGCTTGCTTTTTGAAGCGTTCAAATAGTTTCCAGGTCTGACAGTTAGCCTTATGCTGACTGGAGTGAATTTTTTGGATAGGATGAAGTGTTTTGGATGTTTTACACTTGACTGCATAAATATAGCCTAGCAAGTTATATGATTTGAAGAGAATTACTTAAGGGTGAATGATTGCTTAACTACTAAGAAAATGATAGACCATCATAGATTTCTTTGAGGGTATTGTTGTTTAGGTGCTGTCCCTACAAATTTTTGCTCTGCCGACCTGGAGGTTTAGCATCTGATGGTTAACATTTAATGAATCCTTGCCTTGTACCAGGCTCTATGTTACAGGTTTTATAAGCATCATCTCATTTAATCCTCCACAGAATCCTGGAAGTCAGCACTATAATTACTCTCATACAGATGAGGAAACTGAGATGCATGAGAATTAAAACCAGTATAGAACCCAGCTAGTCGGACAATGGAGCCCATTGCGTTCTACTGCCCTCGCCAAGGGGAGGGGTGCTGCTAAAAGGGGCAGTGGAAGTGAGGCTTGCTACCTGGCTATAGCTGGCTTCTTTCCCTGCTAGGGAAGGGAAGAGGGGATACAGAGCTGGCTGGAATTAGTTCTGCTCACCAAGGGGAAATCGGGCTGTTCCCATGAACTGGGCAAAACTTGGATACCCTGTCTGCCTCCTGATACCCTACCAGGCCTAAAATAAAGGGTAATGATGGGCCCTCACGGATGAAGTTTGGAGTCAGTGGAAAACAAGGGGTGCCCGGCCAGCTGGCCAGGAGGAGAGTCACACAGGACGACTGTGTGACAGGAGCAGAACCAGATTGGAGCCTCTGCCTGTGGTTTGGGTTTCTGCTGCTCGTTCTTTGCTACAGTAGCTGAAGATTGAAAAGCATAGCTCACATGTAGCCTTTTTCCTATTCTCTATTTAAAAAATGTGGTAGTTTTCTCTTGCTTAACAAGGTTCTTGTGGTTAAGTTTATTGCCTCATCTGTGGATTGCAGGGTAGAGAGAAAGAACCACTGGATGGGCTGGTAGCCGAATCAGAAAAGAAACGAAGATTGTTGGTAGGAAATTTTGAAAATGTATTATTAAAAAAAAAGAAAACCCAACAAAAATGAATACACATGGTTAAATGTTAAACAGTACAAGATGGTACATAATGAAAAAAGTTAAGGACTTTTTGTTCCATGCCAAAATTCACACTTCTCTCAAGAGATAAACACTATTAACAATTTCTTTCAAAAATTACATATATATATATATATATATATATATACACACACACACACACACACACACACACACATACACACACTTGCACACATATGTATATTTTGGTAACATAAATGGTATTATACTCTACTCATTATTCTGTGTCTAGCTTTCCTCACTGTATAGTGGAGATTTTTCCATATCAGTACCTATAAGTCCCTTTTTCAATGGTTCTATATTAGTCTATACTAAGACCTTCTATTGGCACAAAGTTTTATGGATGACCAAGCATTTATATATATATATATAATGTCTCTGGGCCTCATAGTAGCTACTAGGGAGGTATCAGAAGGCCTGGAGGAGTTCCTGGTTCACCCGGAATTGCATGGAGCCTGGGACTCAAACACAAGTTCAGTGTTCCTAGCATGTGACATTCCCTAAATATGCCTGTATTCCTTCCATTTAGTGCGGTGACCACAAATGGAGGTAACCGCTCTGGAAGCAGTAAAAAAAAAAAAAAAAAAATCAACAATCTGGCACCTGGAGAAGCCAGACAAAGGAAATGTAGACCTCAGAAAAGTGAGAAAAGAGACTAATAGAAATTGAGAATGAGAATGGGCCCTAGTCATCAGGCGACCCTTTCCTTGTACAGATGAAGACCTCGGGCCAAAACATCAAAGAGCTTGCTCAGGCCATACAGTAGGTCATTTTCTTTCCTAAGGCTTATTCTGGAGAGGGGAGGCAAAGGAGACTAGATTTTTCCAGGAACTCTAGTTCTCATCAGCTGGAATGGGGTGCAGACAAGCACAAGACTGAGAAACCCAAACACCCTTAGAAATGAGAAGATGCTTTCCCAGCACTGAGAGGCGGCCGGTCTGAGACGATGCCCAGGGCAGTCTGACCACCTAGACTTGAGCTGTCTGGATGCCCAGGCAGTGTGGATTTTAATGCCACTTCTGCCTCCCCGCCTTCATTTCCTGAGGACCTAATATTCACATAGCTCTTCTCCAGGCTGCAGGCGACTGCAGCATGTGTCAAAGAAACTGTCCCCAACCAAGAGAACTATAGAATGAATGAGATTATCTATGCTACTTTGGGTTAAATTTATCGTGCAAATAAGTACATGTAAATACAAAACAGTTCTCCTCATGCATGCGTTTTGTTTTGTTTTATCCGACAACCATCCTGTAAAGGTTCACTGGCAATGCAGTGAATGAAAACCAGCATCCATTTATTCCTACTTGTTATTCAAGCTGAGAAAGTAGAATGGTAGTTATTTCTGAGTCTGACTATCTATTGGTTTATTCCATCATTTTTGAAGTGGATTTAAATTAAAAAAAAGACTGAAAATTCGTGTATTAAAATGTGCTAGGGAAGGCCTCTGACCTTTGGATCAGAAACCCCTGCCCCTTCTTTCATTACTTTTACAGGATGCCTGGGAGGAATTCACCTGGGGAGTTATTATATTGTGGAGGGCCCCAGATGATGGGTGAAACCCCTTATTCAACGATTAGATGATCCGAAGTCTACAAGGGAACATTCAGGTGTGGCAGCTTGAGGGACGTTTATATTACACGCCACAGATCTTAGTAAACAGTCTTTCCCACTCTCTCGTAAAGCACCACTATGTAAGCGGGAGGGGTCCCGTGCGCTTAGTGGTGCTGGGAACCCAGGGCGAGAAGCACGGCTCCACTCCGGGTCTCTGAGCTTTACCCTCCTGCTCTGGTCGCCAGACCATTTTCCTCTTACTCGTTTCTTCAACTTTGGACAAGACCAGTTTGAAACTGTTTCTACTGCTTTTGGACACCAGTGTTTGGACTTAAAATCAGTCCAAGTAGGAAGAAAGCTGGGAGAACCCTCTGGAAACAATTAAACGGAGCAGAGGGGCGGGGTCTGGAGGTGAGATGAAGCCTGCCTGGCATTGAACTAAACACATCAGTTGCCACGCTGCTCTCCTGTGTTTGATGCTTACAACTATTGTCCCAGAAGGAATGATTTCAGAAGGTCCTTTTCTGGGCTGGGGAACAGCACTTGCTTACTTGGTGAGCTCTGACAGGCATTCTTGAAAGCAGTTCATTGTTTCGGGTATTACGAGATGCTGGTCACTGATTACATTATGTTTTCCTTTATTGCAGCTGTTGGTTTGATCCTGTGCCAGGTGCTTAAAACAAGTGTGGTTTTGCAGCTGGTGAGAGCAGCTGGAGAAGGACAGGGATCATGTCATTACCCCGGCCAAGATTTTTAGCAGACTGGGGTCTGATGAGGGCAAAAGGATAGAGGATTTCCTCTTTACCTCATTTTCATTTAGAAAAAGAAACTTTTCAGGGCAATGATCCTTCCTAGAATTCTTTGATTTCTTTATTTTCCTTTAAAAATATACTTAGATGCAAATAATAGTTTCGTTTCGCTTAAAAATAAAGGTCAAGTGCCAGTGAAGGTGGTGATTGGTGCTGATAAGATATACCAGAATTGACTAGCTGTAAAAATATAATTTGGGATGCATTATTAAGGCAAGCTGTTTTTATTTGTATGCCGCTCTATATACATGTGGTTGGGAAATAGTTCAAACCATGGCACTCTGAATGTCCTCACTGGATTTTTAGGAATGTCTTCACTGAGACAGCCAAATTCTTTTTCATTTGGTTTGGCTCATTGCGTTGGCTGTAAATCAGAGAATCTTCACTTTAGTATATCTGAGTCAAAATTTATTTCCAAACATAATACTACAGTTGTTCTTTCGCAGAATGCAAATTTATTTACTTCTTCAGTACCTTGCTTTCTACTTTCTCTTTCTCTGTTTTATGCTGGAATGTGCTGAAAGGCTTTGATAATGTTATGTCATAAGCTACTGATGAATGTGTTTTTCAGGTGGTTCTCTCTCATATCTTTAACTATGGGAGTGGTAGGTTCTGGAAATAATTTTATTGCTGCTTCTGAAATGCCCTCCCAATGAGAAGATATAGTAATTACATCAAGGAATTATATTTTTATTATAGTATAACAGTATTGGGCATTCTGATTCAGGAGTGGTGGAGTTCTTTCCATTTCACTAAGCCTTGTTTCGAGAGGCATAAGGACTTCAGAATGAGACAGACATGGATTTTCATCATGGTTCTGCCATCTACTAGCCAACTAGCCTTGAACAAGTTAATTTCTTGGCGTCCCAGTTTCTGCTTCTGTAACATGGGAATCACAGCAACCTAACTCGGTAATCACCATGCTTAGGTGAGATAAAGGGCTGATGTCACCTAGCATGGTCCTGGTCCATGGGAAACACCTTGCCAGAACTGCTAGCGGGCCCTGGGACCCAGTCATACGAAAGGAAACCTATACAGGCCAACAAAGATGAACAACTTTCATTCCTTCTTCTGCCCATCCTTGTGTAGGTGCTTCCTGTACCACCACTTCATTTTTAAAAAATTGTGGTAAAATAAACACAACATAAGTTTGCCATTTTAAATCATTTCAAGTGTACAGTTCAGTGGCATTAAGTACATTCACACTGCTGTGCAACCATCACCACTGTCCATCTCAAAACTTTTAAAAATCCCAAATGGAAACTATACTCATTGAACAATAGCTCCCCATTTCCCCTTTCTCATAATTCCTGGTAACTCCTACTTCCTGTCTCTATGAATTTGACTTCTCTAAATATTTCATATAAGTGGAATCATATAATATTTGACCTTTTGTGACTGGCTTATTTCACTTAGTATAATGTCTTCAAGATTGATTCATGTTTTAGCATGTGTCAGGACTTTATTCTTTTTTAAGGCAGAATAAATTCCATTCTATGTATGTACCACATTTTATCATTTACCTGTCAGCGGACATTTGGGTTGTTGCCCCTCTTTGATTATTGTAAATAATGGTGCTATGAAGGTAAGTGTACAAATATCTGTTCGAGTCTCTGCTTTTAATTCTCTTGGGCACATACCCAGAAGTGGAATTTCTGGATCATATGATCTCCAGCTTCAAGCTTCCGAATAGCCTTTTGGGTACTTGCTTGTTGGTATGCTACTGAAATCCCAAATACAGTATGTTAAAAATTGTTTCACACTTCTTCCCACCTCCTTCCCAAATCAGATCCTTTTTCTGATAACGATAACAATTTCTAAGACACTGACACAACACCAGCATCCTTGGCTTCCTCCTCTTCCTTCTCTTCCTCCTCCTCCTCTAACTTTAAGAATTTGGCAAAGCTTTCAAGCTTCTTCACATCTTTTCCCTGCCTCACCGATTTTACTACTCATAGATGATTAGTGCATATTTTAGTATGATTTTTTTCCTTGGCTTACCTTTGAATACTTTTAAGCCTTCCTTTTTTTTTTGTGAAAATCATACACTCCTATTTTCATTAAAAAAATGTTTTGAACTCTCATTTTGACAACAGTTTCCCTACCAGCCTTCCTTTTCTTTTTGCTAGTGGTGCCCCAGCAACATACCATTTGGACCAGTTCTTAATCTTACCTCGCAACTCCCATAACGCTCTTCTATCTGATCATGTAAATGACTGTGTATGGTGTGACCAAGATACAGCATCACCCAAGAGTCATGGACTGGAGTAGATGGAGATAATGCAGGAAGCCGATAGTTTTCTCAGTGTGCAAGAGAGGGCAAAGCTTTTGTTTCTCTGCACAGTTATGTCCAAGAGAATTGGACTGCATATTTCCTCCCTGTGATCTAAGTCAGAATTTAGTGCCCAAGCTATTTAATATTGGTTTGGCCTTACATGGTATTTCTCTTGCAGATATGTTAAATAGAGGACAAGAATATTGGCTCTATTAATTCCTTACTTTTTAATTTCTTTTGAAAAATTTATTAAATGTATTGGAGTAACATTGGTTAGTAAAATTATATAGGTTTCAAGTGTACAATTCTATAATATATCATCTGTATATTGTGTAGTGTGTTCATCACCCAGTCAGTTCTCCTTCCATCTCCATATATTTGATCCCCTTTTCCCTCTTCTACCACCCGCCTCCCCTTAGCCTCTGGTAACCACTAAACTGTTGTCTGTGTCTGAGTTTTTGTATGTTTGTCTTGTTCCTTTGTTGCTTTCAGTTTTATATCCCACATATGAGTGAAGTCATATGGTTCTTGACAGTTTTCTGTTTGACTTATTTCTCTTAGCATGATAATCTCAAGATCTATCCATGTTGTTGCAAATGGCAGTATTTCATCTTTTCTTATGAGTGAGTTATATTCCATTGTACATATGTACACATCTATTTATTCAATCATCTATTGAAAGACACTTTGGTTGTTTCCATGTCTTGGCCACTGTGAATACTTCCTTACTTTTTAATTTTTTATGCATGAGCTTTTTATAGCAGAATACTCAGTGGTCAACCAGTTGCAGAAATAGTTCCATTATTGCCTCTGGGTAGCAGATACAGTCCTGAGTGAAGAGCTTGCCCTTTGGGCAAATTGGGCATTCTATGCATGAAGGTTGTTAGAATGGGTAAGAGTTTGGCCTCTGGAATGAGGGAGACCTCACTTCAAAACCCATCTCGCTACTTGCGTGCTGTGTGGCTTTGAGCAGTCTTTATAACTTATAGTCTTACATCTGTAAAATGGAGATTAATAAATTCCTTCCTCATAAAGTTGCTGGAGGATTAAGTGAAATAATCCACATATAACACAGTGCCTGACACAACACGTTCAAAACCCAAAAGTGTCAGTTTTCTTAGTAAAGAGAATATTAGTCAGACACTCGCATGCAGTTGCCTCCCCGAAAGGAACTGAACGTAACAGTAAAATGAGCAAGCTGAGGAGAAGCATGCACTGGAAGGTCCCATCGGGCTCAGGCAGTGACTAGTTTAGAGAATAGTGCTTTGAAAATTCACGAGCAGATTCTTATATTCCCAATGCTTAGGCTCAAAACTGTGTTTGACATGTTTTCTGTACTTTAACACCTAATGAAAAATAGAAACATTTGCTAATAAAACTAAAAAGTCATAGGTTTCCTTTTGGCCAAATACATATGTATAGAGTCCTATAATTTTATATCAAACTTAAAGCTATATTTCATACTCTTTCTAAACATATTGATATTTAGAAGTAGAAAGAAATACTGATTTTGACATCTTATTGGGCACCTTAAACTATTTGTGTTGTTCAAATTCTAATAAATGCTAGTTACCTTTATGCAAATATCCAATGAGAGCCTTTAATAAAGAGACTATAAAGGTAGGCAAGCTTTACAGATGTTAGTGAAATTTATGGATCAATCAGTTGTAAAAGAATGGAACTTTGAAAGGAAAATATTTTGTTGGAACCCTCCAACAAGGCTTTTAGATACGATTAGCTGAAATTGGCTTTTATTTGATTTGTGGGTGCTTAACCTTTGGAGAATTAATTTATCTTTAATTTGAGAATTCATTTTCTTTTTCATGGCTTAATAATATGAACAGTTAGCTAAATGCTTATATGTGTTTATATGAAATGTTAAGTGTTTATTCCTTAATGGTGCAAAACCTTTTACTACTTTTCATACTTGGCTTTTTGCCTAATCTCATGAAGTCCCCTTAATTTTAATGCATTTTTCCCTCAGAGTACTGTGTCCATCTTTACTGAGCTCATTTATAAAAAAAAAAAAAAATCGCAGAATAAAAGTTGATGTCATATATATTAAAATTGTTTTGCCCACGGAGTAAATCTGTGTGTTCTTGCTTTTGTGTGTTTCAAGGTCGTGGAGCACTTAAAAACCTGTCATTTAGAAATAGAAATAGTTGGAAAGCATATTCAAGTACAACTTCTGATTTAACAAATTTAGAAAGTATTAAAAAAAAAAGAAAGAAACATAACACTACATACCTGTATCATAGAACTGCATTGCTGAGGCAAATTGATGTTCAGATTTATGTAATATGATTGAAGCAAATATTTTTGTCTTTTTATTTTTAATTTTTATTTTTTTTTAGCTGAGCCGTCCTGCCACCTGTTGGCAGCTCATCCGCAGCTCAGCTTGGGCTGGGCATCGAACTGCCGTTGTTCAGAGTTCAGCTCGCACTCTTGAGCAAGCTCTTAACCAACTGAGCCACTCGGCCAGCCCAAAGCAAGTATTTTTAGTATCTTTATTTTCAACTATTAAGCCACAAGAAGCACACTTTGTATGTTCGCTTCAATTGCTGAACAGTCCATATAGTCTCTGTTTAGGAAATCCTTCAATCAAGATGTGCCTACTCCCCTATTAATACTTTAATGTTGTTAATAATTCATTTATAAGCATTTTACTTGCCTATGGGAAATAATAAAATAGACTCATTACATTCTCAGTGAAACCTCTTCTTTTGTGAAAGTGGTGAACAGGGAGCAGAATCAAGGAAGTTATTAATCACCTTGTAGGGCTGAACTTCAGAAAAGTTAAAGTTCAAAAAAGTTAAAATACAGTAAAAGTAAATCACTATTAGTGAAATGAGCCATATTAAAACACAGATGTAACCAAAAAGAGGGAAAAAAAAGCATTTAATTCAGGTAAGCATCTCTATAAAGAACAAGCTTTGGAATAACTAGAATATGTGGAGTTTTATTTGGGGACAATCATAAAATACACTCATATTGGAAAACCAGCAAGACATCAAAATAGACATAGTGGAGCTAATTCACGGGTAATACTGGGCCGTGTTTTTTACTTGTTGGCTCCTTGCATCTGGGGAGAGCTGCTCCTTTCTTTGTACACATGTCTGGCTCCACCCATTGTTGAAGAGATGACCCATCTCTCTCTCTTGGCTGGTTTCCTGCTCCTTTCACCACCCTTAGGACCAAATCTTGCTCCTGTGGACTTGAATTTTGGGGTTCTAGGGTATAGCAGCCATTGTTTTGTTCAAGTCATTACTTCCTCTGTGGACTGCAGTCTCCCCCCTCAGACGGGACTGTCGGCGGCGAGGGGCCACACAGAGCATAAGCAGTTCCACTTTGTTCAGATAACAAGTACTGGCTGAGCTCCACTGTGTCTCTGGGCGTGTGCTGGGCACAGGATAAATGGTGATAAATGAGACAGATATAATCCATCCCTTGCTAAGACTAAAGTAACCTGGTTGAGACAAGCAGTTAAAGTCCATTGTAGTAAACACTATGGCTGGGCAAAAGCTAGGCATTGTTGGAAGGGCAGAAAGGATTTCCCACAGGAATTGGTATCTTGACGGACAAACCTAAAAAATTAATAGGAAGCCAGTTGGGCCAAGAGTTGTCGAAGTGCATTCCCACAAGAAAAAAGGGCATGTGCAAAGTCCCAGGAGTGAGAAGGAGCATGGCACGTTTGAACAGGAAGACACGGCTAGAATTTGGATGGGACTTAGAGAATGGTGAGAGATAAGGCTAGAAAAGAGGGTAAGGGCTGATCAGGAACAGCTTGGTAAAATGTCTTACGGCATGTTGATTTTATCCTTAGAGTTTTGAGGACCATGAGAATATTAAAGGAAGATTGTGACATGATGGTGTATGATTTTAGAAAAATCACTCTGTCCACATGTTGGGGAATGATTGGCAGGACGAGGCTGGAGGCAGGGGGTGGCTTAGTGGGTGCAATAGTCTGGGAGGGAGATGGTATAGGCTGTGGTAGTGACAGTGGACTCAGGGCAAAATTGATTTTGCTTTGAAAAAGAATTTAAAAATAATTGATTTGATCAGTGTGTGTGTGGGGGTGAATGAGGAAAAGTATAGAGTAAAATCACACCCCCATCTCAGGCTTCATGGTGTGGTAGTGAACAGGAATAGATTAGTAAAGAAAGAAGATGGACAGTTATATTTGGGACACATCTGTCTTGAAGAGCCTGAGAGATAATCAAGTCTAGAAGGACCATGGACAAGTGGGTGTATAGGTCTGAAGCTCAATAAAGAGATGAGATTTAGTCTGAGGTGAATGCCAGAATGTATTGAGGGAAAAGTGTGACAAAAGGAAGGATACACAACATTAAATTCCTTTCAGTTCCTGCTTGTTTTATTATATTTTTCAGCTTTCTTGAGGTATAATTGACAAATAAATTGTAAGGTAATTAAAGTTATGCGATGATTTGATATACATATATATTGTGAAAGGATCCCCCATTGAGTTAGTTAACACATCCATCACTTCATGTATTTCCCCTTTTTTGTGTGAGAACATTTAAGTTCTACTCTCTCAGCAAATTTCATTTATATAATGCGGTGTTATCAATTATAGTGACCATGTTATCCATTAGATCCTCAGACCTCATTCATCTTATAACAGAAAGTTTGTACCCTTTTTTTCCAACATTTCCCCATTTCCCCCAACCTCCCCCACACCCCTAGCCCCTGGGAACCACTTTTCTACTCTGTATGAGATCCACTTTTTTTCATCTTTTGTTTTTTTTGATTCTACATATAAGTGACACATGCAGTACTCACCTCCCTCTGTATGGATTATTTTACTTAATGCCCTCCAGATTCATCCGTGTCCTATATGACAGGATATCTTTCTCTTTTTAAGGCTGAATAATATTCCATTTTCTTTATCTATTTATCCATTGCCAGACACTTAAGTTGTTTCCATATCTTGGCTGTTGTGAATAATGCTGCAGTGGACATGGGGTACAGATAGCTCTCTGAGATCCTGATTTCATTTCCTTCAGATGTATACCCAGAAGTGGGATGGCTGGATCTATAGTAGTTCTAGTTTTAATTTCCTGAGGCATCTCCATACTGTTTTCCAAAGAGGCTTTCATCAGTTTGCATAAAGCTTCCCTTTTCTGTACATTTTCACCTATTTCTTTTAATTTGCTCTGCTTTTATATTTCTTTTGAATCACTGAATGTGGCTCATTGTTTATTTGTGTAATGAACAAATACAGACTTTCTCTGTGATCATAATAATGCAAATCCAGCTGCTACTGAAAAGGGAGAAATAAGAAGAGAAAAAGAACAATAAGTCAGGAGAAAGACTCCCAGAGAAACTTGGGGAGAAGCTGTGTGTGGGTTAGCCTGTTCACAGATGTCTTCTCTCCTCACTCTTCACGTTTCCTGCATGTTCCACTCACCTCTCCTCCTCTCCACTTCCTATTGGCCCAAAGGCTTTTTATTTTTATTCTTCGGTGGGTAAGAAAATAGTGATTATTTCTCCAAAGCTTCACCTGAACCTCACATCTAGGCTTCTGCCTTTTATGCTTCACCCAGGCCTGGATAAAAGGAACTTCGGACCAATCTGATCACAGGTACACAGAGTCCTTTAGTCCCTTTAATAAAAACACTGTGTGGTTCATTAATATAGTTGGTGTGAGTTGTTTTTTAAAAATTTAACTCTATTTCAATATAATTTTCTCATGCATTGTTTTCACAAGACCAAATAATAAAATTTAAAGAGTAGCTTCTTGTTGAAGAAATGTCAACCAGTTGCTTTAGTCACACACTTTTACCAAGTTTTACTCAGGCAAAAAAAGGTTTTGTTGTTTTCTGTCTTCAGATGTAAGTTGAAGACTTACAAATAGTACAAAGTGTTATTAATGATGTTTGGTAAAGAAGAATTTGTTTTAATTTTATATGTCAAATATGTACCTGTTAATTTTTTCTTGTTGCCAATTTATCAGTTCTCAATTTCAGCGTGGTTTAGGCAGGAGAAAACCCAGCTTTGCCACAAAAGGTTTACATATCCTATTTTCATATCCTTTGTTAAAGGATGAATTAATTGCACAAATACGGAGTCTTTTATGTGTTAAACATGCTAGTGTGGAATTTCACATGGTTCTAAGGTACACATCCATAAAGGGATGGCCAATCCAAACAGTTGGCCTCTGACCCAATTCAGTTGTCCTATCTTGTGTCTTGCAAAACAACTGGCCTTTGGGAGAGAAAGTGACTTTGGGTTTGACTGATTATTGAGTATTTTCTCCAGAAGCCTAATATAAACTCATTTTTAAGAGTTAAAATAAAACAGCATGTGCTGTAGACATGGCATAAGAAACCAAACTAGAAGCTTCTTTGAAGTATTAGAAGAATACATCTTCTGCTTAGAGTTTACATCTGTCCCTGTAAATTTTGTTTCTGTTCTATTAGTTTTTCAATTTGTCCCTATTGATAAGGACAACTCTAAAAATAATAGTTATGACTGGGTATTTGAGGCAGTGTGTGGTCTCTTCCTAAAGTTACAAGTTTGTGAGTCTGTTGACTAGTTGGCTAGAAGAAGGCAGATGTTAATTGGATCTGACTCCAGTTTATACAGTGACTTTTATAATGCATATCTAACGATGGAGAGCCACCTTTTATGAGACAAGATATTCTTGTTGAGTCCCCACTCCATCCTATTCTAATTGGGACTGACCCTTAAGTTGAATAAAGAACTAATAGTTCTGTAGCTAAAACATTTCACTACGTGTCAAATCTTGTCTTCAGTAAATGGGAAAATGAATCTGAATTAGAGGGTGGAATATATATTCATCCTTGTTTTGTTTTGTTTTTGAGAATGGGGAACACATTTTAAAATAATACATATTATCTCCTTAATCTAAATTCAGGACATTTTCCTAAGAGGTGTAAATTTAGACTTATATAAATGGACTCTATAAAAAGCATGCCAGCATCTATTATTTCTATTAATTACTATTAATAGTCTGCACACTATAAACAGGCTTCTTCTGATGGCAAAAGAAATGGAGGTGACTTCTAAAACTTAGAGCAGAAACTTCATATGTCTGCGGAGCTCAGATAAGAGGGTTGGGCTGGGAGCTTACATCTATGAGTCATCTGCATTTCATGACAGTGGAGACCATAGGTGTGGAATAGATTCCTTGTGGGAGATAATGGAGTCGTAAGAAGAGGAGAGAACCTGACATTGAGCCCTGTGTAACTCTGGCTTAATGTTGGGTGGAATGAATCTGCAAACAACATGGAGAGACCACAGCCTGAGAGGCAGAAGGCACTCTGGGAGAGTTTTGTGTTATGGAAGCCAAGGGAAAAGAGAGAGTGGGGAGATGGGAGGAATGTCTCAAGAGGACAGGAGGAATCGTTAGGTACTTCTGATAGATCCAGTATGATGTGGATTGAAAAGATTTGTTGAATTCAGCAGTAGGAGTCATAGGTGATATCAGGGAAGCTGCTTTTATGGTGCAGCTAAGGTGGAAAACAGATTGGGGTGCATTGAGCCATGCAGAAGAGGTACCTAGAAAGAGGAGATCTTGAGTGTAGACATCTTTGAGGAGTTGAACTAAAGAGGAGGGGCAGGATGTAAGAAGGAGAGTTTGAGAGCAATGAGAGGTTGAGGAACTTTGCCTCAGCCCCAGCTCACCAACCCCCAACTTGAATTTAGATATTTGAGCTCCATTTGAATACCTATTTAAAGATTCTTTCCACTGTATTTAAGAAGGCCACTTTGAAACTTCTGAAAGTTCTAACAGTTTTATTCTGACAACAATTTTAGCTAGTAGCCTGGGTCAAAAAAAAAAAAAAAAGGCTTTTATCTGTTGAGAGAACACCTAACCTGGTGAGTGTATATATAACATATCCCCAAATATAAGCTGTATGAACTGAGGGTGATTTGCTTAAAGAACTCCCAAAGCCATCAGCTGAGGCAGAAATTACGACTAGGAGAGTTGTTTCTTGCACACTTAGAGGACAGAACAAACATGGCAGGCTGAGGTAATAGTGAAGTAAGTCCACATAGGTGATATGGAAACATACTCTAGGCAGCGTCCCTGTACATTCTGACTGGCTAAGTTTCCTGAAATAATATTAATTCTGTCCTCTTGCTTTTCATAGGACATAATGACTACATGTGTCCGGCGACCAACCAGTGCACAATTGATAAAAACAGGAGGAAGAGCTGTCAGGCCTGCCGGCTCCGCAAGTGCTATGAAGTGGGCATGATGAAAGGTGGTAGGTACCTTGACATAGGGCACCCCCAAGCGATGGGTGTCCATGCTGCCACCCAGCACTGGCTGTATCTATTCCGGTCACCACGGGGGTTTTGTGTTTTTCTCTTCTAATTAGTTTTTCTTCTCATTTTTCTTTGCTAGAAAAGTGTTTTTATGATACACTTTACTGAAAAAAAACAAAAAAGGGAAGCCCCTGGGAAATTCTAACATGCCATTTTGTGTTTTATATTTTAAATGTAAATAATTATGTTTTAAATCAAAGGTGTGTGGGAGGTAGTAGTGGAAGGAAAGGAAGACTGCTCAGTGAGTTATTCTGGACATATTTTTCAGTTACTGTTTATATTGCTAGAAAAATGGCATCTGAGGATAAACTTGCCCTAAATTGAGACTTGTAAATGTGAAAGCTAAATAGCTAATTTATAGTCTTTCATCATTTAACATCTCTTAGGGAATTTGAATTTCGATCTACAGGCAGCTTTTGCCTTTAGAAGTTGAGTCAACCAGCAACTCCCATAGTCTCAGTATCTAGCATGGTGCTGGGAGCTGTGAAATGAGCACTAACACATCACAAGGCACTCAGTGTCCCTGTGCTCCTGTTCTTGCATCTTTGTGGCTGTGTGTGTGTGTGTGTATTTCTGTCCCCTTCATATATTCAGTCTTCCAGTCTTCCTATATGGGAATCCAGTGTCTGGTTCTGGGGATAGGCCTGTAAATGTGGTTGCCTGATTGATCTCCTTGCATTCTTGGGTCTAGTCCTGAAGAACACTGCTTCTAGTCTTGGACAGCCTTCAAAATATAGGGCAAGAACAAATGGGAAATGTGCAATTAAAATAAAGTCATGGGTGCATTCAGCGTTTCAGGATGATACCAGGGGAGGGATGTATGGATGATGCAGCTGCCTGCTGGTCATGGTGGGGAAAGCTTTTTGAAGGAGTCAAGGTTTGGGGTGAGATAAGGAAAACAAAGCTGCAATGAAAAAAGAATAGTGACTGTGCAGGTAGAGGGTGTCAACCTTTAACTCATTAGTATTCAGGCAGACTGGGGAGCAGAGGAAAAACTAAGAATTGATATCAGGATGAAGGTATCGCTGATTGTTACAAAGCTCACAGTTCAAGCCTCTTAGACTGCATGGTCATAAATAAGCATGCCAAGTGGAGATGTTTGAATACAGCATTTGGGATAAATTCTCTTGATGAACAGATGAAATATTGAATTTACTATGCTTTGTGTGAACTGTGACTATCTGTCTTGAATGTCTGAAAAAACAGCTTTAATTCAAAGGGCAATTAATTCCAAGAACTTAACAGCCACATTCAGGAAATGACATTTTGAGTCATAAATGGATTAAATATTTAAAGAATTTATTTTTCTTTCTGATGTTGGAGAATTAATCAGGCTTAATTAAACTCACAAAAGCTTCTTAAGATAACTTGATAAGTGACAGGACTATAACAGCTACATGTAAAAAGTTTAATTTGAAACAGTGGAGTCCAAGTTTCGTATTCTTCTTTGATGATTGTAGGTAGATTAAGTCCTTCTCTTACGTTCTCTCTGAAAGCTGAAATAATTTGTGACTATGTTCAAAACATTTTTTTCTTTTATGGTACCCATAAATTGACCCAACTTCATAAAAACAATTCTATATTTCCTAATTAATATCTACATACAATCTGGCTGCCTATATATATAAAATCATGCATACTCATTTTTAACCTCATATATTGATTTTTAATATGCAAAGACATAGTACAAGTCTTCTCATTGTTTTCCGATAGGATCTAGATAATTTAACTGCATATAGCCAGTCCGTGTGTCTACACATATAATTGTACTTGTGTAATTATAACTGTAAAATATACATCTGTATTAGTTTGCTGCTATTTTAGTCTGCTTTGTCTGTCATAACAAAGTCTGTAGATTGCGAGGCTTAAACAACAGAAATTAATTTTCTCACAGTTTTGGAGGCTAAAGTCCAAGATCAAGGTGCCAGAGAATTTAGTTTTGGGTGAGACCTCTTTTCCAGGCTTTTAGAAGGCTGCCTTCTCTCTCTGTCCTTATATGACCTTTTCTTTGTTGTATGCCCATGTCTGCTGTTTTTCCCTCTTCTTATAAAGACACCTGTCATATTGGATTAGGGCCCCACCCTTAGGACCTCATGTAATCTTTATTACCTCTTCAAAGATCCTATTTCCAAATACAGTCACATTCTAAAGTATTGGAGTTAGGGCTTCAACATGAATTTTGGGGGCAGGGGGACACAATTTAGAACATAACAATATCCTATAAAGATTCCTCAGTGGTTGCTGAGTATCTGTCTACATTTAATGAAAGCATGTCTTTCTGGTAGTTTATATATGTGTATAAGGTTTATGCTGAGCTTTAAAGTTGTAAAACTATAGGCTATGAGAACATCTCATTTTAATTATTTGTATAAAGTAGTTGTCATAAGGCAATATAATTTACTGTATATTCTATAACATTGGATACCACACATAACCTCATGACAACTTGTATAACAGTTCCCAGAATTCCACTGAATAAAGACTTAATTTACAACTGGAAGTATAATTATAACTAACTGTAAAATTTGAAGTTACCTGTAAAGAGCAGCTGTGATAGAATAAATCTTTACACCATTTTCCTCCTTGTTTCACAAGAATCCAGTTTCTTAACCAGGCTAGACATCAATTAAAATATTGACTCTCTACACATGAAATAAAATGTTTAGTTTCAGGTAAAAGAATGAGAACCACACACTTACCTCCTCATTTAATAGAAGATTGCATAACTTTATTGCAGTGTTCTGAAATCTTAATGAATACAGGATTTATCTACACAAAGACATTATTTTAATCTATTATGATGCCTACTGTACCCTGATTGTCCCAATATCATTATCAGATTTGGTTCCGAGCCAGGGTGGTTCAGTAACCTGCAGGATTTAAGATATGCTTTAGGGATGCATTTTCCAAACTTAGTGGTCTCTCTGCCTAGGTTGCTTATTCCTCTTGCTCTGTCTCCCTCCCCTTTAGCCTCAGATGGTAGATTAAATGTCTCTTCTCCCAGGAGGCCTTCCCCATTGCCTCACACTGGATTAGTTCCCCGCGTTCTACCTTTTATAGCATACAACTCTTCTCTGAGCCCCTGTCACTATTACTATGAGTTGTTAGCATCTGTCCATAAACATCATGATGGCAGGAACTCTCTCGGTCCTGTTTACTGATCTAGCACAAAACAAGACAAAAAGTAAGTGTTAAAGAAATTTTTTTTTGCATGAATTACTGAATGAACTTAATTTATTTCAATAGTTATTTGTGTTGGGTTTCTTATGTGTAAGCAATTATGAAAAGAGCAAGCATGGCAAAGACCCTAGTCCCTTCCACCAATGTCCTCACAGTACAAAAAGGATATTTGCATGTGAAATGGCAGATAAAAACCCAGAAGACAAGTTGAGACTGCATTGGAAGATGGGAATGGAAGATCAGTGGCCAGTGGAAGTTCAAGGTGTTAGTCAACCACTCTTGGGTTTAGTCCAACCCATAATATTACTCAGACCATCTGACTTCCAATGTGTATATTGTTATCCAGGAATTTGGCATTCCAGTTTGTTTTGGTGGAATTTCTGGTTCAAATACTGGCTCCTCCTCAGACTTGCTGAGCAATCCTGTTACAGTTACTTTTATGAGCTTCGCTATCCTCAGGTATAAAATAAAAATAATTTCTACTTAACAAGTTTGTTGTGAAGATCATCATTCATAACTTGGGAAAGTACTTTACATACTTAAAGACTCCACAAGTGTTAGCTATTATATCTTTTCTATCTTAAAGATAATTCCTATCTTAGTTAAATACTCAGCACACTTGTAATAGACATAAATATCTAATTTCTTTGTGGGGGGAAGAAACCTGGTTCAGACACACCTACTTTTTTTATTTTATTTTTTTATTTTTGGTGTCATATGCTTGATATAGCTCCATGATGAGTGAGATTTTTTTGTTTATCATCATTATAATGCTAGATATTTACACATTCTTGTGAAAACTTTTTCCTCACAGTAAACTCATAAGTGTGTTGGTGGTAAGGTTTTCATCCTTCAGATGAGGAAATTGGCACACAGAAATTAAATTTAATGTGCAGGGTTCATGTGCTGACTATTCTGGCTTCCTTGTGACACATTAAAAGGAAATTTGAGGTAAATTAATAATCATTAGCTAGTCTTTATTTTGACAACAATGTTACAGTTTAATTTTGGGAACTATTATAAAAGAATAAATAAATTAAAAAAATAAATGTTACTGTTTTAAAGTGAGAAAATAAGATACTAATAATATAGATGGAGAAATGTATGTTGTGAGTCCAGAATAACACGGAAGTCCAATGAAGAACTGGAAAATAAAATATTTCCTTGTTGCCTAAGTTTAACATTTATCATCACAAGTTACTGTAATTTGTTTTATTGATGGGATCAGCACCCAATCTAGAAAATTAGGTTTCCTTTAGTCCTTCATTGGCTATCTTTTACCAAAAGTAAAAGATATTAATATTACCTATTAATATCTAATATTAATGACAGTAGAACCAAAATCACTGAATTAAAAGTGCAACTGTGAATTACTTTCTTGGGATTGTTCAGTAATTCTTGGGAGACTTCTAGTTGCATGCAGATGCAAGCTTTTTCAGAAGGCAGGGTTGGGAGTTCATGGTTAGGATTTGACTTAAGAAAAATATTAAAGAAAAGCTAGTTGCCCTTAACCAAAGAGATTCAGGTTGTTTTAAGCAGCAACTTATATATTTACATTAAAAATATTATTTTGCTAATTTTAGATACTTATTTTATACAAAATTTCTCCATATTATCATTTTTCATTTCAAATAAATTTACTGAATCAATTTCTTGAATCATATACACAAGCTTAAAGGTTAAAATATCCAAGGTTTTGCAGTGTTTAAAGGAATCAAACTCTTCTTCTATAAGCAGTAGTAGATTCCCCATCTATGAAACAAATAAAAACTGATTTAGCACAACCTCTCTTCACTCAATATGGTATTTTTCAGAAACCTTCTGGGAACCCCAGGGCTCCAAGGAACAGTTTGTAAACCACTGATTTAATCTAACCTTTCATCCTCTAGATAAGAAAACCAAGACTACATCCCATGACACCTGCAGCTAATAAAACAAAACCAAAAACAAACAAAAAAAAGAGGTTAGAAAAATTAAGTGCCTTCATGAAAGTCTCAGGACTACCTAGCAGAAGAAATGAGCCTAGAATCCTAGATTCTAGACTCAGAGCTCTTTCTTTTTGCAGCACACCTCTTTATGCTACCACTCACTTTTAACACGAAAAATAATTTATTAAAAAATATGGGTGGCATATAACATATAAGTAAATGCACACAAACACATACATGGACTCCAGAGAGAAGAAATCCAGAATAAAAGAAACCATATGATTTTATTCTTCTAGGAGACATGATGATATCAAGACTTCATTGAGTGATCTGTTGACCTTGAGAGCTAAGGGAGTTTGGCCTTAACAGGTTCATAGCCAACCTGTGAATGGCTTTCTGTTTCTGCTTTAGAAGTGGTGGCAGCTGTGCTAGTAGTAAAGGATGTGGAACGTGTCAGGACTAACTCAGGGTTGTAGAATTTAAAGAACAGAGGAGATAGGTAATGACAATATCAGGGTCAGAAAAGATGAGTGGTGAGAAACCAAGACATAGGAAAGATATAGGAATCATAGTTATGAAATTCCAAGGAGAAAATAAATTTACATGTGTATTAACTTAGCATGAGTGAAAAAATGAGATGACAATTAGTTATTATTTTCAAAATTTGGTAAAAATGAAATTGATGTCCTGATCCCCAATGCCTTCAGCTGCCTCATGGGGATGGAGGCCGGTCGGTGCTGTGTCTGTTAGTTTAGTTGTGTCTTGTAAGAACCATGCTACCTTTAGATGTCTTAACCTAGACTGAGCAGCTTTCTTACAAATTTGGCAGAGTATGATGGTAACAGCTCAGTTCCACGTCTGAAGCCCTGCTGACCACTCCATCAAAACTGCTCTTTTCAGGGTTACTAATCACCTCCCTGTTGCTAAATTTGATAGTCAAATCTCAGTCCTTATCCTGACCGATTAGCAGCATTTGACACATTAGATCATTCTCTCCTCCTTAATGTGCATTCTTTACATGGCTTCCAGGACTATACACTCTTTTAGTTTTCCTTCTACCCCATAGGCCATTCTTGCTAGGTCTTTGTGTGTTTCTCATCTTCTATCCTGACCTCTTAATGTTGGAGAGGTGCAGGCTTTGGTCCCAGGACCTTTTCTCTGTACTCACTCCTTGGTGATATCTTCTAGTCCCATAGCTTTAAATACCATTTGTATGTTGACAACTCTAAATTTTATTTCTCTCGCTCAAAACCGTCATCAACGAATAAGACTGGAAGTACATTACAAATGTAGAGCTATGAATAGATTGAGAATCAAGAGTCCTTTTTTTCTACTTAAGGGAAAATAATCTACTTGGGAGTTAAGACCTGTATAGTAGTTAGCTCTCACCACATAACAGGACATCACCTCAAAACTTCAGTGTCATACAACAATAAGCAAATATTACTCCTATATCAGGCTAGGAGATCGGCTAGGAGGCTGCTGAGATTGGCTGGGCTCACTCATCTACTTGGCTGTTTTGGCTAGAACAACTGGGATGACTTGGTTTTACTTCATATATCTCTCATCGCCCTGCAGGCTAGTCCAGCCATGTTTCCATGGTAATGGCAGAGGCACCAAAGACAGCAAGCCCCAAATCACAAGCCCATTTCAAGCCTTTGCTTGCATTCTCTGATGTTATCCAGTAGGCCAAGACACTTCAAGTGGCTCCATCCTTACTCTGCGCGAGAGGGGCTTTCAGAGTTACATGGCAAAGGCTGGCAAACTGGGGCCATTTTTATAATCTATCGCAACCAGAAATATTAGCTTTTGAGATTTTGGACTAAAAAATAATAACAGAGTGTCATCGAATCTTAGACTTGGGAGGGATCTGTGGGTTCATTGACTCTTTTTTCCCACTCAGTGTAGGAATCTCCTATGTAGCATTCCTGACAGCTTGTGTTGGAGTGCTGAATACAGATGTGCATTGTATTTTTATGCCTCTCTTATATATATGATGAATGGATACAATAAGGCAGAAAACCCAGGAGGAGATGTTAGCCGGCGCTTCTAGAAAAAATATGGGCTAGTTTCAGATATGCTAGATTTCACTCAGTTATTCAGATGTATGTTTAGTGTGTATGTTACAACTGCTTATGAATGCAGTTTAAAACATGATTAAATGTAAAGCTACTCTAATATTTCAATAGAAGTTCGCTGCATATATAAAGTTAACCAAAGAACATTGATAATCATACTTTTATTTTTATTTAATTATTTTTATACTGAAGTAGCTTGATTACTTCTTTAGAAGTCAATTTGGTTCTTAAAGGATTAAAAGGAATCTTCATTTACCTTTCCAAGAAGGACCATGTCTCATCTTGAATGTTTAGAAGAGTGACAGTTTTTTAAGGCCAGGCAAAAATTTCAGAGGGGGTCCCTCTTGTTCCCATAATTTGTTTTTGCAAAAATAAATAGTTCTGGAAATGATGTTAGGACCCTTTCTGTGGACTGAAATTTTATAAAATGCAGAACTCTGGGGGCAATAATTGTATGAATGAATTGCTGCTTTTAAATTCTGTAAGCCTCAGACCTCATAAAGTTTCATGTATTTGCTTTTTGTTTCCATGATTGTGATTAGGATAATGAATGGTGTTTAGAGCTGGAAAGAACTTGAAGGTCACATAATCCACCTCCTTGTTTTCAGCTCATTGTTCTTATCCAAGTCACACAGCTGGTTAAGTGCTCACCAAGAAGCCAACATCCTGACTCCTGATTCAGTGCTCTTTACATTGTCCTGCACTGCCTCGCCGACCTAAGTGATTTAGATCATCACGAAAGATAGAAACATGCATAGATAAGACATTAATATCACAATTACTTAGGAACGATTACTATGGACACAAAATACTACTCTTCAACAATAACATTGATCAGCGCATTTGGCTAGTTGCACAGCTGAAGTACCAAAATACATTTATATGGGCAGCATGATGGGTATTTTTAAAAAGAATTATTTAATAATAATTACTTAATATTGCTTAATATTTAATATCATTTCAAAAGAACATTTTCTTTTTCAGGCCAAATGTTTTCATTATTTTTATTTTTTTTTCTTTTCTTTTTTTTTGAGGGCAGTGTCACTGGCCCTCATATGTGGTGTTTTCATTATTTTTAGATAACAATTTCAGTATTTGTTGTAAAACCCTGTCAGTTTTCTTTTTTATATGTCTAGATGGTTCTGGTATTAAAAGGTAACTTTGTCAGGTAAAAGGAAGCCTGGCTAATGGTCAAGTGTATGAGTCTGGTTCTTCCAAGGACTCTTGGGCAGCTCACTTAAGTTTTCTGAACTCAGTTTTCACTTCTGGGAAATATGGGCTTAAGACATGGTGTTCTCTAAAGCATCTTTCAAATCTTAAATTTCATATTTTATGATTAATAAAGTTCAGATTAATAATGGAAAGGTCAGAATCTAAAGGTAAAGGTTTTGTATACATGTTTCAGGATATGAGGAACAGCCTCAGCAGCTGTCATAATTATATTTCAACCTAAATTTGTAGAGCAACTAGCAACCTGAAAAACCTATTAGAATGGACAAAACAATAAATCTGTCCTCTTCATTAATTAGCATGGGAAGTGAATCTCTTCTGAATGGGGAGTGTCACAAAAATGAGTTTGATGTTAATAGTGATACGAGCAGATGGCTATAACATCGTTACAAATTATTTAGCCACATAAAAGAAAGAATTCAAGAACAAAGTTTGTTGAGATAGGAGTCCGGGAAGATAACTAAGATAAGCTCTTTTCTGTTATTAGAGATATCATAGTTATGCCTAAGACTTGAGTTCCAAGAGCTGGTGAAACTTTCTAGTTTCTGCCTTGTGGAACAGAGAAAAGAAGAGGTGAAAAAGGCAGTGAATTTTGAGACGTTCCTGATTAAATATCACTCAAACCAGTCTGGTGATGTTTGCTAAAAAACTTATCCAGTAGGTGTAAACCAACATTCTTGAGGTCGGACTTTTTGGAAATCACAGAAATATATGCCAGCTCCAAGAGGGATCCTAAGGTAAAATATGGAATAATGCATAAAAAAAGCTCTGGTTATACCTGGAGGCAACATACGGTTTAGTTTAAGCTTGACTGAGCAAATAAAAATGAGTGAGAAACATACAAAATTATACTTAGGTATTTATATCTTTAACAGCTTGCTTTGAAAAACTAGTTATTATTACATGTATTTTGTATTACATATTTTGGCAGTTTTATTTAGAAAATTTTACATAACAAATGCCAGGCCAAGTGCAAACTTCTTAGTCTAAATAATTTACAGATAACCTTTATTGAGCATTTACTATGTGAAGGTGTTGGAGACACAAGGGTAAATCGTGGTTACTGACTGACCACAAAGTCCAGGTAACCTAGTGGTGGAAAAGAGGCCATTCATAAAAGGATGACCAAACCCATTTATTTTTTCAAGAGACCTAGGATTGGAGTTGGCCTAATAAATCCTGCTGTCTCAGCTCACCCACCAGTTCTGACCCTACTGATATCAGTGCTTCCAGGAATCAAGCAAGGTCAAGTTTGCTGGCTGGCCCTTTGTACTCTGTGGTTTCAACTTCTGGCTAATGTCTTTTAAGATGTATCTTATTGCCAAGTTAAATCTTGCCCATCCTAAATTTATTTCCCTCTCTTTATGGGTCTCCATCTCATAGAAAACCTATTTATGTGAAAACGCCAGCTGCCTCCTCAGTTTATTCTGAGAATCAAAGGCATGAGTTATATTTCAATAATTATAAATTGGCACACAGATACTAGGTGCTATTATTCATATATGGCATAGCATTGTGGTTAAGCCTTGTGGTTTAGCTTTTCGAATCAGACCACCTGGATTCAAATTTTAGCTCTGTCTAGAGATGTGTGACCTTACGTAAGATACTTAAACCTTTTCATACCCCCATTTCTTTATTATCAAATGAAGATAATAATAATACCTTCCTAATAAGGTTGTACAAGAATTAATGTATAGCTTTCAGTGTTGTATTTGGCTTGTAGTGAGCCTTCATAAAAGTTGGTTACAATGGATAATAAAGAGTACACTCAATTTTTGCCTTTTGTACTGAATCTAACCTCCAAATAAAGTGTGATTCAACTACATTATTAATATCACAATTAATTAGTTATTATAATTTAGTTAAACTTAGATAACCAGTGATATATAACATGTGATCCCTAGCCCCAAGGAACCTAAGATTTAGCCTTCACCTAACCCTGGCATTCAAACTTCTTCACCTTCTGAACCACACCAATTTTTTAGGCTCTTTTTCTTACTTTCCTAAGAAGCCTTTGGCTGCAGCAAACAGGTCTGGTAACTGACCAAAGAACACACCTTGTCACTTTATTCCTCCCTTCAACCCAAATTTGCTTATTCATACTTTATTAGTAATACATTTTCCTGTTTATGAAAACCCCTCTCTTTAATTCAGTTAAGATGCCCTGGAAATCATCATTTTTCTCTTCTGAATACTATGATATTCTTTCCCTGTGTTAATCAGAAGGTCAGGTAAGCTGCTGTCAGAGCCTGCATGCTAATCCAGGCCCTGAGCTTTTTCTGCCAGTTTGAGGACAAGTTGGATGCATGGGTGGGCAGTGAATTCCAAATGCCAGGGCCGGTTCTGCCATCTTGGCTCTTGACTCCTGCTTGGCCTCAGCTCCCTTGATTTTAACATGTCCTTCATCGCCTGTCCTCTGCCTTACCTCCATTTCTAATCTTTGGCATGACCCCATCTACACAAAACTTTGAGTTTTGACTCCGAGGTCATTTACCGGACTGTTAGAATTAATTGTGTACAGATTTGGTTGTCACCCATAGATATGCCAACCATTCAGCTGTGGCCTCAGTACTGTCCCAAGTCCCACCCCAGCCTGTCCTCTTGAGTGGCAGAGGGCCCAGGCCAGTTAATTTCTGGACCTTTGGTTGCACTGTTCCACCAGCACCCAGCTACCTGCCTGGTACTTACTGCATTTCATGTATCTGTTTATTGAAAGCTTGATTAAAATATGTGTTATTGATAATGATTTTAATGATAACAGAAAAAGAGTAGACATGGTTTATCTTGGTGTTTAGGTAAATCGTTCCCTTGGCATGTCTATTAGTCAGATCACACGATTAAGCATGATTCAAGCAATACCATTACCATAATGACATTTCTGCCTGTCTCGGTCTTTCTCTGTCTGTCTGTCTCTCTTTGCACAGAACTGTGGAACATTCATTATGTAATTTTAAGTAATGACACCAAGTACTTCAACTATCATAACAAATAATAAAACTCTACATTAAGTCAAATAAAATCACATTTTAAGGGAATAAAAAGGCCATTTCCAAAATTATTAAGTTAAAATAAGATTTCCTTAGTATTGAATTATTTTAATAATGTTTACTATCACAGATGATAAGATGAACTATTTTGTTGGGGACTGAAACTTTTCATAGAGATTTGTTTTGAGAAGTTCCACAATAGCTGTAGCATCTTTACTGTTGAATGGTAATTCCTAATTTTTTGGCCTATACTTTTATGTTTATTATATTGTTTTATGGAAGATTCAAAAAACATTCATTTCATCATGAATTTTCCAGGTATTTTTTTCTTGCAGGCAGGTATTAGCTCTATTTTTTTAGAAAACATGTTCACACATATTCTCTCTCTCTCAATATGGTTTTAATTCATTAAATGGAGGGCTTTCTTTTAAAAAATAAGTTTTAAGCATTTTCTTTAATAGTAATTGATTTTGGAATAACTTACTATGTTTGCTCCAGGGCTGCAGTCCACCATTTATTTAGTTGACTCCTTCCCAAAATTAAATGTTGTACATGTG
Organism: Aselliscus stoliczkanus; assembly: GCA_033961575.1. Classification (NCBI taxonomy): domain Eukaryota; kingdom Metazoa; phylum Chordata; class Mammalia; order Chiroptera; family Hipposideridae; genus Aselliscus; species Aselliscus stoliczkanus. The sequence goes on from CM066733.1 coordinate 145,670,241, forward strand.
GAATTGATTCACTTCATAGGGGTGTATTGTTTACTCCCAAAGAGATGTCAGTTTCTGGCTTTCCATAATAGTAATGGGTCAGAAAAGTGCCTGTCCATACCTGTCATACATTCACAAAGTGCACTTCACATTTTAACCCACTGGGAAGGTAGGGGGGTGAGTACTAGGTGACTTATTTCATTTAAATCCAATTAAAAAAATAGAGATTCTGCTGATACATGGATAAATATCAGAATAAAACAAAATAAATGGCAGTACAAACCGTAGCAAGATAAATTTCAAAAATCCTGAGAATAGTTACAAAAAATAAAATACTCTAACAAAGCACTCGGGTGCAGTTTAAAGTACTGAAACAAGAAAAGGCAGAGTTGGCTGGAGGAAAGCCAGTAAGGGTACAGCAGTGAAATGGCATCTGGGGGTGGGGGTAAGGGAAATGGATGAACTGATGCTACCTTAAAAAACAGGAAGGAAAAAGAGAGGTAAGGACTGATGAAAGAGAGGCATAGGATACTGAAGCATTGTGCTTACAATCTGCTTAGAATGTCAGAAGCACTGAGAACAACAGTGGAATATATGAAATGAAAACTATTGTAGCTGCAATAGCACATAAAAGTTTGGCATAAAACTTAGTTGGTCTAAAATTGCACATAGAGCTGCTGTGGACCTAACAGTAGAAAAAAATAGGCTTGAACTTCAAATAATAGGGCGATATAATAATAGGGTGAGCAGGAAAATAGAAATAAAGGAACAGTTATATAACTAAGGACTTAGATTTGGGGTGTAATCCTCAGAGACAGACTAGACTAGTAGAATCTGCTTTTCCATCACAAAAAAAGAGAGAAAACTCTGTGATAAAATTAAGAGGTTAAACTCTTCTAAGAGTTGATTTCTGCGTATTTGGGGCATATAAGGGTTTAAGGAAAAACACAGAAATCTAAGAGAGATTCCATGAGCCCCACAAGCATAGCTTGTAGGCAGGTTAAGTTTTCTATTTGAAAGCAGGAAGATCCAGGTTCAAGATTTAGTTTTCACTGTGAAATTTTATCAGTTTTAAACTTTCAGTGAAAATCTAAATCAGCTTCCACTGGTAGGTCTCACACCCACATCTGAAAAGATGGTTGAAGACAGATATAAGACATTAAAGCATAATAGATGAATATATTAACAAAAAGTTGATATTAGAAAATAAAATAAATGGTTAAATTAGACACCATATTTTAAATAAGAAATGGAAAACTATGAGGTATTTCAAAAGCTTTCTAAATTGGTGGTAAACCAGGTGGAGAGGGATTAACACAATCAATTCTATATTCTACCTTAGAATGACAATTGGAGTTTACTTAGTTGAGGAAATTAAAGCATACTTTTAAAAAATAAACAGATGACTGTTTATTAAAAAGTGTATTAGTTAAGGATAATTTTGACTTAGGAAAAAATAGTTTAAAACCCTGAAATGGAAATGAAAAATACATAAATACCATTAAAAATAAATTGATAGTGAATTTTATCTAGGACTCATGAAACATTTTTAATATTTATGAAAATGGACTAGACAAATGTTAAAAATATGAAATGGGTTAAAAAGAAAAGATCCTTTAAGGAGACACATAGAATCACTCTGAATTTTTATGTCCAAATATATAAATAGCAACAAAATGCCAGCAAAAAAATGTACAGAAAACATTGGGGTTTCTTATTGATTTTTCAGAGTTCTTTATATATGTTGAATTCTAATTTTTAACTTAATTTATGTATTGTAAATGAATTAATATAGTATGTGGCTTCTCTTTGCTTTGTTTATGGTGTTTCATGAACATTTCTGTTTCATAGAAATATTTAATTTTTAAATACTTAATCATTATCATGATTTTTCTTTATCAGAGCTCATCTGGGCTTTGAGTTCTGTTTAATGAGTCCTTCCCTGCTTGGACACCGTAAAGTTATTTATCTATATTCTGTTTTGAAAGTATTAAAGCTTTCCTTTGTCACATTTTATTACCGATTCCACCTGAAAGAGAATTTTGTGTATGACATGAGATCATACACAAAATTAAAAATTTTTAATTCTTTCCATCTGGATAAAAATTGTCCCAGAGCTATTAATTAAATAATTCCCTATTGATCTATAAAGCTACCCCTGTTATACATGAAGATCCCCTATATGAGAGAATTTGATTCCATGCTCTCTTTGCTATTTCTTTCCTCTGTTAGTCCAAGCCTTCACTAAAACCATGTTTTAATTATAGTGACTTTGTAATTACTTTGACTTTATAATCCTTCTTGAAAAGGAATCTGTTTTTTTTTTTTTTCAAAATTGTTTTGGCTATTTATGGCTATTTTTGCTTCCAAAGGAATTTTTAAATCAACTTCTAATGAAATTGCATTGAATTGATAAATTAATTTAGGGAGGACTGACATTGTTATGATAGTGTGCCCATCCATTAACATTATAGAACTCTTTAGTTTTTTAAAGTATTTTTAAATCACTTTCACTAATAGTTTTAATTTTCTCCAAAATTAAAAAAAAATTCTCATAGCTATCTCATTTTACTGATATTTTAAAGAACTTCAAATCTGCTTAGAAAATTCTTTAAAGAAATTATGTGATCTTATTGTTCCAAATATGTCATATGTTTTGATAATGTTTACAGATTTGAGATTACATTGCCTATTTACTTCATATTTTCCCATGCTATTAAGCATCCTTCAAAACATGATGGTTAGGGTGGCTATATTAATGTTGAGCAGCATGGACAAACCATAATTTATTTATTTATTGGTATTTGTATTGTTTCTTTCACGATTTTAAACAAGACTATGAATGAATGGCTTTTTTTTTGCTAAATTCACTCCTAGAACTTGAATTACTGAGTCAAAAGTTATGCACCTTTTCTGTGACTTTTGATATATATTGTCAAAATCAATCCAATGGTTGTTGGTTCAGAAATCACGAATTATGAAAGAACACTCTGCATATTACGATATATAGAAATATGTATTATATAGATTACACTAGTATTTAAGCATCTTAATTTATATAGGCTTATATTGAACCATTAAGAGGAGAGTGAATACATGAATGAATAAACGATTCTGGCAGGATAGGCAGCAAGAGTTAACAGCAGTTAGCCCTGGGTAAGGAAATTATGGATGATTTTTATTTTCTACTTTTTTTTCATTCTCTGTAGTTTCGGTTTTCAACTATATCCATGAATTATTTGTGAATAAAATTAAAAGAAACCCAACTTTGCTATTCTTGTGTAGATTAGTGGGATAACATTTATCTTTCATTTTTAGGAAACTTTATGGCAATTCATTTTCTTTTTACTTGTTTCTTCCTCTATTTGAAGAGTGAGATTGACCAGCAATTTTACAACGAATCTGTGTACATTGTTATTATTGTAATTAGTAGCAGATAAATTTCACAACCGTAATTATTTTGTTCTCTTCGGTATTTAACTACATTTTAGGTGAGCTCAGAAATATCATTGGATGAGCTTACTCAACATCATCATCATGATACTGCACTATCAATATCAAATGACAAGTTTCTTGTAAATTAATACATTTCTTGGTTGTATTTGTGTGTGTTTTTTTGTTTTGTTTTGTTTTTTAAAGATTTTATTGGGGAATTGGGGGAGGGGAACAGCATTGGGGAATCGGGGAAGGAGAACAGACAAGTTGCTGTCGTTTTGTTCCTCAGTCTAGTTGCGGAAGACTTTGGTTCACTAGCCCATGTTGATATCGTCATTGCGCTCTTCCCAGATGAGGCAGATCGGTTGCCAGCCTCTGGATGGTTGCTCATTGCGGCTATTGGCAGCTCACGCTGGCTGCCAGCCGCTCACACTGGCTGCCGGCCACTCACTGTAGCCTATGGCAGCCCACTGCACCAGGGGCTGCAGCCTACACCGTCGCCGGGGCTTGTGCAGCCCAGCTCCAGGTGGAGCTGTTGTTGGCTGTAGAGGGCAGTGTCACTGGCCCTCATATGTGGGATCCGAACCGGGGCCGTTGGTGTCCCAAGCCAGCTCTTAACCAATACGCCACTCGGCCAGCCCTATTTGTGGTTTTTGATATTGGAAGGCAGCCACCCTTGCAAATAGCAAGAATAGGCAAAAGCCACTAACTACATACTCTTCACCCTCTTGGCTTAAAACTGAAGCACAGATGCTTAGTGTGATTCACTCAGTAGGTACTTCACAAAACTGAAGACAAATAAGGTAACTTTTCCATCTCTTATCGGAATTTTTTGAATCCCTCTTGAAAGTAAGTTGGGGTAGATAAGGAACAAAAAAGATTTCATGAACAATGAAAGCTTTCCAAACAATTGAGGAAAAAATTATTCTGAAACAATAACTTATGCCCCATTCTTTTATTTGAATGTGTTTTCTTAAGGTAATGACTGGCAAAGAGTTTGATGATTTTATGTTTAAAGTCATTTTTTTTTCTCAGCAAGTCATCGCACTACCGTCAGGTTTCTTTTCAGAAGGATTTTGAAACTGACACCTGCTAGCTCACTCTGATCGCTTGTTCCATGTCCACTAGAAGTACACATGGTTCCAAAAAAATCATGAAGCTGAAATATTTTTATTTGGGCAACTTCTGCAATCAAGATAATTCACTCTTTCTTCAGAAAATAAATGGAAAAAGGCAGCCTAATTTCTGTGACCTTAAACTTCCACTGAAATTTAGAGATGGGTGAGCTCACCTGGTGAGAGCACGGTGCTAATGACACCAAGGTCGTAGGTTCTATCCCATTACAGGGCATTGAAACTCAAAGGAAAAATCCAATGCATTGGACAGACTCCCTGGGACATCTGCTAGCCATTCGCAGCGAGGCAAGGAGTGTGGATTTTTAGTGAATCATATCATAACTTAGGGAGTCTCCAACTTGAAGCTGGTTGTGGGATGAAGGCAGAGGGCCAACTGAAGCTGAGAGAGGGGCCCTAGAGCACCTAAGGCCAGAGCACAGTGGAGGACGAGAAAGCTTTATTGGCCTTCAGGAAGTTGGTGTCAGTTCAAACACTGTAATCAATGCGTGTGGCACAGAAGACTGGGTTCAGCCACCAGGACGGCTTTCAGATGGAGTCACTACATCAGCCAGTATCAGGATCTCGCCTCTAAGGGACAGGACTCCCACCAGCAGGCAAGGGCTCTGGGGATGGGGGCCATTTCTGGAAGGATGTGGGTATATGGGTTCTCATCCACCACTGGGTCCAAGGCTGAGACTCACTTCTGAAAAGCTTGGGCAGAAGCTTGACCTCTGGAACTTGGCTGATGGAGCCATCAGGGAGAGGTATAGGTGAGAGTGGGGGACTTTTGGTGAACTACACAGCTCTCTGCTCAGGCCTTGGATGTGGACATGGAATATATGCCACACTGGCCTGAAAGCATGATTTCATTATGAGCTGTACCAGATGGATGAGTCGGAATGCTGACACATTGTCTTTCTCCGCATTGGCTGGACTGGGATCAGGGAGGGACTGTTTTGTAGGTGGAGGCCACAAACAAATCCAGCTGTGAGACATTATGAACATGAAAACAGAGGACAAAAGGGGGGCTGTGGTGACCAATTATAATGATAGTAAAAACTAGGTGGAAAGGATATTCTATTGGCAGTAACATTCTTCTCATCTCTGATGTAGTTCCAGCAGGATATACTACATATCTAGTGTAGCACTGTTTAATGGGATTTCTGCAAAGAGGGAAATGTGGTTGGTCTATTTTTGTAGCCAGGGGCCACATGTGGCTATTGAGCACTTGAAATGTTGCTAGTGTGACTGAGGAACTTTTAAATTCAACTTAAATTTCAATAAATTTAAATTTAAATAGCAATAGGTGGCTAGTGGCTACTGCCTCAGGCATAGCAGGACTAGATGCTACAGTAAGTGGTAGCAGCATATTCTATATTGAGAACAATAAATTAATAATTTTAAGAAATGATCAGCTCGGGCCCATGTCAGCTCTGAGAAGCAGGGCCCCAGTTTGAATCCCACATGAGGGCCAATGACGCTGTGGCCCCTACAGGTAAGATGATGAACAGCAGCTTGACCTGGAGCTGGGCTGCCTTGAGTCGCTGGTGAGGGTGTAGGCTGCAGTGGGGCCGGCCAGCAGCGGATGTGAGCTTTCGTGAGCTGCCGTGAGCCGCCATGAGCCACCATGAGCCACTGTCCAATGGCTGGTGAGCGACCGACTGCCTCACCCGGGAAGAGCGCAATGATCACAATACAAACATGGGCCAGTGAAGCGACATCCTCCACAACTAGACTGAAGAACAAAAGGACAGCAACTTGTCTGTTTCTCTCCCCCAATTCCCCAATAAAATCTTTAAAAAAGAAAAAAGAAATGATCAGGGCAAAGTCCTAATGGGTCTTTCTGCTTGGCCTTGGCTGTATTCTCAACCTCAAATAGATAGCATTCATTTTTTAATTTATAAAATGTAAACTTCTTTGCCTGTAGCAATAAAAGTTCATCTCATTATTGAGATTCAGCACAGACAGAACATGGAATTCATTTTCTAGACCTGTCTTGTACTGCAGTGTGTCCATCTGTAAAATGTTGATTAAAATCTTATTAGCATTTATCACAAGCAGTCGATAGTGAATGGGTCAATTTGTAAATATCCCTGTCAAATTGTATAGTAGTTGTTTTCTGAGTAGTTTTAGAAGCAGGCCACACAATCTATTCATGGGCAGGAAGAAAATTATATCATTTCTTCTTCTTATGTTTTTTAAATCTTATTAAGAAAATTGTATTTCAGGTTGTATTTCCAGGTTATGTTAATGTACTGGTACATTAATGTAGTTAAAATATGTACATCTCTTAGGGGGTGCTTGCTTAAATACTTTTTCCTAGTAGAGATGCACAATCAAGAACATATAGAGGTCTCTGGTCAGTGGTATGTCTTATAGAAAAGGCTATCCCTGGAGCAAGCCAATGTGATTAAATGTTTTCCCAATCTCAGATATTCTGATAACATAGTAACAGGGAAAGTATAGCTATTGAGGACTCTTCTTTCTGGTATTTTTCAGAGACTATGTTAGCCGGTTCACTTATGTTTCGTAATTGTATCTTAAGCTCTGTAAATTTTCCTGTTTCTTCCCATGTCTGTATCTTTTCTATGTTTTAATTTCGTGTGTCTTCATCACTCCCTCTAACAATCTCTGAAAATCAATCAGAGGCTTCAGATCTGTGCAGTCTCCCCTTGTAACCTGCTCTGACTCTGGAAGGGCTTTCTTCCCTGCTCACAGTGGCCTCCACAAGTGAGGTAAAATGAACAGTGCTGGGAAGTCTAACCCTGGGAGCATCTCCCTCCAGAGCTGAGCCCCCCTGAGATGGCTGCTACCTTTCTGTGCCGAGCACTGTTACGCATCGTCAGATATTACTCAGTTCTTACACATTAGCCGACCGTGTGGCCCAATAGGTAGCCACAAGTCACTGGTGGCCATTTACACTTCAATGAATTAAAATTAAATAATATTATAAATACATCTCCTCAGTTATACTAGCCACAAACAAGTGTTCAGTGGCCACAGTGGCTGGTAGCCACCATAGTGTACAGCCCAACTAGAGAACACCTCCATCACCAGAGAATTCCACTGAGCTGTGCTCACAATCAGGAAACATCAGGTTGGAGAAGGAAAGGAGGGAAGATAGAACACAACAGCAAACCCACAGCACTCTGTGTGGTTGGTAGATGCTGTATCTCATTACATTTGGAACTGAGTTTATGAATCCCTTAATTTTTAAATTCAGTTGATATGAATTTTGGCTAATTTAAGTGAAGGACTGATTTAATTTTATATGATTTGCTTAACCTAACTTTAACGAATCTCCCTTGTTAGAGTGTTTGTACCAGTGTCTCACTCATCCCTAATTGGTTTATGGTTGTGTGTGCCACTTCAAAACAATTTAGTCATAGAGGTTATCCCTTCTGATCTGTATTATTTTGTGGAAGAGGTGAACAGCTGATGAAAACAGCCCCAAGGCTTCTAATCCCACCAAAGGAAAACATGGCGTCAGACATTGCCTTGCGCCATGATGTTTGTGAAATTCAGGGAGGGACAGATTTCATGGTCTAATAATACAATATAAACATCCTAATAGGCCACTGCTGCAGAATCTTATGATAGCAGGAACATTAAGAGTGGGAGAATATTGACCTTCATATCATTTTCACTTATTAAAGCTAAAAGTAGCCATTTTCCTAGCTGAATATTTATTGACTTTTGGTAAGAATAACTTTCGCAAATGACTTGAAATCTGGTTTGTTACATGATGCTTTACTCACAGCAAGGTGCGGATTTTCACCTATACCTAGAATTTCACTTCATGAGCTCTCCTGCTATTTTGGGCACTTTTATTAAGTCCTGTTCCCACATGTAAACAGAATACATGAGTCCATTAATGGAACTCATTATGCTCATTTGTCTTTGCCAAGAACTATTGAAAATGATCACAAATGACTATGTAATTATAATTAAGATCTCATAGATGCACACACTTTATTTTTAACAAGTTCGTTCTGTGAAGTTTCACCCTATTTCGAATAGTGACATTTGCAGTTACAAAGAAGAATTATTAAAATGACAGTTTAGCTAATGTTTTTGGCAGATAAGCTAGTTATTGTATTTAGTAATTGTAATTATTATTTCATTAGATAGCTATAGTAAGTCTAGGAAGTTTATTCTATTAGAAAACTCAAGAAGATCAAGTAGAACAACTTATTCTGATAGGACCCACTAACCAAAGTGGTTTTTTCCTCCAATTTTAGTCCATGTATTTTCAGTTTCAATTTTGTTCTCCCACAGAAGGCTAAGTCTTCCCCAGTGTGATAGTTCAGTTTTTGTAAAATTGTAATGTGAAGAAGAGTGGCGTATATTAGATCTTCTTTTCATTTACTGAGCTAAACGTGATACATGTTATCGAATTACCAGAAAATTATTTTAACAATCAGGTCCTTATTTCAAAAATTATTCCTTTGAAAAAGTTGTGACCGTCTTATAATTTTCAAAGTAGCATCTTTAGAACCCCTCCCCCGAAACATTATTTCTCTTATTTCCATTCAGGCTATTTCATCAAACTTAAATTTTTCTTTCCTCTACTGCATGTGATCTTTATGTGCTTTCTCCCTGAAAAATAAAGTCTTCAGTATCATGAGCTCTGTGTTCTATTCCTTCACTTTAAAATCATGGGAAAAATAACTGTTATTTCCTTATCCCTGTTTCCAATTCTTCATCATTTTCAGTGTGCCAATTTTCTTCTTTTTCTTCTGTCTCCTGTAAGGAACTTTTTACTCTGCTCCATTCCCTGCAATTTAGGGCTTATAGTTTCTCTGAGCTTCTAAGATTATCCTTTGTACCTGTGTCCACTTTTTCATTAAAAGGAGGCTTCAGTCTTCTTTCCACTTCATCATCTGTATATTGCCATATTTAAAAATCCATCTGCTTATTGATTGAAATTAACTGTCCATCCTGCTTAATCACACCGAACATGTAAGTGCTGAATGAGTTAAGAATCATCTGGTATTGTGGAAGAATTTTCTATCATGTTCAGGTTACTGCATTATGTGCAGTAAAGCTGAAGTGAAATAGCTTATAATGAATATAATATCAAGAAATAATAATAAGAATCTGCATATCCTGTGTGCTGGGTCAATAAGGCCATAAGACAAACCACCATTTTGTTACAAATTTGACAAATCATACTAGTATTGGGGAGGATATAGCAGGGATAAGGGCATGGATGTTGGGACTAGCAGTCTTCAGCTGGAATTTTTGTCAGTCCCTAATTGTATGCCTTTGGGCTAAGCCATTGTGACCTCTCTGAGCCTTTCATTTATAAAAAGGGGGTTAATATTTCAGATGCTTCAATGAAGTCAGAAGCAAATCACCTTCCACAGAACATAGTACAGTAGGTCTCCATATTGATAATTCTCTTCCTTTCAAAAAATGGACACTTCTGCTTTGGATTCAGAGTAGGTGGGCTTCAGCCTAGATAGAGCCATTTCAATGGAGAACACTTGCCTTTTTATCATAATTGCACAATGTACTTCCTGGGTTGCTAAATTTGCCTTCATCTACCAACTAAAACCTAGGTACCATCTCTACAGAACATATTAGATTGACTATCCCAACTGATTAAATCTCAGCTAAATATTCTTCCTAGCTTTTAAAATATTTCTAGTTCAGTTACGGCGCAAACTCATCACCTCACTTGAAATGATTTCTTCTACCTTTTCCCTGGTCAGATCATTCAGACAGTTTTCATTGGTAATGATTCTACAAGCCTTTTCCTTAGACACTGAGGATAAACCTATGAATAAACCTAAAAGTCCATGTGTTCACCAATAATAGTTTCTTTCTTAATTGCACGCTGCCAGTTTAAACAGGATATTTTCAGATGGTTTGTTGGAGATCTGCACTCACAATAAAATATACTTTATATGCCATAACCATTCCCCAAAATATAGTATGCTCAAAAGCGATATATGCTTACCAATTGTCACGAATTTAAAAATTTGATGAAGTGTTGATTGTGTTTGTGGCACTAGCCTTCATGAAAAAGGGCAAAAGTCCTCCTGGGTTCTCTCTAGCATCTTCTGGAGAGGCCCTTTTGTCACTAAGAAAGCTTGGAATCTGCTTATTAATTTTCCACCTCTTGCTCCCTTTGGAACATACACTAATTATCTGTAATTTCATGAGCTATGAATAAAGTCCAAGAAGTCTGCTCTGAAATTATAGCAAAAGGTGCATTATTTTTTCATGGGCTGTCATCTTCATTCTGATACTATATCCTTTATCAGAACTTCACCCTTTGACTAAACATGGGCAGAATGAATGGCTTTTAAAAATGGATGCAGGCCCAAGAAGTACAAGGCCAGGAAGCCACTTAATTATCTTTACAAAGTATGAAGACTTGAAAGAATCAAATGACGAAATGAACTTCGCCCTGTAAGTTCAACTTATAACTGGTGAGTCGTGCCTGATGAGTTACCTAAGACTTGAATTGTTTTCACTGATTTATTTTTAAGGTCACACATGTATCTGATCTGGGTTTAAGAGTATTCTGACCAGCTAACTTTGGGTTTTCTGCTGCTACCCTAACAATTTTAGACATCACTGACATTTGCTTTTGTATTTGGACCAAAGGCTGTTTTCTCTCTCATTCTCTTGCCCTCTCTCCAGCAGTAATATCTATGTTTTTGTAGGAAACCAGTAGTTATGTCAGGTTGCTAAGTATCTTCCCACCGAAGGACACACATTCTGGAGCAGCATGTATTTAGTATTTGACATTTGATAAACCCACTTGCTTAAGATATTTGCAATACAATCTCATCTTTGGTCATTGTAAGCAAAGCATCCGGTTGGTATTTGGTGAAGTAAACAGATGTAGTCATGCTGCCTGCATTGAGATGCATTAATTCTTTTTTCTGAAGAGTGGACAGGAACTTGTGAGAGTGAATAATGGAATTCAAATCAGATGGGGCGAGATATTTGATATTCAGGAAGAAAAGGCAGCATAATAAATCTGCTGCTTCGTTTGGATGGACTGAGGAGTCACTAATACTGAAATACAGTCAGAGGAAAGGCAAATGGAGATTCTATTGAGGAGAGGCTGGCCCTGGGTCAATGGCATTGCCCTCAGCGGAATGTTTTCTTCTTTGAAAGGCACTGGTTTAGTTCAATACGTAACACATTCATTGATCATTAGTTAGGAAAGCTAATTTATTTACAAGGCACAGAGTTAAGTCTAGTGGGAAATACAAAGAACTAATCCAGCCCTTATTGTTAAGAAACTTTTAAATCTAGGCATGTTTCAGAGAGAGGAATTTCCTGGGTTAGGGCAATAGGGAAGTCCTTTAGAGTTAAGTAAGGAGATAGAATTGCTCCTGACCTATCAGTGATAAGAGTGAGATATTTCCTTTTGCTGAGCTCTCTGGTAAAACAAACATGGTAGAACTTGGTGATCATTAAGTCTTTTGATTAATTCTCAATGTTGTCATTCTCTACTGTTAGTATTTGTTCAGATTGATATTTTAAGAAAAGATTTATGTTAATTGCCAGGATAAGACATAAATTCATTGTGTAACATGTATTGATTGAGTCCCCTTCTCCCCGCCAGCACTGGGCTTCAGGATTCTAGGGCATATCAGAAATCTCTAATATATTTAAGGTGACAGAGTTCACGAATGAGAGTTTATAAAAAGGAATAACCCCTTTTAAGCCTCAAGAAATACAACATGCACCCACTTGCGCATTGGTTAAAGTGCCTGCTAGGGTGAACTCGTTTGTGATCCAGTTGCGGGATTGTTGTATGATGACTGTCCCCCTGGCAGGCACTTCTTGTCCAAGAGAATATAATTGCATGTTGGTAACTCAAGTGAGGCTCAAGTCCATGTCCACATTAAACAGGGACTTTATTTGTCTCCAACTCTGTGCCGACCAGCACGAGGCAAAGAAGAGACCCGTGGGGAGACAAACTGTTTCTTTCACAAATCACAGACGGAAAACTGCAGATCTGAGCTGCAGAGCTGTTAAGGAATGGGAGAAACGAGAGAATCCTTACAGGCTGAACCTCGGTGTCTTATTTATTCCTCTTGGCTACAGAATGCCTGCTGCCAGCAGGAGACTCATCACTAAGATATTACAGAGAAACGAAGCCAGGCAAGGAAAATATGTCTTGCTTTTCTCCTCACCCCATAAATTTTGTTACTAATAAATCAGATGCTTATAGAACAGCTGTCTCTAGAAGCAAGATTTTATTAGCAGGGTTCTTATTAAAATGTGCAGTAGTTTTAAGAGTGAACATTATACTTTTAAGTCAAAACGTATGTTGTGGAGGATACATGTGGTCATCACTTACACCTTACTTGACTTGGACCTTGACTCTTGGTTGTGTGGCTGGGATAAGGCAGCACGATTTGACATCAGTTAAAGGTGTGGTGATCTGTGATTGATTTTCCATTTTTGGCACCCCCTGCCCAGACTTCTGGGGAAATTCCAAAAGAATGCACTCCTTTTTTTTAATTAAAGTTTATTGGGATGACAATTGTTAGTAAAGTTACATAGGTTTCAGGTGTACTGTTTGAACAATGTCCCTTGTGGAAGCTGAAGTGACCAAAGAGGTAGCCCTCGAATAAGAATGCATTGTTCAAACAGTGCAGCAAGGCAGCACAGGAACAATGCAATCCCTTTTAAAATTAACTTTGAGACAAACAGGATCAAAGTAAATTATGATTTTCCAGTATTATGTGGAGAAGGGGAAGATCAGTAATCTCTATGCACTTGCTTTGCAGAAGAATTAATTTTAAAAACAGTACCAAACATAAGTCTCGTTTTCCTGATTATCAACGTAAATACATGCTGATTGCAGAGAAGAATCCTTGTGTTATTATTCTGCAGTTTGTGTTTTTCAAGTGCTTTGTTGGTCAGACAGCTCCAGCTGAACGGGACAGACAGAGGCTTGGGTTGGTATCAGCTTGTGAGCACGTGCTCTGTGATGGAGCAGGCATGACAGGCAGGGCTGACAGCATGTTAAGGACGTTCGCTTCAGTTGTAGTGCCGCAGCTGCTCCCTTCCATCACTGCGGTCTGAGATGAAGGAAAGCCTAGGCTGGGCTTGGATAACGTGATTGGCCATGGCGGTGGGCCTTGGTTACCCCTCTCACAATAGAACAGGTAGGACTGGAGTGGTAGTTTGGGAGGAAAGAGAGAAGGGTGCCCTTTACACTCCCAGAAAGAATCAAGCTCAGCTGTACCCAAGTAGACTTATTAAGGACAATTAATTCACAATGGTTAGTCACCCCAAAGGACCCTAGTGTTTCTTCCTCCTGTAAAATATCCTGTAATTCCCCTATTCAACCTTCCCCTCCTGCCTTGAACCCCTAGCAACCTCTGATTTGTTTAGCATCTCTACAGTTTTAGCTTTGTGAGAAGGTCACATAATTGGAGTCAAATGGCATGTAACTTTTTCAGACTGGCTAGTTTCACTTAGCAACATGCATTTACTTTTCATCCATATTTTTTTTCATAGTTTGATAGCTTATTTCTTTTTATCACTGAATAATATTCAGCTGTATGGATGTACCACTGTTTTGTTTATCCGTTTACCTGTGAAAAACATTTTGATTGTTTCCAGGATTATGGGAATTATGAATAAAGCTGCTATAAACATTTGCATGCACATTTTTTTGTGGACATAAGTTTTGAAACCAGTTGGGTAAATATCTAGGAGCACAACTGCTGGATCATGTGGTAAGATTGTATTTAGTGTCATAAGAAACTACACACCTGTTCTCCAAAGTAGCGGTATTATTTTGTAATTCCGCCAGCAATGACTAAGGGTTTCTGCTGGTCCACATTGTTGTTAGCACTTGGTGTTGTCAGTGTTTAGATTCTAGCCATTTTAATAGATGTGTAGTGATATACTTGATTTTGCTTTTATTTGCATGCTCTTAATGACAAGTGGCATTGAGCATCTTTTCACATATATATTTTTTGCCAACATTTTTTTTTTCTGGTGAGCTGTCTGTTCACATCTTTTGCACATTTTGAAATTAGGTTTTTGTTTTCTTTTTGTTGTTTTTAAGAGTTCTTTATATATTTTGACTAGAAGTCTTTTGCCTTCTAGTCAAAATATGTATTTTGCAAATATTTTCTCCAAGTCGATAACTTATCTTTTTATTCTTTTAACAGTGTTTTTGTTTGTTTGTTTGTTTGTTTAGAGTAGAAGTTTTTAGTTTAAAAAAGTCCAACTTATTGATCTTCTTTTTCCATGGATTGTTCTGTTGGTATGGTGTTTAAAAACTTCAAACCAAACTAAGGTCATGTGGAATTTTCCTATGTTTTCTTCAAGAAATTTTATAGTCTCTCATCATTGTTTAGGTCAACGATCCACTTTGAATCAATGTTTGTGTAGGATATAAGGGTTATATATAGATTCTTCTTCTTGCATGTGGATGTCCAATTGTTTCAGCAAAATTTGTTGAAAAAACTATCTTTTCTCCATTTAAGTTGAAAAGAATTGACTTCAGATAATATTGAACAATATAAAGATTAACAACTTTGAACTTCCAATACATGAACATGAAATATCTGTTCATTTTAAAAGATCTTTGATTTTTTTCATCAGTGCTTTATAGTTTTCTATATATAGGTCCTATACATATTTTATTAATTTATCCCTTAGTATTTCATTTCATATGCTATTATATAAGTGGTATTGTTTTTTTAAGTTTCAAATTCTAATTGTTCATTGCTGATATAAAGGAAAGCAATTGAGTTTTGTGTAGTTGACTTTGTATCCTATAACCTTAGTGGAATCACTCATTAGTTCCAGGAGAGATTGTGTTTTTGGCAATTCATTGGGATTTTCTACGCAGATGAATCTGTGTCTGTGAATACAGACAGTTTTACCTTTTTCCTTTACAATCCATGTGCATTTTCTTTTCTTTTCTTGTCTTATTACACTTCCTAAAATTTTCAGTACATGTCTCCCTGACAAGACATGAGTCCTTCTGGTCCCCTAGGAAAAATATTTACAACCTTATTGATTATATTCCCTAAACTGTCTCTTCTGTCTCTGCAGTAGTATTGTAGTTACCAGTTTGTGTTGCCTCGTCCCTTCCCCTTCTCCCTCATGACCATTCCCGTCCCATCTAGCCCTCATCAGTTTTTTGTTTGCGTCTCTAAGACTATTTCTGTTTACCTTTATGATGTTGGTAATTTATATCATCACTCTTTTTTTCTTAATTATCCTGGATAGTTTATCAATTTTATTGACCTTTTCAAAAAACCAGTTTTGGGTTCTTTGATTTTTTTAAATTGTGTTTCTGTTCTAGATTTTATTAATTTCAGCTCTAATTTTTGTTATTTCTCTTCTTGCTTTAGGTTTAAATGGAAGGGAGATTGAAACTAGTCAAGGAGACACATTAGGAGCTGCTGCATTGATCTAGGCAAGATGGGATAAGAGTATGAACTAGGATGGCGGCACTGAGATAGAAAAGAGGGGACTAGAAAAACAGATATGTGCAGAAATCCTAGTTTGTGGTGATTTGTTGGATGTGGAAGTAAGGACAGAAAGAGCATTAAGTAAAATGAAGTGGGGAATTCATAGTCCTTTGACCTGATGCACTTAACATCTATAATATTAATAATAATCTATAATGACATAATTCAACTAGGTTGAAATCTCTGTGCTTCCCTTGGTGTGACCTTGGGCTTGATAATTATTCTAAACTTCTGTTTTCTGTTAACTGGGGTCTATGACAGTTCCTACCTTATAAGATTCATTGCTGGTATTTGAAGGGAAAGCATTAGAATGGATGCAGGGGGATTTCCCTGAAGCAAGTTTTATTAGTTCTTATCTTTATTTAATTCTTAATTAATCAGCACTTCTGTTTTCTTCAAAATGTTGAATTAAAAAGCTTTTAGTGTATTTTTTTGCCTGGCTTTTTAATAACTCATGAATAATGTAGCATTATTGAGAAACAAAAGAAAGGTGATTATGCAAGTGTTGAAATCTTTAGCAATACATTAAAATATTCTTAGGGAACTGGAAAAATTACTGAAGTTATATTAGCTATTTGTAGACGCATAGAGTGTTAAGAAAAAAGATCATTTCGGAAAAAAATGTATAAAGTACAACGCATTAGAAACATAATCCAATGACATGTATTAATAATGAATATTCAGATAGTATATTAGTTTTTCCCGAGGTACAGTGGCCAAGCCAAAGAATTTTAAGAACGAAAAAAAGAATCATTAAACAAGCCATAAAGTAATTAGAAGTTGTCTTTCAAAACACCTAGTTTGACACATTAAGACGAGTTTTTTTATTTTAGTGTCAGGATGTAATTGTTTAAGCAGTTGATATGTCTTCATCCTCTTTCTCCTTGCCAGGACTCAGCCCACCCCTTGCTGTTTTCAGCATGCTCACCAAGTCCCAGGTAGCTTGGGAAGGGATTCCTTAGGGCCCACCTTACCTAGAAAGCACCTGTGCACCATCTCTCTCCCTTTCATTCTCACCCCAGTTGTCTGTGTTTATTAGAGTAACAAGTTCCCTAAGTTAATACTTCCTGGTGGATTAGACTCACTCAAATTCACATTGAGTGCTGCTAAGCGGAGGCTCTATACTCAGCCTCTCCAAATCCTTGCAACAGTGTGCCAAGGGTATTAGAGAAGGCTTAAATTAGCTGGCTGGATGAGAGACAGTTTGTTTTCTCAGTCTTTCACATGAAAGCAGTAGGTACTACTTAAATTGTTGTAAATTTAAAATTTTTAGAAAGCGGTGTGAAGAAATTTGCTTTGACGCATATCAGTGATATGACAAGAGCTAACAATGTGTGTACCCCAGCATATCCTATGCCCCATCCTTCCATATAATTAAGACTGGCTGTATGTTCTATAGCAACACAGCTTATACTCATCGGTTCTGATTGGCAACTCTCATTTAACGTAGGTTAAAGTAGAAGTTAGGTCATTTTTCACCTTCTACTCAATTCCAATTCAATTTTTTTTAATTATTATAATATATTTGTGCAGTATTATTACTGGTAATGACACTAGTATGTCACTGGCAATTTGACAGTTACCACTGACAAGGAGAAAACGGAGCCTTTCTCATTGAACTGTGCCCTGGGATTCTATCACTTGCGGTTGATCATGTAATATGTACAATTTTCTGTTTTTGTTGTTTGTACCTTTTTAGGGACTTTGGCATTTGAAAAATACAGTACTTTTAGGGGTAAATTACAGAAAATATTTGCTAATGTTAATTGAATCTACATTTCCCTATTTGACTATTTGACGATTTTACAAATATTCAACTCTTTCTTTGATCATTCCAGTTGTATTTTATTGCTCTACATCCCAAACCTGTGGCCACTTTTTGTGTTAGGTTCAACAACCTTAATCATATATTTGTGACACTCATTTGTGGTGGGTCAACTTATTGGTTTAAGTAGGACTACACCTAAACCATCTGAGTAGTCTATTTCTAAATTTCTTCAAGAAAGGACATTTAATGATTTGGCTCAAATGTAACTTCACCTCTTAGAGAAGATTTCTTTCTCTCTCCCTCCTCTTTGCATCATCCCTTTCCTTTCATTGTGTTTTGGGCAGTTAATTAATTAATTAATTCAACAAATGCTGAAAAACTTTTTAATTATTTTAATTAAATTTATTGGGGTGACATTGGTTGGTAAAATTATATAGGTTTCAAGTGTACAATTCTATAATACATCATCAATAAATCAAAAAACAACAAGTGCTGGCGGGGCTGTGGGGAAAAGGGGACCCTGTTCCACTGTTGGTGCGATTGCAGATTGGTGCAGCCACTATGGATGTCAGTATGGAGGTATCTCAAAAAACTGGAAATGGAACTACCTTTTGACCCAGCAATTCCATTCCTAGGTATTTATTCTGAAAAACCCAAGACACTAATTCAAAAAAATATATGCACCCCTATGTTCATTGCAGCACTATTTACAATAGCCAAGACTTGGAAAAACCGAAATGCCCATCAGTAGATGACTGGATTAAGAAACTATGGTACATTTATACAATGGAGTATTACTCTGATATAAAGAAGAATAAAATCGTACCATTTGCAATGATATAGATGGACCTACAGAACATTATGTTAAGTGAAATAAGTCAGTTGGAGAAAGACAAATACCATATGATTTAACTTATATGTAGAATCTGAAAAACTGAATGAATGAGCAAAGTAAACAGAAACAGTCTCATAGATATAGAGAAAAATCTATTCTTAATTTTTTGAGGAACCTCCATACTGTTTTCCATAGCGGCTGCACCAATTTAGATTCCACCAGCAGTGTACAAGGGTTCCTTTTTCTCCACAGCCTCTCCAAACACTTATTATTACTTGTCTTGTTGATAATAGCCATTCTAACAGGTGTGAGGTGGTATCTCATTGTGGTTTTGATTTGCATATCCCTAATACCAAGTGAAGTTGAGCATTTTTCATATACCTTTTGGCCACTTGTCTCTTTGGGAGAAGTGCCTACTCAGGTCCTCTGCCTATTTTTTTTTTAAAGATTTTATTGGGGAATTAGGGGAGGGGAACAGCGTTGGGGAATCGGGGAAGGGGAACAAACAAGTTGTTGTCGTTTTGTTCTTCAGTCTAGTTGTGGAGAACATTGCTTCACTGGCCCATGTTGGTATCATCGTTGCTCTCTTCTCGGTGAGGCAGATCTGTCGCCGGCCTCTGGATGGCCCCTCACAGCAGGTTTTGGCAGCTCACACAGGATGCCAGCCACTCACTGTAGCCTATGGCAGCCCCCTGCAGCAGGGGCTGCTGCTATGCTGTCCCGGGGACTCACAGCAGTCCAGTTCCAGGTGGAACTGTTGTTCACCATCTTAGCTGTAGAGGGCAGTGTCACTGGCCCTCATATGTGGGGTCCGAACCAGGGCGGCTTGCGTCCCAAGCGAGCTCTTAAACAATGTGCCACTTGGCCGGCCACTATTTTTTAATTAGATGGTTTTTTGTTGTTGAGTTTTATGAGTTCTTTATATATTTTGGATATTAGCCCCTTATAGGAGGTGCTGTTTGCAAATATCTTCTCCCATTCAATTGGTTGCCTCTTTGTTTTGTTGATGGTCTTCTCTCCCTCTTATCTGAAAACTTGATGGAGGGTAACATGATCTATCTTTATTTGTCGTTGAATCATCTGTACATTGTAAATATTGAACAAAATTTTACCAAATGAACAAATACTTTGATAAACAATTTTGATAACTCTCACTACTACTATCTGAATTGAGTTTAAAATTCTTGTTTCTGAAAATCAGATTGTCTGTAGTATGACTGCTGGGACCTTTTAAAGTGGGTGGTAATGTTTTCTTCGTTGCCTTTCTATCTACTTGCCTTTATCTTTGAAATCTTCTAAAATGAAGATAAATTACATTTGTAAGAGAAAGCATAAACTTCATTTTTCTTTCATGTGCAGTTATAATCAGGCATTCTCTTATTTTATCTTAGGAAAAACAAATATCACCTTTAACCATTTCTTTTTTTAGTCAAATCACTTGCTTTTATCTTACTATGTAGATCTGATATTAAAAGATTTTATTTGCTGCTCCAGCTTCCCTATAAGATCTGTTCACATATCAAATCTCTTTGTAAAGTTGTAATCTAGGGGGATAAATAGTATTTAGTATTTGAGTAATACACTGAATGTTATTGAAGAACAATCCATATTTTTATCCCAGTTTCCATCTAAAATAGGTAAATATTAGTCAGAATTTATCCTATCAAAATTATGATGTCAAAATTTCCCAAGAAATGGAAACCTAAAGAAATTCTTTGCTTTTTTTTTTTTTTTTCCTGTTTTTTTCTTCCAAGGCTACTGGTCTTACATTCCAAATGAAAGATCATAGGGTCATACAAGCTGAGGATGAAAGGCATATTGAAGGTTACCTAGTGTAAATGCTTACTGGATAATGGAATCATTTCAGTAACATCCCCTTAAAGTCTTTATCTAGCCTCCAGTGATCCAACACATCATTTCCTATGGCAGCAAATTCTATCTTTATTGTCATTTATTGTCATGTTTGTTTATCTTTGACTATTACAAACTGTTTCCTTATATTGAATTCTAATTACTCATAATTTCCATATAGTCCTTGTATTTTACTATTTTTGCTCGTAAAGAGCAAGACAAACCCATCTCTTTTAGTCAATTTGGGCAGTTATAATAGAAAAACCGTAAACTGAGTGGTTTAAACAACAAACATTTATTTCTCACAATTCTGGAGGTTGGGAAGTCCAAGATTAAGTTGCAGCTCTGGTGTCTGGTGAGGGTCTGCTTTCTAGCTTGCTGACAGCTGTCTTCTCATATCCTCCTCACGTGGTAGAAAGAGCAAGCTAGCTGTTCAGCCTCTATCTTATAAGGACACTAATTCCATTCAGGAAGGCTCTACTCTCATGGCAGGCACCCTCTCCAAATACCATCATATTGGGGATTAGATTTTAACATATGCATTTGGAGGGGAAAACAAACATTCAGATTATAATAGCATTTTATATAGGACAGCCCATTTGAAGGTGACACTCATGCTTCTTGTAAGTCTTCTTTTCTCTAGGCCAACCCCTCTTAGTTCCTTAGTCATTCTCCATGTGAACTGGTTTTATGTCTCCTCACCATCATAGTTACTTTAGCCTGAACAGATTTATTTTGCTTATATATGCAGCATCCAGCAATGAGTGTGATACTCCAGGTGTGCTCTGATAAGCTGAGTGTAGTGTGACTATCATCTCCCTTAATTCAGATATTATAATTTCAATACATTTGGGAATGAAATATTTGACATGCCCAACTACGGACAATATGACTGGTCAGATACAACTGTTCTTCTCATCTGATCCATTTTACTTCTAGGTTCTTTTAAATCCATCAACTTTGTTGATAATGGACAAAATGAAAAACTCTGTTAACTGACAAAGAAATCTTGATTTCAGAGCTAGAATCTCAAATGATACATAATAGAGAATTGTCTCAGTCAAGTTCATTAACTTCCTTAAGTAGCAGTTTCCCAATATTTATGTTACAAGGTTATTGTGAGGACTAATTTGGTTAAGTGCTTACATGTAAAGTGTATATAAAGTGCTTAAAACACATGGTGAGTACACAGTGCATATTAGCAATAATAATCTTTACTATTATTACTTATTCCAAGAGTTCTAAGAAATGCTTATTTTAATACTGAACAAATAGGAAGAGTCTGTGGATTCATAATATTTTCAAAGTGTCATCTAACATATCTAATATAGACTTATAAAAATAAAAGTTATGCATAAAATTTTACAGCCACACACTTGTCCAAATTCCTTGACAGATTAGGGTAACAGAACAAAATTCTGACATTAGTTACTCATTTGTCATGGAATGAAGAAAAAGGTGATATAGTATAAAGAGTGTTTACTTCTCATGTCTTTACTTTTAATAATAATTGTATTAACTTTACCAAAATGATTACTTCTTTCATATAAATTTAAGAACTGTTGATTCCTAACATACTTTGGAGAGATTAACATTTTTGACAACATGGAAGCTTGTGTTAATTTTTTTATTTATTTATTTATTTTTTATTAAAGCTTGTTGGGTGACAATGGTTAGGGAAGTTACATATGTTTCAAGTGTACCATTCTGTAATACATCATCTATATATCGCATTGTGTGTTCACCACCCAGTCATTTCTTCCATCATTGTATATTTGACTCCCTTTGCCCTCATTTACCTCCCCTCCCTCTTACCCTATGGTAACCACTAAACTGTTGTCTATGTCTCTGAGTTTTTGTTTCTTTGTTTGTTTGTCTTGTTCCTTTTTTGCTTTCAGTTTTCCCACATGTCAGTGAAATTATATGGTTCTTGACTTTTTCTCACTTATTTCGCTTAGCATAATAATCTCAAGATCCATCCATGTTGTTGCAAGTGGCACTATTTCACCTTTTCTTATGGCAGCGTAGTATTTCATTGTGTACATATACCATGTCATGGAAACAACCAAAGTGTCCTTGAGTAGATGATTGGATAAATTTTGTTTTTTTAAAGTATTTGTTTCTGACAATACATTTCAGCACCGCAATGTAGCCTTTTCCAGGTTAATATACTGAGTTGAAACTTCAAAGAATCATTGCAAAAGAGATTGGATTCTCCCTCCCCCCTATAAGTTAGTTAATGAGAACCATAGCTGGGTAAACATTTTGGGGGAAGTTATTTTCAACCATTTTAAAACTTTTGTATTAGGAAAAGAGAAATACATTTTTGAAAGTCTTAAAACCAAATAAACTATTTGAGGGTCTTGGGTCTCAATTCTAAAGGTGATGAAGTGTAGCTTAGTAGCAATGGAAGACCTACTGGGTGCCCCTGGGATCCAGAGGTGTCAGAAACACTTTGGATAAGTCTTTCGTATTTAGTGTCTTCCATTAAGAGATCTACTTGAATGATAAGATAAGGATATTTACTAAATGCTTTTTAAAAAATGTCTTTTACAATTATTTTAAGAGTATTCATAGCAGGATCAGTGTTTGATGCTAAGCTACATTTCAAGAATAATTATTATAATTCTGTTCTTTATATAACATCTCTTACACACACAGACACACAGACACACACACACACACACACACACACACACACACACACACGGCCTGTCAGATAAAAGCCTTCAGGAGTTTTGTAAGCTGCTTGACATCAGACAAGTAGCTTAAAACTTGCTATGGTAGGAATGTTTACACTATTGAAATTGGTGAATGCTACAAATCTAAGCTTTTTAGAAACAAAAATCACTTGGACAGATGATTGTCCAACACTTCCCAGCACACCTATGCCCCAAAGTATTTCTTTCCATAGAACAAAGGACTGTTAGCATTGAAGATGGTTTTGGTATGAAAGTTTACATAAGAAAACGAGTAAACTGTTTTTTCTTCCCCCTGTGTTCTCAGGAATACGAAAAGACCGAAGAGGAGGAAGAATGTTGAAACACAAGCGCCAAAGAGATGATGGAAATGAAGCGGGGCCCTCTGGAGACATGAGAGCTGCCAGTCTTTGGCCAAGCCCTGTCTTGATTAAGCACACTAAGAAGAACAGCCCTGCCTTATCCCTGACAGCCGACCAGATGGTCAGTGCCTTGTTGGAGGCCGAGCCCCCCATTATCTATTCAGAGTATGATCCCACCAGACCCTTCAGTGAGGCTTCGATGATGGGCTTGCTGACAAACCTCGCAGACAGGGAGCTGGTTCACATGATCAACTGGGCAAAGAGGGTGCCAGGTAAGGATGCTAAGCACAACTTTTATTGTTAAGAGTCAATAACTTCTCGTGAACTGGTTGTGAAGTCATAGAAACAGTGGCAAACAATAGCTAGTTATCTATTTGGTCTCAAGATTGCATCAGAATTTGTTAATTTTTAGTATGAGTACACTGTAATTCTCCTGGAAATTAGGAAATAATATTTTCAAATAAAAATCTAGAGGATTAGTCTTTAACCTGACATTATTTATTTTTAACCCATCTTATTCACCAAAATATCCAGGGTAGACACCACTAATAATAAATGCAGTTAGTATTATATGTTCACAGTGTCAGAAATTTTAAACATGAAATGATCTATGATATCTACATTTTTAATATTGAGGACTTTTGAGTGAAGTACTAACAAACAATTTTACCTTAAAAGTCTTTTCTTTTAAGACCTTTGAGGACTAAAGAGATAATAATAGGTTAATTTACTGAATGCCAATTATTTACTAACTGTCGATTCTTAATATTTTAGGAGAAAGGTAATACAATAGAAAAATATATTATGTTCTCATCCGAATCCTGAGAGGAATTTGTAGAAAGATACAGTGGCTGAAGTGACACCTGGTTGTTAGTTGATTCCCTCAGAATTGGCATTCTTGTAAAAGTTGCCTGTTGCTCTTATAGTTCAGGGAGAAGAACTCTAATTAGTATGGAAATAAGACTAGAAGATGACCTTCCTCCCTGCCCCAGCATATCCATTTAGAAGCTAATATTGATGAATCAAGGCAAAAGGAAGTTAAATCTTTTTCCTGGGCTTATAGATTAAATGAGTAATGGAATAGGATAGATTGTCTCATTTGGTTTCTTTTAATACATAGAATGAATGAGTACTTATGAATGATGGAATGCTTTTTATTAAACTAAATAAATGTGGAATGTTGTACTTGCTTTTCAAAGTTTACCAATCTGTTATGGGCCAAGTGAACATATGTCTGGCCTTAGAAAATATTTTATGTATTTGTATATATTAACATATAAACATGTGGTATTTTGAATAAGGAGCCAGTGATGTTGTGATCCAAACTTGAAAGGGGGCCATTCTTCTAGGTGGTGGAGACTAGGTTATGTGGAGGCATCATGGGGATTAACAGGCATAGTTAGATTTATAGGGTCAGTCCAAATGGCAAATAAAAACTCCTAACCATCTAAGGTACCTACCTCCCTTAGCATTCTAATGTGAAGCAGATCTGATAAGCACATATTGGAATTGAAGTGTAGTGTGGTTGTAGATTTTATCTTTATATTCGTTATTGCCTTTTAAAAAATACTTTGGGAGAAGAGAAAAATAACAAATAATAATAGTGGCCATCCCTGAGAGCCAACTTTTGATTGCTGTTATGTTTTATTGTACTCTAAGAATATAAAGAAGGTATATATACACATTCTAAGAGAGGAATACTGTATTAAGATTGTAATAATATATACCAATAATAAAAGATGAATACAAGTCTTGTTTGACTTCTGCAATTGCAAGAGGTGCCCAAAGTGGTTACCATCAGCATAAAGACACTTGTAATTATAGCTAACTACAGCTTGAGCAATGTTGACCAAAGTGTCCACTTGTATACATTTTTTTTGGCACCCCTGGTATTTTCCCTTATGAATGAAGTCTTAGCAATATTAGCTTCAGAGCACATTGAACTCTAATATATATTTTTTCATACTCAAATCAGTTAATTCCCATCATGACATTTTTATAATTATAAAAATTGGATGGGCATTTGAAACAACAGGAATTAAATTCAAATACATTATCAGTGGATGAAGAATTCATGGCAATGATATGAATTTAAGAATAAAACAGAGACAGAAATAAAGGGACGGGAAATATTAAGTCCATGCTTGGCCATCCCGTTGTTAAACCTAGAACTAAACAAATTTATAGTAGTGAGGTGTGTAGCAAAACCACTCTATAACTGGATTATGTTAATTTAAAAGACCTGAATGATTTCAAAATCTTTGGGCCAAACTATATCTTGTTTCTTGATGTTTTTTTTTTAATTTTTAATTTTATTTTTAATTAGTTTCAGGTGTACAACACAGTGCAATAGTTATACATTTTACCCCTCAAAGTGACAACCCCCCACCCCCAATACACCACCCCACTCCCCCCCATATCATATATATCTATTACTCTTCCTCTGACTCTCTTCCACAGTATAATCCACATCCCATGACTATCTATATATATTCAATTACAGTAGGTATACCACCTCCGCTTTAGTAATACAGTGCAGTGATCAAACCTCTACTCTCTTGATGGTTTTTTTAAAAACAGAATTATACAGGTTAAATAGAAATTGTGTGTGTGTGTGTGTGTATGTGTATTATTAGAATACAGCTACTATAAATCAAAAGCCTACTTGACCAATCAGAATAAAAATATTCATTGATTTTAAAAAGATGGAAAATGAGGGAAGAAAAAAGTATCCTGGAAAAAATTTGTAGATGATTGTCAAGCTTTTTAGAAAAATTGAATAAGTTACATTTTGAAAAGCTTTTATATATCTAGATTCATCTGTCTTTTAAAAAATAGCCTACATTGAAAATCTGATAGAGACATTTATGTGGTAATAGTTTGAGAATAATAAGAGTAATTTTGAAAGAGGGAATAGAAAACACCCTTAGTAAAAAGAGTAGCAAGGTGGTCAATCCTAGAAGAACCTGGAATTAGCTGAATGGTACAAAAACATGCATGGAACATTTGGATAATCGTCATAATGGCTATCAATACAACAGAAATTGTGAATTAGCTTTAGTTTTTTTTTATCAAGGAATAGATAAAATTGTAAGGTATTTAACATATAAATCATGGTGATTTGATATAAGAGGATTCCCCCATCTAGTTAATTAACACATTTATTATCTCACATATTTCCTTTTTTTAAATTTTGTGAGAACAGTTAAGTTCCACTTTCTCAGCAAATTTCAATTATGCAACACAGTGTTATCAACTATAGTCACCATGTTATACAATAGATCCTATTAAATTCATCTTATAGATGAAAGCTTGAATTATGTAGCCTACCGCTCCCAATTTACCCCATCCCTGAATCCCTGGCAACCAATTTTCTACTCTCTGTTTCTATGAGTTGGACTTTTAAAAAAAAATTTCACATATAAGTGATATCATACAGTATTTATCATTCTCTGTGTGGCTTACTTCACTTTGTATAATGCCCTCAGGTGACACCCATGTTGTCACAAATGGCTGAATAATATACCATTGTATGTGTATATACGTAGTCCTTCTTTCTCATGGCTGAATAATATACCACTTTATGTATATATACATATTCCTTAATCACTCATTCATTGATGGACATTAAATGTGTTGCCATATTTTGGTTATTGTGAATAATCCTGCAATGAATATAAGGGTGCAGATACCTCTTCGATATCCGGTTTTTATTTCTTTTGAATATGTATCCTGAAGTGGGATTTCTGGATCATACGGTAGTTCTAGTTTTAATTTTTGAGGAGCCTCTATACTGTTTTTCAGAGTGGCTGAGCCAATTTATATTCCTACAATGATGTACAAGGGTTCTCTTTTCTCCCCATCCTTACCAACACTATTTCTTGTCTTTTTGATAATAGCCATTCTAACAGGTGTGAGGTGGTTTTTATTTGTATTTCCCTGATGATTAATGATTTTGAGTACCTTTTCATGTATCTGTTGGCCATTTGTATATCTTCTTGGGAAAAATGTCTATTCAGTTTCTTTGCCAAGTTTTTTTTTTTTAAAGATTTTTATTGGGGAATTGGGGGAGGGGTACAGTGTTGGGGAATCGGGGAAGGGGAACAGACAAGTTGCTGTCTTTTTGTTCTTCAGTCTAGTTGCGGAGGACGTTGCTTCACTGGCCCATGTTGGTATTGTCATTGCGCTCTTCCCGGGTGAGGCAGATCGGTCGCCAGCCTCTGGATGGTCGTTCACCGCAGCTATTGGCAGCTCACACTGGCTGCCGGCCACTCATTGTAGCCCATGGCAGCCCACTGCAGCAGGGGCTGCAGCCCACACCATCGCTGGGGCTTGCACAGCCCAGCTCCAGGTGGAGCTGTTGTTAGCTGTAGAGGGCAGTGTCACTGCTGGCCCTCATATGTGGGATCCGAACCAGGGCTGCCGGCATCCCCAGACCAGCTCTTAACCAATGCGCCACTCGCCAGCCTGCCAAGTTTTTTTTTTTTAATCAGAGGCCTTTATATATTTTGGATAAGAATTAATCCCTTATTCCATATATGATTTGAAAATATTGTCTCCCATTCTGTCGATTACCTTTACATTGTGTTTATAGTTTCCTTTGCTGTGCAGAAGCTTTTTAGTTTGGTGGAGTCCCACTTGTTTATTTTTGCTTTTGTTTCCTTTGCCTTTGGTGTCAAATCCAAACAATTACTGCCAAGACCAATGTCAAGGAGCTTATGCCCTATGTTTTCTTCTAGGAATTTTCACATTCAAGTCCGTATTTCATTTTGAGTTGATTTTAGTGTACAGTGCAAGGTAGGGGTCCAATTCTATTCTTCGGCTTCTGGTTGTCCACTTTTCTCAACACCATTTATTGAAAAGACTATTCTTTCCTCTTCTGGCTCCTTTGTCATAAATTATTTGACATGTACACATAGATGTATTTCTGGGCTCTCTATAATTGTGTTCCATGTCCATTTTTATGCCAATATCATATTATTCTATTTACTATAACTTTGTAATACGGTTTGACATCAGGAAGTGTGACACATGCAGCTGTATTCTTCTTAAGATTGTGTCGGCTATCTGATATCTTCTTGTGGTTCCATACAAATTTTTGGTGTCATGGTATCGTGGTAATGCTGGCCTCATAAAATGAGTTTGTGTTTCTTCCTCTACTATGTTCTGGAAATATTTGAGGAATGGTATTAATTTTTCTGTGAGTGTTTGATGGAATTCACCAGTGAAGCTATCTGAT
Organism: Aselliscus stoliczkanus; assembly: GCA_033961575.1. Lineage (NCBI taxonomy): Eukaryota > Metazoa > Chordata > Mammalia > Chiroptera > Hipposideridae > Aselliscus > Aselliscus stoliczkanus. The sequence continues at coordinate 145,699,001 of CM066733.1, forward strand.
CCTAGACTTTTCTGTTTGTTTGTTTTTTTGATTACTGATTTAATCTCTTTACTACTAATTTGTCCAGATTTTTTTATTTCTTCTTGATTCAGTCTTACTTAGTAGGTTGTATGTTTCTAGAAACTTTTCCATATCTTCTAGGTTGTACAGTTCTTTGGCTTATAATTGTTCATAGCAGTTTCTTATGATCCTCTGTATTTGTGTGGTATTAGTAGTAATGCCTACTGATAAATAAAAATAAATTTATAATTTTATTTGTATTCTTTCTCCTTTTTCATTTATTTTCACTCTGTTCTTTATTATTTTCTTCTTTCTGCTAACTTTGGCTTCATTTTATTACCCAAGTTCTTTAGGGCGTAAAGATAGTTTGTTTATTTGAGCTCCTTTTTATTGATATAGGTGTTTATATTGCTATAAACTTTCCTCTTGTAATTGCTTTTGCTGCATCTTATAAATTTTGATATGGTGTGTTTCCCTTTTCACTAGTCTCAAGGTATTTTTTTATTTCTCTTTTGATTCCTTTTTTGGCCCATTGGTTGTTCAGAAACATGTTTAATCTACACATATTTGTAAAATTTTCAGTTCTTGTAATTGATTTCTAGTTTCATGCCATTATGGTAGGAAAAAGATGCTTGATATGATTTCAATATTCTTAAAATGTTAAGACTTATTTTGTAGCCTAATATATAATCTATAACAGAGAATGTGCCCTTTATGCTTCAAAAGATTCCATATTCTGTTGCTGTTTGATGGAATGTCCTGTATATGTCTGTAGTTTAATTCCATTGTTTCCATATGGATTTCTGTCTGGATGATCTATCCATTGTTGAAAGTGAGGTACTGAAGTCCCCAATAATATTGTGTTGCTCTCTATTTCTCATTTCAGAACTGTTAATGTTATTTAGGTGCTCCCATGTTGAGTTCATAAATACTTACAATTGTTATATTCACTGATGAATTGACCCCTCTAATATTATATAATGACCTTCTCTGTCTCTTGTAATCTTTGGCTTAAAGGCTATTTTGTTTGATATAAGTATAGATACACACTTTTTTGGGGGGGTGTTTTCATTAGCATGAAATGTCTTTTTCTATCCCTTTACTTTCATTCTACATCTGTCCTTAAAGCTGAGGTTAATCTGTTGTAGGTAGCATATAGGTGAGTTTTATAGTTTTATCAATTTAGCCATTCTATATCTTTTGATTAGAGAATTTAGTCCATTTTCATTTAAAGTAATTATGGATAGGTATGGACTTACTATTGCCATTTTTGTTAATTGTTTTCTGATTGTTTTGTAATTCCTTTGGTCTTTTTCTCATTTCTTGCTTCTTTGTGATTTATGATTTTTTCTGTAGTGGCATGCTTTGATTCCTTTCTCTTTACCTTTGTGTATCAATAGTTTTTTCTTGATTACTATGAGGTTTACATAACACATATTTAAAACAGTCTATTTTAAGCTGATAATAACTTAACTTTGAACACATACCAATGTCTCCCACCCCCACATTTTGTATTTTTGATGTCACAATTTGCATCTTTTTATATTCAGTATTAATTAAGAAGTTATTATAGTTATGGTTATTTTTAATATTGTTGTCTTTTAACTTTTATATATGATTTTCCCACGACCATTACAATATTAGAGTATTCTAAATTTACTATATATTTACCTTTTCCAGAAATTTTATACTTTTATGTTTTCTCGTTACCAATTAGCATCCTTTCATTTCAGCTTAAAGAACTCTCTTTAGCTTTTCTTATAAGGCTGGTCTAGTGGTGAAAAATTCCTTCAGCTTTTATTTGGGAAATTCTTTATCTATCCTTTAATTCTGAAGGACATCTTTGCCAGGTAGAGTATTCTTGGTTGGCAGATTGTTTCTTTCAGTGCTTTGAATATATTATTCCACTCTTTTCTGGCTTACCACAGTTTCTGCTAAAAAAATCTGCTAGAAATCTTCTGGGGATTGATGCCCTTGTAATGTAAGAAGTTTCGTTTCTCTCGATGCTTTTTTTTTTTTTGATTAGTTTCAGGTGTACAACACAATACAATAATTATACTCTTTACCCCTCAAAGTGACAACCCCCTCCCCCAGTTCGCCACTCCACTCCCCCCCCATATCATACATATCCACTACAATTCCTTTGACTCACTTCCACAGTATACTCCACATCCCATGACTATCTATATATTCAGTTACAGTTGGCATACAATATTATACAACATCAGCTTCAGGTGTACAGAGCAGTGATCAAGCCTCTACTCCATTCATGAAGTGGTCTCTCTCGATGCTTTTAAGATACTTTCCTTGTCTTTAACTTTTGACGATATAATATAATGGGTATCAGTGCGGGTCTCTTTTGACTTATCTTACTTGGAACTCTTTGGGCACCCTGGATCTGGATGTCTGTTTCTTTCCCTAGGTTGAGAAAATTTACCCATTTTTCTTTGAAAAAGCTTTCTGCTCCTTTCCCTATCTTCTCCTTCTGGGACCCTATAATACAAATATTTGTCTGTTTGATGATGTCCAACAAGTCCCTTAAGCTGTCTTCACTCTTTATCATTTTCTAAATTTTTGCTCCTCTGATTGGATAAATTCTATTGTCCTGTCTTAGAGTTCACTGATTCTTTTGTGTACTTGATCTAAATAGTTTGACATTGAACACCTCTATTGAATTTTTCAGTTTAATTATTATAATCTTCAGCTCTGCAATTTCTGTTTGATATGTTCTTCATAGCTCTTTGTTGAAATTCTCACTTTGTTCATGCATTGTTCTCAGGACCTCAATGAGTATATTATAGTTGTCTCTGTTTTTATTAAGGTCTGCTTTTAGAGTTTTATCTTATTCTTTTGTTTGGAACATATTCCTTTGTTTCTTAATTTTCCTGGCTCTCTGTGTTGATTTCTGCATCTTATGTAAAACAGCCACCTCTTCTAGTATTGACAAAGTCATCTCATATAAGAAATAAACCTAAACTTTCAGCCCATGATGACTTCTTTGTTGTCTCTCAAACCTTTGTGATTGTTCAAGTTGCCTTCCCTGGTTTTAGTGACTCCCGGTAGTTTAAAGTGTGCAAGGATCTGTCAGTATCCCTGAGGGGTAGATCTCAGGGAGTACCTAGATGCTGGCTTCCCCATTTTCTGGTGAAGATGGAAGTCAGATGCTGGATGGTGTTAAATTAGAAGCCTGGCCCTCCGGTAGTAACTTTCAAAATGTAAATAGATCTCTTTCAGGGAAAGACTAGGAGATGGACATTTCTGTCTGTTCTCTGTGTGCTGAGCCTTGGAAAGGGAGCCACAGTGAGTCCTTGCAAACCTGTTAATTACAGTTTCTTTATTTGCTATAGTCTTGTGGGTCCTGTGGATACAAGCCCCATTGGATTTTGGAGTTAGGTGTTTTAGGGACCTGTCCTTGAGGTGGAAATCTTAAAAGTTGGGGTACTAGATATCGGGTCCAAAACTTACACTCTTTAAAGAAAAGCTGGGAGTTGTAAGTTCTTTCCTGATAATATATCACTCTGCCAGGGGTGGAGTTTATGGCAAGAGTGTGTCTCAGTCTTTCCTTCACATTTTGATGTAGCTATTTTCTCATTTTCTCAATCTGAAGGAATTGCTTAACTAGCTTTTTGGATTTTTTTTTTAAAGATTTTATTGGGGAATTGGGGGAGCGGAACAGCATTGGGGAATTTGGGAAAGGAAACAGAAAAGTTGCTGTCCTTTTGTTCTTCAGTCTAGTTGTGGAGGACATAGCTTCACTTGCCCATTTTGGTATTATGATCATTGCACTCTTGCCGGCTGAGGCAGTCGATCGCTGGCCATTGGACAGCCACTCACAGCAGCTCATGACAGCTCTCACTTGCTGCTGGCTACTCATGGTAGCTCAGGCAGCCTAGGTCATCGCTGGCTGCTCATGGCAGCCCAGCTCCAGCTTGAGCTGTGGTTCACCATCTTAGCTGTAGAGGGCACAGCATCATTGTCTCATGTGAGAACTGAACCAGCAGCCCTACTGCTCAGAGCTTGTGCTCCCAAGTCAATTCTTAACCAACTGAGCCACCTGGCTGGCCTGTTTTTGGATTTTTTAAGGGGAAATTTCTCTGTGAGTAACTGTGTATGGGAGGATGTGAATTCAGGAGTCTCCTATGTCTCCATCTTGGACTGGAATCCCCACTTGACTTCATTTGGAATGATGAATGTTAATAAAAATAACCAGCACATTGGGTTATTTCAGAAGTTCTAAAAGAGTTATTTTTTTTAATTAACAGAATATTGTCAGAATTTTCAAATGTTGAATTTTCCTTTCTCTTAACATCTCAGGGATATTTTTTGACTTGATATATCTCTTTATTGAGAATGAAGATGTGGTGAGCATTATAAAATATATCATGCAAGTGTGATGGTCAAGTTCCAATTGTAAAATACTTGTATTTGACCTGGCTAAAGATCACATCATTCATTTTTTTCCCCTTTGCAATTTAAAAACAACAGCAGTAGCAGGAAGACTGATAAAACTTACCTACCCATCTCTGACAAGGGATTTTTTTTAATAACACATTTTACATATCTGTGTTTTTTTAAATTTTATTTTATTATTATTATTATTAGTTACAGATGTATAAAACAATGCAATAGTTATTTTTTTTCACCCCTTACAAAGTGATTCCCCTCTTCTCCCTCCCCTGGCCCTCACACCTGATATCATACATATCTATTACAATTCCATTGACTCCATCCCTACACTATATTCCACATCCCATGACTATATGTGTTAAATTATAGTTGACATATAATATTGTTCAGCAGCAGCTTCAGATGTACAATGCAGTGGTACATATCTGTTTTTTGATGTCTAGCTATAGGAAACGCTTTTTTTTTTTTTAAAGATTTTTATTGGGGAATTGAGGAAAGGGAACACACAAGTTGCTGTCCTTTTGTTCGTCAGTCTAGTTTTGGAGGATGTCGCTTCACTGGCCCTTGTTGGTATTATCATTGTGCTCTTTCCGGGTGAGGCAGATGGTTGCTGGCCTCTGGACAGCTGCTCACGGTGGTTACTGGCAGCTCACTCTGGCTGCCGGCCGTTCACTGTAGCTTATAGAAGCCCACTGCATGCAGCAAGGGCTGCAGCCTACACCCTTGCCAGGACTCGTGCAGCCCAGCTCCAGGTCAAGCTGTTGTTCACCATCTTAGCTGTAGAGGGCAGTGTCACTGGCCCTCATATGTGGGATCCGAACTGGGGCCTCTGGTGTCCCAAGCCAACTCTTAACCAACGCACCACTTGACCGGCCTGAAAAGGCTTTTTAAAAATTGTTTGCTCTGACATTTGTTAATATTTAAGAAGTAATTTACATAATCTATCCATGAATGGTGATTTAGTTTTAAAAGAGATTATTAAATCTTAATTTACTACTAAATTATACATGGTGAAACTCATCAATGAATGTAACATCCTTTAGATGAAGGTCAAAACAGGAAGAATATATGCAGAAGTTGTTATATTTTAAATTTCTATATCACAATTGCATCATTGACTGGCTGATTCTTAGTTTCAGTGTTAATGAAGTACATTTGATTTTTTTCCCAGAAGTTTGAATTGTATCACAAAACTGTTACTTTGATTTACTAAAAGTTATGCCTTTTCCAAAATTCACTATAATTTTAACACACCTCAAAGTCAAATTCATACTTCAAGTTTATGTTCTACTTCTATATATTTAAATAACCATTTGGCTAGGTATTTAGCCTTGGGCTCTTTATTCCCTTTTAAGCACTGATAATTAGAAAGCTGATACCTTCATTGACCACTGGGCACAAAAGTTGCACTAAAGCTGCTGTCCCAGGAAGAAGAATAAAGGGAATATGACAGTTGAGCTCAGTGTCTTGGAAAGGATGCTACTTTAACCACTTCCTCAGTTTTTTAATGGCCAACTAGGTGGCATTCCTCCTTCCCCTCTCCTGCTAAATCTCTCTCTACTCAACAGGAAGAGTATACTTCCTTTTGACCCTTGACTCCCCGCCATTTCACTTGGGGTTTCCTCCTTGTTCAGTTTTGGCTCCGTATAGAGAGGATCCTCTTTCTTTGGACAGACCTCCTCCCAGGCCCAAGCTCAAGTTCCTCAGAAGCTTCTTGTGTTATCTTTGAGGATGCAGGGTTATCTTGGCCATTCCAGGGCTCAAGGCTTCTTCTAGCCCTGTGTTCCCTAGGAATCCAGTAGTTAGCTTTCTAACTCTAATACTTATCCCTATTATTCAAATTAACAATGAACGGAGCCAGGAAATGCTTGTTGACTGAATGAATAAATGAATGAGTAAAAGGTACCTTTGAAACACCTGATTTTAAGAAATCTCTGAGCCCTGTTAGAACTCAGTTTTTCCATAAAGTAGAAGTGATCTTCATGGCTGTAGTGTTACTCTTTTTTTTTAACCTCTCTTTAGAATCTGGTGCTGTTCTGATACCTCTCTAGCAGTTGTCTCAGTGAGGTTCATTTCCAGTCTTTCTTTTGTAAGGGGCAGAGCAATATCTAGAGGCATGTACAGAGCTTGAGCTCGGAGGACTTTCAGAGGCTTCGGCTGGCTTGTAGCATATTTATTTCACTTAAAATGTATAATTTAAAACTTAAAAATGGGTAGGGACAAGGGGGCAGGGAGAGGGCACAATATCTCAACCTGGGAATTGGAAGCATCTTCAAGGAACATGTTCTATTCTGGGAGGTTCCTGCAGATTTCAGGGACTTGGCAAACCTACCCAGCAGTCTTATTCCCAACCTGTAATCAGACCAGTGAACCCTACTCTCAGGCTGTTGTGGTATTCCGGCCTGCTTCAGCATGGCATGGCGATGAAAGAAAAGTGACATGGCAGTATGGGTGGCATCCTGGAGAGATGACAGATGCATATGTTTAAGGGTAAGATTTGCAATTTAGATTTTGCAACCATTCTATAATAAGAACCTTGGGATGGGGTTAGAATTACCCTAGCATCAGTGGTGGTGGCCACTCTGGGCTGGCAATGCAGAGCTTTCTTTGGAGTGCTCCATTTCCAAGTCAACCCTGCCTGGCTTTTCACTGCTCCCATGGAAGCTCTGGTTGAAACCCAAGGAAAGCTGCTACTTATTTGATTTTTCTTTCACATGAAACTTTGAAGCCCCATCGATGCTTGTTGAGCTGGATCCTTTTCTCATCTTGAGAGTTTTCGAGAAAAAATGCCCCATGTGGGCTTCTTTGCGTTATCCCACTCAGGGTTCTGTTTCAGTGAGTCTGGGTTGAGACCCCAGAATCTACATGTTTATCTTGAGTGCAGTGGACAAAGCGTGGTTCTGGGTGCCCCCAGGCCACCCTGGGTTGGAGGTGTTGGCCTGTGGCTCTATTACTTTCAGGGGAAATTTGGCATGGAGAATGTCAGTTTTTTATAACTATGTATGTGATAAACAGATATATTAGTATTGAACTGTGTTGAAGTGGGTTGAATTGTGTACCCCAAAAAAGATATGTTGATATCCTAACCCTTAGTGCCTCAGAATGTGATCTTATTTGGATACAGGGTCTTACAGAGGTACTCAATTTCAAATGAGGTCACTAGAGTGCGCCCCAATCCTTAGAAAAAGGGGAAATGGGGACACAAAGATAGACACACACAAAGGGACGATGATGTGAAGACACATGGGTAGAAGATAGCCATGGAATGGAAGTGATGCATCTCTAAGCCAAGGAACACCTGGAAGAGGCAAGAAACGGACTTTTCCTAGAGCCTTCAGAGGGAATGTGGTCCTGCCGACACCCTGACTTCAGACTTCTAGCCTCCAGGAATGCGAGAGAGTAAATTTCTGTTGTTTTAAGGCTAACAGTTTTTGTACTTTGCATGACAGCTCTAAATGCAAATTATATTAAAAATAAAATGTGTTTGTATTTTGGAGGCAAAAGAAATAATGAGCTTCTGAGTTAAAGAGAATGTTTGGCTCACTGAGTGTAGGCTGGGCTAATCATTTACTCCTGTCTATTCTCTCCTTTGCCCACCCAAGTGGTTCACTGAACTTCTGGCTTTGAAGTTGATTTAGAACTTCAACAGTTCCACACATCTACCTGGCAAATACCTTGTTAAAAAAAAAAAATTAACCCACAGAAGAATGTTTTCACCTGGTGCTTTAACAGTTTCCCTTTTTACATTTATGTCTTTGATCCATTGCATTCATCCTGATGTGCAGTATGAGGTGTGGTTCCAGCATTGTTTTTATACAGATGGCTGCACTGTTGTTTCAGTTCCTTTTATTGAACAGCTTCCTACAGTTCAGAAGTATTTGTAAGACTTCTTTTGCAGTTGACCTTCCATGTTTACTACTTACTAAGAGCTTTGAAAGTAGAGTGATAGATATGACCTATTGATTTGCATGTTTGTTTATGTTTTCCAATTGTGAAATCAAAAATATAAAAAGAAAATTAGTGATATATTCACAAGTTATAAATTTTGCCTAATCAATATTAATGAATACACAATGTGATTAGTCTGTCCCATGTATACATATTTTGACATTTTATTAATGTTAGAAATAAGAAGCAAAAGTTCATGAGGCTTGTTACATTTATAAAACACTATGTTGATATGAGGTAATCAAGTGAATTATCATTCAATATTAACAGGACAGAAAAATTCTTCCCACGAGAGAAAAAGGATATATCAGGCTTCCTTTCTCTCATTTCTTATGTAAGTGTCTACCAAATACTCCGATTCTTGGCCCTGAGTGCTCTTTCTGCTTTTAAGCAACCTGAAAAGCTAGTCTACGTGGAGCTTCGGCTGTTAACTTTTAGGCACATGATTTCCAGATTTTTTTCTGTAGGTCCCAACACTTAAATATTCAGTTCCCACAGGACACCAGTTAAATGTCATACTTCCACCAACATATCTGCAATCAAACTAGCCTTTTTCCCTTTGGCCCCCTCACAGGAAACTTGCGTGCTTCTATCCTCCTGATTTCTGCTAGCGGCTCCACCCTTCTTAACTGCATTGGAATCATCTTTGTGTCTGGCTCTTTTTCTCTGTGTATCATCAGATCTTGTCTTCAACATCTCGAGGCTTTGGCTTTGTTTCTGTTCCACTGTCACCAGCCTGGTCCACGTCCTCATCTTTTCCAAGAATGAATCCCCACAATCCCCTCTTCACTGGTCTTTTTGGCTGCATTGTCTTCTTCGTTCAATTCATCCTAGACGTCACTGCCAGAATAGTTTCTGTACATCATCATTCAAAATGCCATCTACCATGTCTGAGATTCCTATGGATGCTGTCAACCTTTCATAAACTGGGTGGCTTAAACAATAGAAATATATTCTCTCACAGTTACAGAGGCTGGACATCTCAAACCAGGGTGTCTGTAGGGCCGTGCTCTCTCTGAAGGCTCTATGGGAGGATCTCCCCTTGCCTTCTCTGGCTTCTGGAGGCTGCTGGCAATCTTTGGCTTTCTCTGGCTTGTAGATGCATCTCTCCAATCTTCGCCTCTATCATCACATGATATTCTCCCTGTGTGCTTGTGTTCAAATTTCCTTCTTCTTAGGAGGACACCAATCATATTGGATTTAGGGTCAACCCTAGTTCAGTATGACCTCATCTTACTTGACTATATCTGTAAAGACCCTATTTTCAAGTAATACACATTTACAGGTTCTGGGTATATATGAATTTTAGGGGAGATGACTAGTCAATTAACAATTGGGCAGTGAACTTGATCATCTAACTCAGTAATGGCTTTAACAGACAGTGTCCTTTGAGGTCTACGATGCAGAATTCTACTATGCCTCAGGGAATCTTACCCTAAATTAACCTTTTTAGACAGATTTCTGGGAAGGACCTTTGTAAGAAAGCTGTTCACCACTTGCTCTCTCCCATCTTATCTGATTTCTACTTTCCAACATGATCTCCTGTCCCATCCCTTCACACAATGTATTTATTTTTTCTTTTGCCTGAATCCTTGCATCTTCCTTTGTCTATTTCAATTCTATGCTCATTTTTTTCCCCCTAAAGGGACCCTTAACTTCCAATTCCTTTCTGAAATTTCAGACTGCTTTAATCAATCTAATCTTGGATTGAGTTTACCATCACAGGATAACTAGCCCTTGCTCCATAGATTCTTGTCAGAGGTATATGTTTGAATGAAATCTGAATATGTCTGAACGAGATATGTCTGAAACCTAAGGTCTGAAACACAATAACAGCTCTTAAACTACTCTTAAACTATATTGTTATTTCCCTAATGGTAGATTTGTTGTAGCATGATTCATTTCTACTATGGCTTCTTTTATATATATATATATATATTTTTTGAGAGCAATGTCAATGGCCCTCATATGTGGGACCCGAACCGGGGCCACTGGTATCCCAAGCCAGCTCTTAACCACTGTGCCACTTGTCCGGCCCTACTATGGCTTCTTTTAAATGGAAAGATGAATAGTTTTTGTTGGCTAGGCATCTATTTTTGTCCAGGGAACTTTGTCAAAGGCAAAGTATTTCTACAATCTGAGTTTGACTTCAGCGATGAACTTATTCTTTAAAACTTGTATATGTACAAAATAAATTTATATTAAATAAATTATATTTTAATTATATAGTAAGGGTATCTTTTATTTAAATAAAACCTACTACAGATACACACAGGAAGTGAGTATTTCTTTGACAAACAAATGTTCTCCTTTTTATCAAAACATGATTCTTTACAAATTGAGATTTCTTAACGTGATCACTGTTTGAGCTGGCGCTAGTACAACTGCATTCTCAGAATGACCGTGAAGCTGCCATGGCTTTTCCAAATCCATGTGGTGGACTTTCTGGGGTTACTGCACTTGATCTTTTGACTTAAACAATTCTTGTATCTAGAGCTCTGGGATTCATTTGCCCCTAATGGTGGTATATGTAGACCCACTGTGGGTTTATGCTCTGTGTACCCTAAGTGTCAACATGGCCAGGCTGAAGTTTCAACTTCCTGTTATCCAATGGAGCCTGTACCTCAGTGATGTATGATGTTAGTTTTCTTTAGGGGATTGAAGACCAGAGAACTGCACAAGAGAGAGAAAATCAATATCAGCCCTACTGAGATCTAAGTAAGTAGAGCCATACAAAACAATCAATGAGAACCTTGGATACATTCTGTCATGAGTAGAATTAAAAGAATTCACCTATTTCCTATACAAATCTCTATATAACCAATAATTTCTAGACAAAACTAAAAAATGGACTTAAAATTTGTTTCTTACTCCCACTTTATCATTGCTTTCTTTCACAGGAACCAGAGAACTCTAATCAATAGGTTTACACTGTAGTCTTTATATTAGACTATAGTCTAAACTCTTTATTTTGGGGCACAATTATTGTTTTTCTCCCTTCACCCTACCCCCCTAACTCTCAATGACTCAGTTTAGTCATTTTTCTTGCTAGGGTGAAAATAAATCCATTGCTTCTAGCAAGTGGTTGAAGCAGATTGGAAAATATTAATTAGTATTAAACTAGATGTAACATAGATGTTTTCCTGTTCCCTAACTCAAATACTTTATTTCCTAGAGAAGGCAGTGTAACTGTTCCCTTAAGGTGATTCATAGCTAAAAAGGTAATAGTCATTAGGTAAATAAATGCCCACTCTACACCCCTGCAGTTGCACAGAGGATGGAAAATTAGAAAGTCAGTGGTAAAGTCCTTGCATATGTTCACATTGACAGTGAGACATACACAACCTTGGGGTTGTTTATGTTTCATTTTTAAACTCACCTGAGTCACTGCAAGCTGCTTGGTGCTCAGTTCATCTTCTTTCAAAGGGTAAGTGACCAAATTAACTGTGCCTGGTTAGGAACCCTTAGTTCCAGGGAATCTTAGGGTTTTAATTCTGTTGCTTTGGTTACTACACTGTTCCACACAGTTTGCTCAACTTGGAATGGGTACTTCCCTTAGAATATTCCCCCTTGTAAGCAAATTTGCTCGACGTGTCAAAATCTAAGTTCCGTTTAAAAATTCTTGAGTTGAATTTTCCATGACTTTCTTTGAAAAAACAAATGGCCTTGTCCGTTTGGTTTAAGGTTTATCACTTGGTTGCACCTAGCAGAGCTCCTAACACAATAATATGAAAACTTAGAAGTATGATTGCTAAATAAAGGTGAAATTTAATAAAATGGTGGCAGTGCCCTTCTCTAGAGGGAATTAATGTTTCTTTGTGGTATAACGTGTTTATTATGTGACCAATTCATAAATATGAAATCTAATAAAATGGTGGGCAGTTCCATGCTCTGGAGGGTATTAAAAGTGTCTCTTCATAGAATAGCATGTCACATAATAACACTTGGTTCTTTCTACCTGGTCAAGATGTTTGCCTACATTTGCTTAGGGCATTTGAAATGTGTAATTGAAAACTAGCAGATCAATGCTATGAATGTAAAAAGTCATTCAAGGCTTTGAGCTGTGCAAGGATACTTTTCAAAGCATGCATTCAGCTCGTATCTGGCTGTGTTTTTCTTCTTGTGTTCACAAGGAGGAAACAGGATATAATCAAATTTGGTTTTCCTTTATTGCTGCACATAATTCAGAGGTATAGACTGAAAAAATATACTGCCTCTTCTTGAGGAGATCTTGAAATGCCCCAAACTATTACCTAGAATAATGCTGCCTTTATATTGGGTCTGTGGGTGGAAGACTTTACGGAGGCTGGTTATGAGAAGTTTTGAATTTAAAAGGTTTGCAGAGATATAGATGTATAATCAAATAGTCCATTAGTATCTACTAACTGTGTATCAAAATACGTGATTCCCAATCTCAGAAAATCAGAGAGGTCTACTTAAATAACTTCAATTTTCTTGCCTAGCAAATAGCAGACCACTTTGACAGAATCTTTACTGTAAAAGTGATGGTCAGAACTGGAAAATGGCTATTATTAGCCTAGCTACCAATTTCTCACTTGTCTTGACTATTTTTAATAAAGGAAATTTAAGAATATATCCTAGAAGCTACATTTGTAAAAAGGAGGTGTATTTTGGAGATGGATGGTGGTGAAGGTTACATAACAATGTTAATGTGTTTAATGCTACTAACCTGTACATTTCAGCATGGTTAAAATGGTAATTTTATGTTATGTATATTTTACCACAATAAAAAAGGAAGTATAATACTTTATGGAAGATACATGAAAAGGAAATAGACATTGAGTGGCAAAAAAGTAATAGAAAAAAGTGACACTGAATTCAGAAGCCATTTTTCTTATTCAAAACTTTAAACTTGATTTTTAAATAATAGTGTAAACATATTGCAAAAAGATATGTTGATAAACCAATGAAGTGGGGGTAGAATAATAAAATAGCAATAGGTTATACCTTAGGCTCTTATAGTATTTTACAATAGGAGTACAAACAGTTTCATTCATTTGACAGTTATTTAATGAGTTCTTCCTACATGCCAGGTAGCATACTACGTGTAGGAATATATTAGAGAACAAAGCTGACAAAACCCTGCCTTCCAGGAACTTCCATTCTACTATGCGAGTTTTCACATGAGGAATGTAAGTGCAGTTATTATGGTCTGCCCATTTTACACATGATAAAGTAGTTGTGGGGCTGAGTTTAGTAATGTATCTGTTACAAACAATAGGGTTGTTGGAAAAGTCATGACGTATTTTGTCTATGTTTTTCAAAGGTCATTTATTTATATAAAGAACAAAGATCAATCAATGATATATTTCCCATTTTGTTCGATAACCTTTTGCCATCTTTCAGTGAGCTTCATAATTCCTCGTTCATAGAAGGACCTGTCTTTATTTGCGAAAAACTGAACAAGATGCTGATTTACAGCCTCATCTGAATTGAACGTTATACCACACAAGGAGTTTCGAAGAGAGCAAAACAAGTGGAAGTCTGATGGCACAAGGTCAGGCGAGTATGGTGGGTGTGACAACACATCCCATCCAAGCTCCAATAATTTTTGACGGGTGATCAAACTTGTGTGTGGTGTCGTGTTGTCGCAATGAAACACAACTCCTTTACAATTAACAAGCTCTGGATGTTCCTGGATGATGGATTCATTCAAACTGTCCAATTGCCAACAGTACACATTTGAATTGATTGCTTAGTTCCTTGGTAGGAACTCAAAATATACAACACCTTCAGAATCCCACCACACTGAGAGCATGACTTTCCTCTGATGAATGTCTGCTTTCAATGTCATTTGAGGCGAATCATCATGTCAGGACCAAGACTGTTTGCACACCACATTGTTGTAAACAATCCACTTCTCATTACCAGTTATCAGACACTTCAAAAAAACGATCGTTTTCCTCATGTTTAATGAGCATATCGCAGATGTTTATGCACCCTGTCAAATGAACTTCTTTGAATTCATGTGGAACCCAAATATTGAGCTCACTTATGTATCCCAGCTTCTTCATGTGGTCGTGAACGCTTGAGTAATGGATGTTCAATGTTTCTGCAATCTCTCGTGTTGTGTATCATGGGTTTGATTCTATCAATACCTTTATTTTGTCGTCATCAAACTCAGTGGGCCTTCCTGACCCAGGAGCATCGTTGAGATCAAAATCACCACCATGGAATTTGTGAACTATCATTGGCGTTCTTGTAGAGCATTGTCACCATAAACTTTATGCAACTTTTCACAAGCTTGACACGCGTTCTTCCTTTTATGGAAGTAAAACAGTAAAATATGGCAAAAATGCAGTTTGGTCTTCCATCTTCAACTTGTTGTAAAATCTCTAAAACTCAGCCAAATCACTCAATTTTTAAAAAAATGAAGGTAGAGCTGTCAGTTGTCAAATGATATAGCACTAACATAGATGCAAATGACTCTAGTACTTCCAAAAATGAACTAGTGCCACCTGTTGCAAGCACGCGTCATGACTTTTCCAACAACCCAATAGATGTCACACACTGTTGTCAACATTTTACCTGTAGTAACTCAGCTGAATGCTTTCGTTGTCCCCATTTTGGGGATGAGGAAACTGAGGCACAGAAAGATTAATAATAGAGTAGTTTATTATGCCAAGTGAAATAAGTCAGACAGAAAAAGACAAATACTATATGACCTCACTTATAGGTGAAATCTAAAGAACAGAATCAATGAGCAAACAAAACTGAAATAGACCCATAGATACAGAGAAAAAACTAATGTTTGCTAGAAGGGGGTTGGCGAGTAGGTGAAGGTGAAGGGATTATTCGGAAGTACAAATTGGTAGTCACAAAATACTCATGGTAATGTGAAATACAGTATGGGGAATACATCAGTAATGTTGCAAAGACTATGTAGTGTATCAGATGGGTACTGGACTTATGGGACATATCACTTTATAGATTATATAAATGCCTAACCACTGTATGTACACCTGAGACTAATATAAAATAATATTGAATGTCAAATATAATTAAATATATATGTATTGAATTATATATGTATATATATTCATATATATACATAATATTTTCACGGGATGTAAAGTCCAGCATAGGGAATATAGTCAATAGTATTGTAATAGCTATGTACGATATCAGATGGGCAGTAGATTTGATGCAGTTATCACTGTGCAGGGGCTATAGATGTCTAATTATTATGTTATGTACACCTGAAACTAAAGGAAAATAATATATCATTAAAATAATAATAATAATAATAATAATAATAGAGTAGTTTAGTATTAGGGAAACAATTTCAGTTCTAGAACACTTTCCTGTGTGAAACTCTAAAAATAGGCTAAAAAAGTGATTGAACATTTTAAAAAAGTTGTACTATTTATCATTATTTGATTTAAAAAGGAAAAATAAACCAACCTTCTCCTTCCCCTCTCCTGCCATGTGACATAGGTGTCATCAAAGAGGGTCTGTATATTATAATGATTTAAGAACATGACCTCTGTCTTTGGACAACCTTGACCCATAGTAAGAATAAGTAAATATTGGCTATTATATGTGGTTTATCCATTGTTTGTTTGAAGTTGTCGATATAGTTAATTTTGAGTCTAACTTTAAGATCGTTATCTAACTATACAATAAAACCATGAGATAACCTGGTATTTTGCAAAACTAGTCCAAAAACCAGTTTTTTTAAGTGCATTTTAAACATTCAGCACATGTATTTCTTTTTACTATTATGTGATCTATCTCTATGCTTTTATGCCACTTTTTCCCAAATAATCTTATTGCCACTAACCAAGACTAATTGAGATTTGACTGTTTCTTTGCTTTTGTTTTCACATGTTACAATTAAGAAAAAAAAAAATTCCTCAGTTAATATCAACTCCTGCCGAATTTCCTGAATTAATAGCAACCTACGTATTTATATATACCCATACAGTATTTATATATACAAGTATTTTAATGAAATAGTGAGGAATATAGGGTAAAAAATAGTATCTATTGTAGAAGAAATCCTATTTCAGGTATAACTATTATAGGATTAGAATGAACCACATAAAACAGCAAACCCCAACATAGTCATGGCTTAAACAAGACAAGCTTATTTTTCTCTCACATAAAGTAAATTTGGACTTCTTTACCAGAAGTACAGCAGCTCTACAGTCAAAACGACCCTAGCTCCTTCTGACTCATCCTAGCTCAAGGCAACTACTCTCTAGGTCAACTCTTGGTCCAGTGTGGCTCCTGACCTTCCGCAGTCACAGCTGCATTACAGGCCACCAGAAAGCGGAAGAGAGGAAAGTCAGTGGGGACACACTTTGCAGAAGCAGCTTCCTTTAAGGAGCTTCCTAAGTCTTACTCAGCACTTACTTTTATATTTCCTTAGTTATAACTTGGGCTCCACCTGGCTGCAAGGGACACTGGAAATGTAATCTGTAATTTATGCACATCATACCTAGAATAAAATCTAAGTTCTATCAATAATAAAAAGAGTTGAATAGCTATTTGGTGAGCAAATAAATTCTCGGCTAAATAGTAAGAGTCAAATAATAATTTGAGAACTGGTATCCTCTTTAATGAATATTCTGACATACTGAATGTCAACCTATATCATCAATAGACCATCATTTTAAAAAAGAATCAGAACCCCTCAAAACAAAATTCACATGAAAGCCATATTGAAAAAAAGCTACCATTGCTTGTTTATTGTCAAGCATTGTGTGAAATGTCTTCATAACACCCCTACGAGTTAGGTAATCTCATCATGGCCATTTTACAAATAAAGAAATAGTGGCATCAAAATGACACATAGCTTGCCCAAATGTGGCATGGAAGTGACAGAGCCCTGGGCAGTCTGGTTCCTAACCATGGGCCCGCAGGGCCATTGCACGAAGCTGCTTCATTTTGTAATTCAGAAAGTATTTCAGAATGTAGCAGGTGGTCATCATCAGTGTCAGTGATCATTTTTTGGTCTGCGAAAACTTGTGGTCTTTCAAACTATTTGACTGTTGGGATTTGGTACAGGTGTGATTGTGCTGTGTGCATATTTTTTTTTTTAAAAAATGTATGCTATAGATCAAATTACAGATGCTCACACTTACCACTGAGAACAGTCCTTATATTGAAGGGGAATTTTCTCAATGTGAGGGAACGTGTTCTTAGCACCAGTGGTGAAAATTGTTACTTGTCTCAGAAAACACCACTACCCTGAGTTCCAGAACCCAACATTAATGCCAATTCAGAGCCAACAGCTTCAGAGACCTGGAATCTTTATATGACTTCTTCTTTTACCCCTATTTGGAATTCAGAGATAATGAATTTGAAG
Organism: Aselliscus stoliczkanus; assembly: GCA_033961575.1. Lineage (NCBI taxonomy): Eukaryota > Metazoa > Chordata > Mammalia > Chiroptera > Hipposideridae > Aselliscus > Aselliscus stoliczkanus. Next base: position 145,716,690 of record CM066733.1, read on the forward strand.
TCCTGCTTCCATTGGAAGAGACAAAGTGTCTGCAAGTGTGTGTGTGTGTGTGTGTGTGTGTGTGTGTGTGTGTGTGTGTGTGGTGGGGGGAAAGGGGTGAGAGAAGTTCCATCCACCTGCAGGGGTACTCGTTTAGCAAGGAGAGTGGAGGGGGAGGAAAGGAGAGTCAGTAGGGCTTGTGGGGCTATAACTGGCCTCTCTCAGGGGCTCCGGAATCACCCCCCTAAGTATGTAAATGTAAACACCCCCCAATGTATAAACTGGTCTTCTTAAGACAGAAATGTGCAGAATGAAATGTCCCCTCTTCAACCCTCACCCTCTTGGGTGTGGAACTTGGCTTGTTTCTTCCATCTTTGTTTGAATCATTCCATTAATCAACCCTAGTGAAAGTCCACTTTGTCATCTGTGAAAGCATAAACTCTGAATTGTTAGGAGTCACTGGTGCAGCACACACCTTTTCCTACCCATGAAGAAACTCAAATGCTGGTTTTCTCATGAGTTTTTCTTTTTTTGTAAAAAAAAAAAATGTTTCTTAAGCTAAATAATCACAGCTTCCTTTCTTGTCTCTCTCCTCCCTCCTGATCTCACTTTTCTGAGAAGCTTTAACCTTGGCAGTGCTGTGCTGTAAGTGGTTCCTATCTAGTCACCAGCTTTTTAGGGACCTGCAACCCTCATAGGTTGCAAAGCTGGGCTGGGGGAATTCCTGGAATATGGGTGTTAAATCTGAGATCCATGAACCCAGAAGGCTTGATACATTATCATAGTGTGTCTTAAGTTTCTTTTCATTATTGCCCTCCCTGCCCCACCCAGTAGAAAACTTTAATTTAGAGAAAACAATTAAATACTAAGGAATAAGATTACATCAGGTAACTTGAGCTTTGGAAGACCACAAACCATTGTAATATCTAAGATTTGTTTGATCATTTAGAACTATGTTTTGCCCCTAAGAGATGATAATTGCCCCTGATTAGAATACGCATATTAATATATGCAGTCCACTACTCTGTATGAGCATACAACATTGAATAATATGTCTTACACATATATAAACTATGTTTTCAAATGTTTATAAGCCCAAAGAGCCAGTAGATTGTAAGTTCTATAAGGGAAGACATTTTAAATCTGTTTTGTTAACTGTTATATCGCCTGGAACATAGTAGGTGCCTACTAAATATTTGTTGAATGTTGTGTGGTTAATAATATGCAAATTAAGTCCATGCATTACTGATCCCAGTATTTTTGAGTTATACATCTTCTCAATCAACACTCATTTATGGGATATTAACTTATGTGCATGTTTAGGGGAGGAGTAGGGGTAAGTGTTCCTATTTTACTGATGTTCAAATAGAGTCTCTGCACTTAAAAATTAAGTATGGAGAAACACAGCCATAATGAGGCCAGCATATGGATGGTAATGGCAGATACCTATTCACTGATTGCTTTATTTACTTAGCGATTTTCATTGAGTATGCGATGTGCCCGGCCCTGTTTTGGGTGCACGGTAACACACAGCCCTACCTCCCTGGTGCTTACATTCTAGTGGAATAAACAGAAAAAAAACAACCATGATGAACAATTTAGTGTTCTGTATTTGGAAGATATGGACAAAGGAAAACAAGAGCTGGAGACGGGAACAGGAGTGTTTGCGTGGGGGTTGGGATTAGGTTAGAGTGAGTCTGATGGAGAGACCATTTGAGCAACACTTAAAGGGAGGTGGTGAGATAGCTAGCCATGCAGAGGGAATAGCTTTCCAGGCAAAAGGCCCAGGAAGTGCAGTACTGAAGCCAGAACAATTCTGGAATATTCTAGGAGGCCAGTGTGACTGAAGCAGGAGGCAGGAATGAGTCAGGAGTGGGAGATGTGGTCAGAGAGGTGAGAGGAGGTGAGATCATGTGAGTCCCTGGGCAATTAAGATTTTGGCTTTTGCAGTTAGTTATCTACAAGGGAGCACCCATAAAACTGTCAGCTGATTTCTCAACAGAAACTTTGCTGGCCAGAAGGGATTGACATGAAATACTCACAGTGATGAAAAGCAAGGACCTACAACCAAGACTAATCTACCCAGCAATGCAATCATTTAGAATTGAAGGACAGAGAACTTCCCAGACAAGAAAAAGCTAAAGGAGTTCTTTACCACCAAACCAGTATTACAGAAATGTTAAAAGGAATTCCTTAAGAAGAAGATTAAAAAAAGATTAAAAATATGAATAATAAAATGGCAATAATTATATATCAATCAACAATTACTTTAAATGTAAATGGATTAAATACTCTAATCAAATGACATAGGGTGTCTGAATGGATTAGAAAACAAGACCCCTACAAATGCTGCCTACAAGAGACTCATTTCAGATGGAAACATACACACAGATTGAGAGTAAAGGGATGGAAAATGATATTTCATAAAAATGAAAAAAAAAAAAATCTGGGGTAGCAATACTTAGACAAGTAGACTAAAACAAAAACTATAACAAGAGACAAAGAAGGACCCAGTAATCCCACTTCTGGGTATTTATCTGAAGAAACCCAAAATACTACTTTGAATGGACATATACATTCATATGTTTATTATAGCATTATTTACAATAGCCAAGATGTAGAGGCAGTCTGGGTGTCTGTCAGTGGAAGAATGGATAAAGAGAAGGTGATACATATATACAATGGAATATTACTCAGCCATAAAAAACAATGAAATCTTGCCATCTACATCAACATGGTTGGACCTAGAGGGTATTGTGCTGAGTGGAATATGTCAGACAGAAAGACAAATGCCATATAATCTCACTTATATGTGGAGCCTAAAGAACAAAATAAATGAAAAACAGGCTCACAGATACAGAGAATATTTTGATGGTTGCCTGATGGGAGGGGGATTGGAGGATGGGTAAAAAAGGGGACGAGATTTAGAAGTACAAATTGGTCGTTACAAAATAGTCATGGGGATGTAAACCATAGCATAGGGAATATAGTCAATAACATTGAAATAACTATGTATGGTGTCAAATGGGTACTAGATTTATTGGGGTGATCACTTCGTAACTTATATAAATGTTTAATCACTATGTTGTACACCTGAAACTAATATAATATAATGTTGTATGTCAACTGTAATTGCAAAATGAAAAAAGTATTTAAAGAAAATTTGGCTTTTATTCCGAGGGAAACGGGGACTCACACAAGACTTTGAGAAACATGATATGACTTTCATTACAAGTGTTGCTTTTGACTTGCTGGTTTGAGAAGAGACCCAAGGTAGCCAAGGGTTGAGGCAAGGAGAGCAGTTAGGAGAGTATAGTAATGTAGGTGAGAAATGGGGACTGATGGCAGCTCTGACAATGGTGGGATGGAGTGGCCATGAATAGTGCTCACATCTTGAATTACCTTAAGGTGGAACTGACAGGATTTTCTTGATGGGCTGGGCATAGAGTGTGAGAGAAAGAATGGCATCAAGGATGAATACAATTATTTTGGTCTGAGCAATTAGAAGGTGGAGTTTCCAACAATTGATACAGGAAGCTCTGGAGACAGAATTTTTTTCGGGGGGATATCAGTTCAGTTTTGACTATCTTGAGTTTGAGATGTTTTCAGACAATCCAAGTGGAGATGTCTTGATTTGAGAATGGGTCTGGACTTAATATAATATCACGAGTGCTCAGTACGGAGATGATGAATGAAATCTCCAATGGAGTGAGTATACAGAGAAAAGACAAGGAGGCCAGTGTTTTCATAATCTTTTTCCTTCATCTTATGTATCTACTCAATTGTTAGAATTCTGTCACTTTTTCTTCACATCTAGAAATTTTCAAATATCTGTAAAAAAATGGAGAGAATGGCATAAGTCTCCCCAACACACTTGTGTCTATTAGGTAAGTATTTTAAAGAAAACCTTAGACATTCTATTTTGCTCCCATAAATAGCAATACCTCAGAATGTATCCCTACCATAGAAGGACTTTTAAAAATATAGCCCCAGACCATAACTATATTTAACAGTAAAATAAATAACACATTCTTAATATTAAGTTCCTAGTTTCCCCTAGTCATCTCAAAAATGTCTGTTTGCAGTTGGTTTGTTCCAGTTAGGATCCAGACAAGGTCCAAACAGTGCATTTGGTTGATATGACCCTGCCTTTTTTATTCCCTTGCCATTTATTTGGTGAAGAAACAAGACATGTGTCCTATAAATTATTCTACAATTTGGAATTGGTCAGTTGAATCTCTCTGATGACATTTTGCATAATCTCTATAATCCTGTCCTTCATTTCCTATTAACTGTTAATTATATTTTAAGCTTTGATTAAATTTCTGTTTAATATTATTTTTAATATTATTGTTAAGAAACCTATTGAACTGAATCGGGAAACAATAAGACCTGGAAATTCCATTTTTAGTGATGCTAAGATTAATCAATGATTCCAGTGTTAACAACTTATCCATTATTAAGTTTCCTGTCACCGTTTTATCCTCATAGTTTTAGTCACCACTACTTGCCTAGATTCATCATTTCATCAAGGTTAAAAAAAAAAAAAGACCAAAGACTGAGCTTTGGGACACTCAGATATTAAGACAGAGAGAAGAGGAGGAACTGACAAAGGAGATTGAGTGGGGTTCCTTGCACTGTGGCATCTTGAAAAACAAATGAAGAAAAGACAGGAAGAAAAGGGATCAGTTGTCTCAAATGTTGTTCTTTGGTCGAGTACACTCAGAGGTGATAACATTGGATTTAGCAACGTGGAGGCCATTGGTGATCTTGTCAAAAGCAGTTTTGATAGAGTGGTCAGGGTGAAGGCCTAAGTGGAGTGAGTTCATGAGAGAACGGGAGAAAGGTCAGGGAGAATCATGGAGAAGGAGAGTAGAGCGCAGTGCATTGAGGAAGGAATCGCTTCACATAGGATAGGTGGGCGCATGTGCAACATGTAGTTCTATACATTGATCTATTGTAATATGATTGCTGTTGTAGCACTACTTAGCACCTCATCATGCTACATAATTATGGCATGGGTATTTAAGAAATGCTTTTCTTCTGCATCCTGAATTACCTTTCTCTGTCCTCCCTTCCTTCATTCTTTCCTGTATCCATCCCTTCTTCCCTCTGTTCCTTTCCTTCCTTTTTTCTTGCTCTTGATTTTTGAGGCTTATTACAAGGATTTGACCATCCATTCATTTTTATCAATGAGAAACAAAAAATGCTGATCAGAAGCTATGAGTACAGCTTGAGCAGGGCTTTGGAACAGTGGATTTCAATACAAGGCTCTATCTAGGATGGATTAATTTCTCCAGACCTATAAATTTCCAGTCTCCGTTCCAGGGAGTGAACGCCTAGGTGTGTGTTTTATGGAAGTGAAAGTGAGGGTAGAGTGATCTGCCATTCAGAATGCAGACTCATTAATTTGCTTGTTTACAGTCTTTGGACCTCCTCCACCCCCATTGAACTTGGAATCCCAAAGTATGAAACTCCTTACTCATCTTTCACCAGAAAATGGAATTCCAGTGTCTTGACAGGGATTTGGGGGATGGGGAGTATAGACTAAAAATGTGAAGCCTGACATTGATGGTTAGGATGAGGACCTATTAAATTTACCTATTATATAGATTTTTCCACCAATTCCTCTGACATCATAACTAATGCCTGTATGGTACTTTATCCCTCTGAGTCATTCTGGGATTCTGAGGGCCAATTGCCTTGATTCTCACTGATATTCTTTTCTGCCTTCTATCCCTGTTATTCTTAAAAAGATGAAACTATTTTAGAAGCTGAATTTTAGACTCTTCCCCAAGACAGAATAGCAACATACTTTCCCCCTCTAATTAAAGCTCTCTCCATCTTTCCACTGGAAACGCCTTTCTCTGGGGGAGGCTGCCCACCTACCCCTTTCTGCTGGAAGGGTTCTTTTAGAACTGGACCCACAGCAGAGGCACTGGCTATCTAAATCCTTTTGGTCTCTGTTTTTAAGTTTAAAAAAGTGCTACAAGTTCAAAGTATAGCATTCTGTGCCCAAAGTACCTCCACCTGATAATGGTTTTCATTGGCAGAGTAAATTTTTAAGTTTTAAATGCTTGATTTCATATGTGAATCTTCACAATAAAAAAAATTTACTTAAAAAAATGTCAAAACTATGCTTCCAAATGAAAGTTTCCCTTCATCTCTACTTGAGTGACTCTATCCCTGAGTCCATAATGCTGCATTTCTCAAAATAGTGTGGGAGATAGTCTAAAATTTCAACTTGTAAACCTCATCCATCATTATGTTGCCGTTTTTATGATCCTCAGAGTGGTATAAAGGACCTAATGAACCAGATTTTCATTTGTATAACAATTGACTGTGATAAAGTATTTCTTTCACTTTTTGCTCTACTGTGTATTTAAAAAAGTGATTTTCATACTCATTCCAAGTTTAAGCTATGCTCTTTACCATGTGACTTAGTAGTCAATAACCTGAGTTTAAGCAAATAGAATCTGTGGAGAATTCTGACATTTATCAGAGCCAGTGCAGAGAATCCTTTTGTCTTGAGCATTTTTTAGGATAACTCATTATAGTTGAGGGCTATTTAGAATAACTCACTGTGGTAATTTGGACAAGGTTTCTTTGGAGCTATTTTAGCTGATTCATCACTAATTCCATTCCCGTTACCTTTCTCCCCACCTCCCCAGCCAATTTGTGTAATACAGACCATAAAATTTTGTGATAATTACTTTTGTTTAAGACAAGTTTTGAAATCAACATATTCCCATTTCTTGTCAGGCAAGCCCATGAAGTTGATGTTCAGAAATTAAAGTTGTGGCACTTGATATTCCCTTGAGGTAGTCTATGGTGACCGCTTGATTGTATTCATTAGTAGAAGGGAGATGAATTGCTTACCTTGACACAGACAGGATCCTCAAATCATTCATGGCTCATATGGAAAGCAATATGAAGTGCCTTTTTTTTTTTTTTTTTTAAAGAGGGCAGTGTCACTGGCCCTCATATGTGGGATCTGAACCTGGGTCGCTGGCGTCCCAAGCCAGCGCTTAACCACTACACCACTCTGCCGGCCCGCAATATGAAATGAATTAGACACATCTTCTTTCAACCCTTAACACATGGAACCACTGGTTATCAGTTCAGGCTAGGAATTTGAGATGGTAGGGCAAGAAGTGTGTAGATAAGCTGCAAAGAAGAGAATTACTTTACAGATCCAGTTTATTTTTTTCCTATAATAAACAGAAGAGCTCATTAGTTATGAAATTATTAAGACTCTTGGTAGAGTGCAATAAACTTTCTCCACTTAGAGAAAAATGTTGCTTGGCAAGCATGTGTTAAAGTTCACCTGATAATTAAACCATACCAGGTTGTAGGGCTTTTCATGCTGATGTGGAGAACTTTCATTGTTTAGGAGTAATAGAGCATATTCCTTATTTTCTTAATTATGTGCTAAATATAGGCTTGTTGAAAAAAATCTTAATGATAAAGAAGCTTACAAATTCAGAAGCAAAACTATATTGTTTTCTTTCTGTAAGACCACTCCCCAATAGATACACATTGGCGAACAGTTTTATGAATCTCTCTAGATATTTTCTAGGCATTTTCACATACACACATAATTAATTTTTATACAATTGAGATCATATATCATCTGATCTGCAATGTTCTGCTTTTCACATAATATACTGTGACTGGCTTTCTAAGCTACGGTATCTCTAAGAACTTTTCAAAGCTGCTATAGTTTTTAAACATTTTTATTCCTTTATATACATTTGTGTAAATTGATTACTTATTTATTTCTTTCACTTTCATTTTTTTTGCTATGTTATTGCTTTAAAATTGGTAAGATTTATAATTACTATTCTATAGTTATAAAATGTATTCATGTTTTATATAAAAGTTGATTATACAACTAGCATTCACAGCATTATTGTGTAAAATATTAATTATTATGACTATACAGTGAAGCTCAAGGAAGAATTTATTGGGCATAGAAGTCTTTTATTCTGAATCAATCTTTCTTGGACTCCTTTTCTTTTGATTGGCGTATATCCTTGGGTAATTTTTCAGAATGCGTATGAGGGTTATAAACTTTCTGACCTCTCATGTGTCCAAATAGATTGCCATCATATTTGCTAAAGTTTGACTAAGTATCAAATTCTAGGTTTGAATTCTCTCCCCTATAGAACTTTGAAGATACTGCTCCATTATGTTTTAGAATTAGTTGCAGCTAATGAGAAATCCTGATGTCAGTTTGAGTCTTAATTCTTTAAGGTCACCTGGCTTTTTCTTGTAGGAGACTATTATTTATCCTCTGAATGATGAAACTTCTCTTCATGTCTCTTGCTGTAAGTGCTTCTTTTGTTTAATCCTATAGGTCTTTAATAGGCTTTTTAATTAAAGTCTAATCTTTCTTCATCTTGGCAAAATTTTCTAAAGTTATTTTTTTGTTTTCTTCTTCCCTTTTATTGTCTCTATTCTCTCCTTCTTGAAATTTCTTTTGACAGATATTGAATTCCCTGTTTCTGTCTTCCATGTCTTTGAGATTATCTCATAGTGTCTATCTTGCTTTTCTTTTTACACTACATTTAGAATATTCTTTCAGATTAGGACACCACCCTCTAGACCTTCAGTCATGTCAACTTTATTATAATATTATATATATTTAATCCTTAATTTTCAATTTTGGTAATCATTTTTTTTTTTGAGGGCAGTGTTAGTTACTGGCCCTCATATGTGGGACCGAACCAGGGCCACTGGCTTCCTAAGCCAGTGCTTAACCACCCCACCACTTGGCTGGCCCATGGATAATCATATTTTAAAGATTTAATAGTTTGTTGTTTGTGTCTACTTTTTCCTGAAATTCTACTTCACATCCCACAATACCTAGAAAAAGCTCACTCTTATCCACAGCTGATTATGAATTCACTCTGGGTGTAAAATGTGATGGGGCAAACATTTCATTACTGTCCTCTTCAAGTCTCCTCAATGCCCAGAATCAGCACCTTCGAAGGCCCAGCACCCCCTTACCCTCACCACAACCTTAAATTTCAACTTCATTTTTCTATCATTCTTTGTAGTGAGACCAGCAAAAGTTTATTTCATATTGTCATCACTCAAACCTGCATTGTCAGTCTTGCTTTGTATTCCCTTATTTATTTAGAGTGTGATGAGAAAAATATACTGTAAGGGGGAAGATCCAGTCCCACTGTACTCCTTTTTCATTGCAATCTTCTACTGTTTTATGGATATAGACATCAAGGATGGAAAAGAGAATTTTTAAAGTCCTTTTTATTCCCAGAATTATTTCTTTTTCCTGGCTCATTAACTCCATTTGATCATCTTTTGTCCTCTCTTTCTTGCTCTTGGTTTTGCTCAAGTATCTGGTGGTCCACGGTGGCCTGTTTGTAGTGTTCTCATTTATTAGAGTCATGGTTGGAACAGGCAGCTGGTCAGTGATTTCACTGTGGTTGTGGGAATCTGTTTCCTGGCCATGCCTCTCTCCATACTGGGCAATGTGATCTGGTTCTGGGTCAGTGGATGGAGCATTTCCTCCTCAGGCACACTTCCAGGTAGATGGGTGGGAGCAAGCAGGGAGACGCGCTGGTGCTATATCATGTCAGAGAAGACTTCCTCTGTGCATGGTCTTGGTCAGAGCTGCCTTCTTGACTTATTTATTTTTTCCTCTTTTTATCTACAGTTAAGATCTAGAATTCCTTAGTCTCTCTCTGGCATCAGAATGCCTGGCAGGAAACTTTTTCATTCCTATCACCCACATTTTTAGCAAGCAGAGCTTAGGCTTTGGATGGAGGCTTATAGGCCCAGGTTTATTGCGTGAAAAGGGAAAGGACACAGGTGCCCAAGCGTTCTAAATGCAGTTCTTTTAATGAAGTACCTTGATGTTCACTGTATTTGTGAATTTCTGGCTTCTAGGAAGAACCCAGTTTGCTACAATGTGTTGGGTTGTGTTCCCTCTGATCTAATTTGTGTGCCAGTCCATCACATCTGCTTCTTATCTTGAGAGGAAAGGGAGCAAGTGGGTATGCTCTGTTCCTTTTTCTAAACTAGAGCCCCTTCTATTTATTTTAAATAAGATTTTATATTTATACAGACTCATGAACTTTATTATTCTAGATAATTAGTGCCTGGGCCCAAAGTCAAGCCTTTATAAACCTGTAATCAAAAATCAGCCTTCATTTTCATGTGGAAGGAAGGAACTGAACAAAATGAAAGTCTGTATTCCAAGATGCTTTGAGATGTTTTTCTAAATGACACGTGCAGATACACAGCAGGCATGAGCCACTGCACAGGAATGTGTGCACGCATGCGTGCACGTGCACACACACGTCACACACACACCACACACACACACACACACACACACACACACACACACACACACACAGCATTTCTCCATGTCTCTTCTCATCTAACTTTTCCAGAAGATGCAGGCAGCCAAGTGGTGGGTCGTGGCAGTAATTTCGCCATTTGCAGTGCCAGTGGCCCTGATAGGAATCTGTGCAGGAGCCAGCCATGTCAACAATGGGACCAAAATGTTGAGTCAGCAGGAAGTGACTTTCCCTCCCACTTACTTTTTCTCTTGCAGCAGACAGCTTCCCCAAATGGCAATGGGACAGTTCTGTCTGACTGGCTTAGCCTGTGTTCAGCGTGAGCACAAACACCTTAGACATTTTGTCACTTCAGGATGCGGGAACTCAATGAAAATAAACTAAACTCATTGTCTCTCCCACTCCCCCAATCTTGTTCTATGCTAATTTGTTAGTGGTACTTTCCCTGCTCACTTGGCATCTCTTTTAAAACATACTTAATTATTTTCCATAATTTTAATTTATTTGTTGTCTCCCCTCTGGATCCCCTCCTTTCTAACGACATTGCTGTTGTTCAGTCCCCATGGTCCTGGAGTTTCGTACTAGTCTCTGCTGGCCTTTTGCCTTCTAGTTGCTACTTTTTCCCATTATTTGTACTGGTGCCTCTGGAGAGGCCCTTCCAATACATGGCTCTGGTGATGACCAGGTTAGACACTTTTCAAAGGTTAAATGCCCATTGGATTTCTTCTCTGTCCTTTACATAGTCACCACCACTCGGCCTGGCATTCAGTAAGTAAGGTTAGCGAAGCCAGTGATAGATAGCTAGCAGGAAAGGGAAGTTCATGAAGGATCGCATTCTTCTGTGACTACCCTTTCTCTGAACCTTATCCATCATCCTCCAACATCTCCGCCTTCCTGTAACGGCATGCATGGCCAGACACACACACACAAGAAGGTTTCTCATATGCATACCCAAATTTTATGAAAACAGACAAAAATTTGTAGGAAAGCAAATCTCTTCAGGGCTTCTTCTTTTCAATAAGCCTGGTATGGGGCGGTCACAGCCTTGGTACTTATGGAAAGTTGGCACCTTTCTCTCTCACTCTAGAAAGCAGATCTGAGATAATGAAGGAAGTATTACAACAGGAAGTGCCTTGACTCTTCTCTAATTTTCAATGTTCAAGGGATTTATTCATAGTTTCTTATTAGTAACAGATTGCACGGGAAACACTGGACAGCTGGTCAGGAAACCCTGTACTTGAAGAAATGAAGCTTCTGCACTAAGCATGGCAGCCAGCCTCTTGTTTTGGTTAGCAATGGTCTTTTGTTCTCATGCTCCAGGTCCCTCCCAACAGTACAACTTTCTGTTCTGTTGAACTCACTCAGTTTTCCTTTTTCTGCATCTTTCCCCACACCATTCTCTATCTCTAGAATGTCCATCTCTGCTTTGCAGATCCTAAAAGTAAATACTACTTTTTCTATGACATCCTCACCCTCATCCCAATAAAAATCTTTGTTTCCATCTAGCTGTTTATTTATATTTTTATTATAGCATAGTTCACTTATACCGGAGTCTTTTGTAGATATGCCCTATTTCCTCCTGACTTGGCATATCTAATTCATTTCTGTACTCCATGTAGCCCTAACATAGTACCTTGTACACCATAGATAATCAATAGATGCTTTTTGACTAGGTGTCTGATATATTGACATCATTTATTGGCCCTGGCTCGTAGAGGCTCTAATTTGAGGGAGAATATTGATAGCTAATTTTTACATGTGGTTAATAGCCTTCATAGAAAAACAGATAGTAATAACAACCATAAGACTATCTCATTTAATCCTTACAACAACTCTGTGAGGCAGGTATTTTCATTTTGCTGAAAAGGAAATGGGCTTAGAGAAGCTGAATCATTTGCCAAGAACTCACAGCTGGTAGAACATAGTAGAGCCACCGTGTTCTGTCCGTGTTTGAGTAAAAGCTGGTTTATTGTTTCCTGGATTGTAAAGAAGTTAAAGAATACAACTGGATTTTCAGACTACTCGCATTTTGATAACTTGGCTTGCTGTACTGCAAGGTCCATAAGAGGGAATGATCTTGCTCTGGGGTCACCAAGGATTTCCCTCGAGTGATTCCCTGTACTGAGTGGTTTAGGGTACACAAAGCTGTTACTGTTAGAGTTTCCCCTAGAACTTACTATGCTCCTAGCACCAGCCTCACAGGCCCCTTCATCTTCCCTTCTCAACTATGTTAGAAGCAGGTGCTGGAAAGTCATTGTGTAAGTGACCATAACTTTCCACATGCTTTTGGGAACAGAACACACCTTTATAGGAGGTCCAATGAGTGTATCTTGTTGGTAAAAGCAAAGCTTTGCACTGTAGACACTCAGTGAATGTTTCCTGAGTAAGTAACAGAACTGGAAAAAACAGCTCCCTGGTTTTCTTGAATTCACAGATGGCTCACAGATCCTTCTTGTTTCTCCAATTCCCTTTACCTCTCATGAGATACGTACCTGGGTTGTTTTGTTTTGTTTTAGTTTTCATCATTGATTTAAAGTAGAGGTTGGCAAACTTTTTCTGTGAGGGCCAGATAGTAAATATTTTAGGCATTGTGGGCCATTCAGTCTCTGTCATATCTTCTCAACTCGCCAGAGAAATGAAAGCAACCTTAGATAATATGTAAATGAATAGGCATGGCTGTGTTCAAATAGAACTTTATTGAAAAAAATGAAGGGCTGGCCTGAGCTGTAGTTTTGAAGCAAAGACAAAATGTGGTATGCCTAATAGATGCTACCATGTTTGATTCTGCGTTTTCTATGTTTTTCTAAAACTTAGTGAGCAGGAAATGACTAAATGAATGACACAACCATCTAATTTAATCACTGAGATAATAATGGCTAACACTTATTGAGTGTTAAAGCACTTCGCTAAGCACTTTCCATGCTTTGTATTATTTGTATAAAGCAAGTACTGTTATTATCTCCATTTAAGCTGAGGGAACTGAGTCACAGAGAGCTCAAATAGCCTGCCAGGGTTCACATGTCACTGACATATAGATACAAGTGGTCTGGTTACAGGATCCATTACATCAATATTGCTAATAATGATACTGAACTAATTGAGAAAAGCGTGGGACTTATCATCAGAAATCTGGCTTCACATTCCAATTTCATTCTGTGGCAAATTAACACTGATCCTCAGTTGTTCCACCAATGAAGGGGGTATAGGACTTGACTTACGAACCTTAGAGATTGCTGTGTAGATAAAAGTTTGTATGAAGGTGCTTTGCAAACTCTAAACATGATAAAGTTGTTAATTATTAGTCTGTCATTTGGATATATCTTAGTCTTTCTTTTTCCAGGTGAAATAAAAAAAATTTAAGAGAAGCAGTGAAATTCTGGAAACTGTAAGAGGTTTGTAAGAGTGCTGACACCCACCCAAAACCATCGTCACCGTTTTTCTCCTTGATCTTTCTCTGCCCTAGCATGCTCACCTTCTCTTGGTGCTTGTTGTTACTGCGTGTAGGCCCATCTCTGCTATAAAGGAAAGGTGTACCAGTCACTTTTTCTCCTTTGCGCTGCTGAGAAAGATTTTTTTAAAGATCTTTTCCTAGATCACTAGGGCTGGGTGGACATGGAGTGGGTGAAAATGAGGCCAAAGGGCGCATAGAATATAGTTAGGTTTTTACAGAGTTCAAATGTGTGATCCTAACTTAACCAAGTCTTGCTAAAGATTGACTTGGCTGGCACAGTTTTGAGGTGCTCTTCCTGAAATTTCTTCCATTCCCTCAGCACAGCCACTGACCAGAAGTTAGCAGTTTACTCACAGGGACGGACTAGCACATATCTTTCCACCTGTAAGGAGACACAGTCAAAGAATGGAGACAACTTTGAACACTGGTCCTTTTCCCACCCAGATTCCTTCACATTATTGTGTGTAGTCAATTCCCCGTTGGTTTTTTCCTTAGCTCTCTTTCATGATCTCCTTAGATAATAAAAGCCTGTATCTAAAAAGGTAATCAAAATCTATATCAATTTGGTGTATTAGGAATCTCCAGAGAAATGAGGCAATAGGATCGATCTATCTATCTATCTATCTATCTATCTATCTATCTATCTATCTATCTATCTATCATCATTTACCTGCTTATCTATCCAGCAATACTTATTTTTAAGGAATTGGCTCATGGGATTGTGGGTGCTAGCAACTCCGAAATCTGTAGAGCAGGCCAGCAGACTGGAAGGTCAGGAGGTGTTTCTAGGTTTCAGTCTTGAGGCAGAATTCCTTCTTAGAGAAACCTCCATCTGCTTGTAAGGCCATCAAGTGATTGGACAGGTCCAGCCACATTATGGAGAGTGATCTGCTTTACCCAAAGTCTTCTGATTGTAAGAGTTGACCACATCTAAAAGTTACTTTCACCAGGGCCACAGCTGCACTCATGTTTTACCAAATAACTGGGCACCATAGTCCAACCAAGTTGACACATGAAATTAGCCATCATGCTTGGTATTGATAACCTGTCATTATATCCTATTTGTAAACCCGGCGTAGAGAGAAACGCTGGTCTTGCTGAACAATGCAGAGATCAAAGAGCCTCTCCTTAACTCAGAAGGCAACGTGAAAAAGAAGCAGTGTGCTTGGTTGGTGTACAGTTCACCCACTGGCAGCTTCTCCCACAGTTTGGGCTCAGGAATGTAATAGTGCACTGATTAATTTCAAACAATATTGTTGGTCAAGGATGGAGATGATGATGTGTGTATTATTTTTACCAGCTTAAGACTTGTAAAGCATTTTTTCCTGTTTTTATTTATTTATTTATTTTTGATAATAAAATAAGTTCATTCTTTGATTTTAAATAAATGGGGAAAAGAGGGTAGCCTACAGAAGTGTGACTGCCTGTCATTTGATACCATCAGAACTTTATGTTAACCGAAGTCTCAGATTCTGGTCTGTTTGTGAGATTTTGGCCAACTTAAATTACTATCTGTATTAGTTAAAAAATAAAACAGAAAGCCCACCAATCAGTTATATTTGTGAAGGAGTGGGGAGTTTAACACACCAAGCCAGCTGTTTAACTTAAAACTTTCACAGTGACTTGAAATCAATTGCTGATTTTTTTTTTCTACCATGCCCATACAACCTGTTTCTCTTTTCTTATCTGAATCTTTACTTTTAATAACTGGGGGATCATGCTGTCCCTGAAAAGTGTGCTTGACAAGTAAGAAAGGAAATTGCTAACAGATGCTTTTATGATGATCTCAGAATAATAAACAGGTAACAGTACATCCAGCAGGAACTTACGCATTCTTAAATTGGTTTGTTTTTTTTTTCGTTTTGTTCCTGTAGCATTTATAGTATGTACATTTATGCCTCAATATAACTTTCAGGAATTCTGATAAAGCTGGTCTTAAATGCAAATTTATTTCTTGAGACATTCTAACACTACATTGATTTTAAAAGTTTTTCAAATTTTACAAGGCATTAAATTTATTCAAATAGATTTACATGAATATTTTAATGTATACTTAGTACTGGTTGTAGTGAAGCAGTTCGTGTTGAAAATTTCAATAAAGTCTGTTTCTCAGAGATATGATGGGGGCAATTCCTCTTAGTAAAAGTAACACAATATGCCATAACGTTTTGTACACAATTCAAGCTTTTAATAAGCACTTAAAATTTGTGTTCTTTCTGGGATAAGTAAAAAATTTAGATCCAGTGTGAATTAAGCACCACAACTAAATATATGATCAAATATATCTCTGAGGAATAAGAGTGGTAGATAATTAACTTTTTATTTATACCTTCTACACTGCATACTTCTATATGCATAATAACTCTAACAATAATAGCTAAAATTTTGTCTTTTCAAATATACAGTTGAACAGAACATAAAAGGCAGTGATTTGAGATATAAAATGATTAAACTATTCCAAATTATTTTTATGTAAATGAAAATTTCTCCCTTTTATATCACTTCAGAAAATTACAAAACCTACCCATCTTTTAGAAATTGGATTATTTATTCTTTTTTTCCAGTTTTATGGAGATATAATTGACATTTAACATTGTATACATTTAAAGTGTACAATTCGATGATTTGAAATGTTGTGAAATGATTACATAGTAAATTAGTTAACACCTCCATCACTTTATATAATTACTTTTTTGTGTGTGTGGTAACTACATTTCAGCTCTGTCTTAGCAACTTGCAAGTACACAATACACTATTGTTCACTATAATCACCATGCTGTACATTAGATCCCCAGACATTATTCACCTTATAACTGGAAGGCTGTACCATTGGACTAAATTGCCTCATTTTCCCCACTCCTTAAGCCCCTGGTAACCACCATTGTATTCTCTGTTTCTATGAGTTCAGCTTGTTTTGGTTCTACATATCAGTGAGGTTATGCAGCATTTGCCTTTCTCTGTCTCACTTATTTCAATCAGCATAATAATGCCGGTAAAGTCCTTCCATGTTGTTCAAATGTCAGGATTTCCTGCTTTGTATAGCTGAATAATATTCCATAATACATGTATGTTCACACACACACACACACACACACACACACACACACACACACACACATTGTCTTTAATCCATTTGAATTCGCTTCTTTAGTGAATAGTATGAAATAGAAATTCAGTTTTATTGTTTTGCATATGAGTATCCAATAATTGAAGAGACTATCCTTTCTCTACTGAGTATTCTTGGCTCCATTGTCAAATATTTGTTGACCAGGTAAGCATTAGTTTATTTCTGGGCTCTCAATTCTGTTCCATTGGTCTATGTGTCTATTTTTATGCAAGTTCCTTAGTCTTTTGATTTGTAATATAGTTTGAAATCAAGAAATGTTGTACCTCTAGCTTTGTTCTCTCTCAAGATTGCTTTGGCTATGCGGGGTATTTTGTGGTTCTATGTGAATTTTAGAATTGTTTTTTTTATATGTCTTTTAAAAATGCCATTGGAATCTTGATAGGAATTGTATTGAATCTCTAGATGGTGTTAGATAGTATGGACATTTTAACAATATTAATTCTTCCAATCTATGAACATAAGATGTCTTTCCATTTATTTGTATCTTCTTAAATTTCTTTCATCAGTGTCTTATAGTTTTCAGTGTAGAAATTTTTCACCTTAGCTAAATTTATTTCTAAGTGTTTTATGCTTTTAATGCTATTGTAAATAGGGTTTTCTTATTTCTTATTTCTTTTTCACATAGTTTGTCATTTATGTACAGAAATGCAATTGGTTTTTGTATGCTGATTTTATATCTTACAAACAAACTGAATTTGTCTATTAGTTCTAACAGCTTTTTTGGTAAAGCTTTTAGGATTCTCTATATATGAAATCATGTCATCTGCAAATAGAAACAAATTCTTCCTTTCTGGTTTGGATGCTTTGACTTACTTTTCTTGCCTGACTGCTCTGGTTAGGACTTCCACTGCAGTGTTGAATTGTTGGAAAAGAGTGGTGAGAATGAACACCCTTGTCTTGTTTCTAGTGTTAGAGGAAAAAGTTTCAGCATTTCACTGTTGAATATGATACTAGCGGTAGGCTTGTCATAAATGGCCTTTTTTTTATGTTGCGGTGTGTTCCTTCTATACCCAATTTGCTGAGAGCTTTTATCATGAACATTTGTTGAATTTTTTTCCCCCAAAGATTTTATTGGGGATTTGGGGGAGGGGAACGGTGTTGGGGAATCGGGGAAGGGAAACAGACAAGTTGCTGTCTTTTTGTTCTTCAGTCTAGTTGCGGAGGACATTGCTTCACTGACCCATGTTGGTATCGTCATTGCGCTCTTCCTGGATGAGGCAGATCAGTCGTGGCTTCTGGCTGGTTGCTCACCCTGGCTATTGGCAGCTCACACTGGCTGCCGGCCACTCACTGTAGCCTATGGCAGCCCACTGCAGCAGGGGCTGTAGCCTACACCATCGCCGGGGCTCGCACAGCCCAGTTCCAGGTGGAGCTGTTGTAAGCTGTAGAGGACAGTGTCATTGACCCTCATATGTGGGATCTGAACCGGGGCCGATGGCATCCCAAGCCAGCTCTTAGCCAATGTGCCACTAGGCCAGCCCCATTTGTTGATTTTTATCAATTTTTTTTCTTACATCTATTGAGATGATCATATGATTTTTATCTTTTACCCTATTAATGTGGTATGTCACACTTATTGATTTGTATATGATATATGGTGAACCATCTTTGCATCCCAGGAATAAATCCCATTTGGTTATGGTGTATGATCCTTTTAATGTGTTGTTGAATTTAATTTGCTATTTATTTATTTGTTTATTTATTTATTTATTTTTGAAATTTTTGTATCTATATTCATCAGGAATATTGGGCTATAGTTTTCTTGTAGTGTCTTTATCTGGCTTTGGTATGAAGGTAATACTGGCCTTATAAAATGAGGAAGGATCCCTCCTCTTCAGTTTTTTGAAAGGATTTGAGAAAGATTGGTGTTAATTCATATTTAAATGTTTGGTAGAATTCACCAGTGAATCCATCTGGTTTGTTGGGAGGTGTTTGTTTACCAATTCAATCCTTTTACTCATTATTGGAACCTACAGAGCCTTTTTGGTTTTACAGGTCCTGCTTATCTAGAAAGTACAGTAAAGGATCTGATGAGAATAGTATTGCTTGTGATGTTTCATTATGTCCTGATTTGGTTAATGGAGAAATACCAGAAGAGTAATAACTCTCTAGCATTAGTTTTTATTTCTTATTTAGACAAACACAATGTAGAGTTAATAACACTTAAAAGTAAAATTTTAGTCATTGATAGAAATTAAATTATCTTTATTTTAGCTATCTTCACTTAATATCTTAAATATTTAACCTTTTATGAGGTGCTTTCTTTTTTACATAGATATTTCTTCAATGGTAAAAGTTTTGATAATTCTTTCCCTTTTAGCACTTATAAAAACTCTAAAATTTTTATACTTATCCATGTATAAAATATGTGTAACTGTATAAATATATAGTTAAAAATTAAATTTACCACTGAAAATAATAAGAATTTTCAATTGAGGCTTTTAAAAGTCTTTAGGAATTTATTTAAAGAGTTCCTTCAACTGGTAGTGTAGTAACTAGGTATCCTGGAAAAATCCATTGAAAACAACTATAAATGCTGGTTACGTGTGTAAAAATATCTTTCAAAATGTATCACTGAGCTGGCTCGAAAGAATGACATTATAGAGAACAAAGGAAGGTAAAAGCAAGAATCCTGGGAAGAGATCCTGATGATATTTATGAAACCCGAAGTCCTGACATTTTTGTTTTGACCTGTACATGGTCCAGGAGAAGATTACTACATACATCTGGGGCTCCAAAAACTAAACCCTTGGCATTAGGATGAATGACAAGTCAACTCTGAGCAGAAAGGAGCAGTAACAAAACTCTCCTGGTACAACTTTGGCTCTGAATAGAGGGAAGGAAAACATCTTCCCTAAGAAATGATTAATTTCAGGTTGGCCCTCAAGTAAGCTTGCAGCTAGGATTGAGGTTATTGTATGGTCCAAAAGAACCATAGCTGGAGTTTGTGCTTTAGTGTGGACCCAGATTGATAGTGACTACAGGACACTGGGAAAAGGAAACAAATCCTCACTGGGGAATGGAAGTTCCAGTTGGGCCTCAAAGATTTCCCATGAAAAAGTTTCAAAGAATATGCGCCCATAGCTGGAAATCACCAAACACCCACCCCTTCCAAAAACAAACTACCACAAGCAAGCCAGCAGGAAAAAAGAGACAATAGAGCCAGACTCAGAGACTCAGATATTGACAATTTAGACACATAATACAAAAGATGTATGTTAAATATGTGTAAGAAGTAAAAGGAGGATTGAAAAATATCACCAAATAGTAAGTAGCTATAAAAAAAATGACCAAGCAGATTTGAAAACAGAACCATGTGAGCATTTGGAAATAAAAAGTATAATAATTATAGTGAAAGAAAAAATCATTCAAGGGGTTAAACAGTATAATGGATATAGCAGAATGAAGTTTAGGGAACTGTAAAATATATCCAGTTGATCAGGAATGGATTTAGGGAGATAAATAGGTGGCAAAAATGAACTTCAATTTAAGACATATGAAGAACAGAGTATGAAGGTGTAATATAGTCTAACCAGATTTAAAAAGGAGGTAATAAAGAGAATGAAAAAACAACATGCAAAAAATATAATGGCTGAGAATTGCCCAGAAATGTTGAAAAACACCAATCCTCAGATTCAGTAATCTTCTATAATTTTCAAGAAGGAAAACTTAGAAGAAATCCACACCATTTTAGTGCTTGGCAGACATCAAATATCAAAGCAGAGCTTATCTTAAATGTGGTCAGAGAAAAAAGAAAGATCACCTTATAGAAAGAGGCAATGAGATGATTGGTTTCTTAATCTCAACAATGAAAATGAGAAGCTAGTGGAATGCTGTATTAAATATCTAGAGAGAATATAATTTTTAACTTAGAATTGTGCACATAGTAAAATCATCTTTCAAAGATGAAAGTGAGATAATGACATTATCAGACAAAACCAGTTTCCTACAAAACCAACCACCAAAGGAAATCTTGGGATATGTAATTTATACCTGAGAAATCAGGTTCTAGAAAGAATGACTGATAATGTAAGAAGGAACAGTCAGTAAAATATTGAGAAATATGTGAGTAAATAAAAATAAACATTGACAAATGAAACAATGTCTAATTTGAAGGTTAAATAATTAAGTAGAACAAAATATGGGACAATAATAATACGTAAATTGGGAGGGGATTGATGAGACTGGTTCTATAAATCTTGCTTGTCTGGTGTCTCTTTTTTCTGGTGTCCAGATTTCCTCTTGTAAAGACACCAGTTGGATTGAATTAGGGCCACCATAATGGCCTCATTTTAACTTAATCACTACTCTAAAACCTTATCTCCAAATGCAGTCATAGTCTGAGGTACTGGGGGTCAGGACTTCAACATATGAATTTTGGGAGATACAATTCAGCTCATAACAATCATATGCATGCAATTTTAGTAGTAAAATCCCATCTTCTGGAACAGGTAGAGACCAAAGTTATTTTAGAGGATTGAACTTGGCTATTTAACCTAAGTTGATTTTAGGAGAAAATGGATAATAAATATACTAGTTTTTTTTCCTTTTATAATTTTATTAATGACTTGTCATATTTTAAAAAACAATAAATAATAGGCTTATAATCATAACTCAGTTTTCTGCTCCTTTTTAAAACTATCATTTCTGTAGAAATAGAATAATAAAATATTGTATTTTAATTTACTTTCAAGAATGTATGGCAACTCAAATTAGGAAAGCAGGGTGTGGAACTTGCTCTAATAAATAAATAAGAATGATTGACAATAAGAAATTAATGACATATATAGTTCTTGTAAAATTTTAAAAAATAACCTGTTTTTTTATGTAGAAATGATTTTATTTATCTTGAATAATATCTAAGAGTGAGAATGCTGAGTTTTAAGATAAGTGAAGTTTTAATTTTATAGGAAACTGCCAGACTGTTTCCAAAGTGGCCATAACATTTGCATTTCTACTCAGCAATGTGTGGCAATTTCAGTCACTCCTCATTCTCACCAGCATTCTGTGTTTTCAGAATTTTCAATGTTGGCCTTTTCAGTGTTATCATGATATGTCTTATAGAAAGGCATATTACTGTGGTTTTAATTTTTATTTCTCTAATGACAAATGGTGCTGAGCATTTTTTGTTTTCATTTTCATATTGAAACATTTTATTTATTTTATTATTTTTTAAATTAGTTTCAGGTGTACAACACAGTGCAATAGTTATACTTCTTACCCCTCAAGTGACAACCCCGCTCCCCCAATTTGCCACCCCACTCTCCCCCCATATCATACATATCTATTACAATTCCCTTGACTCCACTCCTACACTATACTTCACATCCCGTCAATTATAGTTGACATACAATATTATACAATATCAACTTCAGGTGTACAGTGCAGTGATCAAGCCTCTACCCCATCCATGAAGTAGTCTCCCTAACAAGACATATGACTATCTGACTCCCTACAAAATATTTACATTATTAATTATGTTTCCTGAACTGTATTTCATATCACTGTGGCAATATTGTTGTTACCCATTTATGCTGTCTAATCCCTTCCCTTTCTCCCTCATCCCCACCCCCCTCCCAACTAGCAACCATCAGTTTTTCTTTATATCTTTGAGACTATTTCTGTTTACTTTGCTCTTTCATTCAGTTTTTTAAATTCCACATATAAGTGAGGTCATATGGCATTTGTCTTTCTCCTACTTACTTCACTTAACATAATGTTCTGTAGGTCCATCCATATCATTGCAAATGGTACGATTTCATTCTTCTTCATAGCAGAGTAATATTCCATTGTATAAATGTACCACAGTTTTTTTTTATTTTTTATTTTTTATTTATTTATTTTTATTAGTTTTCAGTGTACAACACAATGCAATAGTTATACTCTTTACCCCCCAAAGTGAAAACCCCCCTCCCCCAGTTCGCCACCCCACTCCCCCCCATATCATACATATCCATCACATGACTCGCCTCCACAGCATACTCCACATCCCGTGACCACCCACATATTCAGTTGCAGTTGGCATACAATACTATACAACATCAGCTTCAGGTGTACAGTGCAGTGATCAAGCCTCTATTTCATCCATGAAGTGGTCTCCCTAACAAGACATGTGACTATCTGACACGCCACAAAATTTTTACAACATTATTATATTCCCCGAACTACTGTGTTTCATATCCCTGTGGCAATATTGTAGTTGTCTATTTATGCTGTCTAATCCCTTCCCCTTCCCCCATCCATACCCCTCTCCCAACTAGCAACCCTCAGTTTTTCCTCTACATCTATGAGTCTGTTTACTTTGATCGTTCACTCAGTTCTTCAGACTCCACACACAAGTGAGATCACATGGTACCTGTCCTTCTCCAACTGACTTATTTCTCACAACATAATAGTCTCTTCACAACAATATCAATTACATTCCCAGAACTGCCCCCATAACCCTGCGGCAACATTGTAGTCCCACATATACTGTCCAAAACCTTCCCCCTCTCCCTCTTCCCCACTCCCTCCCAACCAGCAACCATCAGTTTTTCCTTTATATCTGCTTGATATGACATCAATCTTCTTAAATTGTCTCTCTGGGTTAGCTTGTTTATCCCTTTCTTTTGTTTCAAAAAGTCCTTTTAACATTTCTTGCAGTGCTGGCTTGGTGGTAATGAATTCCTTAAGCTTATTCTTTTCTGAGAAGCTCTTTATTTCTCCTTCAATTTTAAGTGATAGCCGTGCTGGATAGAGCAATCTTGGTTGTAGGCCTTTATTTTGTGTCACTTTGAGTATCTCCTGCCACTCCCTTCTGGCCTGCAGAATTTCTGTAGACAAGTCAGCTGTTAGTCTAACAGGAGTTCCTTTGTATGTAACCTGCTGTCTTTCTCTTGCAGCCTCTAGGATTCTGTCTCTGTCTTTAACCTTTGCCATTTTCACTATGATGTGTCTTGGTGTGGACCTGTTTGGGTTCAGCTTGTTTGGAACCCTCTGCACTTCCTGGGCATGTATGTTGATTTCCTTCACCAGGGTAGGGAAGTTTTCAGTCATTATTTTTTCAAATACCTTTTCAACCCCTTGCTTCTTCTCTTCTCCTTCTGGTATCCCTATGATTCGAAGGTGGTTGCACTTCATCTTGTCCCATAGGGCTCTTAAACTATTTTCATTGTTTTTTATTTTCTGGTCTTTTTGCTGTGCCAACTGGGTGAGTTCTGCTATTTTATCTTCCAAATCGCTGATCCGCTCCTCTGCTTCATCTACTCTACTGGTGATTCCTTCGAGTGTGTTCTTCATTTCAGTTATTGTATTCTTTAGTTCTAACAGGTTGTTTTTTATGGTTTCCCTATCTTTCTTTATGTCCTCGCTAAGTTCCTTAAACATTCTTATCATCAGTGTTCTAAACTGTGTCTCTGAGAGGTTGGATCCCTCTGTTTCATTTGGTTCCATTTCTGGAGGTTTCTTCTGATCTTTTACTTGTGACATGTTTCTTTGTTTCCCCATTCTGGCTGTCACTCTGGGATTGCTTTGATGTATTAGATAGATCACCAGGAGAGCCCTGGCTGGATCACGCAGGCACACAGCTCACGGCCCAACACTCCCAGGAGAACTCCCAGTCTCAGCCTGTCCCAATCAGCCGCTCGCAGATCAGGCCGAGCAGCCCGACAACCAATCACCAGCCTGGCAACTCTGCAAGCGCAGTGTGGAAAGCAGAGACCCAAGGCGGCTTGCGTGCTCCCGCGTCTCAGTGAGCAGCCTGTTGGAGTCGGATCACTCCCACTAGGCGTTTTCCTGGCAACACAGCACAAGCCGAGCGGAGGGTGGGGATCCGAGGTGGCTCGCGCTCCCGGGTCTCAGTGAGCCGCAGTAGGAGCCGGAGGGCACCGCCCTATGTTACCCTGGCAACTCAGTATAAGCCGGGCGGAGGGTGGGGATCCAAGGCTGCAGGCACGCGCGCACGCACGCACGCACGCACGCACGCACGCACGCACGCACTTCACCAATTCCACCAGACCAATTAGGTCTCGGACCTGATCCTTCGTGGGAGGGCCCAAGCCCGACAAAATGGCGCCCTCCTTACACCACTCGCGTGCAAGCTCCGCACCACGGGAACAACAATCCCAAAACCTCCAGCCTTTGCACCAAAGGTGCTCAGCTCAGTCCGTCCCCACAGGCTCCCGGCTCACACAGCCACTCCCTCCATCAGGAACCAGGTAAGTGCTCACTGATGAGCAAGCCCAGGCGCCGGCCCCACTGATTCTCCATCCGCTCTCAGCCTCACCGAGCTGAGCAAAGAGAGTCCTCACTAATTTATTGCCGGCTATCTTAGAACTCCTCTTCCCGGCAAAGGAGCTCTGGGCTGGTGAGCCTGGTGTGCGGCCAGAGGGTCTCTCCCCGAACCAGACAAGCTTCCCACGGCTGGGGCTTCCCTCACGGGGCTCGCCCTCTCTCGTCTCCGCCCGTCCTACCAGACCCGTCGTGGCCTCCTCTTTAAGTTCTTCGTTTAGTGGTTCTGTTCCTCCAGTGTTCCGGGGACCTCCAGGGTTGAATGCTGTATAATTTGCTTGTAATTTTGGTGTGATCCTGGGAGGCAGTTAGCACAGCATCTGTCTATTGCGCCATTTTACCGGAAGTCGACCACAGTTTCTTAATCCAGTCATCTACCGATGTGCATTTCGGTTGTTTCCAACTCTTGGCTATTGTAAATAGTGCTGCGATAAACTTAGGATGCATATATTTTTTTGAATTAGTGTCTTAGGTTTCTCTGGATAGATACCCAAGAGTGGAAATTCTTTTAACCAGGGTAAATATTCCTCCACTTCAGTATCATTTGCAATATTGCTTTTCTTGATTCATCTTTTTTTTTCTAGATAATGGAACATAAATCTTAGACACATTTGCTTTCTAAATACCAAATTGCATGTGGAATTAACAAGCTTTTAGTGTTGTAATTTTAACAGGCATAGTCTTTGTTTGATGTTGGTTTTTCAGTAAGAAATATTTTTTTGTGTTAATAGATTGGATCATGTAAGGACTTTAAAAATGATCAGAAGGCAGATTTCTCAAATTGCATAAGGCTATTGCCTAATTAATTACACATAATTCTTTTTGTGACCGCTCTTTTATTCAATATTTGCTTGTCTGAAGTTGGAAGATTCAAACAATGTATTTTCAGTTGTTACATTTTGGAAAGGGTTTTTAGGAAATAAATAGCCTTTTAGTTGGTAAATGATAGGTTTTCCTGAAACACATTGCTTGCTAATTTTACCAGACAAGAAAATAAATTTAAATGGTGAGCTACATTCCAATTTGTATTCTTTCTCTAAAGTCCTCCCTTTTTGCATTCTTGGATTTTGACACTCCTACACACCAGTTAAAGCACTTGTTAGAGTGTTCAAAAGAAATTGTTGCAATTAATTTCCTGGTCTCTTCTCTCTTTGATGTGTCACTAAATGCTTTGAATAATTTTCAGAGTCTGGCATCTTTTCAAGGATAATTTCTTGACTTTGAGGGGGGGGAGAAGCAATGAGGGAAAGGATATATATATTCTTAAATAGGAGACAAAAACAAATTTTTTCTAAGTAGTCTAAAACATTTTTCTAGATAGGTGACAAAAATCAGATAATAATTGGCATAGTTAACTACTATTGAGATTTTTTTTCTTTGGGATAGCTATTAAGGACAGAATTAGACCAGCAGTCTGTACATCTAACATGCCTAGGTTATCTTGCCCAAAAGAAATTCAGATAGATGAGCTTTGCAAACTGAAAACATCTGAAGTTTTAAAATGGCTGCAGGTATCTTAGTAGCAGACTAATTTTATTTTTTAATGATTAGAAAGAATGAACAAATCATGAACTTGAAGGTCATGCTTCATTTCACCTGTCCTGCACAGAATGTTCTGTGCAGTTTCTATTTGTGGTTGTACAGTGATTCTGGTCTTCTTGTTCACTCTATCCTTGTATTTTAGGCTTATTCTTTACATACTTTCCCGCCCCCCCAGGTTGCCATTCCTAAAGAAATGACTCATTTTCAGAAATGGGTAAGAAGGGAAAGAAATGATAAAATGGTGATCCTGGGGAGTTTCTTCACTTTTTAATAACTTGCACCTAGCAAAGTAAGTGGCCCCTAGCAGGCATCTGGCCAATTTTGGTGAGTTGGATATATTCTTAAGTAACTCACAATAAAGAAAATAGTATTGCAGAAACTTTCGATCTAAGGGGAATACTAGGACTAAAGTTTTTATATTCTCCTTCTACTATAGATCCTGAGTTTTTTCCTTGTAAAATGAATCCACATTTAATCATGACATTCCTTAGTGACAGATCAAGGCCAATAGAATGGACTTGAGAAATCTATGTCTGTTATGTCTATTAAAAAAATCTGTTGTGAAATATAAACCTAAGAATATAAGATTGTTCGAATTGTTCACACAAAATAATTGGTGCTCTAATTTGAGCAGTTTCAACAGTATTGAACTTAAAAATTCAGATGTGTACAAACCCTTGTGCAAACCCTTATACCCTTGGCAGACACTGTTCTTTGTCCTGCCTGGTTTCTTGGGAGCCTCACTGCCTGTCTGTAGGCTAAACTCTTCATATTTATAATGAATGTGTTTTCCTCAAAAGAGGTCATATGCCTTTGGTCAAATGTAAGCACCACAACTGAGGAGTTCTGCAGTGTTTTCAGACAAATCAGATGCATTTTCATCCTCTATATATTGTTAAACTTGTGTTTAATAATATATAGACCCCTTTCTGTGTTACAAATAGGTTTACATAGATAATGCTATTTTATTCATTCACTCTGTGTTTAATTTGTTGAGTAAAAATTCACTGGCTGCTTATGGTGTCCAAATTGGTGAAGATATAAATATGACTAAGGCAGTGTCTGCTCTGGAGGTGCTCACAGTCTAATGGACAGGCTGACGCTAGATGTCAGGGAACAAAGGGGGTGAGAGCTGAGGGAAGGAAACGCTGGAGACCTGGTTCAAATCCCACTTTACCGGGCTTGTCACGTGACTTTTTTTTAGCCATGTGTGTTTCCTTACTGGTAAAACGGATTTAACATATATAATGCTTATCTCAGTGAGTAATATTTAGAAAGTGGAACACATTCTGGAACAGTGCTTGCCCCGTGGAAATATATTCAGGCCACACATGTAATTTAAAAATCTTTAGTAGCCATGTTCAAAAAGTAAAAACAAACAAGTGGAATTAATTTAATGATCTATTTTATTTAATTTGTTATATCCAAAATATCAGCATGTTAACATATAAGCAATATAAAATATTATTAATCAGCTAGCTTGGATTCTCTGTTTTGTACTAAGTTGTTGAAATCCGGTTCCTATTTTACACTTTACAGCATCTCAATTTGGACATTAAATTTTCATTGAGGATATTTGATCTTTATGTAGATTTCATAAATTTTAGGGTTGGAAAAAAGTAGATTCACATTCTGAAGTTGTTCCAAATATTCTTAAAAATATTTTGATAGCTGAACCAAGAATCGATTTTTGAATTTAAGCTAATTAAAATTAAATACAATTAAAAAGTTTGTTCCTCAATCATGCTAACCCCATTTTAAGTGCTCAATAGCTGTAGGTGTCTAGCGGCTACCATATTGGATAGTGCAGCCCTAGAATGACAACTCAGTATGATAAATGCTATAATAGAGGCAAAAGCAGAGAGCTCTGGGGAGTTATGAAAGGAATCATTGAAGTGGATCTTGAAAAACCAGTAGGAATTTACCAAGTAGAGAAGAGGAGGGAGGATACTCCAATTTGATCTCCTGAAAGCACGTGAAATCACAACAGTAGACTCATTTCATGATTGAACAGTAATTAATTGAACACACATTATATGAGGTGCAGGGGCTAGATGTTGTAGTTTCTGTTAGATGGATGTGGTCCCTGAGCTCAAGTAGCTTAGAGTCTAAACTAAATATCATTCATGGGCCCATTTTTCAGAGAGGTGGATTTCTCCGTGTGCTCCTGGGTATACCAAAATGCTGTTGCTTTTGTAGCTTGTCACCTTCAAGCTTTCCTTGTAAATAAGGATTTTTTTTGAGCTGTAAGCAAATTTGCTTTGCTTATTCATTTCAGTGAAAAAAGCTGTTGTTTGTTGTTGTTTTATTTATTATTGCCTGTGATTGGCAAAGATGACATCACTCCTAGTGAATGAAGGGACCCCATGGCATCTTCCATCTACTTGTTTGTTAGCATTTCAACTGTCAGCCAGGATTGAGCCAAATTCTATTCCTGCCTTTAGTCCTTTCACTTGTATACCTGGGGCAATGGTGGGAGTGGTTGCTATTGTATCACCTGTCTTGGATGGTAGACCTGTCCCTGAGACAAATAGAAGATGATTTACATTCAGATGGCTCATTTCAGCTGCTGGCTAAGACCCTTGTAGAGTCCTCAGCATGTTGCTTATCTTGTAATTCTGAGTCCTTAGTAAGGGTCAAGTAAACTCCCATTTTTGCACATTTCTGTTCAGTTGACTATAGATTTTGCTATTGCTTATTTGTTTGTTGTTTTTCCACCAACTCCCTGAAGATTAGGGAGGGAAAAAAATCAAACAAACCAAAAAACTAAACAAAAACACAGACAAGAACAAGATGGTATATCTAGAAAGATTCTCAAGACTGTTCTGAACAAGATAATTGTGTACTCTTTAAAATATTGCGTCAAGGAGATTTTTTTGCTGCCATCCTTGATAGTGCTTTTAGTATTTTATCATCCTTCTAGTTATAGGAACCTTTTTATGAATCTAATCTGTATGTCTGTTTTCTAATTGGATGTCTTTAAGAAAGCTAATTCTCCTCAGTCATAAAACTCTCTTCTGAAACATATGCGTTAAGGTAAAATCAAAGACTTCATGGAAAGCGAGCAAGGTCTTTAAATTCAACTATGATAAATAATGTATCTAAGCAGGATTTAATTTTAGAACCAAAACATTAGAAATAATTTGATAATCAATTTTGGCATTTGAAGCTAGGCTAAAATCTATATGGACAAATGCAGAATTTTTTACACGAAATGATTGTTGCTTGGTTATTACACTCCAGTTGTGCTTGAGTAGGCAGTCTGACTCTTATCTGCAGTGCACCCTTGGTTGTACAGTCTGAACTTTGATGAGCTTCTACTTACAAGTGTTATTTCTATGATCCTGCTTCTTTATCTCAGAGCTGGGGATGCCTCTCTTTATTAACTAAACCACTTCATGTCTTAGACATGTGTTGTATTTGATTCACCCTTGTTCCTACAAAGTCATTAATACTCATGCTGAAATCTCAGACAACTTTAACAAATATTTAGAAAACTTAAATTTCTTTTCTCCCTAAAAGTCATCCTGCATTCATTAGCTTACCATACCTGGATATTTTGAGATAGCTGTAGTTGTAGAGGAAACCACATTGACCCTGAAACCTGAATTCAAGGCCTGGTCCCTTATGTAATTTTGCGCAGGTAATTTAATCTTGCTTATCTTCAGTTTCTTCATCATTAAGATGGGATATAATAATTCCTACCTCATGAAGTTGATATGATATGAAATAGTGTATTATTGTATCTATAAACATCACACTATAAAGTACTAAACAAATGGAACCTATTACTCAGCATAAGCACGTGTGCTGTGGCTAGATTGCACTCTCATTGGCCTCTATGCTGGTGGGAGGATTGTGCTGCCAGGTTTGTCACTAGGGGATCTATCTTTGAAAATGAATCTCATCTATGTAATGTCAGTGCATCTTCTGAAGGCGTCGTCAGGTCCAGATATCAGTCTTATGCTGAGCAGGGCAATAATTAAAAGCTTTTAAATGGAGCATCTGCCAGCCTTTAAGCATTAGATATAATCATAATAAGTTAATTCTCTTGATCAAGTTTTCCTTTTCTTAATTTTCAAGTGTGTTACTTATATGTGTGGTAGGATGAGAACTGTGAGCATTACAGTCAGATTGTTGATGAGACTGCATATAATACAAAAGTATTACTTCATAACAGGGCAGGACTGGGGTGATAGGTAAGGCACTCATCTTAGGCACGAAATTGACTGAAGGAGAAGTCAAAACATTCAATATTCAAGACAATATTTTAATGCAATATTTAAAAATAAAAAGTAATGCAAAAATCTATGATGAACAAAATGTCAAATTTTTTTAAATTTATTGGAGGTGACAATGGTTAGTAAAATTTACATGGGTTTCAAGTGAACAATTCTGTAATACATCATCTATATATATAATACATTGTGTGTTCACAAAATTTTAAGTAAAGACTTTTTTTCTTTCTATGTATTGGAACATACAACTGCTTGGAGGCGGAACAAGCTGTCACTTTTCCTCTCTCCATCATAGCCATTTATATTTCTTTAAATCTCTAGGTCTTCTGTGCTTGTGGATATGCCTTAGGCACATAGGTATGGAGAAGTGTTTGTAGCAATAAGATTATAAAATTGGATTTAAATAGATATGAAGCACATGTTGTGTACAAACTAGTTTTTTTAAAAGTCCTATTTTTAAAACTGTTTTTATTTTTCAATTATAGTTGACATTCAATATTATATTAGTTTCAGGTGTACAGCATACTGGTTAGACAGACATTTATGTAAATACAAAGTGATCCCTCCCAACAAATCTAGTCCCCACCTGACACCATACATAGTTATTACAATGTTATTGATTATATTCCCTATGCTATAGTTTACATCCCCATGACTGTTTTGTAACTGTCAATTTGTACTTCTTAATCCCTTCACCTTTATCACTCAGACTCCCAACCTCCCTCCCATCTGGTGAAGATCAGTTTGCTCCCTGTTTCTGTGAGTCTGTTTCTGTTTTGCTTGTTTGTTTATTTTGTTTTTTAGGTTCCACATATAAGTGAGATTATATGGTATTTGTCTTTCCCTGTCTGACTTGTTTCACTTAGCATGATACCCTGTAGGTCCATGCATGTTGTTGCAAGTGGTAAGTTTATTCTTTTTTATGGCCGAGTAATATTTCATTGTATATATATGTACCAATATATCCAATAGTTTATTGATAGGCACTTAGGTTGCTTCTATGTCTTGGCTAAAGTAATAAATGCTGCAATGAACATAGGGATGCATGTAATATATTTTCAAATTAGGGTTTTAGATTTTAGATTAATACCCAAAAGTGAAATTGCTGGGTCATAAGGTAGTTTGATTTTAACTTTTTGAGGAACCTCCATACTGTTTTTCAGTGATGGTACCAATTTGCAATCCCACCAACAGGTTAGAATTTGCATTTCTCTGATGATTAGTGACTTTGTGCACCTTTTCATATGTCTGTTAGTCATCTGTATGTCCTCTTTGGAGAAATGTCTATTCAGGTCCTCTGCCCATTTTTTAACTAGATTGTTTGTTTTTCTGGTGTTAAGTTGTATGAGTTTTTTTGATAAATTTTGGATATTAACCCCTTATTAGATATAACACTGGCGAATATCTTCTCCCTTTCAGTAGGTAGGTAGGTTGTCTTTTCATTTTGTTGATGGTTTCCTTTCCAGCACAAAAACTATTTAGTTTGATGTAATCCCATTTGTTTATTTTTTTCTTTTGTTTCCCTTGCCTAAGGGGATATATACAAAAAATGCTACTAAGAGCAATGTCAGAGAAGGTACCTTGCTGCCTATGTTTACTTTTAGGACTTTTTTGGCTTTGCTCCTTATATTTTGAGTTTATTTTTGTGTGTGGCATAAGAAAGTGGTCTAGTTTCATTTTTTTTTTTTTGGTATGTATCTGTCCAGTTTTTCTGAATAGACTGTCTTTACCTCATTGCATATTCTTGCCTCTTTTGTCATAGATTAACTGACCATATAGGCATGGGTTTATTTCTAGGCTCTCTATTCTGTTCCATGGCTCTATGAGTCTGTTTTAATGTCAATATCATGCTGTTTTGATTACTATTGCCTGGTAGTAAATTTGATATCAGGTAACATGATGCATTCACTTTATTCTTTTTCTTAAGATTGCTGTGGCTATTCAGGGACTTTTGTGGTTCCATATAAATTTTAAGATTATTTGTTTTAGTTTTGTGAAAAATGATGTTGGTATTTTGATAGGGATTGCACTGAATCTATAGATTGCTTTGGTAGTATGGACATTTAGATGATGTTAATTTTTCCTATCTATGATCACGGTATATGCTTCCATTTATTTGTATCTTCTTCAAGTTCTTTCTTTAGTTTCTTATAATTTTCCAAGTAAGTCTCTTACCTCCATGGTTAAATTTATGCCTAGGTATTTTTTTTTATGCAATTGCGAATGTGATTTTTTTAAATTTCTCTTTCTGATAGTTTGTTATTGGTGTATAAAAATGCAACTGATTTCTGAGTAATAATTTTGTATCATGCTACTTTAGTGACTTTATCAACTCTAATAGTTTTTTGATGGAATCTTTAGGGTTCTGTCTATCTAGTATCATGTCCTCTGCAAATAAAGATAATTTTACTACTTCCTTTCCAATTTGGATGCCTTTTATTTATTTTTCTTGTCTGATTGCTGTGGTTAGGATTTCCATACTATGTTGAATAAAAGTGGTGAAAGTGGACATCCTTGCCTTGTTCCTGATCTTAAGGAAAAAGCTTTTAGTGTTTGAGTATGATGTTAGCTATGGGTTTGCCTTTATTATGTTGATGTTTATTTCCTCTATTCCCATTTTGCTGAGCGTTTTATATATGGATGTTAGATTTTGTCAAATGCGTTCTCTGTATCTGTTGATATGATCAGATGATCTTTATCCTTTATTTTGTTTATGTGGTGTTTCATGTTAATCAATTTTGAGGATACTGAACCAACCTTGCATCTCAGGAATAAATCCCACTTGATCATGGTGTGTGATCTTTTTAATGTATTGCTAACTTTGACTGATATTTTGTTTAGCATTTTTGCATGTATGTTCATCAGGGATATTAGCCTATAATTTTCTTTTTGGTAATATCTTTTTCTGGTTTTGGAATCAGAGCAATGTTGGCTTCATAAAATGAGCTTGGAAGCCTTACCTACTCTTGAATTTTTTGAATGGTTTGAGAAGGATAGGCTTAATTCTTCTTTGAATGTTTGGTAAAATTCACCTGTGATACCTTCAGGTCCATGACTTATTTTTGTTGGGAGTTTTTTTGATTACTGATTTGACTTTGCTAGTAGTTGTCAGTCTGTTCAGATTTTCTGTTTTGTCTTGACTCAGGCTTGGAAGATTGTATGTTACTAGGAATTTGTGCATTTCTTCCAGATTGTCCAATTTGGTGGAATGTAGTTGTTTATAGTATTTTCTTATAATTCCTTGTATTTCTGTGGAGTCAGTTGTTACTTATTCTCTTTCATTTCTGATTTATTTATTTAGATCCTCTTTTTTTCTTGATGAATCTGGTTAAAGGATTATCATTTTTGTTTATCTTTTCAAAGAAGCAGCTTCTGGATTCCATTAATTTTTTTTTTAAAGATTTTATTGGGGAATTGGGGGAGGGGAACAGCGTTGGGGAATCGGGGAAGGGGAACAGACAAGTTGCTGTCTTTTTGTTCTTCAGTCTAGTTGTGGAGGATGTTGCTTCACTGGCCCATGTTGGTATCATCATTGTGCTCTTCCCGGATGAGGCAGATCAGTCGCCAGCCTCTGGATGGTCGCTCACGGCGGCTATTGGCAGCTCACGCTGGCTGCCGGCAGCTCACTGTAGCCTATGGCAGCCCACTGCAGCAGGGGCTGCAGCCTACACCGTCGCCGGGGCTCACACAGCCTAGCTCCAGGTGGAGCTGTTGTTAGCTGTAGAGGGCAGTGTCTCTGGCCCTCATATGTGGGATCCGAACTGGGGCCGCTGGCATCCCAAAACCAGCTCTTAACCAATGCGCCACTCGGCTGGCCCTCATTAATTTTTTAAAACTCTATTTCATTTATTTCCACTCTGATTTTATTATTTCCTTCCTTCTACTTACTTTGGGCTTTGTTTGTTCTTCTTTTTCTAGTTCCTTTTGGGTAAGGTTAGATTGTTTATTTGAGGTTTTTCTTGTTTCTTGAGGTAGGCCTATATTGCTATGAACTGTTAAAACTGCATTCTCTGTGTCATATATTTTGGGTTGTTATGTTTCCTTTTATTATTATTATTATTATTATTATTATTATTATTAGTTACAGATGTACAAAGCAATGCAATAGTTATCTTTTTTACGCCTTACAAAGTGACTCTTCCCTTCCCCCTCCTCCCTTCACTGCCTCCCTCACCCCAATATCATACATATCTATTACAATTCCATTGACTACATCCCCACACTATATTCCACATTCCATGACTATATATGTGTTAAATTATAGTCAACATCTAATATTATTCAGCAGCAGCTTCAGATGTACAAGGCAGTGGTGGGTTGTTTTGTTTTCATTTGTGTTTGTCTCAAGGTATCTTTTGATTTCATCCTTAATCTCACTGATTCATTTATTGTTTAGTAGCATGTTATTTAGTCTCCATGTGTTTGTGGGTGTTTCCATTTTCTTCTTGTAATTGATTTCTAGTTTCATATCATTGTGGTCAGAGAAGATGCTTGATATAATGTCAGTCTTCTTAAATTTATTGACACTTGTTTTATGGACTAACATGTGGTCTATCTTGGAAAATATTCCATGTATGCTTTAAAAGAATACATATTCTGCTAATTTGGGGTGAAATACTCTAAAAATATCAATTAAATCCATCTGGTCTAAAATGTCTTTCAAGGCCGCTGTTTCCTTGTTGATTTTCTGTCTGGATGATCTATCCATTGATGCCAATGAGGTGTTAAATTCCCCTACTGTGACTGTATTGCTGTTGATCTTTCCCTTTAAATCTGTTAATATTTGCTTAATATATTTAGGTGTTCCTATGTTGGGTGCTTAAAAGTTTACAAGGGTTATATCCTCTTGTTGGATTGACCCTTTTATTATTATGAAATGTCCTTTCTCTCTTGATATAGCCTTTGTTTTAAAGTCCTTTTTGTCTGATATAAATATTGATATCCCCACTTTTTTTGGTTTGTTTGCATTTCCATTTGTATGAAATCTCTTTCTCCGTCCCTTTACTTTCAGTCTGTGTGTATTTTTCAATCTGAAGTGGATCTCTTGTAGACAGCATATGTATGCATCTTTTATCCATTCAGCCACCATCTGTCTTTTGATTGGGCATTTAATTCATTAACATTTAAAGTGATTATTGATAGGTATGTAGTTATTGCCATCTTATTATTCATATTATGATGTTTTTTCCTTCTTCCTTTGAAATAAATCCCTTTAACATTTCTTGTAACACTGGTTTGCTGGTGATGAATTTCTTTAGCTTTTTCTTGTCTGGGAAGCTCTTTATCTGTCCTTTGATTCTAAATGATATCCTTGGTAGGTAGAATGGTCTTGGTTGTAGGTCCTTACTTTTCATCACTTTGAATATTTCATGCCAATCCCTTCTGGCCTGCAAGGTTTCTGTTAAGAAATCGGCTAATAGTCTTATTGGAGCTCCCTTGTAGGTAACTAACTGTTTTTTTCTTGCTGCCTTTAAGATTCTCTCTGTGTCTTTATCCTTTGGCATTTTAATTATGATGTATCTCAGTATGGGCCTCTTTGGGTTCATTTTATTTGGGACTCTCTGCACTTTCTGGACTTTTATGTCTATTTCTTTCACCAGGTTAGGGAAGTTTTCAGTTATTATTTTTCAAATAGGTTCTCAATCCCTTGCTCTGTCTTCTCCTTCTGATACCCCTATGATGTGAATGTTGGTACATTTGCTGTTGTCCTGGAGGTCGCTTAAATTACCTCATTTAAAAAAAATTATTTTCCTTTTTACTGTTTTGATTGGGTGTTTTCCATTACCTTTAGAAGTCCTATTTTTGAAAAGATCATTAGATATTTGCACACACACACACACACACACACACACACACACACACACAGAATTAAAGTACAGATGGGTATTAAATGAAAAATGTAAGAGTCCCTTCCTGTCACTTTCCCTTTAATCTCTTCATTAATGGAAACTACTTTTGACCAGTTCTTCTGGTGGCCATAGCCATAGTTTAAATGATTTGCCTGTGTCTCTTGTTCTTGGTTTATTAACTCCAAGCAGAATATCTTGACTTCCTGCTGTGAAAGATAAAGAATAGAGACTATTTGTTCTATCACTTCTCCCTGCCCCTTTCTCCACCTTTCAGTTTTGTTTCATATGCAGTTATCTGTGCAAGTGTTTGCGTGTGAGAGAGAGAGAGAGAGAGAGTGTGTGTGTGTGTGTGTGTGTGTGTGTGTGTGTGTCCGTCCTTGGGTCCATTTTGTCTGACAGGCTTTAGTTCAGGAAGAAGTTAGATCAGGGTGGTTGCCTTGCACATCTTTCCTGTAGAGAAATATTCACACACTGGGAGCCTTGGCCTTTTCTAGGCAGATCACTTATGTTTCCTCAGAGATTGTTTCTCATCCTTCAGCCTAGGTGTGCATGGACTTAGTTGTGAGCAATGGCTCTAGCACTTCAGACCGTGCTGTGCTTCAGTTACTCATGCTCCATTTCATCTCACCCACCAGTCACCTCTCTTGCAGGAATTTGCCCAAGTTTTTCGTTGGTTGATGTTATATCCCTTCAGTTAATAACACTTTTTAGAATTTGTCCCTTTTGTAAATTGTTATTATTTGTAATAGGCTTTTAGATTACTAGTATTAATTACAAAAAGCAGACCATGTCTGTCCTTTAGGGTTGTTACTTGGGTGTCTCATAAGTATTTATAATTCCTTCCCCAAATATGACACAGAGTGCAAATAAATAGTTATCTCTTTTGCCTGTTGTTTTTGTTTAATTGCGGGATCAATGGAATTAAAAGCTTAAAGTTAAGATAGTTTTAAAGAATATGTTTACATTTATGTATGAGTTTCCAAAAAGTTCTGCCTCCCTTACTCCCTCCCTCCCTCCCTCACTCCCTCCCTCCCTCCCTCACTCCCTCCCTCTCTCTCTCCCTCCCTCCCTTCTTTTTTTTTTTTTTTTTAAAGATTTTATTGGGGAATTGGCGGAGGGGAACAGCGTTGGGGAATCGGGAAAGGGGAACAGACAAGTTGCTGTCTTTTTGTTCTTCAGTTTAGTTGCGGAGGATGTTGCTTCACTGTTGGTATCGTCATTGCGCTCTTCCCGGATGAGGCAGATCGGTCGCTGGCCTCTGGATGTCGCTCACCGCGGCTATTGGCAGCTCACGCTTGGCTGCCTGCCGCTCACGCTGGCTGCGGGCCACTCACTGCAGCCTATGGCAGCCCACTGCAGCAGGGGCTGCAGCCCACACCATCACCGGGGCTCGCACAGCCCAGCTCCAGGTGGAGCTGTTGTTAGCTGTAGAGGGCAGTGTCACTGGCCCTCATGTGGGATCCGAACCGGGGCCGCTGGCATCCCAAAACCAGCGCTTAACCAATGCACCACTCGGCCGGCCCCCTCCCTTCTTTCCTTTTTTCATTTTATCTTCAGAATAATCAAGTTGGGAACATTAGTCATGAATTTTATCAACATGTTTTACAAAACTGAAGCACTGGATGATAAAGGCACTTTTTAAAAGATTATATAGTGGCTTGATGAATGCTTCCTCTATAAAGATAATATTATATCTCTTCCTGAGTATCCTGATGGGTTGCCTAGCTGAATCTTCAGGTCCAGAAAAATTTATAAGATGAGACTCTTGAATTAGAACCCATTTCTTAATTAATTAGGTTAATGCAGAGAGAGTTATTTAGCCAATATGAATTAAGTAGGGATATTTTACTTGATTATTATTTTATCTGGATCTTGCCTTCCTAATGCCCTTAAAAATAAAGTTTAAGACTTGTCAGCCAGCAGACCTAGTGGCATCAACCATATATTATCTTCTTCAGTTATAAATATTGTCCTGTTGATAAAAATATTTAAAAGCTATGTCTTAAAAACAAAATTATCTAGTTCCAGTTTAATAAATGTTTTCATTAATATAGGCTATTCAATAATCATTACTATTGTTCTGTGATTTTTTTTCCCCAGAATAAACTTAAAATATATAATATTAATGCTCTTATTATGGCATTTATAGTTCTCTTTACATCTGAAAAATAATTAACTTCTAAAGCATTATAAAATTATTATATTTAAAACTATTACAGGTTTAAATAGTTTGCACAGGACAGTAAATAATTTAGTAATAAACATAGAATTAGGCTTGTTCACTAATATTTTTCTGAGATTGCGGTAGTCTCTAAACTATATGTAGACCAGCTACTGGTCTAAATTACTAAAACTGTTGAATCCTATTAATTTCTAGATTTTATTTTGGATTTTCTTAATATATTATGATTTTATTGTTCTCAGATCATTGGGATCACTAGCAATTAAAGGAATTATTTTATGCATATTCCTAATATTTATATTAGTTTCAATATACTTTGATAATAATGTATGACATTAATACTGAAAAACTGTATTAAGTTTTTATTAGAATTTAATTGTTTTCCATTCAAGCTTTGTCTAAGTATTAAGGATGGGTATGGATGCACATCTAATGTGTTAGTATATTTGTATGTGTGACATCGCATACTTTTTGTCCTCAAAGTTATGCTTTTTTCCCGTGTACAGAGATATATCATTTACCATGTAGGTGTCCAGCATTTTGATATGTCTATATTTTATGATTGCAATTACTACTGCATCTACCATTTTGTTTTATGATTGTTTGGTCATCCCAACTATATAATGAGCTCTGTGAAGGAGATTGTCTTATTCATTTTTTTCATTATGCCTAATTTTTTATTGTGATAAAATATATGTAACATGCGATTTATCATTTCAACCATTGAAATGATAAGTGTGCAATTCAATGGATATAAATATGTTCACATTGTTTGGCAACCGTCACTGCTGTCCATTTGCAGAACTTTTTCATTATCCCAAACAAACTCTGTGCCCATAAACAATAATGCCCCACTCTTTCCTCCTCCCCCCTATAGCCACTGGTAACCTCTAATTTACTTTCTGTTTCTATGAATTTGACTATTCTAGGAACCTCATATAAATGGAATCATCCAGTGTTTATCCTTCTGTGCCAGGCTTATTTCACTTGGCATAATGTTTTCAAGGTTCGTCCATGTTGTCTTATTTGTCTTTATATACCTGTATCTTTCATAGTATCTGAAACTTGGAAGGTTAAAAAAAAAAGAATGTCTTTTGAATGAAAGCATAGAAGCAGCAAAAAATAGCATGTCATATTCTAGGGATACTCAACAGGCTTTCCTGGTGAAAGAGACACTATAATTTAGACGCTGGAAGAAGATTGGGGGAGATGAAATTGGTGACAGGTGTTGAATTCCTGAAAGTGTTTGGATTTGATTCTGTAAGCAGTGGTTCATTGAATATTTTTGTGGAGGTAACTGTCGTAAGTTTTCTTGAGTACACTTACCTCTATTTTAAGGATGATCTTATGGTTTGTGTCTTGATCATGGTATCTCCCCTGCCAGGTAAGTATATGAGGGGCACTGTCTTAGTTATTTACCAGGGGTAGAGAAGAGAAGCAGATAGAGAAGGGATTATAGCCTGAGAAAATAGGAGGTGCCTTGTTTTTGTAAACATCTAATATACTATATATTATTTAGTATTTATAATGCCTACATAAGAGCACACCATGTTGTGAAGTTAAGCATATCTAGCTTGCTAATTTCCGTGATTTTTGCTTGAGTTGCAAAATGTTGATGACTGTTTAAAAGTGAAATTATAAAGAAGGAACTTATTGTGAGGTAAACCATACTCCATGATATAAATGAGTTAATATGTTTTTAGGTAATATATATATATTAGATAATCTGGCTCTTCTAGAATCTGAAGTTTTAAACACAGTTGTCCTGGACAACTACCCATCTATAAATGAAACAACCATCTTGACTTCCATGAAGATAATAAAACCATAGTCAGTTGCCAAAGTGCATATTATCCGATGGGACACACAACACCTTTGTGTTGTAGACAGAAATGTATGGAACAAGATGTATTAACCTAGTATTCTCCTGTCTGGGTTAGACCTCACTCAGAGAAAGTGAACAGGACTTACCCCTTCTTACAACTCACATCTTCCTAAGTCGTAAAAGTCAAGCCAAAAACACAATAAGCTGAGGAAAAGACTAGAGAAGAGTGAGACATGTGACTTGTTCCTGAGTTCCTGGGACCAGCACTAGCCCCTGGCTCCTTGTTGAGAGTTCTCTTTTTTCCTTCTCTCCCTTTGACTCGCACTTCCTGCCCTATGATTCCTGATACACAGAACACTTAGAAAGTTACAACTTGCATTACTACAATATTTAATACCCCAACTGAATCTTTTAACAATCTGGAAAGAAGCAGAGTTGCAAAATGAAGGGCACTGAGGTTTAGAAAAGTTGAGTGGCTTATCCAAGGCTACACAGCCATTTAATGCAGAAGGTAGGTTGTGCATCCATGTCTTATGTTAGACCGCACTGTCATTTAATTTGGTGCTTAGTTTTTATTTTTAGATGAAGTAGTACTAGAAATTATGTATAGAGCTCTCTGATTTTTAATAAGGCAAAATAATGACAATAGATAATAGTGAATAATTTCTAGAGTGCTATGACAGGCATTATTTTAAATGCTTTATGTGTAGTGACTTATTTAATTCTTCCAACAATCATATGAGGTAGTTACTATTATTATTGCTGTTTTTTCAAATGAAGAAACTGAGACACAGAGATATTGAATTATTTGCCCAACGTCACAGAAGCAGCATGAATTATTGGCAAAAGTCTAAGAGGGTTCAGTTTGAATACAAAAGTTCTATATGATATGATTCACACCAAATACCTGCCTCCCTCTAGGCCTCAGTTTCCTCATCTGTAAGGCAAAGTGGACTGCACTACATAACTCTGAGATCCCTTCCAGCCTGAAGATTAGATTCTCTTCTCCTCACATAATATGAAAGATGTTAATACTGGCCTCTGTGACTAGAACCATGGTATTTAAAAAAGTAGACTATATTAAATTTGCTGTAAACTTTCTTAATATAATCTGCCTCTGCTTTATGTTTCCTCAGGACCATAAACAGTCGTAGGCAAATATATACTGAATAAAAACTTGTTGAATTAAGTTGTACAATAGTCCTCTAAATAAAACCAAGGCATTAAGGGCCCACTGATGCCTTAACATGCCCCTCATGCTGCTGCTTAGCACTGATGGGTGACCAACCCTTTTCCCCTTGTAACTCTGTGACAGTAGGCAGCAATCAAAAAACTCTTCATCAAACGTGAGTCTAGGAAATTATGTATGTCCAAGTAAGTAAAGAGGTTTTTTGGTTCTTTCTCTTTATGAAATTCAGTCCATTCTCACAGGTTATCGGAAAGCCTACTTAATCACATTAAAACAAATCTTCACAACCAGGAGAGAGAAGCTCATTGAGAGAGAGAATTCAAGAATGAGTGAGAGAGAGACTAGGTAAGCCTGCCTATATTGGTTTAGGGTGTTTTCATTTGAGAAATTATGGCAAGTTTCCAAGGCAGGTTTCTTATCTTGATTTTATAATCAATCTTTATGAATAATGTCATTTTCCCAGATACAAAGAAAACCTTATGCCTTACACCTTCAGTGTATCACAAACCCCACCATGGGGTCCTCTTTGGGGAAGATTCAAGTAGAGCAAGAACTTGGTGGGACACACACCCTGCAGCTGCAGTGGACACATGGATCACCTTTCTATGGAAAT
This sequence comes from Aselliscus stoliczkanus, assembly GCA_033961575.1. NCBI lineage: Eukaryota > Metazoa > Chordata > Mammalia > Chiroptera > Hipposideridae > Aselliscus > Aselliscus stoliczkanus. The sequence goes on from CM066733.1 coordinate 145,759,284, forward strand.
CAGCCCCCGGTTTCACTACAAGGGTGGTGGCCCTGGAACCAAACTCCTGAATCCATAAAGGGTTTGACTTCCCATTCTGAGGGAGCAACTGGCTCTCTCTGGCTACTGGTCTACCTAGCTACTCACCTTTCTTCCTTCTTCCATCCATCCATCCATCCATCCATCCATCCATCCATCCATCCATCCATCCAAAATTTATTGAGTGCTTATGTGCCAGAACGTATGCTGGAGGTACAAAAGAGAATTATACACAATTCTTCTAGGGACATGAACTCATGGTTAAGAAAAATTGTATATGAGAAGTGATGCTTGAGATAAGATTATGACTTAAAATACATAACTAATATTTGATGAGAGTATTTTAAAGTTCAACATTGAAATTCTAAATACACTGTATTCTTCATTTCTGTTTTCCATGTATACTATTTTTGGGGTCAAATCTCCAAAAATTGAATTGCCAATATTATTGATATTTGTTTCACTTATTTCACATAAATCGCAAGAGATTTAGAGGAAATTGAATACCCTAGAGGTAAAAACACTTTTATACCAGACTGATTCCATCACCTTGAAACTTAATGAGTACTATTAAGACAGCCCTTGATCAGTAATCCCCAGGTACAGGGAACTGTTCTAAAAGCTTCATATTTATTGGTTTATTAACTCATCATGGTAACCCTATGGGGAAGGTGCTTCTTAGAACTCCTTTTCAGGTGAAGAAACTGAGGGATGAAGTTAGGTAGCTTCCTCAAAGTTTCCTATTATGAAGGGGTTGGGCTGGACTTCAGCCAAGGCCATCTGATCCAGAGGTCACACTCTGAAGTGCTCCCAGCTGTGTCATACTGCGTATCATCTATCTCCACTGCAGTTTCCTTTGAGGAGAGACCTTGCCTATAAAGAACATTCCTATCTTTTCATACACCAGCTTGTTTTGCTAGTCCTTGTACTAAGTAGGGAACCATATCCTTATTTGCCTGCAAAGGACAAGGACTTCATGATCTGCTATGGTTACCACAGTGCTTACCACAGAATCACATTCAAACTTCTTACCAAGGCATTGAGACTCTCCCCGACTTGACTGCACTCCACGGAGGCAAACATTTTCTTCTCTCAACACACACCTTCTGCTCTAGCCAGTCTAGCATCCCCCCACCCCTGCTCTCCCATCACGTAGATGTGTTATGCTTGTGCCCAGGTGCACGTCTCTGAGTTTGTGGTTTCTGTGTGGCTTCCTCTGCAGAAAATACACCTCTCCTCAGCCCTGCTGTCTTCATTTATGTTATTATGTTTTCGTCTATGTCCCCACCATGTCTGATGGGCTGAATGAAAACCCTCTGCTTTACATACCTGTCCCCTACTAATTTTCTTCTCCTCAAAATTCGTTAAACTTGTAGGATGTGCTTCTGGATGGGGTGCCAAGTCTTGTAGTTCTTTATTTTGACACCTATAATATGAGACCTTGTTATGTAGCTCTTTAATATATCATTTACTTTCTAGCAATAGAGTAATAAGAATGTACGTAAAAGGCAAAATTAGAACTTTGAGGTCCATTTCATTATAAAAAAATAAATCAAAATGCACCTATTTCATTCCCTAACATGGTGCCTTGAATGCAAAAGCCCTTCAATAAATATTTGAGGGATGAATTTTTTGTTATATTGGTTTGCCTGAGCAAGTACCTAAGTGTCACACTCAGAGTAAAGTGCAAAGAAGCTGGTTTTTTAGGTCATTTCAAACAAGTAGGGAGCTGGTCATCATCTGTTAAGAACAAAGGAGACTTGGACTTCCGGTAAAATGGCGCAATAGACAGACGCTGTGCTAACTGCCTCCCAGGATCACACCAAAATTACAAGCAAATTATACAGCATTCAACCCTGGAGGTCCCCGGAACACTGGAGGAACAGAACCACTAAAGGAAGAACTTAAAGAGGAAGCTGCATCGAGTCTGGTAGGACGGGCGGAGACGAGAGAGGGCGAGCCCCGTGAGGGAAGCCCCAGCCGTGGGAAGCTTGTCTGGTTGGGGGAGAGACCCTCTGGCCGCACACCAAGCTCACCAGCCCAGAGCTCCTTTGCCGGGAAGAGGAGTTCTAAGACAGCCGGCAGTAAGTTAGTGAGGACTCTCTTTGCTCAGCTCGGTGAGGCTGAGAGCGGCTGGAGAATCAGTGGGGCCGGCGCCCGGGCTTGCTCGCCGGTGAGCACTTACCTGGTTCCTGGTGGAGGGAGTGGCTGTGTGAGCCGGGAGCCTGCGGGGACGGACTGAACTGAGCACCTTTGGTGCAAAGGCTGGAGGGTTTTGGACTATTGTTCTCCTGGTGTGGAGCCTGCACGTGAATGGTGTACAGGAGGGCCCGCCCACGGAGGATCAGGTCCGAGACCTCATTGGTCTGGTGGAATTGGCACAGAAGTGCGTGTGTGCATGCACGCGCCTGTGGCCTTGGATCCCCACCCTCCGCACGGCTTGTGCTGCGTTGCCAGGGAAATGCTGGGTGGGTGACCTTCGGCTCAAACAGGCTGCTCACTGAGATGCGGGAGCGCGCAAGCCACTTCAGGTCCCCGCTCTCCGCACTGCGCTTGCAGAGTTGCCAGGCTGGTGATTGGTTGTCAGGCTGCTTGGCCTGATCTGTGAGCAGCTGATTGGGACAGGCTGAGACTGGGAGTTTTCCTGGGAGTGTTGGGCCGTGAGCTGTGTGCCTGCGTGATCCAGCCAGGGCTCTCCTGGTGATCTATGTAATACATCAAAGCAATCCCAGAGCGACAGCCAGAATGGGGAAACAAAGAAACATGTCACAAGTAAAAGATCAGAAGAAACCTCTAGAAATGGAACTAAATGAAACAGAGGGATCCAACCTTTCAGAGAAAGAGTTTAGAACACTGATGATAAGAATGTTTAACAAACTAGGTGAGGACATAAGGAAGGATAGAGAAATCATAAAAAACAACCTGTTAGAACTAAAGAATACAATAACTGAAATGAAGAACACACTCGAAGGAATCACCAGTAGAGTAGATGAAGCAGAGGAGCGGATCAGCGATTTGGAAGATAAAATAGCAGAAATCACCCAGTTGGCACAACAAAAAGACCAAAGAATAAAAAACAATGAAAATAGTTTAAGAGCCCTATGGGACAAGGTGAAGCAGCACAACTCTCAAATCATAGGAATACCAGAAAGAGAAGAGAAGAAGCAAGGGGTCAAAAATGTATTTGAAAAAATAATGACTGAAAACTTCCCTACCCTGGTGAAGGAAATCAACATACATGCCCAAGAAGTGCAGAGGGTTCCAAACAAGCTGAACCCAAACAGGTCCACCCCAAGACATATCATAGTTAAAATGGCAAAGGTTAAAGACAGAGACAGAATCCTACAGGCTGCAAGAGAAAGACAGCAGGTTACATACAAAGGAACTCCTATTAGACTAATAGCTGATTTGTCTACAGAAACTCTGCAGGCCAGAAGGGAGTAGCAGGAGATATTCAAAGTGACACAAAATAAAGACCTACAACTAAGATTGCTCTACCCAGCACAGCTATCACTTAAAATTGAAGGAGAAATAAAGAGCTTCTCAGAAAAGAATAAGCTTAAGGAATTCATTACCACCAAGCCAGCATTGCAAGAAATGTTAAAAGGGCTTTTTTAAACAAAAGAAAGAGGTAAACAAGCTAACCCATGAAGATCAGGAATACAAATAACAAAATGGCAATACATATGCACCTATCAATAATCATTTTAAATGTGAATGGCCTAAATGCTCCAATCAAAAGACAGAGAGTGGCTGAGTGGATAAGAAAATAGGACACATGTATATGCTGTTTACAGATGGAATAAGATATTTCATGCAAATGGAAATGAGGAAAAAAAAGCTGGCGTACCAATACTTATTTTGGACAAAATAGACTTTAAAATGACTACAATAAAAGACAAAGAAGGGCACGATATCCCTAATAAACATCTATGCACCCAACATAAGAACTCCTAATTACATATAACAGATTCTGACAGACATAAAGACAGAGATCAATAGTAACATTATCATAGTAGGGGACTTCACCACCATTGTCACCAATGGACAGACCCTTTAGACAGAAAATCAACACAGAAAGAGGGGCCTTAAATGATACTTTAGACCAGCTGGACTTCGTTGATATTTTTAGAGCATTTCACCCTGAAAAAACAGAATATACATTCTTCTCAAGTATACATGGGACATTTTCCAAGATAGACCATGTTAGGCTACAAAACAAGTCTCAGTAAATTTAAGAAGATTGAAGTCATTTTAAGCAGATATGAAGGAAAAACTGATGGTTGCTGGCTGGAAGGGAGTGGGGATGAGGGAGAGGGGGAAGGTTTTGGACAGTGTAGGTGGGTGATTACAATGTTGCCGCAGGAATATGGGGGCAGTTCTGGGAATGTAATTGATAAATGTTGTGAAGAGACTATTATGTTGCATGAAATAAGTCAGTCGGACAGGTACCATGTGATCTCACTTGTGTGTGGATTCTGAAGAGCTGAGTGAACGATCAAAGTAAACAGACTCGTAGATGTAGAGGAAAAACTGAGGGTTGCTAGTTGCGGGGGTGGAAATGAGGGGGAAGGGGAAGGGTTTAGACAGCATAAATAGACAACTACAATATTGCCACAGGGATATGAAACACAGTTCGGGGAATATAATAATGTTGTAAAAATTTTGTGGCATGTCATATAGTCACATGTCTTGTTAGGGAGATCACTTCATGGATGGAGTAGAGGCTTGATCACTGCACTGTACACCTGAAGCTGATGTTGTATAGTATTGTTTGCTAACTGTAACTGAATATGTGGATGGTCATGGGATGTGGAGTATACTGTGGAGGGGAGTCAGGGGAGTTGTGATAGATATGTATGATATGGGGGGGGGAGTGGGGTGGCGAACTGGGGGAGGGGTGTTGTCTCTTTGGGAGGTAAAGAGTATAACTATTGCATTGTGTTGTACACCTGAAACTAATAAAAAATAAATAAATAAATAAAAGAACAAAGGAGACTTAAATGACAAGGTTTCCAGCCCATCCTAAGGTGTTATTCTAATACTGTTCCCAGCTGGCAAAATGGGGCTATAAGAACCTTTTATAAGCAAGTACTGTCTCTCTCTCTATATATAAATGCCCTTCCTAGTCCTGATCAAAACAAAAACAAAATGGCAAAATAAAACAAATATGCCAAGTGAAGAGCATCTTACTGTTTGTTGTTTCATTCAAACCTAGTATATAGGATTAGATTTGATCAGTCTTTGGGGGAAATCAGTATTCATATATAGTAATCCCCCTTATCTGCGTTTTGCTTTCTATAATTTCAGTTACCCATGGTCAACCACGGTCTGAAAATATTAAGTGGGACATTTCAAAAATAATTCATTTGTTTTAAATTGTGTGTTATTCTGAGTAATGTGATGAAATCCTGTGCCATCCTTCTTTGTCTCACCCAGGAGATGAATCATCCCTTTGTCCTGCATCTCCATACTGTAGACACCCCCTACCCATTAGTCACTTGGAAGCCATCTTGTTTATCAGATCCACTGTTGAAGTATCACATTGCTTGTGTTCAAGCCACCCCTATTTTACTTAATAATGACCCCCAAACAAAAGTTTGTGATGCTGGCAATTTGGATATACTAAAGAGAAGCCATAAAGCACTTCCTTTAAGTTAAAAGGTAAAAGCTCTCGACTTCATAAGGAAAGGAAAAAAAATTATGCTGATGTCACTGCAATCTACAATATGAACAAATCTTCTATCTGTGAAACCATGAAGAAGGAAAAAGAAATTCATGCTAGTTTTGCTGTTGCACCTGAAAGTGCAAAAGTTATGGCTACAGTGCTTGATAAGTGCTCAGTGAAAATGGGAAAGGCATTAAATTTGTGGATGGAAAGCATACAGAGAAAAGGTGTTCCGGTTGACAATAGTGTGTTGTGCCAGAAAGCACTGAGCTTAAAGAAGGGATCCCTGAAAGAAGTGACCACATTCACAGAACTTTTATTACGGTCTATTGTTATAATTGTTCCGTTTTATTATTAGCTATCGTTAATCTCTTACTGTGCCTAATTTATGAATTGAACTTTATCATAGTATATGTAGAGATACAGGGTTCAGGCATCCACAAGGGGTCTTGGACTCTATCCCCCACAGATAAAGGGGCACTACTATATATCTGGCTTCTGAAATTTCTCATAATATACTTATTTATTTTTCCTTCCATTCAATTAACATAGAATTTATTAATCAACTACTGAATGAAAGAATCTGTGATAGATCATTCAAGAAAGAGAAATTGAGACGTTAGGTAACTGCAGACCTGAATTGCTGCACTCAAGTTACATGATCTCTGTGTGTGTGTGTGTGTGTGTGTGTGTGTGTGTGTGTGTGTGTGTGGTCAAACTGAGGAAATTTAGAATGCTTTTTACACCCTGATCAAAACAAAATTTTTTTTCAATCTCAGTGCCGGTATTGCAAAATGAGATAGAAGACACAGAAGGTTAACATGATAGCTGTGGGAACTTCAAATGGACAAATATAACCCATTATGATTGCTATACTGATGCATCAGGAGAAAAATACGCCCTGAGAAGTAATGTGCAGAACAGCTCTGATTGCTGGAAGCTGGTAGATCTAAGAATCTAAGTTATTTTTCAACAAACCATCATTCCACTTTCTGCTTCTTTCTTGACATTGACTGTGCTTTTAGTAGAGCAAAAGTGACGTGAAATTTTTGTTAGAGTTTTACATTTAAATCATGTTTACTTTGGATGGAGTAGCAGAAGAGAAAAACAGAGAAATAAAAGAATGGAAGTAAAACACTTTTGAGATGCCACCATTCTGAAAAGATAGGAAACAAGCCACTGAAAGCCAAAGGGAGGGAAAGGACACTTGGAGGGGTGCCTGGAATCTTCCAGAAGTGATGAGAGAATTTCCAGCTTTTCTTGTTTCTTGTTAGTATTTTTTTTTTTTAGAAAAATTACCTGCTTTAAGATGTATTTCTTTTAGATTTTCTGTGTAATTAGGACTATTTTTTATCTCTTATCTTTATCTTTGTTATTTCTCTGAAGCATCCCAATTTGGAGGATAGTAAATGGTGAGGTAAAATTCATGTGTAAATATACCATTTACACACAGCCACAATGATAATGAGGCCTAGCCTAGCAAATCTACCGTTAGGATGTTATAGTTGCCAATGTAATCAGCATTAATTTGTTCCATTTTTTTTTCTATTGGTTTTTAGCTCCTTGCAAACATTCACTCAGAATCTTTTTGAATATTGGTTTTGTGAAAGCACCGTTTTGGGTTCTTTGGTGGAAAGCCAAGATGAGTGAGCCCACATCATACTCCAAGATTAGAGATGATCTAGTAACTCATACATTGGATGGCAGTATCTTCTAGAACTGGGGAAAGGGTGAGAAAAAGGATCAAAAGCCTTGTTCAGTCAACCAATTCCATTTTTTGAAAACATGTCCTCAATCATGCACAATCTTGCAGACTCCAGATAGAGACACGATCACTGGTCTACTTAACCAAGTATAATCAATTTTCATGAGATTGAAGATTCTTCATGTATTTATGACTAAGATCTGTTTTCTTCCTCTCACCTTACATTCTTGAGTTTAGGTCTTCTTCACATTCTTATTCTATCCAAAACAGAATCCCTTCCCACAGCTGTGTGCCTTTCAGACGATTTGGTTTTGCTATCAATGTCTAGCTTAAAATTGGACTTTTACTGGTGTCTAAGATGTCTGGATCAGAATAGACATTCTTAGAAGTAGGCTAGATGGACAGTACTTACCTCATTCATTCTGACCATCCCTCATAATGGACATGTCAAAGTTAGTGGCTGAGTAGGTGCCCTAGTCCTCCTGACCAGTCCTCAGCTGGCCATTTCTGTTCAGGTAGCAGAGGAAAACCTCACACACCCGACATCTTTATGAGAGATTTGAAAGATGAGGAGCATGTAATTTTTAACATTTCCCTACCTATTTTATGCATAACTTTTTATTAACAGATGTTTCAATCTCTTAAAGATAAATAAATGTTTTTTTATATCTCAGTCATTTTATAATTCATTCAATTAATAATCTCTTTATTTTAAGACTTCCATTTACCTGTAGTCTTCAAATCCTGATGAATTTTCACAGCCATTCTTTGGTTAAGTCAGGATATTAACAATTTCCCTTAATAGCTTCTGAAATGAATCACTGAAATGAGTCACAAGGCCAACTCCTGTACATGCTGTTAAATAGCAGTTTTACCAAATCTGTATCACAAGCTTTTTTTCCCCAGGTCTCTTTGTCTCCTATGTAAAAAGCATTCCCAATAGTTAATAATATTCTCTTTGTTCTTCAATAATTTTATGAGAGCATTACAAGAAAAGTGGGGGAGTGAAGAGGGCTTCCCTATTGCAATATGTTGAACATGAAATTACTAGCAGCCTTTGATCATCTGGGAAGTCATAGCCTTCTTACCTTCCCCGATCAGGGGTGCTGAACCTGGGGTTTGTGGACACACAGAGTTCCTAAAAAGAACTGGATTTCAGTATAATTTGTTTTATTTTGTGATTGCTAATGTTTTATTTTTTGCATTCAGAAATCCCTTATTCTGAAAAGGGGTCTGTAGGTTTCACCAGGCTTTCCAATGGAACAAAAATGTTTAAGAACCCTATCATAAATGCAGTTCAACCTATATGTTTTAGATGGTGAAACTCATGATCAGGATGTGAGAAGAAAATTTGTCATCTGCATACTATTTGGCACTTTTATCATTAAAAAGAAACTAAAGCAATGATAGCTACTGTTTATCCATTGATCTCCAGTATGTTCAAGGCAATGTGATAGGTTCTTTACATACTTTTTAGTTTTTACCGTAATATACTACAGGGATATTATTATCATTCCCATTTTGCAGATAAAATAGCTGAAGCCAGAGCAATGCATTCAATCATTGAAACATATTCCTAGAGCATGCATTAAGACCACGCACTGTGCTGGGCACCAGAGATGAAATAATTCACCCAATGTCACCAGCACCACTACATGGCAAAGATGGCCTCAGCAAAGCCCATCGCCCCTTCTACCATATGCTGCATCTTCATCATATCTCATTCTACATTAAAAAAAGTTAAAAATCCTATTGAGATAGGTGGAACTCTAAGAAGCTGGCTATCATATATGTATTTTTCTCTTTATATAAATACGAATCATGATTAGGTCTTCCTCAAAAGTACTAATTATATACATCCCTACGGGCAAGGGAAGTAAAAGAAAAAATGAACATATGAGATTATATCAGACTTAAAAGTTTTTTCACAACAAAGGAAACCATTAATAAAACAAAAAGGAAGCCTACTGAATGGGAGAATATATTTGCCAACGATATATCTGATAAGAGGTTAATATCCAAAATTTATAAAACACTTATGAAACTCAACACCAAAAAAACAAACAACCCAATTAAAAAATGGGCAGAATATATGAAGAGACATTTCTCTAAAGAGGACATACAGATGGTCAACAAGCACATGAAAAAGAAGTTCAACCTCACTGGTCATTAGGGAAATGCAAATAAAAACCACAATGAGATACCACCTCACTCCAGTCAGAATGGCTGTCATCAATAAATCAACAAACAACAAGTGCTGGCGGGGCTGTGGGGAAAAGGGGACCCTGCTGCACTGTTGGTGGGATTGCAAATTGGTGCAGCCACTATGGAAGTCAGTATGGAGGTATCTCAAAGAACTGGAAATAGAGCTACCGTTTGACCCAGCAATTCCACTCCTATGTATTTATCCTGAAAAAAACCAAGACACTTATTCGAAAAAAGTTATGCACCCCTATGTTCATAGCATCACAATTTACAATAGCTAAGACTTGGAAACAACCAAAATGCCCATCAGTAGATGACTGGATTAAGAAACTGTGGTATATTTATACATTGGAGTATTACTCCGCTATAAAGAAGAATGAAATCGTACCATTTGCAATGATATGGATGGATCTAGAGACTATTATGTTAAGTGAAATAAGTCAGTCAGAGAAAGACATATACCATATGATCTCACTTATATGTGGAATCTGAAAAACTGTATGAATGAGCAAAGTAAACAGAAACTGTCTCATAGATATAGAGGAAAAATCAGGGTTGCTAATTGGGAGGGGGATGGGGATGAGGGAGAAGGGGAAGGGATTAGACAGCAAAAATAGGCAACTACAATATTGCCACTGGGATATGAAAAACAGTTTGGGGAATATAATTAATAATGTTGTAAATATTCTGTGGAATGTCAGGTGGTCATAGGTCTTGTTAGGGATTAGGGAGACCATTTCATGGATGGAGTATAGGTTTGATCACTGCACTGTATTACTAAAGCGGAGGGGGTATACCTACTGTAATTGAATATATATAGATAGTCACGGGATGTGGATTATACTGTGGAAGAGAGTCAGAGGAAGAGTAATAGATATATATGATATGGGGGGGGAGTGGGGTGGCGAATTGGGGGTGGGAGGTTGTCACTTTGAGGGGTAAAATGTATAACTATTGCACTGTGTTGTACACCTGAAACTAATTAAAAATAAATAAATAAATAAATTTTTAAAAAGTACTAATTCTGCTTATGCCTTTCTTCATTCTAGCATAGCCTGAGCAAAACAGGGCCCAGTCAGTGATTTTCTAGAATCAGCCCATTTCTTCCAAGACTATCACTAGTCTTGTCATCATGAGACAGAATAAGAATACATGTCATTTCAGTGATGGCATAGGTATGTCCTAGTATCCAAGAAAAAATACCTACTAAATATTTATAAACTTTGCTTCTGATTTGGTGTATGTGCCATTGGTTTTTGTGTGGAGGGTGGTGAGAGGGTTTTTTATTTGTTTGTTTGTTTGTTTGTTTGTTTTTTCAATGATCTCAAGATTTTCACATTTGTGCTCTGAAACAGAAAAAGAGGCTTTACAATCTTGAAGATAGATTACATTTTCACTACTAAATGTAAGCCAGATTTGTGCTAATAAGCATGAAATTTCTTGGAATAAAAACAGCCACTTTCATGCCCATCTCCAGTTCTGGTCCAACTCCTCTTCTGTATTGAAAGCTGATTTGAGAAGCTGACCATTGACAATAAGAGATTTTGAAAGTGGGATGAGGAATTTTGGCACATTGTTCCCTGGAGAATTCCCTAATGGCTTCATAGGTGGTAGGAAGATAAAGACAAAACCACCACCACCACCATCACTCCCTTTGGGTTTATCACAGAGGTTGGAAATCAGACTAACTTGAAATTAGTGGGCATGGATATTTTTAAAAATTTTAATTTATAAAAAGAAAAAAGAAAAAAATATGTCCAAAACTCTTGTAGTTCCACAAACTCAAAATTGAGTTTGAAATTCAAATTTGAGTTTCATTTTCCTCAAATTCATTCCAGGCTGACACGTGATTTGCTCATTTTATGAGAAAAAACTGTCCCATCAGCTCTGCTCACTGCCCTCAGGGGAGAGCAGGGGACAGCTCCAAGCTGGCACCCTCAGGGCAACTCTGTGCCATTCAGCTTCTCATCAAAGAGGAAGCTGCTGCAAGGTATGCTGGTGGGCTCCAGGTGACATCACTGCTGAGGCAGGGGCAGCACTTAGCAGGCCATCACGAGGCCAGTGGGGAGGGAGAACATGAACTCAGGCCTTTGGCTGCAGGAGGCACCTGGGGGCGCCTTCTCTCCTCAGCAGTCCCTTGGCTTCAAGAGGAAGAGCACAAGCAATCTTTTCATGCCAATCTCTGAACGTGAGAAAGAAAGTAGAAGTGTGACATCACCCCAGCCAGGAATGATCAGGAAGCAGTGCAGTTAATACTGCTTAGGAATTCTTATTGTTGAAAGTGTTTATGATTAAAAAAAAAAAAAAAGAGTCACACACATGGTTAGAGTTGATCTTTTTCAGAATAGTAAATAACAGATGTTTATTTATCCCTTTCTGGACATCTGTTTAACAACTTTGGACATGATGAATACAAAGAAATGAGAGCATATGCCGGCATCATGCTGTATTTTTTTTTTAACGTTAGAAATGGTGGTTTTTTTGTGTGTGTTTTTTGTGGAAAAGGTTTTTTCTTTTTAAAAAAAAAATTTTTAAGTTGTCAAGTCATTGTTTTAAGTATGGCAAAAAATGGTTATCATTTTCATGCATTGGTATTTTTTCATGACGTTTGTCTCTTTTCTCTCTGCATACCCCTTCTAATTGATGCCACTCATGATGTCAAGTCTTACCTATTTCCTGACAATACTCAAATCTTTGACTTCAGGCTAACACCATGTCTCCCAGCTTCATACACTTAGTTCAGCAATCTACTAGACTTTTCCATATGGGTATGCCATAGGAAACTGAGACTGAAATTCATGTCCAACCCAGTGCTCCCTGCCTTCCACTGTGGACCTTCTCTTCTGATGTCTGCTCAGCACCGTGGCCAATCCCACATCGACACTTATGAGATCAATGACTCCTTCTGCCCCTCTTTTCATCTCACCAGTTGCTAAATTCAATTAACTCGCCTTCCTTCATAACCTCACCAATGAGCCCCTTCATTCTCCTTGCCTTCACTCTAGTGAAGACTCATATCTTTACAATCCTTCAATGGCTTCTCTTTGCCTCCAGGGTGAAGTTCAAGCTCCTTGACACCATCTGGCCTCTGCTGCATTCTCCTGCCACACTTCTGACCAGTCCTCTATCCAGTTTCTGTGCCCCTACATGTCTGGTCCAGGGACAGTGTCAGGGACAAGCCATACTCTCTTGTCCCTCCCTAGCTTTGTCTCTCTTTCCATCAAGAATGCCATCAAGGCTTGGATTAGAAATTTGAGGAAGTCTTGCCACTCTGGATTAGCTACCAGTCCTTTGTGTTTCCATTGAGCTCTGTACAGTCCTCCAGCATGGTTTTTAGATGCTATTTTCCATTCCTCTTTGAATTAGACTGGTTTCTCTCTTAGCTTTGATGTCAGAGACCAAGACATAGTAAGTTTTTTTGTCCATAACAGCAATATAGTGCCTGGAACATAGTAGGCATTCAAAAATAGTGAAGCAATTGATTTTTCTGTAATTAATTCAGGCTTGTAAGCATTCCAAAGAGTACCATATTTATGCATGTTGTTAAATATTTTTCTAAGGAAAAAATATATTGGGTATTTAAATTTTACTTGTTATACTGAATTTTTAAGACAACTGACAGTATCCTTAAAAGGACAATTTTGCAGTTAAAGAGAAAGATACATTACTAGTTTTATCTGTGATCATATTTAGAGGGTCTAAATTGGATTCGGATTGGAGAGTCCGAGAGCTAAATTACCCAATTTTCTATGCATTCACTCACTCAGTCTCTCTCTCTCTCTCTCACTCTTGCGTTCTTCTTATTCCCACAGCAGCTATTTCAGTCCTGCACGATGCTACTCTAACACGTTTCTTTATCAGCTCCTTATCTTTCTCAATAGAGAACCTCGCCTACTTCTTCACTGAGAAATTGGAGACCTTCTTACAGGAAGTTCTTCAAATTGCTGCACCTACCATTAGAGGATAATTCATTTACACCATTTCATTTTTGTTTTGTTTTGTTTTTACCTTTCCTCCCATTCATTAGACAAATATTTATGAAGGGCCTTTTCTCAGCCAGGCACTGTGTTAAATAGTGCAGGCCTAATGTCTTCCAGACATATCCTCTCTATTCAATCTGTTTGCAGTCTAGTGAGAGATACTAATAAGTGAAAAGGCACTTACAGGTAAGAGCTACCGTGGGAATAAGAACTTGATCTTGAGGCCTGTGAGAGATGAAGTCATTGGAGGGATGTACTAGGCAAAGGAAGACGCATAAGCAGTGGCCCAAGGGATAATCTTTCCTCCAGCCTCTCAGATTCAATGTCCGCTCCTCAGATACTTCCCTGTACTTTGGCACTTGACACATGTTATTATTATCGTGTGTTCATTTTCCTTTCTTCCCTTATGCACTATGAGCTTTCTGAGAATGAGAACATTGTCTCATCTCTGTATCTACAATACCCAGACACATGCCTTGTTTGTATATATTGGAGATGCTCAATAAATATTTGGTGGATATTGAACATGACCATGTAAGAGGTAAACTATGTGTTGCTGTTGTGGGTTGCGTTGCATCCCCCAAAAAAGATATGTTGAAACCCTAGTTCCTAGTACCTGTGAATGTGACTGTATTTGGGAATAGTCTTTGCAGATGTCATCAAGTTAAGATGAGGTCATACTTGATTAGTGTGGGTCCTAATGTGATATGACTGGTGTCCTTATAAAAAGAGAAGAGACACAGAGACACATAGAGACCATCATGTCTCAATGGAGGCAGAGGTTGGAATGATACATCTATAAGCCAAAAAGTGCCAAGGATTGCCGTCAGCACTAGAAACTAAGAGAAAGCTTTGGAATAGATTCTCCTTAGCATCTTCAGAGAGAGCATAGCCCTGCCGACACTGTGATTTCAGACTTCTAGCTTTCAAAACTATTTGTTTTCTGTTTTTGTAAGCCACCCAGATTGTGGTACTTGGTTATGGCAGCCATAGGAAACTAATATAGTTATTTTTTAATTTTTATCAAGAAACATTGTTGTCAAGCTGTAATTGGGAAATTAAAAAGCGGGGGCAAGTGGGAGAGAATAAAAATTTCAAATTTCCAGGTATAAAATGGATAAGTCATGGGGATGTAATATATAGCATAGGGAATATAGTCAATAGTATTGTGATAGTGTGGTATGGTGTCAGATTGTTGCTGAACTTACCATGGTGATCACTTCTTTGGGTATATAAATGTTGAATAACTATGATGTACACCTGAAACTAATATAATATCATATATTAACTATATTTTTAAAAAGCATTAAAATACATCGTTGTAGTTCCTGTTGTAATCCTTAGGAAGTCAAAATTATTGATGGGACCCCAAGCCAGGGGGCAAGTTGGGCTAGCAAGAAATGGATTAGTTCTTGCTTTGAAGGTAATTAGCATTTGGAGGATTTCTTTTTTAGGCTCACCTAGCTATGCGCTATATTTTTAGAGCTGTTATTTAATAACCTGGCAGGATCTGCTGTACTTATAAAAGAACCTACCATGGGTTACAGGACAATGGTCTCTGGCATTCGAATCTCACGGCCGATCTCTACAGCAGTGTATATAAGGTTAGTCAGTATCCACTGACTGCAAATCTGGGGCAGAAGAGGAAAGCATGTGTGAAGTGGGGAGCTGCGGGAAAACTGGAAGAGAGGGTGCAAACATTTCTAAATAAATCTCCCTGTGCTTGTGAGACCCTTGGGCCCCCAGACTTGCTGCCCTACCCCTTGTAGGTATGGGGTCCTCTACCCTGTCCTCTGGTTTCTCAGCAGAAGTGTTATCTGATTTGATACTCAGCATTTCTTTTACTGCTTGATGATTTTGCCTTGTAAAACTCACATTTGAACGTTCTGAATTTAAGTAAAACAATGGAAGAATAAATCTCTTTTAAAAAAGCTCCCAATTTATTCTACAATAAGATGTTCCTGGGTCATTGGCAAGGACAGGTGTTCCTGTAGCTTTTAAATTAAATGTGTGTGTGTGTGTATGTGTGTGTGTGTGTGTGTGTGTGTGTGTGTGTGTGTGTGTGTGTGTGAAAGTGAGAGAGAGAGAGAGAGAGAGAGAGAGAGAGAGAGAGAGAGAGAGGGAGGGAGAGAGGGAGGGAGAAAGAGAGGGGAAAACACTCTATAAAACTAAGGATACTCATCAATTTTGCTTCATTGAGGGACCTGAGCTGGGTGGAGGTAAGAGGGAAGCAACATTGTCCATTTGTTTGGAGGACTTGCTCTAAAAAGGAGATTGTCTGCTTCTCCCTCAGGTTTTGTATTGACGACATCTGTAGTGCTTACTGGGAGCATACAGTTATCTGGAAAACTCGGGCTGATGACAATAGTATTTGAAATGTTTCTGTAGGTCTGCTCCTAGGGAGACAGAAAAAAAAAATGTATGTTCCAAGGTACAAGTGCTTGTTGACTTTTCAAACTCTGCCAGTCCATGCTCTTTATCAGGGGACTCATTTGCTTGGCAATGCTGCCCTTCCTATCTATTTGACAAGCACATCAAAGGACAACCTTACGTCCTTTACTTTGTAGTTTAATTTTTTTTTTCCTCTTTAGTTTGCTATCTACTCTCAGAAACTGGAAAATAATTTCTTTTACTTTTTTTCTCTTTCTCATTGAAGCTGAAATTGATTTCTTTCTGAGCTTGTAAGAAAACAAAATTAAGCTGTCATTAATACAATTGCCTTTGCTGAGTAAAAATAAAAGACTAGTTTCCCTTCAGGCTTGCTGTGTCAGAGTAAAAGAGGATTTTGACCAGAGTGAGTACAAAATTTTATAATATCAATATAGAATAATTGTAGCCAATACAAGAAGTAATAGAATTGTTTATTTGGTGGCTGGGGGGTTGTGGGCGCTTTGTGTGCATTTGGGAAATTGGGAAGCTAAGAGACATTCTCAAATTCATCAGCTTCTCCAGAACTCTTCTCAAATGCTTATTGTCATGACAACCATGTCTTCATAAACCAAGGCCCTGAGTGTAATACAGATGGGGTTGGTAACAAGGTAGAGTTGCCATCTGCTTTGTTTTCTCTAAGGGACATTTTTTTCTTTTATCCCCAAGTCTAATCCTCATATCTGAAAGTCTTGACTTATTTTTCTTTGTGGAGTCAGATATAGTTGTGAGATTAATTCTTTTTCCTGACAAACTACTTCCTTATCTGTCATTGCATAACTTATTGTTAAAAGGAGGAAAAATGGGATAATTATGTTCATGTGAAAACAGGTTTATATAGTTTAATGACATTCCTCTATCTGCTTCACAAAGTCTGATATGAGGTGTGCTGTCATTCAATAGTACTGTCAAAAGTGAGGTCACAAAAAAGAGTAAGACAAGAATTACCTCAGGACACAGGTAAAATTGTCACTGCTTTTGAACATTGTATTGATATCTGTGCTTCCTGATGGTAGCTCTTCATGCAATCTGTCATAAACTCTTGTTTTTACTTTTGAACAAAAAGCAGCACAGCAGTTCTTTAGAAGACAACATTTTCCTGATACTAAATTTGGAGAGAAATTTCCCAAATAAATGGATGTTCACATGAGGGATGCAGCCCAGTGCCTTAACCTACCCCATTACTAAAGATGCAGTGACATATTCTTGCATTAACCTACTACAAAAACTCTGATCTAATTTTATTTTATTTTATTTTTTTAACGATTTTTATTGGGGAATTGGGGGAGGGGAACAGCGTTGGGGAACCGGGGAAGAGGAACACACAAGTTGCTGTTCTTTTTGTTCTTCAGTCTAGTTGTGGAGGACATTGCTTCACTGGTCCATTTTGGCATCATCATGGTATCATCATTCTTGGGTGAGGCATATCGGTCGCCTGCCTCTAGACTGCCGCTCACAGCGGCTATTGGCAGCTCGCTCCGGCTGCCACCTGTTCACGCTGGCTGCCGCCCACTCACTGTAGCCTATGGCAGCCCACTGCAGCAGGGGCTGCAGCTATGCCATCCCCAGAGACTCCCAGCAGCCCAGCTCCAGGTGGAGCTGTTGTTCACAATCTTAGCTGTAGAGGGCAGTGTCACTGGCCCTCATATGTGGGATCCAAACAGGGACTGCTGGCATCCCAAGCCACCTCTTAACCAATGCACCACTCAGCTGGCCCTGAGGTGTAACTTTATTTTATTTTATTTTTTTGAGTGCAGTGTCACTGGCCCTCATATGTGGGACCCGAACCGGGGCCGCTGGCTTCCCAAACCAGCGCTTAACCACCACGCCGCTCGGCTGACCCAAGGTCTAATTTTATTTATTTATTTATTTATTTAAATATATATATATATATATATATATATATATATATATATATATATATAATTAGTTTCAGGTGTACGACACAATGCAATAGTTATACTCTTTATCCCCCAAAGTGACAACCCCCTCCCCCAGTTCGCCACCCCACTCCCCCCCATATCATACATATCTATTACAATTCCTTTGACTCCCTTCCACAGTATACTCCACATCCCGTGACTATCTATATATTCAGTTACACTTGGCATACAATATTATACAACATCAGCTTCAGGTGTACAGTGCAGTGATCTAGCCTCTACTCCATCCAAAACTTTTACAACATTATTATATTCCCCGAACTGTGTTTCATATCCCTGTGGCAATATTGTAGTTGTCTATTTATGCTGTCTAATCCCTTCCCCTTCCCCCTTATCCCCATCCTCCTCCCAACTAGCAACCCTCGGTTTTTCCTCTATATCTATGAGTCTGTTTACTTTGCTCGTTCATTCAGTTTTTCAGATTCCACATGTAAGTGAGATCATATGGTACTTGTCTTTCTCCGACTGACTTATTTCACTTAACATAATAGTCTCTTCACAACATTATCAATTACATTTCCAGAACTGCCCTTATATCCCTGCAGCAACATTGTAGTCAACCACCTACACTGTCCAAAAACTTCCCCCTCTCCCTCATCCCCACTCCCTCCCAGCCAGCTACCATCAGTTTTTCCTTTATATCTGCTTGATATGACTTCAATCTTCTTAAACTTACTGAGACTTGTTTTGTGGCCTAACGTGGTCTATCTTGGAAACTGTCCCATGCATACTTGAGAAGAATGTATATTCTGTTTTTTCAGGGTGAAATGCTCTAAAAATATCAACGAAGTCCAGCTGGTCTAAAGTGTCATTTAAGGCCCCTCTTTCTGTGTTGATTTTATGTCTAAAGAGTCTGTCCATTGGTGACAATGGGGTGTTGAAGTCCCCTACTATGATAGTGTTATTGTTGATTTCTGTCCTTATGACTGTCGAAATCTGTTATATGTAATTAGGAGTTCCTATGTTGGGTTGCATAGATGTTTATTAGGGATATCGTGCCCTTCTTTGTCTTTTAAAGTCTATTTTGTCCAAAACAGGTATTGGTACTCCAGCTTTTTTTTCTCTCATTTCCATTTGCTTGAAATATCTTATTCCATCTGTAAACAGCATCTATGTGTGTCCTATTTTCTTATCCACTCAGCCACTCTCTGTCTTTTGATTAGAGCATTTAGGCCATTCACATTTAAAATGATTATTGATAGGTGCGTATGTATTGCCATTTTGTTGTTTGTATTCCTGATCTTCATGGGTTAGCTTGTTTACCCCTTTCTTTTGTTTATAAAAGCCCTTTAACATTTCTTGCACTGCTGGCTTGGTGGTAATGAATTCCTTAAGCTTATTCTTTTCTGAGAAGCTCTTTATTTCTCCTTCAATTTTAAGTGATAGCTGTGCTGGGTAGAGCAATGTTGGTTGTACGCCTTTATTTTGTGTCACTTTGAATATCTCCTGCCACTCCCTTCTGGCCTGCAGAGTTTCTGTAGACAAGTCAGCTGTTAGTCTAACAGGAGTTCCTTTGTATGCAACCTGCTGTCTTTTTCTTGCAGCCTCTAGGATTCTGTCTCTGTCTTTGCCATTTTAACTATGATGTGTCTTGGTGTGGACCTGTTTGGGTTCAGCTTGTTTGGAACCCTCTGCACTTGCTGGGCATGTATGTTGATTTCCTTCACCAGGGTAGGGAAGTTTTCAGTCATTATTTTTTCAAATACATTCTCAACCCCTTGCTTCTTCTCTTCTTCTGGTATTCCTATGAGTTGAGGGTGGTTGCGCTTCACCTTGTCCCATAGGGCTTTTAAACTATTTTCATTGTTTTTTATTCTTTGGTCTTTTTGTTGTGCCAACTGTGTGATTTCTGCTATTTTGTCTGCCAAATCGCTGATCCACTCCTCTGCTTCATCTACTCTACTGGTGATTCCTTTTAGTGTGTTTTTCATTTCAGTTATTGTATTCTTTAGTTCTAACTGGTTGTTTTTTATGATTTCTCTATCCTTCCTTATGTCCTTACTAAGTTTGTTTGTTTTTGTTTTTGTTTTTTACTGTTTTTTGAGGGCAGTGTCACTGGCCCTCATATGTGGGACTGAACCAGGGCCGCTGGCTTCCCAAGCCAGTGCTTAACCACCGTGCCACTCAGCTGGCCCTAAGTTTGTTAAACATTCTTATCATCAGTGTTCTAAACTCTGTCTCTGAAAGGTTGGATCCCTCTGTTTCATTTCGTTCCATTTCTGGAGGTTTCTTCTGATTTTTTACTTGTGACATGTTTCTTTGTTTCCCCATTCTGGCTGTCGCTCTGGGATTGCTTTGATGTATTACATAGATCACCAGGAGAGCCCTGGCTGGATCACGCAGGCACACAGCTCACGGCCCAATACTCCCAGGAAAACTCCCAGTCTCGGCCTGTCCCAATCAGCCACTCGCAGATCAGGCTGAGCAGCCCGACAACCAATTACCAGCCTGGCAACTCTGCAAGCGCAGTGCGGAGAGTGGGGACCCAAGGCGGCTTGCACACTCCAGTGTCTCAGTGAGCAGCCTGTTGGAGCCGGAGCACGCCCCCCAGGTGTTCCCCTGGCAACGGAGCACAAGCTGGGCAGAGGGTGGGGATCCAAGTCCGCAGGTGCGCGCGCACGTACACACGCACTTCTGCGCCAATTCCACCAGACCAATGAGGTCTTGGACCTGATCCTCCGTGGGAGGGCCCAAGCCCGACAAAATGGCGCCCTCCCTACACCACTCGCTTGCAGGCTCCACTCCATGGGAACAACATATCAAAAACCTCCAGCCTTTGCACCAAAGGTGCTCAGTTCAGTCCGTCCCCGCAGGCTCCCGGGTCCAGCTCACACAACCACTCCCTCCACCAGGAACCAGGTAAGTGCTCACTGGTGAGCAAGCCCGGGCGCCGGCCCCACTGATTCTCCAGCCGCTCTTAGCCTCACCGAGCTGAGCAAAGAGAGTCCTCACTAATTTATTGCCGGCTATATTAGAACTCCTCTTCCCGGCAAAGGAACTCTGGGCTGGTGAGCCTGGTGTGCGGCCGGAGGGTCTCTCCCCAACCAGACAAGCTTCCCACGGCTGGGGCCTCCCTCACGGGGCTCGCCCTCTCTCATCTCCGCCCGTCCTACCAGATCCGATGTGGCCTCCTCTTTAAGTTCTTCGTTTAGTGGTTCTGTTCATCTAGTGTTCCGGGGACCTCCAGGGTTGAATGCTATATAATTTGTCTGTAATTTTGGTGTGATCCTGGGAGGTATTTAGCACAGCATCTGTCTATTGCGCCATTTTACCGGAAGTCCCCAAGGTCTAATTTTAAAGGAAGCTATTCAGCATTTCACAAGTTCACATATGCTGTGGTCAGAATTAAGATCTATCCAGCCTTTGAATAATCAGAAGATAAATATCTAACCCTTTAAAAGGGTATGGTAAACAAATCACTGAATAAAAGTTAAGGGAAATATCTCATGGAGTTCATATTTAAAGTCATGAATAAGTTTTCTTCTTTGTATTGTAATTATCTTACATATGCTACAGTCTGTAATTCCAAACCTTAAAATCTTGAGGTGCTTCTCTCACATAGCTCCAGTTCTGTTTCTAATCAGAGAAGTTGTATAATTATCTCTGTAAATCAGAGGGAATTCATGTCCACTGATTCTTTTTATGTGCTATATGTTGATGTGTAAACATAATTAATGCTGATGGGTTAGTGAAATATAACTGCGATATATCATGCACCACCAACACAGACCTAGAAGCATATAAGGTGATTATACAATAAATGTGCACTGATGTCCAGAGCAGGGAAAACCTGCTTGGAAATTTTTTGAAGCGAAGTCTGGATACACTTCTATTTTTCACAGGAACATTATAAGGAGTGTGGTTCTCTGAATGTAGTTCTGGTCTGGGAGTTAAAACCAAGCAATGGCTGAGCAAACTTGAAACTAGTTTTGTCTTTGGACTTCTTTCCGCAATGAGTGGTATGCAGTGAG
Source organism: Aselliscus stoliczkanus (assembly GCA_033961575.1). Lineage (NCBI taxonomy): Eukaryota > Metazoa > Chordata > Mammalia > Chiroptera > Hipposideridae > Aselliscus > Aselliscus stoliczkanus. The sequence goes on from CM066733.1 coordinate 145,781,201, forward strand.
TAGGCCATACATCGTACCAAAGACCTTTTCTGAGGAATGACAGTCTTCTGCATTTAATTTATACCTTACATGTACATTATAAAAGACGTCCAGAAAATACCTCAGGTCTTTCCAAGAAACTCTATTGGTTTTTCTCTTTCATTTATATAAATGAAATGGGGAAGAAATGCAATTGCCGCAAACAATACTGTTAGTTTTTATTTTGGATGTGCCATAGAAACACCACCTTTGAAGCTGTATAGTTAAAAACAATACTCAGAGTAAGATATGTTAAGCACTGCTGCATTGCTCTGAAGTAATTGGCAATGGTACCATAAATGTCTTCATGATATTATGTCAAACAAAACATGGCACCCTGGTCAGGCTGCATAGTCAAGTTTGCAAAGCTTGAAGATATATGTATAGGTATCATGACTTTCATCATCTGTAATTGTTTCAGTATATGGTCATCTTACTAACGGGTATTTGGAGTATGCGACATTAATTTTTAAAAGCAGCACCTTTGTTTATTTTAAAACCTCTAGACTGAATTCATCAATCTTCATTCATATTCATTGGGTGTTCCCTATGCTAAATGGGACATAGTTTTAAAGCAGTTAATTTGTCGCATTCATCACTTCCCTTCCCACTGGCTTTTATTGCTTAGCATTTGTCTGGAGAACACAGCTTTATTTCCCAAGGCAGGTAGTCACCACCGGGCAAGTTTTGTTCTCTCTCTTCCGAGGCAGATAAGCAGCAACAAACACATTGTGAAGATCTGCTGAGTTCCGTAGAAAACCATTGACCACTTATCCTGCGGGTGCAGGGATACAACTGCATTCTGGGTTCGCTAAACATCTTGAAGTGCTTTGAGTGTAATAAACCCTGAGCGTGCTTTTCTTTCTCATTTCTTCACGTATGTATTTTAGGAGAAATACAATCCACATGCTCTGTTCCCTCCACTTTTAAATCATGAAAATGTTGTTTTGTAAGAGCTGTTTGATGTCCAGGAAGCCTTTTATCCTTTTATTAGGTTATTTTTATGTGTGAATAAAAAAGAAAACAGTAAACAGAAAGCACAACATCACATCATGACTTAGGGCAAACACAAAGTGTGTGACTTAAGTGTGAATTTCTAAATTGAAAATATTTTGAAACCCAACATTTCTCTGGGTGCTTTGCAAAAGTTGTGTGGCCTTCTATTGGGCTGAAGCTATAGGTCTGTGGAGATGAATTGGGGACAATAACTAATGTGCATTGAATAGTGACTGTCACTCTGGGACATCTGCTGACTGCTTAATTTTTACAATGACCCTAAGTGGTAGGTCAGTCCATCTACATTTTGTAGATGGGAAGGGCTTTCAGATATCTTATGTAACTGGCCATCATCTATTTGACTTTTTGGTTCATGCTCTTTTTATTACTTCCATCCTCCTTATTCTATTGGTGGAGGTGTGGGTGGTGTGCCCTCCAGATGATCAGAAAGTTCTATCTTGGAAAGTAACTTGGAAATATCTAGTAATCAGGCCTGAGGATGTGGGCTATTCGAGCCTCAAGAAAGCATCAGCTTGGTGGTAGGGCAAGATAGACATATAGTATGGTGGTTGCTTAAGAGCTTTGGTTAGGTGGCATTATGCGAGAAGGGAGCCTGCACACACTTCTCTTTATTATAGCAGAGGAAAGCCAGAACGCACAGAGGGATGGTGAGCAGGGCAGGCTGGGGAGGACATCTACGCTCTTGTATTGTGACTCACTTCTAAGCAAGTGATACTGGAGGACCATTTATTTTATTTTGTAACAGTGGTACATAATTGGTAAGAATAGTACATGATATTATTTATTTAAATAGATTAAACTCAAAGAATATTTCAATGCTTATATGTTATTGGAGACACCTTAAAGTATTATAGAATGGAAATCATAGGTTTAATGGGTCTGTCTATAATGCGACTGCATGCATGTAAAAGAGAATCTAAGATTTTATTTGGAGGGGTAAAGGTCATATTCAACTATACACCATAGGGTACATGTTCCAGAGTATGGCATTAAGTTCATATTTTCTGGAGAAAAAGGAAACATTTAAAAATGGAGGACAAGAAGATTGCTTAGCATTTGAACTAGGTTCTGGGTTCTTCTGACATGATCTGTTCTATAGGCTTCCTCCCAGAAATTCTGTTTGGTTCAGCTTGAAGCTGACACTATGCTATAATCTCATCTTCCTCCCTCCCTCCTTCTCTACCTCCTTTCTTTTCTTTTCTTTTCTTTTCTTTTCTTTTCTTTTCTTTCTTTCTTTCTCTTTCTCTCTTTCTCTTTTTCTCTTTCTTTGTTTCTCTCTCTCCTTCCTTCCTTCCTTCCTTCCTTCCTTCCTTCCTTCCTTCCTTCCTTTTCCTTTCCAATCAAGAGCTGAATTATTTAAATCTTCCATCGAGTTAAGGCAATACAGAATAAATGCAATGGGCAATTTCATAACTGACATTTTGGAGAACATTGGGGTCATCATATGACAGATGATTAATTTTTTTGAAGGTCAAGAAACTAATTTTTTTTTTCCAGTGGATTTACTAAGGGAACCAACTACCTGGCTCCTAGCTTTGTAGACAGCACTCCCTGGGAAAAGTTGCTTTTTTGTTTTACAGGATTTCTACTTTGCATCTCTGGAGATTGTATCCCATGAAATGTCATTACTGTAGCACTTATTTTTTCTCATGCTTTTACTGAAGAGCTACTTTCCTTTATCTATTACTCCACAGCAGTGCAGAACTTTACACACTTTGATATTATAGTAGTCACTATGCCTGGAATCTCTGTACACTTTTCAATATCATTTCTAAGAGCCTTGCTAAACCCAGGAAGAGAGAATGAGGCTTTAAGGATCTCCTCTGTGCCAAGGCAAATTGAGCAATTTGTATGACAGTCCCTAGCAGACTGGTGAGGAGGGCTTAGGGTCTCGTGGGGCCCAAGAGAGGAGGGAAGACATGCCATGAACTCCTTTCATAGTCAAAGCTTAGTTAAAAATCATGGAGGAAAAACAGTTACTATATAATGGAAGAAAGAAGGAGAAATATCTTTCCTTTGTGATGAGGCTGAAAATAATGAAGGGTTGTATGTACAGGGAGAGTCTTTTTCTATGAAAGATTTCCACCTCATTTTCATTAGATACCTACTCATGCAGGTGGTGGGGAGTAGGATTTTAGGCATTTCTGTCTGTTTCCAGTATATTCTATCTCTAGATCTTCTATTATTAGTCCTATGAAGGTAGACTGGAGAAAAAGACCCATGTTCACTTTCATTTAAAATTTTATTTTATAAAATAGGATTTCCTTGCATCTGATTTCATTTGTTTTCTATTGCTACAGCTTTTTAGGTATGTGATCTGTCCCACTGGTGTGTTTTCCACGGGCCCACTTGTCACTGTTACTCAGATGGGAGTCCCCAGTTGATGGGGGGCTGAGTTACCTCTCACTGTGTCACCTGTCACTGATGCTTCCATTCATATACCATACATGCTGCTAGCTCCCATCTTCATATTGGCAACACTTTCAAGTGTGTTCAAGAAAGGCTTTGGTGAATGCTTCTAAGTTACAGCAGATCCAGTTGAAATTGCATCCAAGATCATTCTTTCTGTTTATAAAGAAAATAAGTCAGGATATTGAAACTTGATGTCGACAGTTAGCACAGTATAGTTTTGTTTGGGATTTGGTGCATTATTTTTCTCCAATTAGTTATGAATTGAGATTATTAATGGACATTTATTCCACACTGAAAGCACATTTAACTTTTATGTGGTTAAAATAATAATGAGATCAATATATTGGAAGAAAGGAGACACTCCATCTAATCACTAACCTCAGTAACCCTTACATTCATTTGATTGACAGTCTTCTTTGCACACTCCCCATGATTCTGCCCCAGGAATTTGCAGAGGATACTGTGTAAGTGATACAATAACCCTTGTCTGCAAGCTATATGCACAGATGGGAAAGATAATTAGACTCTTTCTTTTTGAGAGATCTGCATCATTTCAACCCAGCAATTCTGCTGGATTCAGACTGAAAGCTATTAGTAACAGACATACTTCAGACAGATTTCGTAATCACTAGACTTGTGTGGTGCAAACAGTTATGGTGAGCTTTGCAGGCTCCTGAAAGCTCACTAAAACCGTCAGACTTAAATGACACTCAAGTTTTGAAGTGAGAATTACAAAGTATGATTCACTTTAATACTTAAGATTGCCACTAGAAAGTGCTTATTTGGTTTTCCAAAATCAATTGGTCATAATTCCAGCTACCATTCTCCCAAGAGATGCCCCTAATCTCAACCTGTGTGATTATTTGAGGTTTATGAAGGTTACTGAATGACATGGTGTAGGGTTCACTATGATGATGTTATCACATGATTACATTTTTTTCCCTACATAAAACAGTGAATTTCATTCATGGAAGAAAAGACCTTGGGGCCAGCCAAGTGGCTTGTTGGTTCAGAGTTGACTTTGGAGCATGACCTCTGAGCAGCAAGGCTCTGGTTCGGGTCCCACATGGGCCAGTAATGCTGCACCCTCTATAGCTAGGATGGTGAACAACTGCTCAACCTGGAGCTGGGCTGCTGTGAGTTGCCAGTGACGGCGTAGGCTGCAGTGGGGGCTGGCCGGCAGCTAGCATGCACTTTCGTGAGCTGCCGTGAGCCACCGTGAGTGGCCATCCAATGGCTGGTGAGCAACTGCCTCACTGGGAAGAGCATAATGATAATACAAACCTGGGCCAGTGAAGCCATGTCCTCCACAACTAGACTGAAGAACAAAAGGATAGCAACTTCTCTGTTCCCCTCCCGCAATTCCCCAATAAAATCTTTAAAAAAAAAATAGGAAAGACCTCATTTTTGAATGTTAACATTTTTGAAAGTGAATTTAATTTACAGGGTAAATTTACATTGCTATTATGAGACTTCACTCAAAAAATTCAGGTGAAATCAGAGAATTCAAACTTCTCTGAGAGCTTTCCTTAGAAGTACTGTGCACTGGAGTGGTTTATCCAATGAGGCATTGGGTGCTGAGCAAGAGGGGCTTCGGCTGCCTGGCAGTGCTTCTTCCAGAGCGAGGATAGTCCATTTTGACCCAATGAGCTCAAGAGGCAAATCACTGCAAGTTGTAGAGATACACGCTCCTTTTGCTCTCGAGAAGCAAATTGCTGTGTTTTTTTTAAATTTTATAATTGTTCTATTTTATTATTAGTTGTTGCTAATCTCTTACTATGCCAAATTTATAAATTCAGCTTTATTGTAGGTATGTATGTACCTACAATAAAATGGGGTTCCTAGAGAGAGGGAAAAAACATGGTATACATAGGGGTTAGTACCTTCTTGGATAAGGGAAGACTACTGTATTCCTCTTTATAGTCATCATGAATAGATATTTGATAAATTAATAAATAAAAGCATACCCCCACAACACATACATCTTCCCAAGTCTATAGGTATTAGTGAACAATGGGATTGCAAATGGAGAGTTATAAGTTATAAAAGGAGATAAGGGGACCCAATCAGAAGACATGGGTTTGAAATGATAAATCATTTGGCCCAAAGGCAACTTTGTATATTGACCTATCACTGATATCAAAAAGCGGTGCACAACCTACTCTTAGAAGCCAATGTATTAGTAGTTGGAAATTCTTTTCTGCTTCACAAAAGATGACTCATCTTCCAATCACTGTTTTGTAATCCTTTAGTTTTTTGTTTGTTTGTTTGTTTTTTATGAACAAAGCTGACCACTTTCTCTCCAGTTACAAGCCCTGCTTTATGTGAGCAAAACCCACTCTTTTCAACGGGAAGACACTAGCTCCATTGAGGCTTTGAAATGGCTGAGTGATGGAGCAGAAAGTGCAATAAATTTGGATTTTAAAAAACCAGAAATTGATAGAACCTTGATAGATGCTTCTAATGAGTCCATAGTCTAGCAGGATTTATAGGTACATGTATAATGAATGAGAATGTAAGATAATGATCTGTGTGAAGCACATGGAAAGATGCTCAACATCATGAGTCAGTAGGGAAATGCAAATTAAAACCACAGTGTCAGTGTGATGCTTCTGTATACGTACTAGAATGTCTAAAGTTGAAAAAAAAATGACTATACCAAGTATTGCTGAGGATGTGGAGCAACTGGTACTCTTATCTATTGTTGGTGGGAATGTAATCCAAACAATCATTTTTGAAAACAGTTTGGCAGTTTTTTAAAATGTTACACATACATCTACCATATGATCCAGCCATTTTAATCTTAGATGTTTACCCAAGAGACTTGAAAGTCTATGTCTATATAAAAAGTTGTACATAGACTGTTCATAACAGCTTTATTTGTAATAGCCCCAAAATTGAAACAACCCAAATGTCCAATGAAAGGATAGTCAAGGTGTATTTATTTGTGCATATATCCGTACAATGGAATGCCACCGAGCAATTTAAAGAATCAACTACTGATCCATGCTACAACATAGAAAAGTCTCAAAGTAATTATGCTGAGTTAAAGAAGTGAGGTGAAAAGTTGAGAGACTCTTGGGAATGAGTTAATACGGTAACAGTGGAAATATAGGAAGGAGAAGAAGGGTTTTAGCATTACTTCAAAAATAGAATGGATGAGGCTTGGTTATGCATGATGGTTAGATGGGGCATGGACTCTTGAGTCTCTCGTGCTCGTATTATATATGTTTCTCCATGTGGATCATCCACTCTTTGGTGGTAAGTGTTATGTGAAAGCTGGCACTGAAGTATGTAAGAAATGATGAGTTAATTGTTTAATGCTGATCCTGTGATAACTCCAAGACCCTCCAAAAGAAACATCCAGTCGGCAAGCTCTCAAATCTTGACTGCTTAAGGAAAACCAATTTGTTTTGTCTTTTTAATAAGAACAACTATAAATAGTTAATAAAAGTGTAATATTAGTGAGAGAAAATGAAGAAGAAGACAAAGAAAAATGGGGTTCCTAGAGAGAGTCTCATGGATAAGAGAGAACAAAGGGTTGAAGGCAGAGAGAGGGTAAAGAAAGAAATGGACTCCTGATTGGATACTTCAGGGAGAAAGAACAGGGAACTGCTTTGGAAAGCAGCAAACTTCATGAACATCTTGTTAATTTAATCCATCTGTCATTCTGGCAGATATTAATTTGTGTGGTTGGATTTATTTGGTCTGTTGATCCAAAGTTTATAATTAATTGCAGCTCATAAGAGACAGTCTCAATTGTGGTCAAGGGCACAGCTTCCGGAGATTGTATTCCCATCTCTGACCTTAACAACCACAGAAGCTCTCTGAACATCTGTTTCCTTACCTGTAAATGGTATCCCTATTAGTCCCTACCACTTAGAAATACTGTATTAATAAAACAATGAAAAGAAATTGGGTACAGAGAGCCCTTAGCATTGCTTCTAACCCATAGTAAAGGCTCAGTAAATTGCTCGTCTTCTTCTCCTCATTATTATTATAGCTATTATTATTAGGTACCACCATATTATCAGGTCAGTGATGATCAGAAAAGACTTTAATCTCCCAATAAGCCATTCGAAAACAAGGGCACATTTTAGTGTTTATTACCAGAAGTTATCATAATGTCACTCATTCTTCTCTAAGTGATTGATTTACACATGCTATTTCATTAGGATTTTTTGATACAGTGTGAAAAAAGAAGCATGGCTTAGTGATGAAGCAAAGAAATAGAAATTTGGTGACTTTGGTCCCACTTGTGCTCTAATTCCTATTTGGTTTAAGGCAAGTAATTTAAATTTCTTGACCTTTAGTATCCTCAACTGAAACAGAAATGAATATTAGTTGTCACATAGGGCTATTAGAAATGCCTAAGTAAAAAAAAATACAAGTTTTAACACTATTAAAGCACAGAACTTTCTAGAAAGCTAAGTGGGATGCATAAGTTAGTAGAGTACTGCAGATGAGACACTAAGGTGCCAAGAACTTCATGCCACTTTGAAGTTCATTGATATAGCTAGGTTTAAAAATAGCTACTATCAGATGCTTCTACTACACGTTAATAGAAAATAGACCCTACCAGTTCAAATCCCTGGTTGCATTTCTTTCACTGGTAATGACTACGTTTTATTTTCAGTCAGAGAGTTTTTCTTGTCTTGTTTCAGGCTTTGTGGATCTAAACCTCCATGACCAGGTCCACCTTCTGGAGTGTGCCTGGATGGAGATCCTCATGATTGGGCTCGTCTGGCGCTCCATGGAGCACCCCGGCAAGCTCCTCTTTGCTCCCAACTTGCTCCTGGACAGGTGAGTGACCTGGCTGTAGGCTGGACGATGCACATCCTTTATAATCCCCAGTTTATTCCCAAAGCTCTTTTATTCAGCACTCCATGAAGGTGCCAAGAACTTTATCAGGTATGGTCACTCTCCAAATGAGTGAATTTGGGTGATGGAGGCCAGTTGAGTTCACAGAAGTCTACAAATAACTTTCTACTAGACATCTCTGCAGGTTAGGTCTAATATTTCTGAAATATGTATGTATCCACATGTGTGTGCTTATACCATGTCCAGCATTTTCATGGTGAGAATACCTAGAGCCTGTTCATATGTATATAAGTATGTATATATACATACGTATACGTGTGGGTATTTATAAGACTAGAGAAGAAATGATGAATAACCTCCCTTTAATTAAAAAAATTTTTTTTGGTTGGCGTATGTACCTGCAAGCCGCAATAGCCTTGGCATTTTCCTTCTCTCATTTTTCCATCAATAAATGAGGAAATTTGACCAGGGCTCTGAAGGCCACTTCCAGTTCTATGAAATCATAAAAATCACTTGCTTATTTTAGATAATGAAGATTTCACTTTTCAAATGTGCTACCTTATTTACCACCTTCTATTAGGGCTCACTGGGAACATGAGTCCCATTGTTCTTCCTTTTTCAGTCATGACTTAGACATTATTTAACAGCAGCTACCACGGACGGCATCCCCACACCCTATCTGCTATACTAAATGCTTCACAGACATGATCTCATTTAATTATCACAGCTTACCATTCAGATTTTACCAGAAAAGGAGCAAGTTTCAGAGACATCCTGCTACTTGCAAAAAGCATCAAGCTAGCTCACGTTGGAGCCAGGATTGGAATTCAAGAGCTGTTTGGCTCTGACATACGCATATTGCCTCCTGTCCTGTGGACACACTCTCCACTCTTTTCTGTTCAGTGAGGCGTCCTTTCATTTGGTGCTGCAGCCCTTTGTTTCCAGGCATACCATGTCTTTGTGGTATTACAATCGGAATGGGAAAGGACCACCTTCTCATTGTTTCCCGCTCACCCATTTTGCATCTGCTCAGTAGTCGATGGCTGCCTGGCTGGCCACTGCACATCATTGCATGTTCCGTCGTATCAGAGAGCCACACTACCTGCCTAGCTCCTGGCCTGCCCTGGGCTTCCATACACCTGCAAGTCTCCTGGAGCAGAGTGATGGCAAAATTTATTGAAGCACTGGAGAATGGTACAAGTATCCGCTCCTGTTTTGTCATTGTGCATTTGCTATAGCTTTAGAAAAACAGTGATGCTGTTCAAAAGGCAGATTTTGCTGTCCATGGAATTGTATTTCCAATCATAGTTTCACAAAATCACTGAGGATGGCCACGAGTCTTGTTCCTTGGAAATGCCCTTATACTGTATTCTGTCAGCCTTTTAGAGGATGTCTGTACAGTCCTCCCTTCCTCTCCTCCTCTCCTCTCTCCTCGTCTTCCCTCCCTGCCCCTCCCCTCCCTTCCTTTCCCTTCCCTTCCTTTCCTTTCTTTGGTCTTGTCATTTTTTTTCCCTTCCATATCTTTTCTCCTCTGTTTTCCTTTGCTTTCCTCTTTTATTCTTCTCTTTACACCTGTCTCCTCCTGCTCTTCTTCTTCTTTTTAAAAATTCCTCCTGTGTTATAGTAGTGTGGTTCCATGACCAAGTTATGACAAATTGGCAAATGCAAATCTGGACCACATCCATGTTTGCCTGCTTCACATTAGAATGTGTCTTTAATGTTTAGGGTTTTGTACATTCATAACTGAACTGATCTGCTTCATGGTTTGCCATCTCATCCATATCTATCTTCTTGGGTACATACTTTCTGAGAACAGTCATCAAGTTATTGCATTTTAATATGAATGGGTTTGTGATGTTACCTCACCTCAATGAACTTGTTTTGCCAATGAGGTGACATTGCCTAGGATTTCATCAGCCACCTGTTTCTCTTTCTTCTCCACAAAATCTTGCTTGGTTAATTTCCTCCCATATCTTTCACTGCAGAATGAGTGAGTAAAAGTTCCCATCTCTCTCCATTTGTGCTTTCTAAAACTCCAGATTTAAAGTTCCTACTTCCTCTAGACTAGGATTCCTCGACTTCTGCACTATTGACATTGTTGGTTGGGTCATTCCGTCTTGGGAGGGACTGTCCTGTACATTTTAGGATGTTTAGCAGCATCCCTGGACCCTACCTTCTAGATACTCATACACCCCCCCCTCCCTAGTGGTGGCAACCCAGAATGTCTCCAGACATTTTAAAATGTCCCCTGTGTGTAGTGGGAGGGAAGGTGCTGAACTGTCTGTGGTTGACAACAACTCCTCGAAGACTCCAAATTCCTCACTGAATACATCATCTTCCTTATTAAGTTTGTTTCTTTTCCTTCTTCTCTATGTTAGTGACACAGACATTCACCCAGACACTGAAGCTGTAAAGTTTAAATTAACTGTGGATTGCACTCTCCCCCGCATCTCCCACCCACCAGATTATACAGTTGACTCTCAAGTCATTTCTGAACTGTTTCTGAACTCTATACATCCCTGTCTCCATTCCTCTGCCCTAGCACAGGCTTTTGGTGTTCCTTCCCCAGATTATTGTCTCTCTTTCCTGGCTGTCACCCTTCTTTCCTTCAGTCAGTTCCCCACAGTGCTGCCAGAGACTTCTTTCTAGGCTGTGATTGTGCTGCTTTCTGATTTAGTTTTCATTGGCTCTCTCCATTCTTTAGAAGGTCCTATCTAGACTTCTTATCTTGAGAATTGTGAATCCCTATTCAGGCAAGTGTCACAAAGACAAATATCAGCAGAGCTGGTCAAATGTAAATGATTGAAGAAGTCCAGTGAGTCCAAAAGGGTGTTCTGGGATTAGGTGAACCTGGGGAGCTCTTTGTCCAGGCTCAGAATACCTGGATGCTGAATTCAGCCTGTGCGCCATGAACATAATTTTATACGGCAAGTGTTTCTTCCATGGCTACTGAAAAACCCCCTCCTTTTAGGATTCTTTTTCTGAATCTGATCCATTCTTTTAAGGCTCAATTCAGATGTCACACTTCCATACAGTCTTTCTTCAAACTCTCTCCTCTTTAGACGGAAAGGAACCTTTCCTTTGTCTAAGTTCTCATTGTGTTTGGTTTGTAATTCTTAGTCTTGTTCTGCCATAAGTGAGTTATAATTGTATGTCTTATCTTCCTCACCAGCCCATAATCTCCTTGTGGGCAAGAACCACATCTTATTCATCTTTTTGTCACTTCTAATATACAAAATCTTTGGTGATTCCCAATAAATGTTTGTTAATTGCACTGGCCAAAGTCACTTGGGTGATTTGTGACCATCAGGAAAATCCCCATCTTCTGATAGTAATTTCAGCTGTCCTTGTGACCCAACTTACTCACTTCTCGTTTATTACTGCTCATCACTTTCTGGATTGTCCCTTACAGAATTTTCAGAAAGTAATATACATCTGTTTTGGAAAGATTTTTTTCAGTTACTAAATGCGTTAGGCTTATGCTTATACTCTACAACCCTGTTATGCAACTTTTACATTCCAAATGGGGATAAGCATAAGATCTTACCATTTTTCCATAACAAGACCCACTATAGAGTACAATCCTCAATATCTTAATACATGTAAGTACACTTAGGTACATGTTAATGATTAGAAAAGTATATAAACAAATGTGAATTATATAAATAGTAAAAATATATAAAAATATAATTGGTAATGTAAAATTTTCTACACTTTTCTAATTATTAACATGTACCTAAATATTATGAAATTTCAGATGATTAAATTACCCTCTTGGTGTTACAGGATAACTGCTTTTGATGACATTGACATATGCACAACAGTAAAAAATCTGATCAGGAGCCCGTTTCATATTTTATATATCTGGAAGGTGGCTTTTGAGTGATAACTGAGAACATTGTTTATGTTTTTGCCTCACAGGCTGGCAGCTCCTATGATAACATTCAGCTCTCTGATTAGCCTAAGTCACCCTGATCTGTCTGTTGCTTTTCCCCATCATATTGTACATAGGAAACACTTCTTTTTGGTAATAAAATGTAAAAATCTATAAGTTTCAAAGCTAAATGTTTGATTGAGACCTGATAAGCAGAAGAAGAGTGTTAGTGTTATCATTTTTATTTTATCTTGGGCTTAGTGGCACTACCTTTGAAAAGTCAGCTACCTCCATAGGCTGTTTACACCTCCATAGAAATAGGGAGAATAGAAACTCAGAGGTCAAGCAGTCCCATGGATTACCAGTGTTGCTACCTGGAGACAGGGGTTTGTCTCTGCTTAATTATAATGATGTACTATTCTCACAAACCCTTGCAAATCCAGGCATTGGTACCTTCCAAGGCCATCAGGAAGATAGGATTTACCCCAGTCTATCCTTGTAATTACTCAAATGTTAGTACTGGCAGGTGGGGTTTAGTGATTATAGGAACATTAAAAACCTACTGGGTTGCCACCTCACCTTTGTGAGCACAGGACATATTTTTTTGTCTTGCATCCATTTAAAAAGAGTTATTGCCTGATTTACTCCCTGAGGACAACCATGATATCTTGATTCTGGTAGTGTATAACTTTCCAGGTAGTGATATACTTGAACGCTAACTTCATCCTTGCTGGGCTTAGCTTACCCACAATGCCCAGTTCTTCCCTGAATCCTACAGCAATGAGTTTCAAGCACTTAGTGAAAGCCAGGATATAAAGATTAAAAGGTATAAATAAAGAACCCAGTAATTTCTCTTAGTGTGTGTGTGTGTGTGTGTGTGTGTGTGTGTATTTTACAAGAGGAAAGTTAAAGATAATAAGAAGGCCTGTGAAAGTAATCAGGAAGTGGAGAAAACTCATGTTCCATTCTAGCACCTAATACTTTGGTGTGTTTTGGCTCCAGAAAACACAAAATATGTCCTCTGTGTCAACTCTAAATGCACCTCTTTGTTTAGTCCCGCTTGAGTGTTCATCCTGGAAAAATATAGACAAAAAACAGAAGCAAAAGTGTTCAACTTAGATAGTTCCTAATGGGGTCTCTCTTTTTGCAGGAGTAAAGTTTGCTATCACTGGAAGGCAAATGTGATATTAGAGAAAACTGTAAATTGCCTGTTCAATAAGACTATTCAGTTTTCAAGAGGCTGTCTAATTCTGTTTTGCAGGCACCATCCATGCTAACAAATTCTGAAAAATATTTGTGGATTTGTCAGTATAGCCAAAACACTCTCTTTTGACTCCGATTCCCTCTCAGAGAAAAAAAAAAAAAAAAGAATGAAAGAAACAACAAAAATGAAATTATTCATCCATTTGAAAAGCAGTGCTTAATTCAAGCCTAATATTCCCTCTTCGTAGCATCTGGCCAGAGGGTTGTTGATCTAACTCTTTCCTTTGCTCCCACATCAGGATGCTCTGCCTGTAGGAAGTAACACTGAACAATAGAAAGTTCTTTTACTTGTAGTCATGAAAGAGAAGTAAGTTATCTCCCTTAAGAGAGAAACACCCAAGGAACATTTTGCCTCTTCTACTAAATAGCAGACTGTTTTCAGGTGATACATTCATTTCAAATTGAAAAAAAAAAAGTCATTTTTCTGGAGGAAAGCATTCTCATTTTAGGTTATTTATCGTAAATATTTCAGGAAAGACAACAACAACAAAAAGCAAATAAAATAATGTTTCCAGCAATACTTTTACTGGCTTTTTTTTTTACTGACATTTTTTTCTTCCTGTGTAAATTGACTTTTTCTTCTGTGTAAAACTTGATGTAGATTCTTTGCAGATTTTTTTACTTGGAAGAGTAAAACAATAGAGTTTGGAAGTAAGTGGACGAATTCAGAATGTAATGCATCCAAAGATTTCTCGGGCATGAAGAAGGCTTCCTTTTATATTCCCTGTTCTGGTTGCTCCCCTTTGTAAAATGTGTGCTGCACTGAAGGGGGCACCTCAGTTGCTGGGGAAGCTGATGTGGGGGGAGGCAGTGGTCTTCCTACCACCAGTCAGTCCTGGGCAGGAGACAGTTTATTATTCCAGGAGCTTTGCTGGATTCTGTCCATAACTTTCCAGAAGGGCTTTGGTTTGCCCCATTCATATCTCAAGAACTTGGTTGATAACCTTTTTTTACTCTACATTATAAAATTGGATGAAAAAAGAATAGAAAGAAAGCCAACATTTGTTTAACCTCTTTAATGTATACAGTCATGTGCTGGACTCTCTTCTGTACTTTGTATATTTCATCCATTGTAGGAGAACACAAGTAGTAAAGTTTTACCAGTTTGTATTCTGACTCCGAATCCATTGATTCTTTCCAACTCTGAACCCTTTATTACTACTCAGCAGCGGATGCCAACTGATTGATTCTGAAAAGCCTTTGGTTTAGCTTTCTGATACATCTTGGGAATATGTTTTGTTTTTTGTTTTTTGTGTTTTTTTTTTAGCTGAGCCATCTTGCCACCTGCTGGCAGCTCAGTGGCTGCTCAGCTCGGGCTGGGAATCAAACCAGCGACACTGATGCTCAGAGCTTGCACTCTTGAGCGAGCTCTTAATCAACTGGGCCACTCGGCCGGCCCACATCTTGGTAATATGAAACTATAAACCATAGAGGAGAAGAACTGAGGCCAAAAGAAGGGAAAAATTAGCCACACTCTCATGATTACTGCTACTATTGATTAAAAATGAATCAAAATATCTACAGGACTAAAAATCAATTGTATTATATATATACTTTAAATGTGTCAATTATATGATATGTGAATTACATCTCAATAAAGATATTAAACACACACACACACACACACACACACACACACACACACACACCAGAATTTCAGGAAAAGTCAATTTGACCAATAAGACCATCAATCCTAAAAGTGCTTATAGGGGTTCTATTGAAAAAGGTAGAAAACAAAACATTCAAACCAAAGTTTCTCCTTAAAAACAAAAGCAATTAGGTAGCATTATAATATAAAGCTTGCTAAGCCACCAGTCTCTAATTCCTCAAGAAGAATAAGCCTGTAAACAGTAAGGACCCACTCACTATGAAATTGCTCCAGAGGAAAAGGCATAATTCCAACCAAAGAATTAATCCTGCATAGGAGGTTAATTTGACTTTTCTTGCATTTTTATATACCTCATTATTTTTCTGTTTGCCCTATATTATTAACAATGAACCATCAGCTTAATTGATTTAAAACATAATCAAAATGATATTTTTGACAGTTTAATTCTAAAGTATCTTTATTTATTTATTTATTTATTTATTTATTTATTTATTTGAGGGCAGTGTCACTGGCCCTCATATGTGGGACCTGAACCGGGGCCGCTGGCTTCCCAGGCCAGCGCTTAACCACTCTGCCACTCAGCCGGCCCTAATTCTAAAAGTATCTTAATTTCATTTATGTCACACATGCTACACAGGGAAAATCAAGTAACCCACCTCTCATATCTGCTTTTATCATAACTATCTGTCCACAGTTGGCCCTGGAAAGATCCTCATTTGTTTTAGTGAGTGCCATTGAAGTTCAATGATAAAGGGAGATGGCCAACTTCTAGCCTGTGCTAGTTGGGATTCAGTTTGAGTCAACTCAATAGTTATTTATTGAGTACCTCCATAGCTCTAGGGCTTTATGTGGTACTGAAACTATGAAGGAAGAGATGTGTAACAGGCAGACCTGTCCTCAGGGAATTTACTGTCTAGTCATAAAGTCATATTAGTATACAAATGAATTCAAGAAAAAGGAAGCCATTATAAGCAGGCCTGCATGACATCCTACATCATCCATGTCTAGTTTAGCTTTCTCTATCACTTTATTTTTTAAATTGAAATTTAATTGACATAGAACATTATATTAGTTTCAGATGTACAACATATTGATCTAATATATGTATATACTGTAAAATGATCACCACAATAAGTCTAGTTACCAGTCATTACCAAAATAGTTACAAATTTTTTTTCTTGTGATGAGAATTTTAAGATCTACTGTCTTAACAACTTTCAAATATACAATGAAGTATTATTAGCTAGGGTCACCATATTGTACATTACATCCTCAGGACATATTTATTTCATAATTAGTAGTTTGTATCTTTTGACCACCTCCATTTATTTAGCCCACCTCTCACCCCCAGCCCAACTCCCACCTCTGGCAATCACCAACCTGTTCTTTGTGTTTATGAGATCATTTTGTTTTGTTTTCAGACTCCACATAAAAGTAAGATCATATGGTACTATGGTCTGACTTATTTCACTTAGCATAATGTGCTGAAGGTCAATCCATGTTGTTGCAAATGGCAGGATTTCCTTATTTGTGGCTGAATAATATCCCATTGCATATAGGATATACCACAATTTCTTTATTCATTCATTCCTTAATGGACACTTAAGTTGTTTTCATGTCTTGGCTAATGTAAATACTGTTGCAAGGAACAAGGGGATACATACATCTTTTTGAATTAGATTTTTTGTTTTCTTTGGGAAAATACCCAGAAGTAGATTGTTGGATCATATGATATTTTTGACTTTTTGAGGAACCTCCATACCATTTTCCATATTGGCTGCACCAATTCACAGTCCCACCAATAGTGCACAAGATTTGCCTTTTCTCCACATCCTCGCCAAAACTTGTATCTTTTGTCTTTTTGACAATAGCCATTCTAACAGGTGTGAGATGATATCTTATGGTTTTGATTTGCATTTCCCTGATCATTAGTAATATTGAGCACCTTTATATGCACCTAGTGGCCATGTGTATGTCTTCTTTGGAAAAATGTCTATTCAGGTCCTCTGTCCATTTTTTTATCAGAATGGTGTTTTTGCTATTGAGTTATATGAATTCTTTATCCATTTTGAATATTATCAGGTATATAATTTGTGTCTGTCCAGTTTTCCCAATACCATTTATTAAAAAGACTCCTTTCCCTATTGTATATATCATTGACTCGTAAATTAATTGAATACATATGTTTCTTTCTGGGCTCTCAATTCTGTTCCATTGATCTGTGTGTCTGTTTTTAATGCCAATGCTACAGTGTTTTTTTTTTATTATAATAGCTTTGTAATACAGTTTGAACATGGGGACCATGATGCTTCCAGCTTTGCTCCTCTTTCTCAAGATTGCTTTGGCTGTTTAGGGTCTTTTGTGGTTCCTTACAAATTTTAGCATTATTTGTTTTATTTCTCTGAAAAATGCCATTGGAATTTTGATAAGGATTGCAGTGAATCTGTAGATTGCTTTGGGTAATACAGATATTTTAATAATATTAATGTTTCTAATCCATAAGCATGAGTTACATTTACAATTATTTGTGTCTTTTTAAATTTCTTTCATCAATATCCTACAGTTTTCAGTGTACAGGTCTTTCACCTCCTTGGTTAAATTTATTCCTAAGTATTTTATCCTTTTTGATGCAATTGTAAATGGGATTGTTTCCTTAATTTCTCTGTGTGATAGTTCTTTATCAGTGTATAAAAACTCAACTGCTTTTTGTATATTATTTTATCCTGAAATTTTACAGAATTTTTTTACTAGTTCTAACAGTTTTTTGGTGGAACCTTTAGGGCTATCTGTATATAATATGTTATCTGCAAATAGTGACGGTACGTCTTCCTTTCCAATTTGTATACCTTTTATTTCTTTTTATTGCCTAGTTGCTCTGGCTAGGTCTTCCAATAATGCTGAGTAAAAGTGGTGAGAGTGGGCATCCTGGTTTTCTTCCTGACCTTACAGGGAAAGCTTTCAGCTTTTCACTATTGAGTATGATGTTAGCTGTGTGCTTATCATATGGGATCCTTATTATGTTGAGGTATGTTCTCTCTGTTGAGACATCATAAATGGATGTTGAATCTTGTCAAATGCCTTTTCTCTATCTATTAAGATAATCGTATGCTTTTTATCGTTCATTTTATTAATGTGGTTTATCATATTGATTGATTTATGAATGGTGAACTATCCTTGCATCCGTAGAATAAATCCTGGTTGATCATGGTGTGTGATCCTTTTAATGTATTGTTGAATTCCGTTTGCTAATATTTTGTTGAGTACTTTTGCAACTATATTAATCAGGGATATTGGCCTGAATTTTTTTTTCCAGTATCTGTTTTGGTATTAGTCTAAATCTGGTCTTATAAAAAGACTTTTGAAGAGTTCCTTCCTCTTCCATTTTCTAGAAGAGTTTGTAAAGGATTCACATTAATTTTTCTTTAAACACTTGCTAGAATTTGCCAGTGAAGCTGTCTGATCCTGGGCTCTTCTTTGTTGGGATAATTTTGATTACAATCAAAATTTTGTTGCAATCTCCTTACTAGTAATTGGTTTGCTTAGATTTTCTTTTCTTTATAATTCAGTCTTAGTAGGTTGTGTGTTTCTAGGAATCTATCCATTTCTCCTAGGCTGTCTAATTTGTTGGCTTGTAATTGTTCATAGCAGTCTCTTATGATCCTTTGTATTTCTGTGTTATCAACTGTACTGGATTCTCAGTGAAAATCAATCCCTGGTTTACACTTGCATTTATAAACTATTCACTCTTGACATTTTCATGCTAGCACAAATATACTCATTATACATTTATCCTGCCTGAAAGTGCACTTACAGTTATAGATAGCTATAAAAGTGAGATTATTCCATATACTATAGTAGAGGTCAAACACCAAGTATAGTCAAATGTTTCTGAAGACTGAAATTAAGGTATGGAGACCAGATAAAGAAATAGGTTATAAGATAATAAAGCTATTATAAATAAGTCAATGTGGTATTGGTATAGAAATAAGCACATAGGCTAACAAAATAGAAAAGCAGTTTCAGAAACTGAAATTTATGAACCACTGGCTTATGGTAGAAAGAATATTGAGACTGCAAGGAAAAGAAAGAACCATTACATTAATGGTCCTGAGGCAACTGGTTATCTACATAGAAAAAAAAAGGAAGAAAGCTGATCTTGTTTCATAGCATGTAAAACAATTAATTCCAAGTGAATGAAGGCATTTGTTGAGAGACAAAACTAAAACTTTTATAGGAAAATATGTATTTCACTGTCAGGAATTATGTCTTAAGGCACAAAAATTCTTGATAAAGTTGACCTCTCTAAAATTAAAAGCTTTTCTAAAGAAAATAAAAAGAAGGTAAGTTGCTAGAAAAGAGGGCATTTTAAAATTATGCTTTATAAAGTACACATATGTTATCAAAATTCTTTTGTATGAGCCAAAAATTACACTGAAAATATGGTGAGGAAAGAGAGAACAACTTAAACAGTTCGTAATAGTATCCCCTTTTCATCTATCGTCAGCTAAGTCAGGAACCTGCATCACTCTAAGTTTTCTGAAATGTGAAATGGAGATACTTGTGGAGGGCCCTCAGAGATGCATTTAGAGATTGTATGTTCAGGAAAATGGAATTGAAATGTTTTAGTAAGAGTCATGGACCCAATCCTTGAAACAGATGTTGGTTGAGTTTGCTATACTATATAATTGCAACACAGTAAGACTCAAAAGCATTTCAATAAAGTGTAGGTGGAAGAGGAGCTTGCTGCTTCAAGAGCTTCATTAGCTTTCTGCAGACTGGAGCTCTCCAAACTGTTGGGAGAAACTCTGCTTACTGTGGTTCTGAATCAATTTTGACCATCACTGAGGCCTGGGGAGCAGGGGAGGGGGAGGAGATGGGGAAGGTCAGGGTGCAGCATGAAGTCCTTGGGAATGCAGTGGGTGGGGTAAGAAAGGATAAAAATGTTTTTCTAAAAGCACAGAAATGGGTTCAAGTTTTGTTTATCAGTTGTTTCCAGAAGAGTATGTTGTAGTGCCCATCACCAATGAAATGGTAAGATTATACTCCTGTTCCTACTTTAGTTTCCTAGGGAAGTTTCTGGTAAATTAGAGCAATGGCATTGGCCCAGGTTAGTGTTATGTTGTTAGACTAAAGATATACATTCTACGTGTACTGTGGCATGAACCTTGGAAATATTTAGGGTGGGGGTGGGGATGGAAGGAGAGAGAGAGAGAGAGAGAGAGAGAGAGAGAGAGAGAGAGAGAGAGAGAGAGAGAGAGAATAAAAACAAATGAACAAGAAACAAAAC
The DNA here is from genome assembly GCA_033961575.1 of Aselliscus stoliczkanus. Taxonomy (NCBI): domain Eukaryota; kingdom Metazoa; phylum Chordata; class Mammalia; order Chiroptera; family Hipposideridae; genus Aselliscus; species Aselliscus stoliczkanus. Next base: position 145,801,502 of record CM066733.1, read on the forward strand.
CCTAAACATTGCCCTTTATCGTAAGGGTGATTAGAAAGACACACTAACCATAAAGAACACATAGATAATCTCTTAATTTCTTTCCTGAAAATGCCAGTGTGCCTGTTTCTGCTTCTTGTTGGAATAGAACAGGTCCGTGTGGACTTTGAGGTCACATGGATGATGTTGAACCTTGCTGTTAATGAAACTCGGGGAATTTTCTTTAATTTTTATTCTAATTTCTAATAAGCATTTGTGTGCTATTACCTTTCCCTTTCCTAGACTGCATTGCTTAAAAATAGCCTGAGTCAAGACTTCTAAAACACAAGGGCAAGTTTTAAGTCATGATAATAATTCTGTAATACATGTCAGCCTTGTGGTTTACAATGTGCTGCCCTACACATTCTCTCATTTGTCCTTGGAAAAGCTCTTTGAGGATATTAAGATAGACACTGTAATAATGTTCGTATTTCCTCTGAGAAAATGAGGTTTATAGCTGTTAAACCTTAAAAGCCTTGCTCGCATCACAAGGTTGGTGAGTGCTGGGATCAAGGCTCCTCATTCCAGTTTCAATTCTTTCTCACTCCACCAATAATAAGTGATGCTGCTTATTAAAATCAACATTTTCCTAGACATTAAGAATATAGGGGAAAATAAGAAACAATCCTGTCCCCTGAGAGTGTATAATCCATTGAGGGGAGAAGACAGTGCTTACTGTCTTACTATCTTAGTGCTTATTGTCTTAGTGCTTACTAAGGCTTACTATGTCAATACAAGTAGGGAAGTGACAAATGAGGGGTAGGGCAGGTAAGTGCTATCTATGGGGATGTCCTTAGTCCAGGTCTAATCTTAGAGAAGTAGCAGTGGGGAGTGATGGATGCAGAAGGGATAATTACTGTGACAGATAAGTGGTTCACAGGAAGAAGATGCCAAGTACAGTAGAATCTTTTATCCATGAAACTGGTATCAAGCTTCCAAGGCTTAGTCCCAGAACTGGCACCATGTACTTGACCACTGGACAAACTTTGGAACCCATCAAAAAGAGAGTTGTAGGAATTTTTAAAGTCACAGTGTCGTAGCAGCTTGGAAATCAACCAGAGCCTAATTGTCCACACTCATGTTCAGGTACACTGGTATGAGGGGAGTCTCAGAGAGGACTCATAGGAAGGTTGAGTGTGGGGTGGGGTACAGCGGAGACTGAAAGCATATGGAAGTGACCTAACTGGAGAAAGGATGGCTGTGGAGGGGCTACCCAGTTTGATGTTTGAGAGCCCAGGCTCTGGAGGCAGGCTACAGGTTGGCCACCAACTCACGGTGACTTTGGGCAATCACTTATCTTCTCTGTGCCTCAATTTCTTTTTCTATAACAATAGTCTCTTTCTCATGGAGTTTTATAAGGATTTAATGAGTAGATATCAGGTGTTTAGACCATGCTTATAAGCACACTGTGAGAACTGAACAGATGTTAGTTTTCATGGTTATTATTTGGGTGGGTGGTGGAGCAAAGTTGCATCATGGCCTAACCTATTTGATTTTGTTGGTGCTAAGAAAAGAATAACTGTATTTTAAATTGTATCTTTTATTTTTTTATTTTTTATTTTATTTTAGCTGAGCCATCCTGCTACGTGTTGGCAGCTCAGCGGCTGCTCAGCTCGGGCTGGGCATCGAACTGCTGTTGCTCAGAGCTCAGCTTGCACTCTTGAGTGAACTGTTAACCAACTGAGCCACTCGGCTGGCCCTAATAACTGTATTTTAAGAAATTTGGTCACAAAAAGCAGAGCTTGGTAATTACAGAAAATGAGCGAACACTTTTATCTTCTTATAGAAGTTAGTAAGTCTACAAAATGTTGAATCTATGAAGTATTATTTTGGAGATGTAGCCTATTTGCACTTGTAAAGTCACTGAATATCATTATTTGAAAGCTGAAATCGCATTTAAAACCCAGGGCAGTGCTTCTCAAATTGCGTTCTGTGGGTCTTTCCAAGGAGATGACTAAGGGGCTACCTTGAAGGTAGGAAGAAGGTGTGTGTCTCTGGGGCACCTCAGAACAAAGCAGATGCACTTTGTCCTGTCTTGTAATTGGAGTGCCTCATATCATTTTATTTCATAAGAATATCATTACTAAAAATACCATTGATGTGGTTCAGCCTCCTTGTCTATAATGAGAAAATGGAATTCCAGAAAGGTTAAATGATTTGCCCAAGGTTGCACAGCTGTTTGCTGGCAGAGTAGGGCCAAGAACACAAGTCCTCTCCTTCTGGTACGTGCCCTTTCCATTATATAATGCTACCTATTGCTGCACAATGCGAGATGATTGCACTTTTCATCATCAACAGAAACCTTTAAAAATACACTTCTATATCAGCACCTAAATGCCAGAGCTGCAATAACAACTGCCAGTAACTCAACAGATACATAGCCACGCCCCCCACCACTTGGAAACAGCTCTCAGTGTCACTTGCCCGCCTTCAAATAAATATGTTTGTTTAATGTCCGTATTTTTATTTGAATAAAACTTAGATTAAGAAGCATGAAATGAAGTTATAAAAGAGAAATTATATGGTGAACTCAAGGCAAAGGTTGTCCACAATAAAAGAAAAGACACAAAGAATGAAGGAAATCAAAGAACTCCAGGAAAGTTATAAACATTAAAGAAAGATGTATTCAATAAAACAGGATTGTTTCAAATGTGAGAATAGGAAGTCCTGCCATCTTCTGTTGACTGTTCTCAGGCCTAGTTTGTAAATTGACTTCCAAGGAAAGCCATCATTCTCGTAATGGTTGTATTTCCCAATTAAGCATGAAAAGCCTGGAGATTCTAAGAGGAAGACAATATTCAGGTCATTCCTAATTTTCAGATCAAGTCCCTTGATTGTTTGGTACAGTGCTTTGTTGGTCTTCCTTATTGGATTTCAAAACCAGACCCCTTTTTCCCTAGCCTTAAAACCAACCATTACAATAACTACCTCATTCTACTTCTTATCCTAATGAAAAACACTTAAAAATCTCCCTTCTAAAAAATGGAGTCTGGATGACTTCAAAACATCTTGTCACTCAGACTTCAGTTCAAATGTCACCTCCTCAATGGTAAGCTTGCTAATGCTGGTCTTCTATCAACTTGTCTGCTGCTCCCTGTTTTCTTTCCTAAAAGTACTTATCACAAATGGAGATCATCTTGTTTATTATGTATTATTTACCTGTTATTTACCTGTATCACTTGAATGGAAGCTCCAGAAAAGTAAGGACCTTTACTAACTTCCAAAGTGCTTGGTATCTAATAAGAGCTAGCTAAATCCCAGTTGAATGAGTGACTCTAGAATCCCTGAGAATTCCTAGGTCATTAGTTTAGTTATGAAATTCCAACACTCTATATTGGATATGTGTCACTTGCCTTAAGGGATAGTGAATAGATCAAGGTTTTATGTAAAAGGAAGAGGGAAAGAAAGGCGGTGTTTTTTCTTCAGGTATTTCAATGGCCATCGTTGATTGTGGTACATTTTGCTTTTGCACCAAACTTTGTGGTGCATTTTGTTGTTCTGGTTTTGTGTGTATAAGAACTTTTTGCAGTTGGAATGGCCAGGTTAAGAAATGTGAATTATATTTTGTTCCTGCTCTAGAGACTTGAGGAAATATTCTCCCTGAGAGTCTGATCTTGAAAAACACAAGTCTTGGTCACTCTTTCCTTAACTTTTCCTAGGAATTCTCTTAAAACTGCAATGACCTCTCTTAGTTTGGGATGACATCCATCTTCCGGATCAAAGCCTGAGGGCCCTGATTCTGCTGCTGCCTCTTCAGTCTCATCCAAGGCCACTTGTGCCTGGGACCCCTCGAGTTCCAGAGATCCAGGGTGCTATGACCTCCTTTTAGTTTCTCAAACTCATAAGACATTTCCTTGCTTCCAAAACCTACACACGTCTCTCTCTTTTGTTCACTCTTCCCAATTCTTTTCCTGGTTAATTCCTAGTTCTTTAGGTTTTAGATGAAATGTTACCTCCTCAAAGAAGACTTCTCTGACACTCACCTTCATCATGTCTAAAATAGTCCCCTTGTTATACTCTCTTATCAGATCCTGTACTCTTTCCTCTTGGCATTTATCACAACTACTAGTTTCATTTTATTTTATTGTGTGTGTGCGCACATGCACACATGTGTGTAGGTTTATTTAATGTCTATCTACCTTACTAAACTGTGTAATACAGGAGGGCAATGTTTTGCTTATTGTTATGCCCTCAACACTTAACTCAGTGCCTAGAAAAAAGTAGATTCAGACTCAATAAATATGTACTGGATGAGTCTTAAAATGAATGAATACAATTGATCTTTGAGTTCTTAGAGTTTAGCAAAGAGTCTGGCATGTATAATGGATTAAAGAATAGTGCACTTCTAAAATTGAGTTACTGAAGAAATCAAGTGTTGATCAGATTCTTTACAGGTAAATCATAACTGGTTTGTCACAAGTAGAAACCCTGCTCTCCCATACAAATATAGCACTCCCTTTGTTCATTCATTTGCCTTCATTTCCAGTTAACAGAATCTGCTCATCTAACAATTAGGAGAAAAACCACCTAATTGCTTTGTCTGTATAATTCCAACATATCCAAAGGCATTCTTCCTTATGTCTTACATACTTGATGTGGGTATCTTAAAAGACAGATTGAATCTCTTTACAGCTGGATATTTGAGTAGACACGACCATTAGAGAATTTTCCTCTAGGGACTTACTTTACCTTTTGAACTATCTACATGGTACAAGCAACCTCAAGTGGATCATTTTCTATAGAAGTGTGCAGAATTCCATTTCTGTTTGGCAAACCATTCAAATCCAGAAGTGTGTTTTACACATTCTGACAGAAGTGTCTATAATAACCAACTCTAACCTCCTTTTTCACCACTTTAGCACCCAAAAGTATAGGAAAAGAGTGCATGTGGAGGCTTGTTCTAGTTATTATAGAATATCTGTTGGCTTAACAACTCTTTTGACTATCAGCCACCTGATGTGAGCAAAGTAAATAGCAGAGTTCCCTAGAGTCTTACTCCTGTATGGCAGACAGCTTAATAAAGATCATTGAACGTGAGATGACTAAGTGTTTGATGGTAATATCCAGACACATTGTTCATGTAGGTCAATCTAACATTTCCTGTGTAATTTTTATGACAACCACTTGTAATGGAATGAACAAAGAGGTTCTGAATCCTTCTGGATGAGTAATAAGTGTATCAATTGTCCATACTCTGTTGCTAAGATTAGAGGTAGGCTTCCCCTGACTTTTGCAAAGCTGAAGTCTACTCTGGGAGGTTGCAGTAAAGAGAGGGAAGGAGGAAATGAGAGCTCTGTTGGCCTTGTGTTGGGGCATGATTGGGGGTCATGGGTAAGACCTTCATTATGGAAAAGGTTGGGTATGGAATTAGATATGTGTGGATGGCTGGTAACCTCTGGCAGCCACTTCCACACTTTAGTACAGTGAGTTAGTACTTTAGCAAGGCAAGTCTCTGAAGGAGAATGCCTTTTTCCTTGAGCTGAAAATATCCCGAGAACACTGCCTAAGGGAAATGTTCACTCCTTTCTTTGATTTCAATGAGCATGGACTTGCTATATGGAAGAATCTTTTTAGCTTTTTTCTCCTTTCATTGGAAGTCTGTTTACTGGCCGCTGATGGAGAGTGGCTTCTCTTGGTAGTCTCTTATGTTGCAAATGACGAACAGCAACAAAACTACATATGGATTTAAGCTACAAAAAGCAGAGAGCTGAAAACTTTCTTCCTACAGTCACACTCCCCAACTTCTTCAGCAAGGTCTGCTTGACTTGGAATGTGCTTTCTGAGAATTTTACATTTCCAAAATGCTGCTAAATTGCCCCATACATTTATTCCTCCCTCAGACTCTCAGTGTAGATAGCCGTGGCTTTCAGTCTCATAGCAACTCTTTTCAAGGTAATGGACCAAAAGTCATTTCCACTTGAAGTCCAATCCTTCTAAATGAATCACACAGCATGGTTCTTACCTCCCTTTTGTCAGGGTAACCCTAAGAAGGTGATCTTCTGATCATGTTCTTAAAATTTCTCCTAATGGTTTTTATTCTATTCCATTTTTCTGGAATTCTTTACCTAAATACGACCTTTTCTAAGAGGAATGACATCTTGCTAGTTATTTTCATATACTTTTATCTCATTCGCCTTGACATATAGCCTGTAATAGTTAAAGTACACTAACATATAAAGCACTAATTTAGCCAAATACCATGAGGTTTACATGCAACAGGTGTGCAGAGGAAAGGTTGGGCATGAGAGATGATCTCCTTCTAGTGAGTTCATTCAGCCCATTCTTGTAGCCATTAGATCATGGCATTTGGTTGGAATAGACTTCAGAGAAAAAGACCTGAAACTTGGGAGGTTATCAAAGAATCAAGAACAAATGAGCCCTGAGTAATTTTTCAAAACAGCCAGACCTTTTGTCAGTTCTTAATCAGGCACTTTAATATTGTGCTGTGTTATAATATTGGAACCTTGGTCTCAACGTTCTTAAGGTCCTACATGTCAGTTATTTGGTGTCTTTTCTAGTGGGCACCACACCCTGGGAACTCTGCCACCAGCAGTATATTAAGTTGGAAGCTTCCTTTCCAGGATACATTCTCTGTAGCTTCCACTTCCCCTGCCCCTTATTCCTATGTGATCTGCTCTTTAATCTTTGATACTTAATACATCGTAGTATTCTGATTTCATTTCCCTCCTGGTCCATCCTAAACCCCATAAGCAGTCACTGCAAAAATTCCTTCTCAGAAACTCTCTCCCCTCAACTTTTCTCCACACCTAAAGAGTCAGTCTTCTGCCTTGGGCCACATCTACTGTCTGCTTTCTTTCCTTTCATCCCCAGGCTGCTCAACGCTGCTAGGAAAAGCTAGGATAGTGTCTTGAGTTCTTAGTGCTTACCTTCCTTGCCTTTCTGCTTATCTTCCTTGACTTTTTTCTTTCTTTGCCCAGCACTCTGTATTATTCACCAAAGTTGATTCTTCCTTCACAAAGGATTTCCAAAATATCCCTTTGTGTTTTTATAACCTTGGAGTCACTGTTTTGTGCATTCCTTCCTCATGCCTGCAGTCTCTTCCCAGACTCTTTTCCTCTCTACATCACTCTCCTCTGCATGCTGATGCTAAATTAATCATACCAAAGCATTTTTGTGATCATGTCACCCACTGATGAGCTTTTAATGGTCTTTCCTTACATATCATCTCCTGTGTCAGCTCTTAAGCCTTTTACTAACCACTCGACATACTGACTACCCCCTCTTTCCACATTTCTCCCCTTACAAACAGCAAACTACCAGCTGGATTATTTACTGCTTTCTGATTGTGCCTTAGCTTCTCCCTCTTCTTGACCTTTACTGATACCATTTAATTTGCTTAGAATTTCCTTTCTACTGCTCAATCTATCCTATATAAGCATTGACATCTTTCCTAATCATGCCAGTTAGAAATTATGTGAATCTATAAAGCAAGGTATCATGGAATACATTCCTTATATTCCTTTGATCAGCCAGTAGTCATATCTATGGAAGATAAGAATATCTTTGCATCCTAAGTATATTTTGTGTGTCAGTGCGTTGAGAGTGAGTTGGGGCAGGGAGGAATCAGACCCATACATCTATTCTGAGTCATGAAGTACAAGCTAATGGTAGTTACAGATATCCTTAAAATTTCAGCTGCTCAACACACGATTATTTATTTTTTACTCTGGTCACTGCCCAATGTAGGCATCTTGCCTTGGTAGGTGACCTTTCCCTTGGAAGACCCATGATCCTTCTGACCTATGGCTCTGCCCTTGACTAGATCCTGAAAGTACTCCTAATTCAGGCAGTAGATGGGGAAAAGGACTGAGGCAGGCATACCTGTTTCTTAAGTATTTCATCAAAGGAGTGATGTAAATCACTTCCGTTCACTTTTTATTCAGCAGAATCCAGCCACATGTTCACTTTAAACTGCAAGGAAATTTGGGAAATGTTGCCTATGTGGAAACTTAGGAAGAAAAGGAAATGTGATTTGGTGAATACAGCAGTCTTTGTCACAGTATTCAGTTCTGGTTATCAAATATCCATCCCTCTAATACATAGAACACAACCGTTTCTCTCCAACAGAGTCAATCCAAACTTGAGTCTAATCGCTGGGCCCAGCTCCCAGTCAATCGGCTCAGAGGTTTTTCAGTGATGTGCAGTCCACTCCATCAAGGATGGGTGGTTTGGGAGCCTTCATCATAAATACACTCACTGTCCAATGTTAGCTTTAGGGTAGTTAACTTCAATAAAAAGGGGCAGGGAATAGTCGCTTCACTTTTTCATAGCATTTATGAAACCCTACTGCAGAGAATGAGGGGGCTTCTACTATAAGTTGCCTGAAAGCTCTTCAGCTAGTCCCTAAATCTGCCCTTTGGGAAATAAAGAAACTTTCTGTTTTCCTCCACGAACCTTGGCTTCACTTTCCAGGATGTTCTTTCTCCCCATTTCCCTCCTTGGCCACATCTGAAGTGAGTAATGACAAGCTTGTCCTTTTGGTGGGCTATGCAGTGTTCATAGTCCTTCCTGCAGTGCACGTGCTGGGCCTGTCCCAGCCCTCTTACAACTACTGCCTGAATGAAGAGTGCTTCACAGACCTCTGCACAACAGATCCAGAAGTCGGGAGGATCCTGGCTCTCTGGAGGGGAAGGTCATTTACCAAGGAAGAGGCCTACCAGACCTTGACCTGAGTAAGAAATGAGCTTTCATTGTGTTGAGCAGCTGAAATTTTAGGGTTGGAGACTTGAACACTCATAGGCTTTTGTTTTTTAGTTCAGGCTTGTGATTTCTTTGGCAGTACAGTTATCTCAAAAAAAAAAAAATGCATGCTTCTATTCCATTTTCTCTTCTCAGTTCCATCTGCTTGTAGCCACACCCAAAGTCCTTTCCTAAACATGATTCTCAAGTCTGATGTCTTACTTGCTTCTTTGTTCTGTGGCCCCTCCCTCATGACGTATTGGTGACTGTCTTGGGGCTCTTTCAAACAAGAAGCTTGGATGGGAATGTAACACTCTATTGGTGTTACCCTTTGCCACCTGAGTTGCTCTGAACACTGAGGTACTTTGTAAATTGAGAAGTCTCACTGGACTTTTCATTCTCAGAATCCTTTTTGATTTCACCTCTTAGTGTTTCATGGCCAGAAGCAGCTGATTTTTCTAAACAGTTTTTGTAAAACTGTTTATCTTTGGGATTCCTCATTTCCTTCAGTTTCTGTGTGAGAACCATTCAATTCTTGCCCAAGCTCACCTCTTCTTTGGATTAACTTTCTAACAACAGCCATAGTGTGTGCTGCACCCTATCACCCTCTTCCTGCCCACTTCCCCATGTGCACGGTCTGCCCTCCAAGTTATTGGGTGTCGGAAAAGTCACGATGCATTTTTGCAATGAAAAACAGAAAAAATACGTCATGACTTTTCTGACAACCCAATAATTCACACTGCAGCTTTACCAGATAGTTTGCAATGTTGTAACAGGGCGCTATGTTTGTTTCTTGCTATTTGGCATTATGGGGTAAACTTTTTTATGGCACTACCCCACTTCTAGTACCAATTTCTTTACTGATCCATATAGTCTAACTGCTGGATCAAACAACCACCATATCCCAATGGCTTAATTATTTCTTATTCAACTTACAATCCAACATGGGAGATTCAGGCACACCGAGTTAAATCATTTGTTCGAGGTCATATAATTGGTAAATAGAGGTATCGAGATTTGAGTCCAGGCAGATGGGTGCCAGAGTCTTACTTTCATCTCAAGTAATCAGCTTTGAGATACAGCCATTCTGATTTTGCATCTTTCAAGATATATTACATACAATTTGCCATTGTCAGCCTTTTGTTCCACTCGTCAGAGTGTTATCTGTCACCCTCTTGATCATAACAAATGTTTATGGACTTACAGTATTTCAGAGCATGTGCTGAAAGATTTTGTAGCATCGAAGATACAGAAGCTCTTTAAATACAACAAAACCTGCCACACTGATTTTAAACAGCATCTTAATTTGTAACCTGTTTTCTTCTTTTAACCATATTGTACTTTTTTTTCAGAACAGCTAAATTAAATGGTTTTTCTTGACTCTTGGATTTTTTGTTTCCATCGATCAATGTCCTTTTATACAAACAGAGGCTGTGGGGTACCTTTACATTTAGTAAGGTTATTTTTGAAGATATGCAAGGGCAGCTTTAATCTGTGCACCCTCATTAGAGCTCTTCCCATGTGGTGGAATAAGTACCTAAGGGCTTCTGAAAAACAGGCTTTCATTTCTGTAGAAGAGAGCCTTCCAGGATATGCCAGGAACAAACGCTCTTTTGAATTTTGTTTCTTCACTCATTACTTAAGTACAAACGGACTGCATTTGAAGAGGATACGGAAGGGCCAGGTTTCCCCACAAGGGGATTGGGAGGCACTCTGAACACCAGGTGTCATCAGCAGCAGAGCTCATCACTGCAGGCTGTCACGTCTCACAGTGGGAGTCATGGACTGGTATGCTTGCTAACTACCCCTGATCTATGACTGAAGCTGTTCTTCCTTTAAAAATAAATTTTGTCATTCCGTACCCCATGTGTTTCTCAGCCTCAGGAACATCTCATGGATTTAGGCTCATCTTGTCTTATTGTAGTAATGTTAGCACCAGGTTCTTAGTAATCAGCCCATGTCTGCTGCTCTTGATTCATCTGTTCCATCTGAAATCAAGTTCAGTGCTCTAGCCTGATTGCTTCTCGAGGTTAGTAGGGAATATTTCAGCAGGACTTTGAAAATGAATCCCTGCACCCAAGGTGTAAGGACCTCAGTGGACAGCAAAGAGCTCCTTCGTGTTGGGGTGGTGACAAATGTTGGTCCAGCCTTCCAAGTCTGCATAGATCTGTACCTGATCCTAGGATGACAAATCATCTGCTCACTCGCACACACAGCAAGCCTTTTCACCTGTGACAGTGCTAGGAAGAGACCCACAGGTACCACATAATCAGTCAGTTATTTCCTTGTAAGCAACCTTCTAGTGATGTACCGAGAACATCATCAGGGACATCAAAATACGTAGTTTTTACTTATTACACCAATGATGGATGTGCTGACGTGCTTAGATCAAGTGAGTTTTTCCCATTGAAAGGATAGAGTTCATTCTTATGGGGACATCAGCATAAAGTTCTTCTAGACTGTTACAGCACTACTTAGAAACATGTGATTTCAGTGGAATGAATATTTCCCCAGGGACCTTCAAAGGTCAGACTCACAGCAGCAAACAGGAAGCGCTTTTGTTTGTGCAGAAGTAAGCCCCAGGGTCTTCTTATCATAATGTCTCAATGATTTATACTTAATGTATATTCCCTCCACCTCTTCTAAAGGCGCGCGCGCACACACACACACACACACACACACACACAGTGAAAACTGAATTGAGATTTGTTGGGATGCAACAAGACTCAGTCTGTGGGTCCTAGTATGTACTGAAAAGCAAGCAATGTGCTGTCGACAGGTAATGATTACTGGTGAGAACTAACAGGATACCCAGGGAGAAGAGGCTGAGAAGAATACGCGCTTGCTGGAAGAGTTAAAAACAAGCTTCTCATGAGAAAATGTGGGAGACTGTTGAAAAGGGACCTGAAGAAGGGAGAACTGTTAAGACTCCACTTTCTCAGTTTCTGAACTGAATTTTTGCTCGCAGCAGGTGAACGCAGGCTCCCTCCTACACTGAAATTGCCTCCCCTGCTGGTGTGCAGTCTGTTAAGTAAACAGAGATTTTATACTGAGAAAGGAACATTTCTCTATTTTGGCTATGAGTTGTTATTTTTAAAGCTTTATTCTCCAAACATTTCCCCAATCTTTGTTTGTTTTTTCACAAGAAAGGAGATGTGCTACTTAATAAAAAAAATTCAACTACAGGACTACAGGACAAGAAAAACTCAATTCTAGGTTGCACTTTCTGATTAAGGTGAACTCACCCTTTGGTGGGACCAGTGTCTAACCTCTCTTTCGAGTAACACAGTTTTTAAAGTTTCTCTTCTGCCTATGTAGAGCTTTCACGCACCCACATTGAAAAGCCAAAAACATTGTGGTAATTGTTTTCTGGATATTTCAGGTAAAAGGCTGATCTATGCCTTCTGAACCATGACATCTATGGTTCTATCTGTTTATCAATGTATCTATAGCTAATGGTTAAATATGGCGCTACTGTGTACCACACAACATTCTAAGCACTTTATATAAAAACTCACTTACTTTTACCTGAGAATACTAAGACAATTGCTTCAATATGAATGTGGGTTAAACCTGGGGAGACTGACATTACCTGTAAGAGACTTTCTATGCCTTTTATGGGGAATGTATCTCCTTGTATTGCACCTGTCTTTATCCTTGTCTGTCTCCGTTTTAAATCTCTTTATAACAAGGACCATGACCTTCTTCTGTTTACCCTAATGTCTAGTACAAAGCCTGGTACATAATGGGCCCTCGATAAATTATATATGTGTGTGTCATTTTGTCGTTTAATTGTCTTAAGCCTTATGATCAAATAATTTACAATTTTGTGCTGATGGTCTATTCCCTACTTTAATCCTTCTGGTGAGTTGACAAAAGCACCATTACCAATCATATGTATACAGTTCTACAGTGAATTTTTTTAAATTTATTTTTTTTATTAGTTTCATTTGTACAACACAATGCAATAATTATACTCTTTACCTCCCAAACTGACAACCCCCCTCCCCCAGTTCACCGCCCCCCCATATCATACATATCTATTACAATTCCTTTGACTCCCTTCCACGGTATACTCCACATCCCATAACTATCTATATATTCAGTTACAGATGGCATACAATAATATGCAACATCAGCTTCAGGTGTACAGTGCAATGATCAAGCCTCTACTCCGTCCAAAATTTTTACAACATTATTATATACCCCGAACTGTGTTTCGTATCCCTGTGGCAATATTGTAGTTGTCTATTTATGCTGTTTAATCCCTTCCCTTTCCCCCTTATCCCCACCCCCCTCCCAACTAGCAACCCTCGGTTTTTCCTCTATATCTATGAGTCTATTTACTTTGCTCGTTCATTCAGTTTTTCAGATTCCACATATAAGTGAGATCATATGGTACTTGTCGTTCTCCAACTGACTTATTTCACTTAACATAATAGTCTCTTCACAACATTATCAATTACATTTCCAGAACTGCCCCCATATCCCTGCGGTAACATTGTAGTCACCCACCTACGCTGTCCAAAACCTTCCCCCTCTCTCTAAGCCCCACCCCCTCCCAGCCAGCAACCATCAGTTTTTCCTTTATATCTGCTTGATATAACTTCAATCTTCTTAAATTTACTGAGACTTGTTTTGTGGCCTAATGTGGTCTATCTTGGAAACTGTCCCATGCATACTTGAGAAGAATGTATATTCTGTTTTTTTCAGGGTGAAATGCTCTAAAAATATCAATGAAAACCAGTTGGCCTAACGTGTCATTTAAGGCCCCTCTTTCTGTGTTGATTTTCTGTCTAAAGAGTCTGTCCATTGGTGACAATGGGGTGTTGAAGTCCCCTACTATGATAGTGTTACTGTTGATCTCTGTCTTTTGTCTGTCAAAATCTGTTATATGTAATTAGGAGTTCCTATGTTGGGTGCATAGATGTTTAGTAGGGTTATAGTGTCCTTCTTTGTCTTTTATTGTAGTCATTTTAAAGTCTATTTTGTCCAAAATAAGTATTGGTACTCCAGCTTTTTTTTTTTTCCTCATTTCCATGTGCATGAAATATCTTATTCCATCTGTAAACAGCATCTACATGTGTCCTATTTTCTTATCCACTCAGCCACTCTCTGTCTTTTGATTGAGCATTTAGCCCATTTACATTTAAAATGATTATTGATAGGTGCATATGTATTGCCATTTTGTTATTTGTATTCCTGGTCTTCCTGGGTTAGCTTGTTTACCCCTTTCTTTCGTTTAAAAAAGCCCTTTTAACGTTTCTTGCAATGCTGGCTTGGTGGTAATGAATTCCTTAAACTTATTCTTTTCTGAGAAGCACTTTATTTCTCCTTCAATTTTAAGTGATAGCTGTGCTGGGTAGAGCAATGTTGGTTGTACGCCTTTATTTTGTGTCACTTTGAATATCTCCTGCCACTCCCTTCTGGCCTGCAGAGTTTCTGTAGACAAGTCAGCTGTTAGTCTAATAGGAGTTCCTTTGTATGTAACCTGCTGTCTTTTTCTTGCAGCCTCTAGGATTCTGTCTCTGTCTTTGCCATTTTAACTATGATGTGTCTTGGTGTGGACCTGTTTGGGTTCAGCTTGTTTGGAACCCTCTGCACTTCCTGGGCATGTATGTTGATTTCCTTCACCAGGGTAGGGAAGTTTTCAGTCATTATTTTTTCAAATACATTCTCGACCCCTTGCTTCTTCTCTTCTCTTTCTGGTTTTCCTATGAGTTGAAGGTGGTTGCGCTTCACCTTGTCCCATAGGGCTCTTAAACTATTTTCATTGTTTTTTATTTTTTGGTCTTTTTGTTGTGCCAATTGGGTGATTTCTGCTGTTTTGTCTTCCAAATTGCTGATCTGCTCCTCTGCGTCATCTACTCTACTGGTGATTCCTTCGAGCGTGTTCTTCATTTCAGTTATTGTATTCTTTAGTTCTAACTGGTTGTTTTTCATGAGTCTCCATCCTTCCTTATGTCCTCACTAAGTTTGTTAAACATTCTTATCATCAGTGTTCTAAACTCTGTCTCTGAAAGGTTGGATCCCTCTGTTTCATTTAGTTCCATTTCTAGAGGTTTCTTCTGATCTTTTACTTGTGACATGTTTCTTTGTTTTCCCATTCTGGCTGTCACTCTGGGATTGCTTTGATGTATTAGATAGATCACCAGGAGAGCCCTGGCTGGATCACGCAGGCACACAGCTCACGGCCTAATACTCCCAGGAAAACTCCCAGTCTCAGCCTGTCCCAATCAGCCGCTCGCAGATCAGGCCGAGCAGCCCGACAACCAATCACCAGCCTGGCAACTCAGCAAACACAGTGCGGAGAGCGGGGACCTGAGTCGGCTTACGTACTCCCGCGTCTCAGTGAGCAACCTGTTGGAGCCAGAGCTCGCCCACCAGGCGTTTCCCTGGCAGCGGAGCACAAGCTGGGTGGAGGGTGGGGATTCAAGGCCGGATGTGCACGCACACACACACACTTCTGTGCCAATTCCACCAGACCAATGAGGTCTCGGACCTGATCCTCCGTGGGAGGGCCCAACCCTGCCAAAATGGCACCCTCCTTATACCACTCACGTGCAGGCTCCACACTGGGGGAATAATAGTCCAAAAACCTCCAGCCTTTGCACCAAAGGT
Organism: Aselliscus stoliczkanus; assembly: GCA_033961575.1. NCBI lineage: Eukaryota > Metazoa > Chordata > Mammalia > Chiroptera > Hipposideridae > Aselliscus > Aselliscus stoliczkanus. The sequence goes on from CM066733.1 coordinate 145,816,841, forward strand.
GCTCAGTCCAGTCCGTCCCCGCAGGCTCCTGGCCTGGCTCACACAGCCACTCCCTCCACCAGGAACCAGGCAAGTGCTCACCGGCGAGCAAGCCCGGGCGCCGGCCCCACTGATTCTTCAGCCGCTCTTAGCCTCACCGAGCTGAGCAAAGAGAGTCCTCACTAACTTACTGCCGGCTATATTAGAACTCCTCTTCCCGGCAAAGGAGCTCTGGGCTGGTGAGCCTGGTGTGCGGCCGGAGGATCTCTCCCCTAACCGGAGAAGCCTCCCCACAGCTGGGGCCTCCCTCACGGGGCTCGCCCTCTCTCATCTCCGCCCATCCTACCAGACCCGACGTGGCCTCCTCTTTAAGTTCTTCCTTTAGTGGTTCTGTTCCTCCAGTGTTCCAGGGACCTCCAGGGTTGAATGCTATATAATTTGTTTGTAATTTTGGTGTGATCCTGGGAGGCAGTTAGCACAGCATCTGTCTATTCCGCCATTTTACCAGAAGTCCTCTACAGTGCATTTTTGAATAGCTGTTTGGAAGACAATCCTAACTTACAAGTTAGTCTGACTTAGGAAAGAATTCACAAGCAAAGTTTGGTACTATTTCTTCACTCTGAATTTTAAAAGCATCTGACCTTATTATAGATCATCTATAAAATGTGAGAAGTGTTAAATATTTTTTATTTGTATTATACATAAATCGAAAAACAAATGCCTTTCATTAAGTAAAAGGCAACAGTTTAGAACAGAGAATTGCAATTTAAGTGGCATAGTTAGGACCAAAACGATAAAGTGGAGACTGCCACCTTCTCATTAGCTCTTGCCTTTTACCAGGCTAATCAACACAGCCTGAAACACAATTGAGTTTGGCTATTCTGTAAGACCAAACAGGGATTCCCTCAATATTTAACATAGTAATATAAATATAACCAATTATATAAATCTAAATATAAAATCAATCTCCTACAGGTTTTAAGATGACATTTACCATCTCTCTGAAAAGTTGAACATGGCTAATCATGTCCAATGATGTGTTTAGAAGAGGAAAAACAGTGACAGCATTTGCTGAACCAAAATTATCATCAAAGTTCAAAAAGCTAATCATAATCATTTAGCCACAATCCAATATTATTTAAATCAGGATTGCCAAAAGAAATGGAATATCAGCCATTTGTTATCTGAATTCTGGTATATGAGATCAACTTAAATGTCGTACACATAAAAGAAAAAGTCCTGAGACATTTCTGTATTGTGATAAATAAGGCAGCGGCCAACTAGTACTCCTTAGTAGCCTTTTTGAGATATGCTACCAAGTCTGCCCTTTCTGCAGTCTTCATAAAATGCAGTGAAGATCCTTTTTGTTCCAGGGAATACTTTTTGGGGTTCTCCAAATACTCCATCAGTGTCTTCTCTCCTTTGGTGATGCCTTTGTTCTTGCTGGGATCCATGTAAGAAAATCCAGGAGCCTGACCAATCTTTTGCCCAAACAGGCTATGGAGATTTGGCCCAGTCTCGTGCTTGCCTCTCTTTCTCACAGTATGGCACTGGATGCTCTTCTGCCCAAAAATCTTCTTGCCCTTCTCAACATCACCTTTTTCTTTTTTAAACTCATAGACACAGACAATAGCTTAGTGGTTACCAGAGGGTAGGGGGGAAGGAAGGTGGTAGATGAGGGTAAATGGGGTCAAATATATGGTGATGGAAAGAGAATGGACTCTGGGTGCTGAACACACAATGTGATATAGAGATGATGGATTACAGAATTGTACACCTGAAATTTATGTAATTTGCTAACAATTGTCACCCCAATAAACTTTAATTAAAAAAGAGATCACCCATTTTTAAATCCCTCTTTTGTCGGGCTCAGTACAGTCTCACACTTACAAGCTGCTGAAGTCCTGCTCTCTTCAATAAATCTTTCTGAATGAATTAAAGTGAAGCAAGACAGGAAGACAAAGAAAATATTATTGTTGGAATTCTTTCCTCTGGTATAGGTGGCATACGTTGACTTACCAGTTTTGTTTCCTAATTCTCTCATTTGCTAACCTTAGAAGGCAGTGGTAAGAAGTAAATGAATTTATCAAAAGTCCCTAGCGTATTTCATGTCAGTGTGTAAAAGTTGGTTTATCCCATAAAGGTGATAAGAAAACTGATTACTGCCTGGGAAAAATACTAAGCTAAATCCCTGTTCACATTTTACACCAAAGTAATCCCAAATGATGGTTGTACAACTCTGTGAATACACGAAAACCCATTGAATTGTACATTTTAAATGGGTAAATGATATGATGTGCAATTATATCTCATTAAATTGTTATAAAAATAAATCCCAGAAGAGCAAAGATTTAAACACAAAAACGTGGAAGTATACTAGAAGGAAACCTAAGATAATTTTTATATGTTATTGGAAGGGAGAATAACCTTTTCAAGAAAGATATACTATTCTAAAGCCATAAATGAAAAGTTTGATAAATTTGATTGTGTAACAATGAAATGTTTTGCAGAAAAAAAATACCAAAAAGAAAAACATAATGACCCATTAGAAAAACATTGAAAACACATAGGGAAAAGGCTAATTACTATAATATGTAAAGAGCTCTTAAGAATCAATGTGCACTAATATCCAACAGAAAAATATGGGCAAAGGGCAAGGGTAGACCTCTCAAAGAATGAGCTTATGCCAATATACTCTCCTATCAGCAGATTTTTGGTACAAGCTCTTTGGAAACAATAGTTGAACTATTTATCAAAATTAAAAATGTATAAGTCCTCTGACATAATGATTCTATGTCTAGAAATCTATTCTATAGCTACGACTATATGGGTGCCCAAAGACATAAACATAAGGATAGTCATTGCATGAACTGTTTGTAACTACAGCAAAATACTTGAAATCAAACTAAATGTCAATCAACAAAAAAGTGATTAAAGAAATTACAGCATTTTGTTCAGTAAAAAACTATGCTGGTGTTAAAAACTGCTTATGAAGAACTCTAAGATATATTAATTAAAAACAAAACCGAACAACGTGCTGAACAATATGTTTAGTGTGCACATTTTAAATTTGTATTTATTTCACAAATAGATGTTTGCATATGCCTACAATATTTTCACTTCTTCCTGTCCACCTCAAACACATCATGCCCCAAATTCAGCTTGTGAACAAAAAGATGAATGAGTTCCTCTCATATGTATCATCTCATTTAATTTCTGCAACAACTCTATTCAAAAGATACTAACACAGTTCTTTCCTTTAAAAATATTACATGTTATGAATTACATGTCATGTTATAAATGTTAAATCCTCGATGATAAGGTTTTGTTGCACAGGGAAGACACCTAAGCTTCTTATAATGATGGAGGACATTCTTCATCACTTTCTCATTCTTTCCCAGACTAATCTGTTTCCTTCTACCACACTGCTCCATATTCTTTCACACTACTCTTCCTTTCCATGTTTAGGACCTTCTTTTAATGACCTTTTCATAACTCTGCTTGATGAGATCCTACATTTTCTTAAAATGTCAGCTCAAATGCCACCTTCTATGCAAATCCTCACCTGTTATCCTCAGTAACATCAATGGTTCCACCCAGCTAGAGCCCATAGATTTCAGTTTCTCCTGTACTGCAAAAGCACTTTATACAAGTCTATCAGACTTGATTATATTATTTCAAGGCCATGAGCATGTTGAGAGTAGAGGCCCTGTTTTTAGTTCTATAACTACCATAATGTCTAGAATATGGTAGCAAGTCAATAAATATTCATTAGAAAAAAAATCATTTACCTGAATCTTTATCATTTTTGATTCCCTGTAGGTTGAAGAACTCTGTATTTACCGTGGCAGATATGGGATTGAACAATACATCTCTCCTAAGAATTTGAAGTGAAATATTCTATTAGTGGAAACTCTGTTTTTGCCTTACCTTTTAGTATTCCAATGAATGTTCAAGTTATATAAGGGAGATGGGGTACAGTTTTTTGTTATAGATTTGGATCCAGTTTTTATGTATGTGAATCTTATCATATCTTTTGGAAGCTTCTCTGTCCTGTAATACTTTTTTTTTTGGTATCTTCACAGGAACCAGGGGAAATGTGTAGAGGGCATGGTGGAGATCTTTGACATGTTGCTGGCTACATCATCTCGATTTCGTATGATGAATCTCCAAGGAGAAGAGTTTGTGTGCCTCAAATCCATCATTTTGCTTAATTCTGGTGGGTTAATAACATGGGAAAATGTAATGCTGGGCTACTGGAAGACATACTTATTTTTGTTTTCAACCAGATACAAGCTACTCACTACAAAGGCATAACCATAAATTGAAAGAAACAGCTTATAGGCACTTAAAATAACTTATCTTCCTTGTAGACGACTTATGGAGATGGAACAGCACTAATCAAGTATGAGGAATGGAAAACAAAAATTAGACATTGAATCAAATGGCCTTTTTGTCAAAATATTTGCATCCTTTCTGATACTGGGGATATTTTTATTAAGGTGGTACATGTAGCTAGATGTAGGTCTGTTGATAGTTAGCAAGTAGACCAAGTGACCCTGTTAAGAAATCGTAACCAATTCCAAGCTCCGGATCATATGGAAAGAGGGTTATTTGGGACAGACCACGTTTCTGGTCAAAACTGATTAGTTGAAAATATAATTGGCTCAGAGATAGAAAAACCTGGTTCTAAAACTGAGGAAGATGGAATGTGGTAGAATGGTTCAGCTGAAAGAGCAGTTTCCATTTGGTCTATGGTGTCTAATTCAACTGTCCCCTCTTATTTATTCATTTGAGAGATCTTAGCTGAGAGCAGCATCTGTTTTTGTTTTTTTGGGTTTTTATTTTTTTTTGAGTGAGTGAGGTTGGCTGTTGTATAAAGAGTTACTCCAGTTCTGCCAGATGGAAACTATGGCTCAGCCTGAATTAGCACCCTGCCTCCTCTCAGCCCTCTCAATATTTGGATCTAAGGACTAGATCTCCAGTCTGTGGGAACTGAAGCTTAACAAGTGGGTGTTAGCTGCACAATAGACACCCTTCACCTGAACATTTACCTGCATCCCCGGCCCTACTCTATGCCTCAGACCTCATTCTGACATAGAAATTGAAGTCCTAGGTCTTATTTAAATTTAATTTTTTTACATCAAATTAATGGTTGAACAATTGTTTGTATTGATCACATGTGTAGAGAATCGGCACTTTTCTCTCTTTTCAGATGTTTTGTCTCTTCCTGATGAATGCTAGTCCCTTCCCACCGCCCCTGACATTTTTCCACTTCTCTTTCCCACCAGTGTAGTAACCTATATCACTGAATGGTCATCATAGTAATCATTCTCACGTATCAACAGATAAATGGAAATCTGTGCTATTACACTAGATAAGGACTGAATTATAGAATGAAGTTCATGAAAAATAATGTGATCTGCACTATGGAAGCGGTTACGACTCCATTCAAGTCTCTGGTTCTATCCACATGCGTTGTGCTTTTCATTTTAGTCACTTGTCCTGTATATTGAAGGGTCCAGACCCCTTAATGGCTCTTCATTGGATGAGAGTTGTGGGAGCAGTGCCACTCGGCTGCATGGTGCCAGGTCCTGAACCTGCTCCTTCTTTGGTGGAGGGCTGGTACATGCTGACAGTTTTCATGTGGGCAATCTGTTAACTTCAGGGAAAGCAGGCCTATCAACTGTTGGGACTTTCCCCCCACTTTTACCAGGAAATAATACCTCAGACCAGAAATGAAATTAGCCGGGAGGTGTATATCAACAGAAGTAGATGCTATGATCTTAGTAACCAAAAATATTTCCTTCAGATCCATACAGCCTTTTCTTGCATTATTGTTCTGTTCCTGTGACTGGATGTTTTTGTTTTTAATATTATGCAAAAAAAAAGAAAAAGAGAAAGAGACCAGACTTTCGCCATCAAAATATTATATTCAAAGACACAGGTTTTTTAAATCCCAAAGGAAAAATAAAAAACCAAACTTTCAACTCTCACAAGAAAGTCTTTTATTAAAGCCTGGCACCAGAATCTGAGAACAGCGTTTCCCACCGCAGGGTTTGGACGTCCACCTGACTCCTCCTCACACTGGCTACACATTCCTACTCCATTCTTGTTCTTTCCCCTCATTCTCAGGATCTGCTGTGGGCCTCCTTGTACTAAAGGGTTGGAACTCTATTTTTGAAATACAAGGCACTGTGTACTGATGGAGTTTACAGTTGTCTTTTCCATGAGATAGCAGGGTGGCCGCTTGTCTTTTCTATCAAGAACGGTGCTGCTGGCTCAAGAGCAGTCACAAGAGTGAAGCTATCTTTCAACCTGTAAAAACTGAAATCACTCTTTCTCTCCCAAAGTGAGCTGTGTTTTGGAAAAAGAAGATCTGCTGCTGAGCAGAGCCCCTATGTCTCCTACTGTTCCTGAAAAATAGAATCCAAGAGGAGGGGACCCTGAGACAGAATGGTACGGGACTAAAGCCTTTTCCAGAGTGAAAAAAAAAACACACACCAAAAAAACAGTCATTTGAGGGTTACCATCATCACCTCTCATGAGACAACGTACAAAGTGACTCTAATTCTAGGAATCTCTGATAGGAGCCCAGCTGTAAATAATTCAGGAAACCTGAGCTAGATGCTTTTTAGACCCCCAGGAAATAAGGCCTCAGCGAATGAAACAACCTTGGGTTGTTGTGTTAAACCTCCTCACCAAAGCCTGAGAAGGGTGTGTCTACGTTAGCCTTAACTTTGGAGCACAGAAACAACAGGGATTGAAAGACTGTTGTAGCCCCACCTGGAGCTGGGCTGCAGTGAGCCCCTGCGACAGTGTAGGCTGCAGCCCCTGCTGCAGTGGGCTGCCATAGGCTACAGTGAGTGGCCGGCAGCCAGCGTGAGCGGCTGGCAGTCAGCCGTGAGCTGCCAATAGCCGCGGTGAGCGACATCCAGAGGCCGGCGACCAATCTGCCTCATCCGGGAAGAGTGCAATGATGATACCAACATGGGCCAGAGAAGCAATGTCCTCCGCAACTAGACTCAAGAACAAAAAGACAGCAACTTGTCTGTTTCCCTTCCCCGATTCCCCAATAAAAATCTTTAAAAAAAAAAAAAAAAAAGGAAGGCTGTTGTGAGGATCTGCTAGGAATGTCTTTCTGGAAGTCTTGAGAGGGTCTCCCAAATGTCAAAATTTCCATGGAAAGCCCTCTTCACAGCTGTTTGGGAGTGGGAGATATTTGCTATGATTTCCGCGTCATGTAGAATAGTTTATTGCTTTGCTTGCAAAAAGCCTGGAATCATCCATAGGACAAACTCTGTTTATTTTTCCACTCCCAACCAAAGGACAGAGGCGTTCCTGGTTAATCCAAAAATGCCTTGGCAAAATCAATGCCAGCTTCAAGGCATTCTGAGAACTAGCTGGACAGAGCTCAAGTGTAGGGCAAATGAGAACAGAGCAGATGAGCTCAATGCCAAAGGCTGTGCGGGCGCAGCAGTGGGAGAGGAGGATGGAGAGGGAGTTGGAGCTGAAAGGAGCCTGGGAAAGAGGCTCAGCGCCTGTTTACAGTGTTCCTTCTACCCAATGTGACTTCAGTTCTTCTTTATAATTCCAATATATCTAATTCTTCCAGGTTCATCTCAAATCTCGTCTCATTCAGGAAATCTTGTTACTTACTGCCCATGGCCGTAATGAGCTTTCCTTCATTAGAGTATTTTAGTGCTTCGAGTCAGTACCATACAATCTAGCATTTGGTCAGTAAGTTGCCTGATTTTGAAAATTCATGTATTCAATAATTTCACTTATCTAATATTTCATAGTTTATTGAATTCCCACTAAACACTTTATGCCAAATACCCAAACATGAATGACACAGTTTTTTGGTTTTGCTTTTTTCAATTTTTAACTTTAGCCTGGATTGTTTATACAACTATGTCCTAATTTCCCCATAAACCATTAATGCTTGGTGTTTTTTTGTTTGTTTGTTTTTTGGTATTCCTCACAGCATTTTGCCTGTGAACTGCCAACAAATCCTATACCCTTCAGTCATTTACTAGATGCTTATTTGCAGGACATGACCAGGGGAACCTGGAAAGTTCTCATTTTACCCACGGTGCTCCTACTGCTATAAAACATACCATCCTTTTCAGTATACTCTAGATCTAGATAATAGCAAACTATTAAATGGGAAAAAAAGAATGCCCATCTCCTTGGGTTATTGGGAGCTAAAGGGGAAATTGAATATAAAGTGCCTATTGCAGTTTATGGAACATAGACCCTCAATCAATGACAGCTCTCATCATCATTCACGGGACTCTCTGGCTTACATAGAGTCAGTTCATGCCTTTTTTTCAATATAATTAAGTGCTTTTAATTTAAAGGCCTCCTGCTAGGCTTAAAACAGGTGTGGGGGCTCCAGTGTAATAATATCATTCATTAGCGACTGTGACTGTTCCCCTGAGACTTTGTTCTTGTGCATTTATTTATAGTGAGAGAAATTTTAGAGCAAGGTTTGTCTCATGGATAATAATTGATGGATATTTGAACCTTGATATTGACAGACTTCATTGAAAACTGTGGTGAGCCTCTGCCAATCACCGTGTGCTCGTCCATTATCACTGCACCACTTCTCATCACCGCCCCCCATGTGTGATCCTAAGCCCCTCAGAATCCACTCCCATCCCGAATACTACCCCTTTAGCAAATGTTTTTCAAGACTCAGAAAATTTCACAGGTCAAAGCTTAATACGTAGAAATCTATAATCTCTAGAAAAATGCGTGGCTTGGCCTTCAAATTCCATTTAATACTTATTTCTACTCCTTCTCTGAACCCCATTCTGACCACAATTCTTTCTATTCCCCAGTAACTCCGAGGAGTCTCGTACACTTCACTCCCTGGTGACTTTATCCAACTGGCTCCATGGAGAGACCGCAGACCCTTGACTCAGCATCTCCATTCTTTGCTAATAGTACTAGTACATCTTCTTTCCTGTCCTGACTCACAAATGACTCACAAGTCACCTGAAGTCCTCTCTGTGCCCGTTGGACCCCTGCTTTCCTTCAGCAGGCCCATCTGTTGCCCCTGAAATGTCTTCTTCTCTAGAAGTGTTGTAGCCTTGGTTACCTGTTCATCCCAAACCGATTTCCAGAAAACATTTCTCTTTCAGTTGATGGGGTCTTAAAGAGGAGTAAAGACCCCAAACCATAGTATGTAAAGTTAAAGAAAAAGAGGATTCTAGAGAGAATTATGGAACATCTCTAAAGTGTGTACCCTGGTGTTCATCTACAGGAAACGGGATGTGGGATGGCCAACAGGACCATATATGCTAAACAAAAACATAAAAACAGTGCCAGCTGTTGTCTGTCATCTAGTTCTGCTGTGTTTATGTGGCATATCTTGTCATCTTGGTTCCTTGACGGAAACATACAATGCTGAAGCTGATGACATCCATTTGTTTTATATGTGTTCAGCAGAGGCCACACTCTGGTCAGCAACGCATTAATTTCATGATGAATTATGACAAGCTCTCATCACAAAGAATATTCCTCTGTCCAGAGCTGAATTCCTTGCACTCTCTCCATTAATTATTAGACAATGATTTAAAGCATTTATATTTTTAAGTTTAGAAATAAGACAATGATTGAGTCCCCATATTTAGATGAAAGAACATTATCAAAACATACTGGCTATAAACATTGAGGATTATGAATCCTCATCAGTGGAAGGTTTCTGACAGGAATAGGCCTTGGAAATTGCAAATAGGCACATTGTCAAGTATGCCCAGTGATGTCATAGTGGAGAAGGCTTAATTATATTATCTCTTGAGTTCTTTGTGATGCCAAGCTTCCTCTCTAGGGAGCCTGCATATTGTCATTATTTTGAGATAAATGGCACTTCTGTGGTTATTAAGTGGTTCATTGTTTGCTTCTTTTTGGCTGACTGGATTCTGTAGGCAGTCGTTCCACTCTAGGAGCTTTCCCCTGCTACCAACTTCTGGTGTGACCTGAAATAAGCATCATGGGATCTGTTAATTTCCTAAAAACTGGGTGTGGCATGGGCTTTCTCATCGGAGAGGCCTGGCATTCAAGAGAGGCAACTCTGCCCCCCATTTGGGGTGGGGAGGCTGCCCTCTTATAAGCGGCTTCCATGAGCCTCCTGTAAAACAGAAATATGATACCCAACTCACGGAATTGTTGTGACTATGGAAAGAATGACACACAGTTCCTGTCACGTAATAGATGCACATAACTATTAATTTGCTTTATCCATGCTCTCGGAATATAAAACCCCTGGCTTTTTGTCTCACTGAAAGAAATTCCTATGATCTCCTTAGCAGATGATAAATTTCTTTCTGGCAGTTCTGAGGTGAGATTTCACTCCTCCCATTTGGGGTTAAAAAATTACATTTTCATGACAAAGAGGTCCTTCTGGTGAGTGGAGTGGCCTCAGGCCCTGGGTGGGGGCATGGGGTCCTGCACTGCAGAGACCTCTTGGAGCTTCTAAGGAACTAAGGGAATTAACCAAGTGCCTGTAGCCTAGAGAAGACTTGAGTTCCTTACGTGAATTCCTGGGGGTGGGGGTGGGGCAAAGGCAGCAGCTCTTGGGGAAGTGGAAATTCTTGCGACATTCTGGATATCAGGAGCAGTTTTCCATTCTTGTTGAAAACCTCAGGGTGAGGGGCAGCTGCTTATCATTCTGTGTTCTCAAGAACACGGAAAAAGGGGGAAGCCACTCCTAGGTCCTTGATTCAATGACCATGTTGACCTGCCTTCTCTAGGGTCCAGAAGTTGTACAAATAGGTATTCATAAATTTGAATAATATATGGATTCATTTTTTTAGAAAAATACCACAGACTCCACCAGTGCTTACTTATAATGTTCTTTGTATTATAATGTTGTTTAAATATTAATAACCATGTTTATTATTCAAGTGGACAATGGAGTATAAATTCCATGTTTGTAGCTCTAATAGAAATACGAAACCAAAACAAATTCACCAAATACAAACTAAAAGACAAACTGATAATAATATTTTGACAGAAAATGAGTTGCTGTCTGTACTGTGCCTGGGGCACACCTCTGGTCTGCTGGTTTTCCAGGCTCAGTTCTCCCACCACTTGCCTGTGTTCAGGACAATCCCAAAGCTTTTGTTTGCATAGCATACTGTGACCTTATCTGGCTTTGAAAAGAGCACATCATTTATGTATTTCATTTGCTTCTGTGCCATATTTACTTATCTGAGATACTTAAACCATAACTGTTAGATTTGAAGGCAACCATAAGAATGGGTGAGACATACGTTACTTAGAAAAGGTTATAGGGATCATCTAGATGAGTGTGTCTCAGTACTCCACACATTTCATTCATCTGGGGGGTGGTCTTTGAAAACAATTCTCATGTGGGGACCCACCTCTAGAGATCCTGACGTCATTGGTTCAGAGGAGGGCCTGAATGTCAGTATTTGTTTAAAGCTCCCACAAAGATTCAAATCTCACTAGGGTTGAGAAACATTGAATTAATGGATGCAAGGCATTCTGATATTAATGTCTTCATGATATTTTTAGAATATCATTAAGATAAAAAGCACAAAAATTTAAAATTCTAAGGGACAACTGAAGGATCTTTAAGGATCCTTCTTTAAATCTCAGGAGCGTGGGGGACCTAGTTTGAAAACTAATAGTGTAGAACTAACTTAAATAGTTCTCTAGTATATTATAAAACGAAGCATTCTGCAGACTCTGAGGGAACATCTGCACATGCTCAGAACTGTGCTCTGCACTGAAAGCACACAAATGTGCAAGATCTTTTTCTGTCACACATTGGGTTGGGCGGGGGCACATATAATTAACCAATCACTTCAATATCATGAGATAAAGGCTGTGATAAAGGTAAGCACTGAGTGTCTCAGTGACATTACAATAGGGTCTTTATATATATGAGGACTTCTTCAGCTGAGTCTTCAGGATGAGTAGGACTTAGCTGGCATCAGAAGAAAGGCAAGGGGGAAGGGTCTGACTGCACCAGCAAACTAGCACTGAGGGTCTCATCAAGCCTGCCTTCTTCAAATGGAAATAATAGCTCTGTATAGTCTTATGAACTGAATGGGTTTGTTATGACATAACAAGATAGTTTGAAATATAAGCTAATATTACCATTACTGTTACATCCTGCTTTTGTTTTTGTTTTTTGTGTGTGCGTTTTTAAGGAAAATATTTAGCAGTCTAATAGCCTATCAAGACCTCCCATTCTAATCAAAAGGCTAGAACTACACTCAGGCCCTATATTTGGAAAAGCCTTGGATGCCCTTTGTCTGCCCTCATGCCTGGCATACTGAACTATAATCTAAAAGTGTGTTGACACTTGCACCAAAGAAAACCATGGGAAAACAACATCTTACCTTTTTTTTTTTTTTAGCTCAGAAGTGAAGTAAAATATTGTTCGTTTGGGGGCCGGCCGAGTGGCTCAGTTGGTTAAGAGCTCGCTCAAGAGTGCGAGCTGAGCCCTGAGCAACAGCTGTTCGAGGCCAGCCCGAGCTGAGTTGCCGTTGAGCCACCAACAGGTGGCAGGATGGCTCAGCTAAAAAAAAAAAAAAAAAATATTGTTCGTTTGTTTTTTGTTTTTTTTTTTTTTTATTTTTTATTTTTTTTTTTTTGAGGGCAGTGTCACTGGCCCTCATATGTGGGACCCGAACCGGGGCCGCTGGCCTCCCAAGCCAGCGCTTAACCACCGCGCCACTCGGCCAGCCCTAAAATATTGTTTTTTAATGAGTTTTTCTTTCTCCACAAGATACTCATTGAACAAGTAAAAACCATAATAGAATGTGTATGGCTTCCTGAAACATTTAAGGGGAACACCAAACTGCAATATCAAGTTTTGAGTTCAAGCCAAACATCCCTGCACTTAGTTCTAAGACCAACCTCTGGGTCTAAACTTTTACGCGTGGCTCCATAGCTACTTCTCTTGGATTGAAAGCAAAGTGGAGAAGCAAACTCCCTGCTCTGACTTCCATCTTTCCCTGTCCCTCCCATGGTGTCCTTGAGCGTTGCCTCAACTTCAGCTTCCTTCAACTTTCCCCCAGAGGGCATGCAGTGACTTTTGTACATTGAGATCCCTTCCGCTCCATTTTCTGAGGTTTCACTTTATATCTACTTTTTAGCTTTTATTCTTCTTCAGGCATATATAAAAAAGACAGCATTACCCCATTGAACTGAGGGATGCCCATGGCTTTATGAGCTACTATTAGCTTAACTCTCATGTGTTGAGGATTTACTACTTTCCAGGTATTGTGTTAGGTGCTGGAAATGCAAAGTTGCCTTACGGGGACTTATCCTAGAAATGGGAGAGTAGTAGTTCCTGCGTGTGGTCCACATGAGGTGAGGTGTCTGGCCTGTTCCCTGGAGCCTAGGGGCTGCTCCATCCAGGTGACTCAGTGGCCATCACAATAGCGATAATAGTAGGAGTGATTGGGAAGGCAGTACCCGTCTCCAGGACTTCATGGTCTGAAGATAAAGACAGATATAAAAAGAGGATTATTCTCTTTAGAAAGAAAGTTGTGATTATAAAATATATGTCCAGTTTACATTATTTAAGGATAAAATATATATTAGTAAGGAAATACAGAACAACCTGAAGTTAATCAGCTATGTGGACATTTTGATGTATCTTACTGCAATACAGCAGAGGTTAACAGCTAGAGACTCTAGTTCCAAGTTCAAATCCCCTTTTTCTACTTCTCTGAATTGTATGACTTTGGACATGTTGCTTAAACCTTTTGTGCTCTGTTTCCTGGTCCATGAAAGAAAGACTGTAATAGTACCTACTTGTCAGTATGAGTTAGCTCTTAGAACAATGCCTACTTAGACTGATAGTCAATTTGTGCTAGGTATTATTTTTCTTTTCATACTGTATGTGTGTATATTCATACTTATATTTATGCACTTTAATTAAGATTATACACATGCACTTTTTTTAAAAATAAAATTTTAAATTGCTGCAAAATCATTCATGAGATATAACATTATGTATATATCTTGCCCACTTTTGATTGTTACTTTGGATATGTTTCTAGAAGTGGATTTGCTGGGTGAAAGGGTATACATATCTTTAAGACTCCTGATACATATTGCCTATTGCTCCCAAAAGCTTTATCAAATTACATTCACATAAATGTAACCTTACCATGCAAAGTAGAAGGTGGAGGTGCGGGCATAGTGCCAGCCAGTCAGGGAAAGCAGACAGCTCCCTCCCATGCAGCTACTGCCTTCAGCTGTGAAAGGCCCACAGTCAGGAATTTATACAAAGGCCTTATTATAAACATCACATTATAAACACCTCAAGCTCACCTCTTTTGGAGCAAATTATCATCTGAGAATTTTGTCTTATTTTATTATCTGTATAGGTGCTTGTTCTATTAATTTTAAATTTTATGACTTGTACAGACACTGTACTGGTGAACTGCTCTTATTCCAAGCAGTCGGGGTGCACAGAGGGTTGGCATTTTATGTCTTACCTTCTGCCTTTGATTTCATTGCCACTGATTTTTTAAAACAGTGATATTTCCAAAGAGACAAGAGGTTGAATGGCGGGAAGTGCACCTCCCTGTAAAAACTCATCTAGGGAGAGACAACGTAGCTCCAATGATTTCTTTTGCCCTGGGTTCTGGAGCTTTGTATGATTGACATGACCTTTCCTAGTTGATGATGAGCTAGGAGGAAGCAGCTTACCATGTGACTCCATTATCCCTCCAGCCATGCCCTTCTCTAGTGATCAAGGAGCTGCTGGTTTAAAGAACACCCTGTTTAATCCGATTGAGATACCAGGATCACGTGCAGTATCGTCTCCAGATTCTTACTAGTGGAGGCAGACAGACACTGGGCTTCAGAGTCCAGCTCAGAACAGCAGTCGGCTCCCAGGATGGCTGAGAAGGACCTTCAGGAAGGGACTGGTGGGAGCGGTTTGTTTCTTCTTTAAAATTAGCATCAACAAGGGCCGGCCGAGGGGCGCGGTGGTTAAGCGCTGGCTTGGGAAGCCAGCGGCCCTGGTTCGGATCCCACATATGAGGGCCAGTGACACTTCCCTCAAAAAAAAAAAAAAAAAATTAGCATCAACAAGAGTGACGAATTAAACCCAGAATGTAAAGTTCCTTTTTACCTTGACAGGTAAAGCATCTGCCCTTTGTCTTTGTATAGCAAATGGTCCTGTTTGAAGGAGGTAACATAAACTTCACATTTAGTGAAAGCCAAACACTCAGCACCTTCTAGTAAAACCTAATGTGTTTTCTTTGCATTCCAACTTGCAAGTACTTTGGGGACAATGTGTTGTCAGTCTTTGACGTCGATCTTTTGTGCTAAGAAGTGTAGCTCAGGTTGCTGATGACATATCTGAGGTATTTCCAGCTAAGAAAATTCTCAGAAGGCTTAGTAACAAATTTGTGAGCTCCACTTCCTGTCAAAATGGCAAGCCTTGAGAAGTTTCAGTGATGTAAACAGCCTTCAGGATGACAAAAATATTAGGAAAATAGTAATAATTAGTATTCCCACAGCAGGCTCTTTATTCCTTGGAATATTCACTCACCAGCTACCTTTGTCTCTCATTAGTCCAAGCATTGACAAAGCTCGTGAAATAAGAGGAATGAGAGGGACTTCGATTTTGTATTTTTAATAGCATTTTCCTCCACCAGATTACAAAAGTCATATATGCCCAAGGCAGAGAACTTGGGAAATACAGAAAACCACCAAGAAAAATAATGTCCCAAGGGATCATAATTTCACCACACAAAAGTAATCATTGGTAACATTTTGGTGAAAGTTCTTAATTAAAGAGACATTTAGGCTATGGTTGTGTACACCAGCACTCCCTTTCTCCACACCATCTTGTACTCTGTTTTGAAAAGCTGGATTGCTGCTAACTCATTCCAGGAAAATTATTAGTTTTCTCAAATATCTCGGGTGGCGAGTCCATTGGCAGTCATTTCTAGTTCCTCACAAACCTTGAACTTAGGAATCTCTTTGTATAGCTTCTGAGCACTGGCCCAGGAGTGGAGTTTATTTGGGTTCTAGTTCTAGCTCTGCCACTTCCTTACCAATGACAGGGTGACCTTGGCCAAGTCCAGCCTAGCTGCCCTGTCTGAAACCCCTCCCAGCTTGAGCATCCGCTAGCCCCGGTTCCTTATATCTTTTCCTCACTCCCCTCCCCCCCCCCCCGAGCAGCCTCCCACACTGACAATCCTGTACCAGAGTTGTAGCTTTGTTACAACTGATGAACATACATTTACAAACTATTATCATCCAAAATCCATAGTTTACGTTATGGGTCACACTTGGTGTTGTACATTCTATGGGTTTTGCCAAATGCATAATGACATATATCCATCATTATAGTGTCACACAGAGTAGTTTAGTTTCACTGCCCTAAAAATCCTCTGTGCTCTGCCCATGCATCCCTCCTTCCTCCCTAACCCCTGAAAACCACTGATCTTTTTAATGTCTTCGTAGTTTTACCTTTTCTGGAATGTTATATAGATAGAGTCTTACAGTATATAGCTTTTTTTGAGATTGGCTTCTTCTACTTAGTAATATCATTTAAGATTTCTCCATGTCTTTTTTTTTTAATAATTAAAAAAAAAAATGTTATTGGGGAACAATGCATTTTTTCCAGGACTCATCAGCTCCAAGTCAAGTTGTTGTCCTTCAATCTTAGTTGTGGAGGGCACAGCTCCAAGTCCTGTCACCATTTTTAATCTAGTTGCCAGGGGTGCAGCCCACCATCCTATATGGGAGTTGAACCAACAACCTTGTTGTTAAGCGCAGGCTCTCTAACCAACTGAGCCATCCAGCCACCCACCAGCAGCTCAGCAGTAGCTCCGCTCAAGTCGTTGTCTTCAGTTTAGTTGTGGAGGGTGCAGCTCACTGGCCTATGTGGGAATTGAACTAGCAACCCTGTTGCTCAGTTGGGCTCTAACCAACTGAGTCACTCAGCCAGCCCTCTCCATGTCTTTTGATGGCTTGGTAGTTTATTTCTTTTTAGCACTGAATAATATTCCATTATCTGGATGTACCAGTTTATTTCTCCATTCACCTACTGTAGGACATCTTAGTTGCTTCCAAGTTTTTGCAGTTTTGAATAGTGGTGCAATAAACATTCATGTGCAGGTTTTTGTGTGGACATAAATTTTTTGACTCCTTTGGGTAAATACCAATGAGCATGATTGTTGGATCGTATGGTAAGCGTGTGCTTAGTTTTGTAAGAATCTGCCAAATTGTCTTCCAAAATGGCCATGCCATTTTTCATCCCTGCAAGCAATAATTGAGAGTTCCTGTTTCTCTATATGCTCACCAGCATTTGGTGTTGTCAGTGTTCCAGATTTTTCCACTCTGATAGGTGTGTAGTGGTATCTTATTGCTGTTTAATTGGCAATTCCTTAATGATGTGATGTGGAACATCATTTCATATGTTTATATGCCATCTGTGTATTTCTTCTTCAGTGAAGTGTGTTTGCAGGTCTTTTGCCTTTAAGTTAGGTTGTCTGTTTTCTTATTTTTGCTGTTTCAAACTTCTCTGTATATTTACGGAACAGTTCTTTATCAAACACGTCTTTATGCAAATGTTTTCTCCCAGTCTATGGCTTATCTTCTCATTCTCTTCATATTATTAGTTTTTAAACCTTCTTCTGCTGAAAGCTAGTGATTCAGAAGGAGCCTCTGGGTCCCCAGAGGATGGGGACCGTGGGCAGAGGGAGAGAGGCAGCGTGAGCATGGTCCAGCCCTCGCCCCATCATTTCTCCTGGTTTGATCCGAAAAGTATGACGTCTCACAGTTTATATGTGAGGGTTTCACATCAGAGTTATATATTGTTTTTTTTTAAAAAAAAGGGTTTGGATACTCAAAATGGTTGGGAAATCACTGATTTAGATGAACTTAAGATCCCTTCTAAATCCATAATTCTGGAATTCTGTATCTCCTTTTTGCAATATAATGAAACCTTTTTCCTTTTAAGGAAGAATGAGATAAACCTGTCACAGTCATGTGACACTTTTTCAATACAATTTTCATTCACTGTAGTGTTCATTTGAAATGATGGAACTGATATACCTAAACACTCTATGTGCCATATACATGCCCATGTATCTCTCTGAAATAGTGATTTTTGCCACTAATTTCTTTTTTCAAAATAATCAGAGATAACTATCAGTCATTTCAATTCTATATCTAGGAAAATGGGGAAAACAGATCTGAATCTTTGTGGCTCTGGAGGTAAATCTGCAAGTCAGAATTGAGAAGGTGTGAGCTTCATCATTAGCGACCAGTGCTGAGCATCACAGAGAATTTAAACAGTGCTGTTCAATTTAGGCCAAGCAGATATTCTTAGATAGTATGTCATTTTCTCTGGACTTGAGGTTAAATCAGATGAATGTTTAATGATTATTCATAAACATTTATATTCACACTAACACTGTTTATATTGATTTGGCAGAGGATGGAGGGGTGTCTTTCTCATTTTTTAATTCCTATATTGCCTATTCCACAGAGGATTTGAAATGGCTTACTACATCTCATGTGATGCAAAATAAGTAAAACAATAATTGACAAAATCTGTAAAAAGGGGACAATTATGTGAATAAAATTTAAAAATCCAAGAGTCAAATTAACACACAGAAGTACATCTGTGCAGCTCCTAGGAGTGGGCCACAGATTTGGCTCTAAATTTCCTTTGCTTGGCCAAAGTAAAGAGAAAAACACATTCCGTTATAAGGTTCACAGGCTTTTAATAAAAATAAAATAAAATAGACCAGTTGTTCAACATAAAAACATTCCTTCAGGGAAATCTTTACAAAGTCCATTTCTCAAAACCAGGACTTGATAAGGATTGTGCAACTGAACATTGAAAGTGTTTTATCCTCTGGTGAGAAAGCAGGGTGCAGATATTTTGGGCTGCCAGGCATAGGATGATCCATATGTTTTGATGGTCAGCTGGGCACTGGTTAGGGCTAATGGCCTGATTGAAAACTACACAGGGTATCTGATAGGATCAGCTCTAGCCCTTACCATTCCATCAACAAGGGTAAAGGTCAAAGCCTGGCTAAGACACTATAGGCAGTAGGAACATCATGTGGAACAGGGAGCATTTAAATACTGCTTCATCTCCTGATGTACCAGATCAGAAGTTTAATCTCCAATCTGCTTGTTCTCCATCATTTTCCTCCATAAGTGTCTGGTGCAGATGTCCAGGTGTATTCAGCTCATTGCTGGTATGTAATAAACTACCCCAAAAATTAACAGCTAAAAAAAAAAAAAAGTTTGGATTCTGTTGCTCATGAATTGAGATAGGGCACAGAAGGAATGGCTTGTTTCTTCTCCACAGTGTCTGGAGCCTCAGATGGGGAGACTCATCAAATAGGGGTAATTTGATAGTCATGGGCTGGAGTCATCTTTATGCACATGCCAGCAATGGATGCTGGCTGTTAGCTGGGACATGGGCTGGTGCTGTCAGCTGGGATGCTTATCTGTGGTTTCTCCATGAGCCTGGGCTTCCACACAGCCTGGTGCACTATACTTGTACATCTCAGAAAGTGGAGGGGGGCTCCAGTAGCAAGTGCCCCACCTGACAAGGCAGCCATTTGTCCTTTGAGCCATATGGCCTTGATTGACAGTCCCTTAGAAGCCGTGCAGCATCATTTCCAGCCTGTTTTTTAAAAAAATTATTATTATGTTTATTATTATTATTATGTTTATTATTATTATTATTATTATTATTATTATTATTACAAGCAAGCCACCGCTCCTCCCAGACTCCAGGGAGGGGCATGGATTGCACAGTCCATGGCAAGAGTGCCAAGATCACGTTGTGGAGAAGCATGTCGGATGGGAGGTCTTGCTGTGGTCATCTCAGAAAAATACAGTCTGCCCCAACATGTAAGAGTTGCTCCTTGCTCCGTGTTGTTGCTCTGTTGTCCTTAAAAGGCCAAGAAGGAAAAGGTGAGGTCCAGGGAAATGAATTCATCCAGGGTGTGATGGCCTGCCTTTTCTGGGAAAATAATGCAACCCTCAAGACCTCCTGAGACCAGGCCAGCTCACTGGGCCCGCTCACTGCAATCTTGTGAACAAACTCCCCTGTACAGATGGGCAGCACACTTCCATCAAAATGTCATCTTCTTGACCTCAGAACCCTACTAATCAACTGTTTAAGGAATAGGAAAATGAAAACCGTGGCTGTTCTTAATATGCTACAGATATAAGTAACAAAAATAAGTGTCCTAAGCAAAATATGGATTCATAATGGCTTTATCCTAAAAGATATAATAAGGCTAGGATACTATTTCTTACAAAAATTTAAAAAATGCAATTTCACAAGTAAATGTGAGACACTTAATGGCTCCCACTTAATTTTTTTTTTAAGATTTCTTCTCATATCAGTTGAATCAGTACATCTGTTTCATAATCTGAAACCATCGTTAAGAGACTTGTCCTTTGAGTCAGCTCACATGTATTCACATACATTTACATTCACATACATTCACATACTATTTACATTCTAGAATATTTAGATTTCACTAAAAATTATACTAAGTTGATAAATGTCACTGAGTCATTAGCATACGATTTCATACTCATCTGTGTCAAGAGGGCACTTGCAGGTATACAGTGATGCCACATGAACAGGACCACTGTGTCCTCATGTCGAGTTCTGGCAAGAACACTTATCTCCACTGTGATCCCTCTCACTTTGAGGCACTTAGAAGAGGACTTGGATGAGTTTGTGATCTTAGAAATACTAGTGAATAGGAAACATCGTTCAAGGACTGGGTTGCAGACAGGTTCTTCATCTTTCAGGTGAAAAATCACACATCAATAGGAAAATGGAAATTTCCTACCTATGGACAAATACAGCTCCACGCAATACTCTTTTTGTTGGGTTCATGACATGAGACGTCAGTTCCTGCATGACACAAAGCAATCTCTTGGAAATCCTCAGTAACGTTGGGAGCTGCATCTTTGAATCATGGCTAACTGAGCATTCTAACATCCGTGGCATGCCCCTTGGTTCTTTAATGGAGGTTTATTTCCTGTTTACTCAACAATGTCAGAGCCTCTTCCATGTGGTCCATGCAGGGACTCAGGCTGTTGACGGCTTTGCAATCTTAACTGTGTGGCTTCCAAGGTCTTACTAAGAGTTCTTGCCATTCTAACCAGCCAGCCAGAAAGAGGGAAAAAGCATGGAGGACCACACGGAGTGGCTGTGCATGTAGGAGACATCCTCAAAGTCGTTTGGCATCATGATAAGGCACTTTGCACAGAAACAGGATACAGTCTATGTTTTCAAGCTTTTACATTTCAGTGGCTATGATATAAAGAAACCATGGTAATCTTGTGATTTTTAATCCTATCAGACTTGTCAATGGGGAGGGTTTTTTTGTTTGTTTGTTTTTTAAGAAGGCAGTGTCAATGGCCCTCATATGTGGGATCCGAACCCAGGCCACTGGCATCTCAAGCCAGCTCTTAACCACCACACCACTTGGCCGGCCCAATGGGGAGTTTTTTGAAAACATAGGTATCAGAGCTCCACCCTTAACTGCCAGTCACACAGGTTTGGGTGGAACTCCATGGGAGATGCTGAGAGACGACCACGTTTGGGAATCACAAATCTCAGAGAACAATATCTCAGAATTGCCAGTAAATAATGCAGTCTCATAAAACATATAAATCTCTTTGAACACCCTGAAATGAAATAAATACATAATAGTCAATACACATAGTTTTTTCTTAAATCAGTGTAATTTCTTAACTTTCATACAAAGGAGAAATTATATTAAAATAATTTAAAATAAAGTGATATGTATTTCAATGCAGATGTCCAGAACTTGACTAAGGCAGAAAGCATAATAAAGTAGTAAAATGCTTACATGTATTTATAATGAATATTTGGATATAAGATGATCAGGAGCTTTTCTGTACAGTAAGTACAGGCATATGAGAAAGCTGAGGTAGAGATGGATTATATGAATAAGAAAACTAAAAATTAACCAAAACCTATTTATATATGATAAGAAGAGAGAAATAAATTAGACTGATTTAGTAATAACATGTCCAGAAAAACCAGACTGTCAAAGGAAAACATAAATAAATAAATAAATAAATAAATAAATAAATAAGATAATTTTCCAAATAAGCTGGGCTTTATTGTGTGTATTTTTAAAATAATTCCCTTTGTTATGATATACGATAAGGAAGTGCCAAAATATATAGAGACATGTATCCTGTCTTAATAGTCCATGACATTCGCGGCAATCATTCTCTGGAAATCATAAAGGTCAGATCCTTTGGGTAAAGATTGAAGAAGTGATGATGGATTGGAAAAAGAAACAATAATACCTATAAGAGGTGATCAAGAAGTGGGTGGGAACCTCTGGAGACAATGTCAGTGTAAGACAGAAAGACAAGAACGAGCCCCAAAAGAATTTTAATATGTACTTTTCACAAAATGGATTTCTTATCATGCTACAAAGTTATTTAAAAACATGAAAAACCACAATATTTCATTGATGTCTACTACTTTATAATAGTAGATTCTAATTTTGTTTAGAAGAGCCTTACCTCTCTTATATGTATTTGCAACCAACTGTGTTGCCTTTGTAGGACGCGAGCAATGGCACTGAAATAATTTCATCCAAGCATCTAGTTGGAAAGCTTATGTAAAACATTCAATTGGCAGACTGCATAAAGTCACAAAGTATTGGATCATTTTGAGAAAAGGTATTCCACTTAAGTTTCCCTCTCTATAGCCAACTTGCATGCTGGACCTTTTGTGTACAGCCTTGTAAAAGCGTTTCAAAAGTTTTCACTGTGAATTTTTATTTGTAGTTATGATTAGCTCAGTAAGACCTTCAAGAAAAGAAAAAAAATCCCTTATTGTGTGGGACTGTCCCACACATTGTTGGACATCTAGCACAGCCTCAGCCTCTACTACTAAGTGGCCATAGCAACCCGGACTGTTTAAACAGCTCAGAAGGGACAGTACCATCCCCGCCAAGAACAGCAGTCACAGGGGAAGCGCAAAACAAACATGGTGCCCATCAAACTGTCAATCTTGAAGGCCCTTCTGAGCAAATGTGCTATTTGGTGGTGGAAGAAACTCTCAACAGAAAGCCTGAAAGGCTGATCTGCCAATTAATTACTGGGTGAAAAGAATACAAAGAAAAGTTGCTTGTATCCCAGCTTTCTGGCCCAGACCACTTACAACTGTGTGGACTTGAGGAGTTTTCTGCACTATCTTTTTCCTTTAAATCATTCCCTTTTTTTTTTTTTTTTTTTTTTTTTTTTTTGTTAAGCTGCTATAGATTGAAGGACTCTCCCAGGGTCCTTTTAGAAAAGAAACAATCTGGCCTTGCTGAAGAATTTGTCCTTAAGCCACGGGCCTCAGCCATCCTCACTTCTCTAGGAACAATTAGATGTGGCCCCAGCAGAGGTCAATGGCGGGGCCTGCCAGGCACCCTGTTTGTTCTAGGCCTTCTGTCTGGGCATGGCCAGGTGTATATGTGCACTGCAGTGTTCATTCCTGCATTCCTCCAACTTCTGGAAAACTCCTTTACTTGGAAAAGTGATAGGGATGGAGAGGGGTTCCTGTAGAGTGGAGAGCAAAATGGAAGAAGGAAGAGTGTTCAAGCAGAATGAGAGAAGAAGGGGAGAGAGAGAGGAATCAAGAGTCAGTGAAAGCAAGAGAGTGAGAAAGATTGAACTGAGATCTCTTATACATGGGAGTGTCCCTACGGTCTCGTTCCCCATTCTTTCCTACCACCAGATTTCTCCACAGACTCTTCCTACAACTCCCAATGTTGGCTACAAGATTCAGAATATGTAAAAGCTCAGATATGCTAACAACACTTCAAGACTGGATAATGACATACAGATTGTTTTTTTCCATCTTTGGGATTTGGAGCAGCCTTGAGAGTTGCAAAAGCCTGCCTTGTCACAAGAATGTTTCTGAAGGCCTTCGGTGTCTGATCCCTGGCTCCGTGCTGCTGAGAATAACGGTGCAGCCGTCCGGGGTGGCAGAGACCACCTGGGATATGAAAATTATCAGCAGCCCTGTTCTATTCTTGCCAGAGCACCTGAAGCATTCTGGAAATTTGGGTTTCTGTTGCCTCTTTCCATTGGTCCCTGAGGGGCAACAGGCAGCAAACGTGGATCACATTTTGTCACAAAAGCCCAAAGGGATGATGGCTGTTGATGCCAGCTATTGGCATTTCAATAGAACTGTATTTTTACTTTTCTAAGTATATTTGCACAGCTAGGAAGTATCTTCTGACGAGAATGAGATGATACACTGTATTGGTGCCAAGACAGGACTAGAAAAACAGGCTTGTTCTGAGAATGGCCTGCCTCCTAAGAAAATTCTTTCTCCATAGGCAATATTTCCTCTTAAAGCATTAACAACTTAGAAGGAAATAAGGCTTGAAACCTTTTTCACATAACACAGTGCACGTACACCCTAGGTTCTCTGTGAAAGCATGCTAAAGAAAGGAATCCACATGTGCACATGGGGGAAGATAGGGGATCAGCAACCCACGAGGAAATGCCAGGGCTCTGACTGCCATTGCAAAGGGCAGAGTGAGGCACTGGCCCTCGGGATGGCTGAGATTGTAGCACAGTCTGCTCTAACCCTATGCCCATGAGTAGGAAGGCCAAGTGCTGCAAGAGTGTCGCTGTCCCAGGCGGGACCATCCAAGCTGTTTGCTCCTTGAACAAGAATGGGATTATTGATGAATAAGGCCAGCATCCCAGGTGGTAACTAAAAAAAAAAAAAAAAAAGGGAACTCGTAGAAAATGCATCATCCAAGTTGGATTAATTCAGCTCTATGGCCTGGGCAGGTTCCCAGGATATCCAGCCAGATGCAGGGCCTCTGGAAGATGTGAGGCTAGGTAGATTGTGGGTGGTGAGAGGCATGGCCATGGGGACTCAGCAGAGGCCACTCCAACCCCCAACCCACACCTGCCCTGCCATCCTTTACCTCCTGGCGAACCCCAAGGCCACTGGACATTTGCTCATTTTTCTAATGGACACATTCTTTCGCTATCAATGGCCCACATGGAACATAAATGAATTAATCCAGCAGTTTCCTTCTTATCCCACTACCTGCCTGCTGCTTACTCATTCTGTGCTCCATTTGCTTTGGATCAAGGTGCCTCCGGGTACCAAAAGCTACATTATTGTATTTAGCTGCATGGAAGCCAAGATCCTAACCATTCTGGTTTTGTTGTTGTTGTGTTTGTTTTAAAGCTTAGCCATTTTCCATTCTGGGCAAGTACAACACTGTTTACTAGGAGTTCCTCTATGTAAATGTTTTCCCCACTCCTACCCTACAGGCTGCTGTATGAGCCTTACGTGGCCACCACAGTACAATTACAAAGTCAGGGAGTGATAAACCTGGAGGTACCAGTGAGGACAGAGGGGAGAAGAGGAGAAGAAATATATATAATAAATATATTTATGAAATATTAATTATATTTGCATATTTATAAATATCTTATACATATTTACATATATGTATAAGAAATATATTTATTTCTATCCAGTGTGCTGAATAAAAATAAGACCGAACAAATATTGCTCAATAGATATCATCCTGGAGAAAATATCACATCATATATGCCCTGCAAGGTGTATGGTTAGGCAGAATGGAGCTTATTTCTGGAGTATTTACTTGAGAGAAAATCCATCCTTGTGGTCCCACGACAAGACTGGTCCATGCTGCCCTCCTCCTGCTCTCAGTACTTCCTATTTTATCAATCTCCTTCCGGTCCTTGGGCTGAGCTCGAAACTTAGTTGAATATCTGGGATTCTTTCAGCTGCAAGTGACAGAAACCCAACTCACTCTGTCCTAAGCAAAACGGACTGTATGGATCCATGTGTTAGAAAGGATACTATGGAAGCTCTAAGGTCAAATGAGAAAATATAGGAAGCAGAACCATGTGACCGGAACCAGAATTTCTCCCCCCCAACTCTCCACCCCCCAATAACTATCACTTTTGCTTATTGTTGCTGTGGCCCATTCTATAGATGGAGACTCCATATACTTAAATGTCTCATATTCTCACCCTCCTAACTCTGCAACCCTAGAGGAAAGAACTTGTCTCACAACCTCCATATACAATTCCAGAAAAAGCTCAGATTGTCCAGGGCAGGGCTGATACTATCCAAAACAATGGAGTGGCCTGATTGTCTAGTTTTGGTCCCGAGTCTACCTGTGGCCCAGGCAGTAGAAACTATTGCCAGAAGAAAGGCAACAGGGGGGGGAAAAAATCATGCCTGACAGTGAAAAACAGCACTTTCCCTGGTCTTTTATACCCATCGTCAATCTTTCAGATGAGGATGAAAAATACTAAGGCCCTAAACCTGACCTGAAATGTAACAGCAAGTTAAATCTTACCTGGAAAAATTACCTGTCAATCACTTAGCAAATCACTTTCACTCTCTCTGTGCATCTCACCAGGAGGTCATGTGTCGCCTGAGTGTCTCCATGATGACCAGATGTAGAGTCAGCTTGTTGGGCTTTATTCTCAGCTTCCCTCCATCCTATCAAGTTATCTTGGTTATCACATCTCTCTGCCCTTCGGTTTCTTTGTGCAAAAAGGAAAATCAATGCCCTGCTCACAGGGTTGTCATTAGTTCGTGTTGGTGTCCAACCTGTCAGAGAAGGGGTGGCTAGTAGAACCACGTGGCCCCAAGATTAATACTGCCTTTCCTGGGAATCTTGATGACACGTAGGAATTTTGCAGAGATGCTTGGGTCAAATGGGCCCCAAACTTGCCCCTTGCTGTGCATGGATGGGAAAGGTGCTGGCTCAGGACGATGTCCCAAGTACACCCCCGGTCTCATAGACCTCACCCTCTGTGAGTTTCTCTCTCTCACTCTTTCTTTGCACATTCAGGAGTGTACACATTTCTGTCCAGCACTCTGAAGTCTCTGGAAGAGAAGGACCATATCCACCGCGTCCTGGACAAGATCACAGACACCTTGATCCACCTGATGGCCAAAGCGGGCCTGACTCTGCAGCAGCAGCAGCGGCGCCTGGCCCAGCTGCTCCTCATCCTTTCCCACTTCAGGCACATGAGGTGAGGCACCGTTGGGTTCCCCACAGGACAGGCATGGAGAGACAAGCCCCAAGCATCTGTTACCGCTTGCCCAGCAAGGGTAAATGCCTCAATGCAGACAGCACACTTGGAAAAGTGTCTGGCACAAAATAAGCAGAAATGCTTTGAGACAGAGGAAGAAGTTTGGGGCACAGGGTAAGTGGCAGAGGAGGCTTCAGAGAGGAAGTGATAGTTACACTCAGTTTGAGCATGTGCCAAGTCTTACGGGGGAAAGAGTGTGCAGGTGTGTGTGTGGGGAAGGGCAACGTTTGGTCATTCACTTTCTCCCATCCAATCAAGGTAGGTCTGTGAGCACACCTGTCCCCCAAAGGCACTGGATACGTCCATTATGGTTCCTCTCACATATTCTACTCTTACACTTAGAAATCCTAAACGAGAGACTCAGTCCAGATGCCTCATAGAGGGTCAACATTCACTCTTCCATCCCTCTCATATCTCTTATTGTCACCCCCACTGGTGTTACTCTAGTCCATGCCAGCATCACTTCCTTCTGGCTTTCTGCACCAGCCACCTAACATTTTTCCTTGCCTCCAATCTTGAACCTCTATAGTTCCTTCTCCACAATGAATCCAAAGTGACCATTCTAATTCCAAATCTGATCATGTTGTTTCCTTACTTAAAAACTTGAAATGGCTTCCCGTTGCTACTTTTAGCTGTTAGATAAAAGTAGAAATCCCTTTATTTTGCTTATATTGCTTCTTATGCTCTAGCCACTACTTAACTTTCTAGGATTTCCTCACAGTCTCATCTTGAGCTATAAAATCACTTTCACTCTCTCTGTTCTATGAGTCATGGAGATGTCTCCTTCAGCCTGCACATTGGCTGTGCAGCTCTGTTATCTCTGCTGGGCTCACATACACATCTTGAGTCAGCTGATTGGGGCTAGACATACCTGGGAGACTCTATCAAGCTGTCATCCTGCAGGTTAGCCAGGTGATGCCGTCCCATGTGTCTCTTATCGTCCTGTACCCATAGGTTAGCTGGGACATATTCTTCTCCCAGTGATGGCAAAGAAACAAGAAAGCAAGCCAGGTTGAGCAAGTACATTTTCATCTTTTAATTAAGTCACGCCTACTGACATTCTGTTGGCCAGCAAGTTACATGATGAAACCCAAAGTCTTCATGGGCACACAGTACAGGGAGTGATGATTTCTGAACAGTAATCCAATCTATCATAGCTTAGCTATCACTCCTTGCAGGAAGCATCTTCCAACCCTTAACATCTAGTTAGGATTTATGCCCTGTTCTTCCTGATTGTTATTGCCTATTGTATTATTTTTCTGCCCCATTAGACTGTAAGCAATGTGAGGCAGCCATCACAATTCATTTTGCATTCTCTGGGTGCCCCATACCACCTAGCTTAGGCTTGGCACATAGTAACTACTCAATAAATACAGAAGGTGCCAAAACAAAATGTATACACTTTTTAAGAAAGGGAACAACTGTTTTAAAATTGTAATATATACCAATAACAAAAGATTAATACAAGTCACATTTAACTTCTGCAATTACAAGAGGTGCTCAAAGTGGTTACCATCAATGTAATTTTTTTTTTAAAGATTTTATTGGGGAATTTGGGGAGGGGAACAGCATTAGGGAATCGGGGAAGGGGAACAGACAAGTTGCTGTCCTTTTGTTCTTCAGTCTAGTTGCGGAGGACGTTGCTTCACTGGCCCATGTTGGTATGTCATTGCGCTTTTCCCGGATGAGGCAGATTGGTCGCCGGCCTCTGGATGGCTGCTCACCGAGGCTATTGGCAGCTCACGCTGGCTGCCGGCTGCTCATGCTGGCTGCCGGCCACTCACTGTAGCCTATGGCAGCCCACTGCAGCAGGGGCTGCAGCCTACACCATCGCTGGGGACTCACACAGCCCAGCTCCAGGTGGAGCTGTTGTTAGCTGTAGAGGGCAGTGTCACTGGCCCTCATAAGTGGGATCCAAACAGGGGCCGCTGGCATCCCAAAACCAGCTCTTAACCAATGCGCCACTCGGCCGGCCCATCAACAATGTAATTTTAATATAGTTTTTCCTTTCTTCAAATGTATATACATTTTTTTGGCACCCTCTGTATTTTCTAAAGGCGCTAAGGAAAGACATTAGTAGAGGAAATAGAGCCTTTCTGTGCCAAAGGTGCAAGTGGCCTTGTTTTCAGTTCCGATAGACAAGTCAGGTGTCTGGTCAGAGGCTTCAGGGATACTCTTCCCATAAAAATACCTGTCTGTAGGGAAGAGATGAAGAAAGGGTTGGAAGTTTTACTCCATGAAAGATGAGATGGAGTGATGACAATAGGGGGAAGGTGTGACCTTGGGCTTACACCAGGACCCTAGAATGAAAAATTCTAGTGGCTACAAGGAAAGAGCCAAGTATCTGAAAAGGGCTGGTTTAATTTTTAAGGGGTTTTTGAACCTTGAGACTGAGTCAAACAGCAAAAAGTTTGTCCCAGGTGCTACCCTTTCCGGAGACAACCTTGCTTGAGAAAATAAATGTATCTTTCTTTGTATCCCCCACAGTGCCCCATATGCAGTCCCATATGTCACATATGCTGAAATAATGAACAAATTATTTGAGTGTTTCCCCTACCCTATGAATTTGAAATTCCCAAATGATGGCTTCCACTTGGCAAAGTTTGGGAGAAAGTGAGCCGTCTCTGTCCTTAGGGATTACCCAAGAATCCCTGTGTCATAGGTGAAGGACTCACCTTGGCCAGGTAGAGCAGGTGACTGCATTGGGAGGACACATTTCCAATCCTTTCACCTCTGTTTCAATTGATGACTATTACAAAGATGGCAGTGAGGAATGCATCAGAATAACGTAATCTTTACCAAATTTCCTGGCTGAGAGAGCAACCTTCTCCTTAAAGAAATGTAGTAGCTTTTATTTTGAGATGGAAATTTCTAAGATATTGTAGAAACAAAGATATATTGCCAATGAAGATTTTATTTGTTGGTAGGAATTGCTGAATTTTCGTATCTATTAACTGCCTTTTAGCATGAGCAAACCTAATTAGTTAATACCAAATATATTTACACTAAATTTACAGACCTTGCTAGTTTTCCTGGAAATGCATGGCTCAGGACAGCAATAGGAAGAGTGCTCTCTAGCATTTCTGTTGCATTGTTTGAAAAACATCCCAATCTAAATCACAAAACTCTGTCTTATTAAGTGTGGCTCCACCCATATGTTGTTACTTAGAGAATTTAATGCCAGATTTCAGTGGACTGTAAATGTGATTCATTAGGTTGCACGAGCAAGACAGTGTCAGAGCCAGGGGGCATTTCACTTTAATAGCATTTTAAATTAAAACAAACAAACAAACAAATGAAAAAAACTCCAAAACAAAATACCACTTGAAAACATCATTTAGATTGTTGTGTTGTAAGGCCTGAATAGCTTCAATGCTGTGTTTTCATGGCAGGTCTCCAACTTGTGCTGATGTTTCCCCTACTACTACTAGATAGTAGTTGTTCTATTTTTTTCCTGGTTGTGTGGTGGGGAAAGAGCAGAGTGCGACTGGCAGAGGAGGACAGAGGAAGACAGTGATAAAAGAAAAGCCATTTTCCTGCATCTCAATAGGCCCATGGGTTTCTGGATATTTTCCGGGTATTTATCGCATTCTCACCACTGTTCTAGGCCTGCAGGATGAGCAAATTGGTGCTCCTCATGGAACTTGCACTGTGTGCGTGTGTGTGTGTGTGTGTGTGTGTGTGTGTGTGCATGCGCTCTTGGGGGGTCAAGAATAAACAAACACAACAGAGGAATCTCAGGTTGTCATAAGTGCTGGCAGGAAAACAGGGTAATGTGAAAGGGGCCTGCTGACGTCTCCGAAGCAGGAGGCCACCACCACGGGGGAGGGCTCAAGGCCTTTCAGAGGAGGTGGCATTAGAGGATCTGAGTGAAGCGCCCTCCAGGCAGAGGGAGCAGCAAGTGCAGACACCCCGAGTTTGGAAGTAAAGAGAGCTTGTTTCTTCAAGAGGCAGCGCAAAACCCGGTGTGGCTTAGAGGGAGTTTGTGCGGGCAGGAGGAGCTCTGAAAGACAGGTGCGAGCTGCATCTGATGGGCTTTGTAGACATGGAAAGACAGAGTTTTCTCTGAGTTAAATGGAAAGGCACTTGAAAGTTTTAAGCAAGGGAACTTCTTAAACTGTCTGCCCCATTGAAAACAAAAAACTCCATCCTATCTGGCTGTACGTATATCTGCTCTCTTTTGAGATGCAATGGGGATAGAAGGGGACAGGGTCTCATTCAAATCAGTGGAAGGAAGTCACCTGCATAGAGAATCCTAAAATGGCTCTTTAGACAGGAGGAAAGATTGGCATGCCAGTGTCTTTGGACTTTTCACTTCTGCTGTCTAGGAGTTTCAGCAGCCCTGGGTGTGCGATGGTCTAACGTGGTCCTGCCTGTGTCTTCCCGCCCACAGTAACAAAGGCATGGAGCATCTGTACAACATGAAGTGTAAGAACATGGTGCCTCTGTATGACCTGCTGCTGGAGATGCTGGATGCCCACCGCCTGCACGCCCCAGCCAACTGCGGGGGCACCCCCACATCGGAGATGCACCAGAGCCAGATGGCCCCCACCGGCCCGACTTCATCACATTCCATGCCAACGTATTACATCAGTGGGGAGGCAGAGGGTTTCCCAAGTACCATGTGAGAGCTCCCCGGCTCCCCCCAAATTCTGACAATCCCTGCAGCATTTTACCCACATCCTACATCACTATACCAAAACTCTGCTCCTGCACACACCCCAGCATGCGTGCACCACCATGGCTTTCTAATATGAGTAGCCATTCATTTGCTTGCTCAGTTCTTCGTGGCACACCTTCTTTTGGGAACAGCTAAAGGGATTCCAGGGCTAAATTCTTTGTTAACAGCTCTCGTTGTCCCTTTGCTACATTACTAAGCAGGAGGATTCCTGTAGCTTTTCCTGACTGAGTTCAGTCTATGAGCTGGGGCTCGGATGACTGCACTGAAGCTACTGGTTGAGAGCCAGGCTTGGAGAGTGGACAGTTCACCTCTGTGAAGCACTTTTTCATGAATCTAAGAATCAGCCACAGGAAAGAATTGAAAGTGGCTCCTTTAACTGCTGACTTGGAGAAAGTTAGATCAAGGGTTTATTATAGCATCCTCTTGTATTCCTATAGTATTAATAATACATCATTTTATGAAATAACACATTACAGCTTTTGCTCTGTTGCTTGGATGTAGCAGAATATTCTGCAATCGTCTATTCATTTCCCCTATAGGAATACAAGATGCACACAGGGATGGAAAATCCTCTAGTTGTCAAGAATTTGTCAACTGCATACACTGCAGCTTCAGATCTGCTGAATACTCTTCCATTGGCTTTTGAGAGTGCTGTGTACAGGTCATGGGATTCCGGTTAATTCTTGCTTTCCATGGGCCAATGGAGAATAGCAAGTTGATCCCAGTTAAGTCACCTCCGCATATACCAGTGTCCCTGTGAAGAATAAATTCTTGTTTTTGTTTTCGTTTTATAAAAGCAAGGCCTCTGCCTCCCAGGACTTGAAGTAAATCGGCTTCAGGGCCTGTTCTGGTGTGGGCTCACACGTACCAGCAGAGGGAGCTCTACTTGGATCTTCCGGGTATGTAACACACAGAAGATGAATTAGTCAAGTGTAGGGCCCAGCCCATAACCAAAAGTAGTTCAAATGAGTGAGCGCCCTGGTGACTCTTTAAGACCTGGGGCACTGGGCTAAACAGTAAACGTGCATGATTATTGTAAGTACCGGAAAACAAGGAGGAAAGCAGGGTAGACACTGGAAAAAACTGTGAGGCCCAGGGTGGCCCTATCACAGGCCACAGCTTCCCAGGAGGGCGTTAGTGCCCAGCGGGCCGCTCTGGGGTCCATAGGAAGCAGCAGCAGGACCCCTGTATTCCTACAGCTGGCCAAGCATTCTCTGGAGCCAGGCAGGAAGGCAAGGAGAGGCGTATTCGCTACTCAGGTGCCTGGGGCCTGGTCGGACTACACATGCCCTTGGTTGTTCAGAGATCATCCAAAAATAAGGGTTTGGCCTTCGGGAGGAGAGAAAGAAAAAAAGAAAAAGCTCCACTCAGAACTCATTCAACTACACTGCATAAACCAGGGGAGCAAGACTAAAATTGGGTCACAGGAATCTATTGACCTATAGGCTAAACAAAGGAAGCCTCACTCCAGCCACAGGGCAGCCTTCTCTAGGGCCTTTGCTTCTCTAGAGCAATTATGGCTTTCCTCTTCTCAGCCAAAAAGAAAGTTTGGTTTCCTCTGGTGACCTCATTGTCTATAATTTGAATCCCATTGAGAGGTAATGCGTCAGCCAACAACCCAGCCAAGCTCCTAGGGCTTCTCTTGGGATACCTATTTAGAAAAGTGGATTTCACTCATTTCTAATTGTCTAGTAAATGATCCCAAAGTACTGGGAAACAGGGAGGGCCAAAAAAAAAAAGAGTTTTTCATATATGTGCATCTAAAATCTAAATTTGAGGGCAATTTTATGTATCTTCATTAAGCATATGTTTAGAGCATCATTCTTTTGTTGTTTTTGTTTAAGAAGCACCTTATATAGTATAATATATATATATATATATTTTTGAAATTGCAATGCTTATCAGACAATTGAATGTACTAATTCTGTTCTGGATTTGATTTGACTGGGTAAACCTGCAAAACCAACAAAACATATTCAGTTTTTTGTATGCAGACTTTGATGCCTAGGGCCTGGTGATTATTCATTTAAATGAAGATCACATTTCATATCAACTTTTATATCCACAGTAGACAAAATAGCACTAATCCAGTTGCCTATTGTTGGATATTGAATGATAGACAATCTTATGTAGCAGAGATTATGCCTGAAAAGGAAATTTTATTCAGGGCAGCTAATTTTGCTTTACCAAAATGTTAGTAATATTTTTGGACAGTAGCTAATGGGTCAGTGGGTTCTTTTTAATGTTTATACTTAGATTTTCTTTTAAAAAAATAAAAACAAACAAAAAAATGTTAGGACTATAGATGTTATAATACCAGCTAAATCCAAACAATAATACAGTGGAGGGTTTTACATTATTCATCTAATATGTTTGTATTCTAAGACACTACTATATTTGAAATGGGCAGAAAACACCAGATGGCTGGAATGTTAGCCCAGGAGTCTCAAATAATTTTAGAAATCTCTTTTTATTCTTATTTGAAGTGCCACTAATGGACAGCTGACACTGTTGCAGCTGATGTTGCCATTGGCTGTAGGGAACATGCTATGCTTTTCCCCCCACTCTGAGGCAATTTGGAGTTTGAAAGACACAGAAAACCTGAGGGTTTGGGATAGTGGGGGAAGTTGGTTTAGGAATCTGGAGAATGTAATAAGAATCTGGAAAGCATTGTGAAGCAGATCAATACTGGTGGGGTCCGGGATAGGCATCAGGGTTCAGACTTCTGCCCTGTAAGCCACAAATAACTAGCTCTCTGACAGCCGGTTATAAAATGGCAGCTTGAGTGTCTGGAAAGAACAAGTGACATCCAAGGAATAGCCAATGGTCTGTGTTTCTTTTAGCCATTGCCAAGCCCTAGGCTTGCTGTAATGATTCTGTAGTGCTGCCATGCAATGATCAGAGAGGCTAGTTCATCCAAAGAGAAGACCCTATGTAGGTTGCGAAATCCCTAAGGAAGTGCAGTCTGTGATTAGATTTCCCTATTAACCTTGCAAGTAGGTTTAACCATGCCATATCCTATGCCTTTCGGGAGCTGAACAAATAAGGGACTTACTGATCATTTGCTTTCGGTCACATTCAGGTGTTGTCACGTTCAAGTCTTATACACTGAAATGGCCACTGATGTGGGCCATAGATTGAGAGTGCCCCTACGTGGAACCACTTCCAAATGCCTTCTTATTTATACTTTCCAACTCTGAGAGGGACTATGGATACTGACTATTACTAGGACCATCGTCATGTCTAACATTCGCAGGCTTTGGATCCGCTTTGGGAAACCAGCTATTAAAGGCAAATAGAATCATACATTAGCTCAAGAGGCAACCATGGTTCTCTTTGGAGTAAATCTTGGGAAGATGACCCAGATTACGCTGCACACTTCTTTGGTGAACCTTCTGAAAACTTACTCACTCCCGGCTGGAGCAAAGGAATTTAATTCTTGTCCCAAACACCCATCTTTTCATCAGTGTGACTACATTGTTTCTAACTGCATTTCCTTTCCATTTGGATTCCAGTGAGTGTGGCCTCTAAGTCCTTTTCAATTGTTTTCTAAGTAACTGCTGCCTCTATTATGGCACTTCAATTTTGCACTGTCTTTTAGATATTCAAGAAAAATTTATATTCTTTTTTTTTTTTGCATCCAAATGTGCCTGAACTTCTAAAATATGTAAATGCTGCCATGTTCTGAACCCATCTTGAGTGTGTTTGCACAGAGCTGTGTACCCTGGAGACAACACAGAGCCTCACGAGCAGGTGCCTGAGACACAGACCCCTCTGCATTCACAGAGAGGTCCTTGGTTATAGAGACTTGAATTAATACGTGACATTATGCCAGTTTATGTTCTCTCACAACTTATAAACAATGCTTTTTGTCCACTACATATTCTTCAGTGTTGAGCTCTTGTTTTATGGGGAAAGGCTCAAATGCCAAATTGTGTTTGATGGATTAAATATACCCTCTCGCTGATGCATACTATTATCGATGTGATTCTGTTTCGTTGCAGCTTTGCTTTGTTTTATGAAACACACTTGTAAACCTCTTTTGCACTTTTAAAAAGAATCCGGTGGGATGCTCAAGCACCTGTTAACAATTTTCTCAGCTTAGTTGATGTTCAAATAAAGAATTCGAAGAAAGACAACAGGCTTGTGTATTTTGTTTGCTTGTTGGTTTTTGTAAGCTCTGCTTCTTGCTAATGCTTCACCACTGACCACCTGAGATCAAGGTGATGAAATGCATCTATAGAGCACAGCAAAACCTGGTGACCAGCCTGATGTCAGGCTCCCCACCCACATCCCCCCCCACCCCCAGGCACAGGAAGAAGCCCGTGAGCACTGGGGTCAGGGCAGCCCTGGTCTCACTTCTTACCCGCTCCACATACAAGTTTTATGATAGACTTTCCACTTCCTCATCAACAAAATAGTGATAGTAACACCTAAGTCATTGGGTGGATGTAAGGACTGGAAGGCAAAAATACTGTGACTTATTGAGTGGTAACATAAGACGCATACAGGCTCTGCACCTAGATTACCCAGTTTGAATCCTCATTCTGCCATTTATTGTTTGAGCCTGGGCAAGGAAATGTCCCTGTGCCTCACTTTCTTCACCTGTGAAGAGAGTTGATAGAGCCACCTACCTTGAAGGGCTGTCATAAGGCTCTATGGGTTAATTGATGGACAGCATTTCCGGACAGTGGCTGGCACTGTTTCTCCTTTCCTGGGCCTCTCAAACTGCATGTGTGCACTCACGTCTTTGTTAGGAGGAGTTCAGGTTTTTCACATTGTTTGAGTCATTTTGATGCCAGGAAACTCTTTTCTTGTTCTGTTATCCTTGGGCAAGTTCTTCAATCCTCATTTTCCTTGGTTTCCTCATGTCTCAAGTGGAAATAAGAACAACCCCCACCCTACAGGGCTAGTATAAGGATTAAAGAAAGTAAAAAAAAAAGGCCTACTATAGGACCACACATAGGAAGCCCTCAATACTTATTAGCTATCAGTATTGTAGTTATTACCACCTGTAAGCATTTACATTTAATGGAATCATAGATTTGGACTTCCATCTTTTATTTTGTTATTGTTTTGTACACCTCCTATCTTTTTTGTTCCTTACCAGCCCCTTCTTTTTTTTTTTTTTTGGTTAAATATTTTTAGGGTATTATTTTCATTTTTTCTGTTGATATTTTTCCCATTCCAAAATTATTTTCTTAGTGATTGATCTTACACGATACACCTTAATCTATCATAGTCTATTTCAGACTAAGAGTAACTTAAAACTGAGAAAATGAAATAAAAATCTTTGCTGCAAAATAGCTCCATTCTCTCTCTCCTTTACATTATTGTCATGTGTATTATATCTATATACGTTATAAAACTCAACAATAAAATATTATATTTAATGGCTTATGCAACTTTATATCTTTTAAAGGAGTTAGACAAGAAATGGGAAAATATATTTATAGACTTTTAAAATATTAATCTACATATTTACCATTTTCAGTGCTTTTCATTTCCATCTGTGGATTTGAGTTACTGTCTGGTCTCATTTTCTTTAGGTCCAAAGGAATTCCTTTAGTGTTTCTTATAGGGCAAGTTACCAACAATGAATTCTCTGTCATTGTTTACCTGACAATGTATTCATTTCACCTTTATGTTGGAAGGATTATTTTTCTGGATGTAGAATTCTTGATTTTTCAGCACTTTATTTTATTTATTTATTTTTAGAGATTTTATTGGGGAATGAGGGAGGGGAACAGCATTGGGGAATTGGGGAAGGGGAACAGACAAGTTGCTGTCCTTTTGTTCTTCAGTCTAGTTGTGGAGGACGGTGCTTCACTGGCCCATGTTGGTACCATCATTGCGCTCTTCCTGGGTGAGGCAGATCGGTCCCTGGCCTCAGGACGGCCATTCATGGCAGCTATTGGCAGCTCACTCTGGCTGCCAGCCGCTCACGCTGGCTGCTGGCCACTCACTGTAGCCTATGGCAGCCCACTGCAGCAGGGGCTGCAGCCTATACCGTTGCCAGGACTCACACAGCCCAGCTCCAGGTAGAGCTGGTATTCAGCATATTAGCTGTAGAGGGCAGTGTCACTGGCCCTCATATGTGGGATCCAAACCGGGGCCCCTGGCATCCCAAGCCAGCTCTTAACCAATGCGCCACTCGGCTGGCCCAGATTATTCAGCACTTTAAACATATCATCCCACTGCCTTTGGCATCCATTGCTTCAATCCTTTTGATGTCAGCTGTACCTGATGAGTCACCTTTTCCTTGTTGCTTTCAAGATTTTCTCTTTTTTGTCTTTCAACAGCAGACTATGATGTATTTAGGTGTAGATCATTTTGTAGGCATCCTATTGGAATTCAGTGAACTTCTTGGATGTATAGATTGATATTTTTCATCAAGTTTAGGAAGTTTTCAGCCATTATTTTTCCAAATATTTTTTCTCTCCCTTTATATCTCCCCTCTCCTCTGCCACTCTCATTATACATATTGGTACATTTCATGTTTCCCTACCAGTTTTCTGAGGTTCTGTTCATTTTTAAAAAAATCTTTTCTCCTCTCAATTATTCAAATTAGGTGAATATTATTACTGCATATTCAAGGGAATTGATTTTTTTCATCTGCAGTCTTGAATCTGAGGTTGAACTCTTCTGGTGAATTTTTCATTTCAGTTATTATAAATTTGTGCTCCAAAAGAAAAACTTATTTCTTTTTTTCCCTATAATTTCTGTCTCTTATTGAGAAACTCTATTTGCTGATTCATTGTTGTCATACTTTAATTCTTTCAACATCATTCCCCTTAGATATTCTAACACATTTATAGTAGCTGCTTGAAGTCTTTGTTGGCTAAAACCAGTGTCTGGGGAGACATATAAGCAATTTCTTTTGACCTCCATTATTCTTAAGTATAGGTCACATTTTCCTGTTTCTTCACATATCTTATAATTTTTTTTAAATTAAAAACTGAACATTTTAGACACAAAACTGTAGCAACTGTGGATGCTGACCCCCTCTGTGGTGGTTGCTATTCATGCTATGTTCTGTTGTTGCTTGTTTCTTTGTTTAGTAACTCACTTGGGTTAAATATGTGAATTTTGCCTCTCCTACAGTGTTTGGCCTCTGATGTTTCTGCTAGGTTCTTAAATTATTTTCTTGTTTTGATTTTGATGCTTGACTTCCTACGACCTGCCCCTGTGTCTGCATAGCTTTGTGGTATCCAAAGACAGAGATTGCCCAACACCTGGGACCAGGAAGGCTTCTAACCTCAGCTGATGGATCTTTGTGTAGTTAGGAGAGCACATTCGATTATCAGGCTGTTTTCAGGTCTGACCCAGCTTTTTGTCTGGGCACTTTCCGGTTTCCACTACACACATTTGCAGCATCAGCCAGGAATGCACTTGCAACAACCACGGTCACTCCCTCAGGGTAGTAGAGTCCCTGCTCATCCACCACATCGAGTGAGCCCCCTGAGATTTCATTTCCAGCTCTGGTGCTGACCAAACTGTGGAGGTTGGGGGATGGGAGCAGCCCCAGGAAGAATGCCACAGATTTGTACTGTAAGTACCCGAAGTTCAACCATTTTACAAGCCTAAAAATCTCTCATATTATTGTATGCTTTTGGTCACTTTGCAGAGTGCTGAAATGGTTGCTTTTGTCAATTTCATTCAGTTTTATTG
Organism: Aselliscus stoliczkanus; assembly: GCA_033961575.1. Lineage (NCBI taxonomy): Eukaryota > Metazoa > Chordata > Mammalia > Chiroptera > Hipposideridae > Aselliscus > Aselliscus stoliczkanus. The sequence continues at coordinate 145,856,322 of CM066733.1, forward strand.
TAGCTTTTTGGAGCGAAGATTTACCAATCTCCTTACTGGGCCATAGCTGAAAGTCACCCTCTCCACATACCCTGTCCTCCCCACCCCTTATTCTTCTTCTTGAGATACTAAGGAACAGAGTTGTCTGAATGTGTCATGTGTCATTTCCAGTGATCAAAAAGCTTTGGGGAGAATGTTTAGCAATATGTGGAACTTTTAAATCTATCCATTAAGGCATGTCAAAGTTGGAATGCCTGACTGGAGGTAGATTCGACTCACACCGGCTCCATATCACATTCTCCAACGTGATATATTCTTAAGCCTTTGGGGTCATTTAAATTTGGGGTGGCTATATTTAGATTTTCTTCCCCAAGAATACAGTAAATTTGGGGGCAGCAAATTTTCATTATTATTTGGACTATATTCATTAAAAAGCTAGTTTTAAGTTCATAATCATGGTAGCTTAAAATTGCAATATTTGTAACTACTGCCAAAATAATAGCGCTAAGTCAAAGGTGAGAGGTACTCATTCAAGATAGGAACACAATTTCTAATGGAATTACCTACAGATTACCTGGGACACCAGGTTGAAGGTATGGGGGCGGGGAGCTGAATTCTCTGCAATAGGAGGCACCTCTGCGTGAACTAAACAGCCTCTAAGCCAAAATGTTGAAGAGTTTCTCTCAGCAGATGGGATGACCTTTGATTTTCCTTTCAACCATGAGTCACAACACCTGTACACACATACACACGAATACCATTTATTGGTGCTTCGCTATGCCAGGTACTAGCTGTATACAAATTTTTCCAGGTAATCCTTACAGCTATGAGACGAGGGTACATCCATTATTATCCTTACTTTACAAATAAGGACTGAGGATGAGCAGGGTTAAGTAAGGTTTAGGATTAGAAATCTTGTGAGTGACAGACATCGGGTCAGTCCTGACTGTGAGCTTGATGGGCACGTCTTAAACTGGGGTTTGAGCGTCCTGGGGGTTACTTCAAGTCACAGAATACAGATGAAATTTTACTGAAGACCAGGGAAAGTGTTCTTTTTGTATGTAAACAAGATTTCCCATTTTATGAGAAGAAAGAAAAAGTCACATGACCTTTTAAGGCAAAAGGTGACTCTGCAAAAGAAATATGGTGCTTTGGGAGGGTGCTTAATGCTATGGCCTTCAGGGTCTGGAAAAATGTGGTCCTCTCGTACCGGCGGGTGTCCTTGGGGTAGGAAAGCTTGAGAAGCACTTTTTTGGCTCTAGTGCCAGGGCTTTTGGTTTCTGAGGTCATATCAGGCACCTTTCCTGCCCCTGGCTTCTGCCAGGAGCAGTGAGTGAACTGAGCGCTGATTCTCCTCTGTACCTTGGCATCAGCAGGAGCTGCTTCTAGATAATGACATGAAACCTTGAAATCTCAGGCAGTGGTACCCTCACTGGAGACAGGGTCTGTTTCAGAGGTGATGGCACCTAGGCCAGCCTCATCCCTCCCTCGGCCATGAGTCCAACTCCTATCTCATGGCCCAGGCACTTGATACCTGTGTAGAAATGAAAAACTAGGAGCTTTCATCCTAAATAGATGAATGTGTGTGTGTGTGTGTGTGTGTGTGTGTCTTGGGGGGGAGGGGAGGAGCAAGGAAGCATTTCGGGCAAACATTTTCAAAAGTGATTTTGAAACTGTATGGTGAAAGCTCAGCGGCAGGCCAGCTAGGAGCGAGGAAGGAACTCCAAAGTGGCTGACGCTGGACCCTGTGCCCACGGCCAGTGCCCCAGAGGTGGCGGAGCAGACAGTCCAGATTCAGTGCTCTGCTAGACTTTTCTGCAGCACTGTAACTGTCATCGGATTCCTTTCTATTGAGAAATCAATAATTGTGGGAAAGGCCAATGAAAGGTTTGTGAGCTGGTAAACATTTTTATGGGCTGATTGAATTATTGAGTTCACCCCAGGCTCAGTAGAGTTCAAGCTGTAAATATTTCTGAGAATTTCCACATTTACCACCAGAAAGAGCATGTGTCAATCCTGAGGGCGCCTGGAGGGGGGCAGGGAAGATCGAGAAGAGGGTGAGGTCAGATGGAGGGATCCTGTCCTTGCATCTGGGAGCTTCTTTTTATGCCATCACCAGGTCCTCAAACACACCAGGTGCAGACGGTTTCTGGGATTCAACTACAGCCAGAGAAGCCTTTCCTTCAAAATGAAGGGAAGGCTGATGCTGCCAAACTGGGGTTGTTAGATGCTTCTCTAAGAATGGATTACAAACTAAAGCAAATGACCCATTTACTTATCTTTGAATTTGTTATTAAATATTTAAAAATCACCCATTAGCAATCGTTACAATCTAATCTAGTCTCAGATGCTAAAAAAAAAAAAAAGTGTAAGGAAAAGCATCAGCGGATTTATGAAAAGGCAGTAAGTCTGGGTAGAGAAGCTTGTTTTAATTACTAGGCAAAGGTGGTACCAACCGCTTCTAGCCTGGGAGCATGAGAACCTGGATCCAGGAAGTAGAGACACCTGAACCTCCAAAGGACAAAACCCAAGGGGGTTCCAGGCTTCCTCCTATAGAAAAAGCTGCTAAGCTTTGGCCTAGGTTGAAGCAAACAAGGCAAAGCCTATTTCAGAGAGCTTTAAACAATAGGGAGATTTTTTATTTACTTTCTATGATTACATAGAGGCAGAAGGAAAAACATAGATACCTTTTTACATTTAATTAATAATATTGTTTTATTAATAAAACAAGAAGTTAGTCTGTGGCAAGGAGAGAGCATGAGCCTGTCCTTTCAAATTTCCTGTGTCCCATTTCCAGGAAAGTATGCTGACAGGTGAGTCCTGTTAGTCCCCAGGTCCCCATCCTCTGTGATATTGGAGGCACAAGTTCTCAGCAGCGGCCAGGGGTGTGTAGGCCCCTGGCACCCGTGAGATGTACCACAAAGGCCACCAATAGAAGAGGTTGCTTGATGAAACCCCCAGCGAAACGGTGCCACAACGAACCAATAACAATGATCCAAAAACCTGAATAAAAAGATTTTATCACCTGCCAAACAATGTCACACCCTGGCCCTACACTTCCCATTCCCACTGAGCTCTGAAGGGCCCCGTGTGTGTTCTCTTTACCAAAGGGAAGTACCCAGCCCTGAGAAAGGAGTTCTGCAGAGGGGCCAGAACCCTGATGTCAGCACTGGAAGCTGAGGGAAGAGCAAGGACTCACCTGGCAGGTGCCTCCAATGGGAAATCAATCATGTACGTAACCTCTGAGGGGCCAAAGGACTTGCAGAGCCCTCTGTGCCTACAACTTATGAGACACCATTTCCATTCTGAAGACAAATATTAAAGCCCTGGCTCCTTCCCGCCCCCAACACAATCCAACAAAAACTCGAGGGAAAAAAAGAAAGAATTCTTCACGGAAGCTACAGCAGTGTTTTCAAGGGGAAGAACTGCAAATGGCAGCCAGGTTGAAATGTGGGAGCCTTGATCAATGCTGAGCTGACCCAGCAGGGGTGCCATTCTGAGGGGTCTCGTCAGGAGAAGGGAGTCTGAAAGGCCCCAGAGTCACACCTGCTGTGGCTCTGCCACTAGTGGTGTTTGTCTTGGGCAGATCTATGTCGCAGGTCAGCAACTTTTTTTTTTTTTCTGTAAAGGGCCAGAGAGAAAGTATCTTACTGCAAGTGGCCTGCAAACATTTTTCATTTGTCTATTTTTGTTACACAATCCTTTAAAAGTATAAAACCCACTCTTAGGTCAAGGGCCTACAGAAACAAGCCATAGGCTATAGTTTGCAACCTTTGTCAAGCATCATCAGGTCAGAAGTCCAGCACTGCCCATCCTCCACCCCCTCCTGCAGCCCCAGCTAAGAAGAGAGCAAGGGTCCAAGAGGTGATGCTCTGAGGGGATCCCAACTGGAAGGGGCAGTAGAAGGCTTGGAAATGCTCACACCTGGGAGACATATTAGGTTGGTGCAAAAGTAATTGTGGCTTTGGACCATGAATTTTAAATCATTATAACTGGGCTTAAACACATTTTTATTTATCAAAATCGGAACAATCAACACATTTTTGCCAATGAGAAATAAGTTTGTTTACTCCTGTGGCATAAAAATCTGTGCTTTGGGATTCGACGGACTCTTGGAAAGCATTTTCTGCATCCTGCTGGTTGTGGAAGTGTTTTCCCTGCAAAAAAATTGTCGAGATGCTTGAAGAAGTGGAAGTCACTTGGTGAGAGGTCAGGTGAATATGGTGGATGAGGCAAAACTTAGTAGCCCAATTCGTTCAACTTGTGAGGCGTTGGTTGTGTGACGTGCGGTCGGGTGTTGTCATGGAGAAGAATTGGGCCCTTTCTGTTGACCAATGCTGGCTTGAGGCATTGCAGCTTTCAGTGCTTCTCAACAATTTGCTGAGTATATTTCTCAGATGTAATGGTTTCGCCAGGTTTCAGAAAGCTATAGTGGATCAGACCAGTAGCAGACCACCAAATGGACCATAACCTTTTTTTGGTGCAAGTTTGGCTTTGGGAAGTGCTTTGGAGCGTCTTTTATTGTGTCGTTGGAAAAATCATGACATATTTTGTTTATTTTTTCAAAGGTCGTTTATTTATATAAAGAACAAAGATCAATCAATGCTATATTGCCCATTTTGTTTGATAACCTTTTGACAATGACCTCAATTGGTCATTGTCAACTTCTGATGGCCGGCCACTACGCTCCTCATCTTCAAGGCTCTTGTCTCCTTTGCAAAACTTCTTAAACCCCCACTGCTCTGTACGTTTGTTAGCAGTTTGTCGGCCAAATGCATTGTTGATGTTTTGAGTTGTCTCCACTGCTTTGTGACCCATTTTGAACTTGAATAAGAAAATCACTCGAATTTGCTTTTTGTCTAACATTATTTCCAAAGTAAAATACATATAAAATAAACCGCAAGTAATGTCATTAGCAAAAAAAAACAAAGCACGAAATGCGCATTAAAATGATGTATAACATAACCACATTTATTTTAGAATATATTTCAATATCAAAGGCAAATTTCAACAATGCAAAAACCGCAATTAAGTTTGCACCAACCTAATACCTCTATTCTTGTTGGCTGATTCCAGAGCTATCAGTATGACTTTCAAGATTATAACAGCCTTTCTCCTCCCAGAAAAGGACTGCACCTTTTGAGTGTGGGAAGAAAGTCTGGAAAGCTCTTCCCAAAAGTCATTTTCTGAAATCAATCTGAAACCAAAGGGAACAACAATAGCATAATTATCCCTTAGTCCTTGCCTTGCACTCTACAGCACATACATTCATGTGTTTAATTTTCATACAACCCCAGGCAGTAGGACCTAATATTCCATTTTACAGAGGAGGAAACTGAGGAACAGGAAGGTTAAGTAAGTTGCTCAGGTTGTACATGATTGAGCTGCTGGGTTGAGCCCGGATGTTTTGGCCCAGGAGTCTTTGCTATCGGTAGGGCATCTCTGATAAGATATGGACAACAAGACCTTATAAACACCCAGACCCATTTTCCCTGTCAGTTTCCCATTCTGATCAACACACTCTGTGGGAAGTGGGGGAGGGGAGGGAGTGAGCCTCATGCAAAGCCTGAGGGCAGACTCTTGAGGGAGGTTGTTGAATAGAAGCAGATTTCAAGGAAAAGGCAAAACAGGGTAAATCTGTGGTGCCTGCACCTAAGAGGAAAGGCACTAGCAGAAGCTGTGAGTGACTTCTGAGTGGCTGTTGGTGTCCCCGCCCCAATCACTTCTGGTGATCAGGCTTATGGACTTCCAGAGGAGAGTGGTAGTTTAGGAAGTTCAAGTTTTTTTGAACAAATGAGTCTCACTTGGAGTATGTCTCTTCCAGGAAAGCTCTTCTCCCAGGATTCAACGAGTATCTTAGTCAGGGAGTGTCCTTATCAGAAATAGGGATCCTGTACTGCCTCTGCTTTTATGCCTTGGAACCAACAATTAATTCAAGATGGCTACCTAGAGTCAGCCGTTAGGATCCCTTTTATAAAGGACCCATGACCATTTATTTTGGGCATACCAATTTTATTTTATTTTTTAAACTAAAAAGCAAATCAAATGTCTCTTCATGCAAGAACAGAAGTACCCTTTCCTTTGTCTTTTAAAATTACCATTATTAGTACCATTATTAGTACAGCAATATGGATCTTAAAAACAAATCATGTTCCCTGTCACAATTTAAATGTGTTTAAAATTGTTTCTCCCTCCTCATTAATTATAATGTTAAGGCTTCAATCTCATCTCTCTCTCAACTTTTTCCTTACCTTATACAATTAAGATGGGATTTTTTTCCTACAAAAATTGGAGCATATTCCAGAAACTATTCTCTATTTTTTAAAATTTAAGAATATATGGTCTCCCCAATAAATAAATATAGATTGATCTCATTTAAAAAAAATGTTGCATTGTAGTACATGCTGTGTATGTGCTATACTTTATTAACAAGGCCCCTGCTGACTGACATGAAGGATCCTAAGAACTAGTGATATACGGGGGAGCCCTGTCTTGTTCCTAACTGGTGGGGACAGTTGTCTATTTATTTGGGAAATAACAAAGCAGTTCCTTCCTTTACATCAACTACAAAATGATTCCAGACTAATTATAGATCTCGTAGAAGAAAATACAAGCAAACATTTGCATAATCATGGAGTAAAAAAGGTCTTCTTAATATAGACTATCCAGGATCTATAAAGGAAAGAGAACCTGTCAGATTTGATGACATATAAATTAAAACTTTCTGTGTCACTAAAGGAACTATATAAAGTTATGGCAAATGATAGTGTTAATTTTTCTAATATACAAAGAGTTCCTTGAACATAGTATAAAAAACTGAAGAGAAAAAAAACAGTAAAAAAAGAAGATAAAACAGACTTCATACAGAGGTAGTACAAGAACAATATAAATGTAAACTGGTCATGGAAATGCAAATTTAAAAGACAAAGAGCCACCGTTGCCCTCAGCTGGCCATATTTAGAAACTGGTAACATCTAGTCCAGCCCTCCTGAACTTGTCTGCACACAGGGGTCTTCTGGGGAACCTCAAACAAATGCTGATCTCCAGAGACCATAGTTTATCTGGTTTGGGGTGAGGCCTGGGCTTCTACCTTTTAAAAAGTTCCCTGAGAGAGTCTAATGTATAGAATTTGCACATTGATGTTTTGGGAATAATTCCCATAATTTGGAAACCAACTCTCTAGATTGGGGAGGGTCTGAGGAAAAGGGTTCTCTTTTCCACTGGGAGGAGGGGAGAGGGATTGTAAATCACTACAGCTTTTCAGAAAATACTTTGGCAGAATTTACTACAATTTAGAATGTACATACCTTTTTGATTTGGTAATCCCACCTTGAATAATGCATCTGGGAGAAAGAAATGCAGCACTTTACAAAGATAAGCATACATATCCATGACAGCACATTTCATGCAACATTGTTTAATAGCCAAAACCTAGAAGAAAACAACTATTGAAAAAAAGATACTGAGCTTTCCAATGAAGCAAAAATGTGAACATATGTATTGATATGTCTGTGGAATATTGATTGTTAAGTGAAAAATTCCAGTCACAGAATGATAAAAATAGAGCTAATTTTTAAAAACATAGGTGTATGCTGCTTGACTAAGAAAATCAAAAGACGCAGAAAAGAAACATCCAATTGGGAGGCTAATAAGGAGGAGGTAGGAAGCTGCTCACTTTTCTTTGGAAAACAAGAGAATCTTTTGTAATTCAAGTGATTTTTTTTTTTAATAATAAGCCTTTAAAATTGACACATCTAAAAAAAAGAAATGGGGTTTGTCCTGATGTATTAAAACTTATAACAAAGTAACTAATATACCATACTAGTATGTTCATAGTAGTTATAATACATATACCTATATTTATATAATTTTTTGTCTTGTATTTATATAATATACATATACATATTATTATTATAATCAGCTATACTATATACTGTTATGAATGGACAGCATTGTTAAATGCTGTTAAAGCATCCCAAGATGGGGAAGATAGATCAACAGCACAGGATAGAGTCCAGAATAAAAATCCAGGTTTATATGAAAACCTAGTTTTTGATGAAGCTGACATTACAAGTTGGTGGGGGAGGCTGGGCAAATCGCTTAGATCATTCAGCACTCTCAGCTGGGGAGAGTTAAAGCATCCTGAGATGGGGAAATCCGGAGCAGGTGGTAGCCTGGAAGACCAGCCTCAGAGCCAGAAGTGGTGCAGCTCTGTAGGTTTCCAGGTGACACTGATGCCATTGATTTGGACCACACTGTGAACATCACTGGCCCCGGGCAGACTGCCTTGGGGTGGAATGCATCTCTCTGTTTCCAATTACCCTGTAAATCCCACAGGAAAGTGCAGTGTGGGGGCGGGAGGTGAGCTGTGCTGGGTGGTTTGGAGATGGGGGTAGCTGCCTGGAACTGTCCTCAGTGTTGGCAGCTGTTTGGCAGCTTCACTCTCTAAGCTCAGTAACTGACCGGAGAATGTAGGGCAGGATTTAGTCTGGGCCGGGAATGCACACTGACGAGGCCACCATACTACTATTCAGCCTGGAGATCTGGGTTGCTTCTCCACCACCTATGGCACCAAATGCAGTCATTTGTGGCACAGCTTACAAAGGACTTCCTTCTGCTATAATTGGGGTTTTCTCTTTCTTCTTCTTTTTTCTGGATCATACGGTTATTTTATTTTATTTTTTTAAAGATTTTTATTAAAATATAGCTAATAATAACATTATTTTAGTTTCAGTGGTACATCATAGTTATTCAACATTTATATACCTAAAGAAGTGATCACCACAAGTCCAACAACCATCTGACACTGTACCATGCTTTCACAATATTATTAACTATATTTCTTATGCTGTATATTACATCCCCTTGACTTATTTGTTTTATACCTGAAAATTTGGACCTCTTATTCTTCTTCCCCTTCCCCTTTTTAATTTTTCAATTACAGTTGACATTCAAATATTATATTAATTTCAAGTGTACAGCATAGTGGTTAGACATTTATGTAATTTATGAAGTGATCCTCCTGACTAGTCTATTATCCTTCTGACATCATACATAGTTATTACAATAGTATTGACTATATTCCTTATGTTATACCCTACATCCCCATGACTATTTTGTAACCACCAATTTGTAATTCTTAATCCCTTCACCGTTTTCATCCTGACTCCAAACCCCTTCTACCTGGCAACCATCAACTTGTTCCCTGCATCTACAAGTCTGTTTCTGTTTTGCTTGTTCATGTATTTTGTTCTTTAGATTCAGCACATAAGTAAGATCATATGATATTTGTCTCTCTCTGTCTGACTTATTTCACTTACCATAATACCCTCTATGTCCATCCATGTTGTTGCAAATGGTAGGAATTTGTTTTTTTTTATGGCTGAGTAGTATTCCATTGTATATATGTACCACCTCTTCTTTATTCAATCATCTATTGATGGTCATTTAGGTTGTTTTCATATCTTGGCTATTATATAATTGGAGTTTTCAAATTCAGTTATGTTCCTGTATTAGTTAAGAGGTTAAAAAAAATGTGCAAGGCTGATTCATTTTACTGGGACTTCCATATTTTAGAAAGATTATGCCTAAGTCCCAAGTGGCTTCCTTGGCTTTCCAGATAAAATGTTCCTCATCATTCAGCATGTGCTATAGCATGTGTTACAACTTTTCAACTTCCTTAGCCTTCCAAGACGCTCCTTCCTGACCGCAGAGTTCATATGAATATATCCGGTTCCCGCCATTGTCCCTACAAACAGGAACAGGATTGTCCCTTCGTGTAAGCCCTCGGCTGCCCTGCAGAGAAGGCTCCTTAGCAGAGGCTGCAGGAAGTGCCGCCAATTCACCCAGTTCTTTCACTTCCTCATCTGAATGAGGGGTGTCCCCTAAATTTAGGCCCCTCTGTGATATTCCCAAATGGATTCCTAGGGGATATTTTAAAATTCTGAGGGAAAAGTTAGTGAGAAGCCAGGAACTGATGAATAAAAGTCACTCCTTTTGTTTTACTGTTTCTGGGTTACTTTAGGTATGACAATGAGCCACAATTTCCACACTGTGTTATTAAATCTAAAATTGAAATGACCACTCTTGGTAAAACACCTCCTCTCATCACCCGAATTAACGTCTTGGTGCTGCATATGACGAAGCTGAAAATTGCCTCTATGCTTGTAAACCACTCCACCGGCCTCCATTTCGATAGACCAACATCCATGCTCGTCAAAAACACATCCCACTATGACAGAAACCAGGTGACAAAGAAGAAAGGCAGGAAATTTGCTGACAGAAAATTACGACAGAGCTCACAGACAATCTCCCATTCTCGCCTAATTAGAAATGATTTCTATTTGGTTCCTTTCTAGTCTCATTTGCCTTCATCCCAAATTTCAGGATCTAATTGATGGAGTAAACTACAGATTCCTTCAGTCTGTCAAAGGCCCAGGGAGGAACACTTTTAACAGGTAATGAAACACAGAGTGATGAGGACATCACTGAGGCCTGGCTCCCAAGGAGATTGGAGCCGTTCCTGCCCCATGACAGGCATTCAGTAAATGCTTCTCATGTGAGTGGACGCTGCTCTGCCGAGGCCTTTCTGGACCTATTCAGCATATATGTGTACTCAGAATATTTTATTTCTCCCCATGGCCATGTTTGGTGATGGTGATGGCGGACGGGCAGGCAGGGGGCAGAGGACCCAGCTGTTGGGATTACGTTCAGGCCACACTCAGACCAGCTCCATGAGACCCTGCAGTCCTGGCCATGGTCAGCTTTCACAAGTCAGCTCACTCCGCCTTTCTTTGCTTTATAAGCTCTGATGTAGCTTGCAAATAAAACGTTGTAGCTTTAATTTCTTAATAATTGGCCCCGGGGCATCAGCTATGAATGAATTCTCCTTCAACCTGTATTTTTTTTTTTTTTTTGAGGGCAGTGTCACTGGCCTTCATATGTGGGACCCGAACCGGGGCCGCTGGCTTCCCAAGCCAGAGCTTAACCACCGCGCCACTTGGCGGGCGGCCCTTAACCTGCCTTTTTACAGTAAATCTCAGTCCTCAGCTTGCTGAGTCTCCCATCCAGGCCTTTTGAAGGTGTGTCTTCTCACTTATGACAAAAATAAGGGACGCTGCTACCACCCCGTTTTCTAGGAGGCAACATTCCCGCTCCCTCCCCAGGCAGAGTTTTTCCCCAAATTGTTCACTCCTCCTTAGATTTCTTATTAAGTCATGAACTTTTAGTATCTAATCCCTTATTTCTCCTTCTTAGCTTTGTGGATGTTCTCTTTCTTTCCTCAGCTTTGCTAACGTTTCTTGTTTGCGCTTGCAAATCTCATTACCAAACTGTTAATTTTGCCCTTTCTGGTCAGTGGATCATCTTTTTGCCTTTCCCCACCCACCACTCTCTTGGGACATCCCTCTCTATCTGCAGACCACAGCAAGGCTCTGACATTTCTTACTCCAAAAATGCGAGCCTCTTTAACGGCCATCAGCGTCCATTTATCCCCTTAATATTCTTTCAAAACCTCCACTTTGTCCACGAAGCCTTTGTTGAACATAGTGTCTCTCTCTGTTGCCAGGGCAGCTGCTGGTGCAGAGGACACGGCTCCTCCTCTGATCCTGTGTCCCCTCCCTCAGTAGGTATATGGGATTGTGAGGGCCCTGGGCGGAAATCCTAGTCTCATCTGTGGTTGCCTTGGTCCTTGCTAGACTGGTCATATTATCATTTGGGGAAAGACATCATCTCATGGCTTCAGTGCTTACACTCACTGGGGCTTCGTACTTCTGTCCCCTTCCAATGTCCAATGTTTTCTTTTTCTAAATCTTCCAAAAATTTAATGGAAATGCATGTCATACATCTTGTTGGGTGTTCAGGGGGGATTTTTAGAAAGTCACACATGGGAATCTATGCTAAGATTTTTCTTAATTAAAACCAAATTGTTTTTTTCTCAGTCACACTTAACAGTTGATTCTGCAGTGATAGGAAGTGCCAGTTGATTGCAATGTGGACAAGAAATGGCTTTGAAGTCTCTAGCATTTTCCTTGACTAAAGTCTCTTTGTGTGAGTTCTGTAACAGTGGCAACAGGAGTCTCTTGAAGCGCTGGATTGCTCTAGAAGCAAGACCACGACTTCCAGGTATGTGGAGGGAAGTGAGGGAAGAGTGAGGCCTGAAGTGACCCATTTCAGATGAGGGCACAGGGCACCCTTCAACTCCAATCTCTGCCACTGCTCATAGTCTTTCCAGAAGCTTGACAAAATGATAAGAAACACATTATGCACAGCTTTGTGTTCTTTACAAAACAACAAAACTCGAATCTGTCTCTTGCATGGGATTCCAGAGGAAGCAAGAGAGGAATAGCCTGACAAGCATAAAGCTGAGTAAATACGATAGAAATGCCACCTGAGGAAAGTTCAGAAGAATTCTTTTTTCTGTTTGTTTTTTTTTGAGGGCAGTATCACTGGCCCTCATATGTGGGACCGAACCGGGGCCGCTGGCTTCCAAGGCCAGCGCTTAACCACCGCGCCACTCGGCCGGCCCTAGAAGAATTCTTAAATACAGTCCAACAGGGACCAGGAAAGTCCTCAAGGAGGAGGTGGCTTGTGGGCTTGAGCTGAGTTTTGTGAAGGTGGACAGGAGTGGTGAGAACAAAAGGATGGAGCTAAGAAGGTACAGAGTGGTGCTTTTCAATAGATGGTAGGACCAAAACCACCTCAGGCATCTGTTTAAAATGCAACCTCCCAGGCTGTACCGCCAGAAATTGAATTATAATAGAATGTCCACAGTGAGCCCAGGAATTCGAAAACCTCAGGACCCTAAAAGAAGGTGCTCAGGCTACAGGTATCATGGAAACTATGAAACACAGTTTCAGGTAATTGTGAGTACCTGTTTGGTTTAAATTCTCCATTTAGAATAGGACTTCTAAATTAAATACCTAAAGGAATCAGGCTAGTACAGGTGATAGGAGAGATTGACAGGATATGAATGCAAATGTAAAACCTGTTTCTTCCTACAGGTCAGGGAATAGCAGTTACATCACTCCAGCAATTACTATCAGTCAGGAATATGTGCCCTGGACACAGAGCTTTCTGTGTTCAAGAGAAGCCTGTAACCTGGGTTTTATATAAATCCTCCCCCTCTAATGATTAAATAATGGATTAGATTGCCATGAGCTCCAAACAATTTCACAAGGGCCATTGGTTGGCAAGATCAGAGGGGAAGAATCAAATCTATTATTTGTGGACTTGAATAATAGGTTAAAATTGTGTTTCTCCTGGTAGACAATGAAAACCAATAGGCGGCTTCAGAGCAAAGAAGGGAGCTAAACAAGAGTGTTTTAGGAGGATTCATAGGGCTGCTGTGTACCCTTGGGATGAAGTAGAGAAGAGGCCTCAGTTAGGAGATCACAGGAGGTGCTTTCTTCTTTCTTTCTTTCTTTTTTTTTTTTTTTTTTTTGAGGGCAGTGTCACTGGCCCTCATATGTGGGACCCGAACCGGGGCCACTGGCTTCCCAGGCCAGCGCTTAACCACCGCGCTACTCGACCGGCCCTAGGAGGTGCTTTCAATTGTGCAAAGGGAATAGAGAGTGTGAAAGATGATGAGAAACAAGAGTTGAGGAGATGGACTGATGTGGAACAAGGAAAGAGAAAGGCATCGTCCAGACTTTTCTAGGTCTCAACATGCACTAACTCTAATCACCCTTTTCTTTAAACTGTACTTACATTTCATTTTCATTCATTCAGCAAAAAAGGTAATTTAGGTTGCATTCTGATAAGTGCCTGCTTAATAGAAAAATTTAGAGTCATTTCTTTAGGGGAGGAAAAAAAAATAAAGCACAGACAAAATATTTTATAGTATCTCTAATAAATGCAAAGAAATCAATACAAACCAAAGTTGGCTTTAGCAAACTGTACATACATAAATATCTTTTTTTTTTACTATAACATTTAACTTTTTTTTGTCACATAAAGCCTTCCATGATCTCATTTATTACATCCAGTCTTCCAGTTTTTCTTTATACTTAAAAAAAAAAGTGCCTTTCAAATTTACAGCTTGTGCTTCTAAAGCAAAGGTTAGACTATCATGCCCAAAAGGAAAACAAGGTAAAAAGGAAGCTGCCATATAAGCTCTTAAAAATTGTATGTTACAAGGTTCTAAAATCTCTTCAGTACTGGTTGGTTGGTAGATTGCTTGAGACTAACATGGCGCTCAGGTAGCATCATTTATTGAATGGATGGAGCAGCACCACGGGAAAGCTGCCCAGATGGTGTACCGAAGTCCTTGGGTCTGCATAGAATGGGCCAAAGGTCCAGGATTCACGTGTCCAGGGAACGTTGGAGGTCCTTAATCTCTTTAGTACTGAGGCTCAGAATTTCAAGCAATATTTCTTCCAAATCTACTGTCTTCTATTTGCTTTCCTCCTGTCATTGTTTACATCTGCTTCCGAAGCCATAATTTGCATACCTGGAACATGGAGGACAGCTAAAGCTGTCACACGGAAGGCATTCGCCGAGACTCGGGTCCTCTTTTTGCTGTTTGGGATTGCTTTTGGCCAAATCCTTAGGCTCCCAGTGCTGTTGCAGATAACATCTGCTTCGCTCAGAGCGGGGGAGGGCCATTTGTGTATCTGAGCATGGGGTGGAATGACCGGGCAAAATTATTGGAGAGGGCACAGCTGTAGTCTTCCTCCGACATGGGTACAAGGCAGGCGAGCCCGATGAGGAGCAGGAGGAGAAGCTGAAGGGGAAGAGCTGCTCGGAGCACTCTGGACAGGAAAGCCCGGCGGGACTGAGCCGGCTGAGCCTCAGAAAGGGAGGAATCGGAGCCACCTCTTATGGACCTGAGAGAAGAATCAACAGGACTCAAATATCTCAAATGTTGGATGGGCGCTGCTTTAGCTCCCTCACCTTCCTGGAAGCTAAAGGACCACAACCCAACCTGGCTTTTAGCTGCCAACCTTCCACAGCCTGCCCAGGTCATCTCCCCACCACCCAATGAAGAGGTGTTTGGAAACCATACTGATGAAAAATTAACATTCAGCCAGTCAATTAAAGTTGACTAATTGAGTTCAAATTCTACCCCTTAATTTGGTAAAATATTTTCCATCAACAAAGATAACCGCTCTACATACATTCTACCAGCCTAAATTAAGTAGACCCAGGATAATTAAGACGTGGATGTTTGATGCTATTCGTCTTTGGTTTAAGACTACTAGGAGCATGGTTAGGCAAAATCGGCTGCCATCAGAATCATATGAAGTGTCCCATTTAGTCATCCTGGATGTGGCAAAATCCATGCAGCAAGGATAAGAACAGTCCTTTTGCACAGACCCATAAAGCTTAGGTGACCTTAGAGTGTACCCTGGTTTCATCTTGCACTGCGTCAGCATCTGGCCCTGACATTAGTGGGTTCTAAAGCTTTATGAATGAGTAAGGCAATGGGATCAGTGTACAGAACCGGGTGTTGAATGACACAGATTCTAGGTTGATCCTGTCTTTCATTAGCTCTGTGACATTGGGAAAAGGACTCTCATTTTCTGAGGAGGACAGGTTGTCACCTTGTAGGCTCCTTCTGCTCAAAGTTCGAAGTTTTCCTATCTATGTTTATCTTCCTATCTACTAAACTGTGCATTAGAAATAAAGCATGAATTTCAGAGTGCATAAGAAAGACTGCCTATGAAATATTAGAAGGGGAAGCAGGTTCTGGGTGAGGTGCCACCGTTTTCTCTTTGTGAGCATCCTTTAGTGTTTTGTTTGGTTACCAGTGGAAATGATGAAGAAAGAAATGTTATTTACAAAAGGCATTTTGCGCGCGCGCACGCACACACACGCACACACACACATTGCAGTAGCAAAAAGAATAGGTGTACTGATGAGACACATCCCCCCAGCCTAGTACAAACTCCCTAAAGGTAGTAATATCACTAAGGGAAGGGCATTGGAGAAATAGGAAGGTATGAAAACTATTGGTCACTCTGTACGTTTTACTCATAAGGAAACATTAAGTTTCCAGCTGGACTATTCAAAACTCTTCTATTAAAACCATCAAATAAATATGGAAGACAAACAGAATGGTCCTCTGGAAGCTACAAGCATCCATGTATCACACTGTGTTTCTACGAGAGTTCTTGTAGTGTAATGAAAAAAACGAATCACTGGCCAAAGTTGGGGTTGTTTCTTTTCTGATGACACAACTAATGGCTGTATAACTTTTGAACAAGTTACTTCACCTGTAAGTGCCAACCTTTTCTTCAACCCCTTCAAATTAGACTAGATGGTCTTTCGATTTGGAAGTTTCACGTTTTATATGTTTTATATCTTCTAGTAATTAATCAATGTAAATAGTCTTCCAACTGAGAGGCCACAAGAATTCAATCACTTAGTGGTGGAAAGTGATTAACTGCCCTCAGGCTAAGACAGAAGAGTTACTGATAGCTAATACAGAAGAGTTACTGATAATGAGCTGAATAGAGTAGTCCATCTTGTCACATAGGGTAGAGCATAAAAGAAGGACGCCACATACCTACCAGTGGAAGGGTAAAATAGGAACTTCTTGAGTTACCTAATTATAAAATATTCATGTTGAGAGGAGACCGCAGAGAGTATGTAACCCATCTCCTAGATGAGTTGCTAAGAATAGCTAACATTTGTTCTTCTAATTACTAGGCAACACACTAAGCATTTATCTTGGGTTCTTACATGTAATCCCCACAATAGTCCTCTGTGTGCCTGTTACTGTCAATCTATGGATGATGCTAAGGCGGCTCAGAGAGGTGAAGTAACCAGCCCAAGGTTGTACAGCTTGCAAGTGGCAACATTAAGATTTTAACCCTGGGATTTTTAACTTCCAGAATTTGGACTCCATAGAGAGGGTAAATGACTCATCCCAAATCCCACAGTTAAAGGAAGAGATCTAGTGGGCACTCAGGGTGCCAAAGTACCTGCCTACCACACACTCGGCAACTTATGTTTGGTGACATGAATGAAGGTCACCCAGGGCATATTGTATCACATGGAGAAGAAGACAATACTCATATCCTAAAATATTTGGGAGTGGTTTCCTCATGTCAAAAATAAATGCCTTTAATCTGAAGGCCTCACAGTATTGCAGAGATCATCAGGTCAGGGCATGGACAGGTGGGCACTTTATTTTGAGACAGTTGTACAGTCTTGGGCAAGTAATTTAGTCTCTCTGGTCTGGCCTCCAGCTTTCTCATTTGCAAAGAGGAGTGGTGCGTTAATATCCTAAAATTGTTAGGGCTCTGATGGGTTATAAATTCAATGGTTTGCCTTAAACTGTCTTCAAAAGGGTGGGATAGTTGCCCATGAACTCTGGATTGTATTTTCTTCACGATCTCTTTCTTTTTCCCTTGCAATATGCCCTGGCAAACAACTCTCACCACCTGTCATGGGATGAGTTATAACAGGAGCACAAAAGAGGGCTCCATGTTTCTTCACTGTTCAATATTTAAATAAAATGAGAGAGATTTCTGACTTATTCTCTTTAGGAAACATTTAATGACATTAGTGAAGGGTAGATGGATGTATCTAATTGATAATACAACCTGACTGACAGAGCTGAATAGCCCCTGCTTGTCAATTATTAGCTTCTTTGAGCAATTAAGACAAAGATCAGGATCAAAACACAGGGTGCCCACTGACCTTTGAGAACAACAAGATCACTGTCTTTGAAAGATGGGTTCATATGTTATAGAGTCTGTTGAAGGACATGGCACATTTAACAGCATCAGAGCATTCCTTATTGAAAGTTAATTAGCACATGCCTTCGAATGTTGAAGAATGCCAACCCAAGGGGAAGTAATGGGCTGGGATAGGGACAAAAAACACAGAGTGCTTAGTGAGCTGCCATGCAGTTGATTGCTCTTGGAAATGACCAATTATCTACTGGGAAAAATGCCACCCCCTTGGTACAATAACCAGGGTTTCAAAATGCCCATAGCTTTGGAGCTTCTAGTACCAATAGGTTAATGATACCATGGTTAAATGGGTACTTTCTTTTTTTTGAGGGTAGTGTCACTGGCCCTCATATGTGGGACCCAAACTGGAGCCGTTGGCATCCCTAGCCAGCTCTTAACCACTGCACCACTCGGCCGGCCCTAAATGGGTACTTTTAATGTTTGTCTATTGACCTGATATCACCTCAGTTTCAAGAGTCTTGGGAAATTTGACAAGGGAAAGGATAAATATAATGCATTGACTAGTCATTCATCATACTCCAACAGATTTATTACAGAAATAGATGCTGTTGAAATTGTTTTTATAAAGGAAAAGTTAAATGTGTGACCATATTCAAGATATTTAATCAATGGAGATATTTAGATAATTCTGCGCAGCAAAAATGTGCTTATATTCTCATAAGCAAACATTTTTACATTTTTCTCATTCATTCAAATTTCTGGATAAATAATTGCCCAGGAGTTGCTTCACCTCTCCTAAAATACATATAGTTGTGGGAGAAGGAGGATGGTAGGGGAGGAAGCAACATAACAACACACCACACAAAAGCCTGATCAACAAAGTATAACTGAGAGATGTGAGAAGCCAAATTGTGTGCATAAAGTGCGACTCATCTAAAAAATTTTACATAATGAAGGAGAATAAAATGGGTTAATTCTGTGCATACATCATTGAGACACAGGGAAATGAAACTTGCAATTTCATTGTGTTACTTGTTAGCTCACACTGGTTATTATAGAAACGGATTGATTGTGAGGGGATATTTAGGTTGTCTGTGATCTTATTGCCTGGTCTTGTGTGAACAGGCTTAGTTCCCTGGATATGTGGTTCTAAAGACAAATTTCCAGAATCTGTTTGGGGTTTCAGACTCCTCTTATTCCAAAACAGTCTGTCTGGTACTAAGCTATCTCAGGCAGCCTGTGGTAGCCGAAGCCCTGGAATTGTCGTTTAAAGTAATCCACCCACTAACAGCTCTTCGTCAGAGTGGGGCGGTTAACAAGCTGGGGTCCTTCCACAGTCAGGTAGACCTGGGTTCGAATCCTAAATCTTCATGCCTTTGATCTGTAAGGTCCTTGTCTGTGGAACTGGGGATATAGCCAAGTCATGGTGATGTTGTGAGGGTGAAACTAGGTAACAGACATACCATGCTTAGCGTGGTGATTAGATCACACAAAGTGCTGAGTAAATGTCAGCCACTTATTATCTGTATTATTAGAGCAAGGATGTGCTGACTCACACCCTCCAGGGTTGGCTGGATTTAGCCTTTTCTCCCAGGGAACCTGTCCTGATTTACTAGCAGTGCTTCAGAGGGGTGATGCATTTCCCAAAGTGCCTGACTTGTTCTTGGGAAACACTGGGAATGCATACTTCAAATATTAGAAAAGCAACAAACTGGGGTCTTACCCTGTAGCTGTCCTCAGCCCTATATAACTGGCCAATCCTAGAGGCAAGACTGCTTTAGGTTGAGGCTCTTTGAATGCTTTGAATAAATAGATCCCCATAGTCGAGTCTGGAGGAATAGGCTTGAAAAAAACAAAATTCTACAAGAAACTGACTAATATTTACATTGAAGCCTGCTGTACATGCAAAAAAACCTACTGTGCTTCCTTTTGAAGAGTCACTGGAGATCAGGCTAGAAAATTTTCAGTCCAAAGTAGAAGAACCAGGTGGACCCTCATAGATATTGGCTTCAAAACGCATGCTTCTTAAATCTACTTAATCTCAAAAATTATGAATAGTTATTATGAGTGGATGCACAGACGCTTTCCAAATGCTTATAATTTTAAGGAGTCTGGGGAAGCTTCTTGTAACTAATTTAGGGAAACTCTAGATTCTGACACATTGCGAGTCTTTTAATGGCAGGAGCCATATTGTATTAGTTTTGCAGGCCCAGGGCCATATTGTATTAGTTTTGCATCAATCCATATGTAGACTTAGAATATTACATAAGAAGACACAGAACAGTGACCATAAAATCAAACTGAAATATTTAACAAGCAAGCGCTTGATATTATTAACATCTGACTTCAAACAACGAAAAGAATCTAAGAATCCCTCCCCTCAAACGAGTCCCCAGTTTCTTCCAACTTGGCTTCTTTCCTCTCTCAGGAAGGAACGTGTGTCTAACATTTTCCTATTGCAGAGTGCCGGGGTCAACATTCGAAACTGTTTGTGTTTCTGCAATAACCTTTCAGATTTGCTGGACCAGTGCAAGATCAAACACAAGGTACTCTCATGTCTCAGTATGGGGGAACACCGTGACAGCCTGGATTGCGAGTGAAGTGAATTCTTTCCCAGCACGCTGCATTTCATTGTCAGGGTTGGGTGCACCCCAAACAGAGGTGCCAAGCAGTTAAGGAGTCCAGGAATGTTCAACCACAATCTGTCTGCCAAGGTGTTTGATGGAGGTGGCCCCTCAGGCAAAGATCATTTGTACCCAGGCCTTCTAAGTAGCGGAGTAAAGACGGTGCCGTGAGCTCAGGAAGCTGTTAATAGGCAGCATTGGGCAGAGCAGAGCTGAGAGGCACCCATGGGCATCACAGTGAGAAGGTAGCTGTCGCAGCTGCAAAGCCCTGAGTGGAGACATGTGGAACCGCTCGCAGCCTTAAAAAACAATGCCTTTGACATTTTCAGAAAACCTATATGGCTGTCTGGAAGAAGTGAGGGAACAGATCGGTGCAATATTTGGGAGCCCAAAACCTGATTGCTATTGGTGGTGTATAACTGCATCAGACCCTTCCCGCTTCTTATTACCATCATTTATATCAACCAAAGAACTGATCTCTGGTATTCGAAAGGGAATGCTGTGGGGATATTCCCATGTCTGCTAATGGTACATTGGCAATTTATGGGGAGAAGACATTCCATACAAAACAATGATCTGCCTGTAGTATGATTGCTTTTTGTTGTTGTTGTCTTGTAGGGGCTGAGAAAACATCAGAGGCCCCGTAGATGTCCATCATTATCTTCAAAAACCCCTATCAGTTTTTCTCCATTCATAGTTCATTAATGATATTTTGTCATGGACCAAAACCCTCACAAAATTGTCTTCAACCCAAACCAAAGAGAAAGCAAAAAAACAAAAAAACAGAACATAGTAAAGGGAGGCTTAAAACCAGAAAGCACATCAAAATACGTTCTGTGTTACTTCAGCTGAGTGGGAATGACCCAAGGAAAGAGCCAGTGCTATTAGCACACAGCTGGAAAGCTACACCCTTTACTTAGGGGTTGTTTACGGTGGCTTCTACACCCCTCACTACCACCATCCTTCCGGGAATCAGATTCCAACTCAGTGGTGATAAGTTTCCAGCAGGGCAAACTGCTATAACAGGGAACTGCTTGGGATGGGAATGAAAAATCAGCTCCAAGGACAGTATTTTCACTTTTAGAGAGTTGTCTGGGGAAACAGGAACTGATTAGTGACGGGGCAGAGGAGCACAGACATCACACCAACAACAAAGAAGGCAAAACACTGCTAACTGCAGAAACGAGGGGCTGCCGGAAGCCAGGCGTGAAGCACAGAGTGGCAGGTGTGAGGGGGTGCCCTGGAGGTGCCCGGGCAGGGGCACTGCTGCTCATTTCCAGAGCGAAAAAGCTTGTCAGGAAGGTGAGTGACTAAGTGTGCTGGCTGAAGAGAAATGGTGGGGGAAAGCAGAAGAGAGAAGGTGCTTAGAAATGGTAAATAAAACCATATCAGGACTTGCCGTTTTGAGAATCCCAAACCCACAATCTGGATAAAACAAGAAAATAAAATAAAAAGCTGGGGATGTTAGTATATTTTATTCAGATTGGTGGGATCTGGGAATGGTAAAATAATTCACTGATTGATTACCTGCCTTATTGTAAAATCTAGAAGTAAAGAGGATGATAAAAGTCTGCCATGACCCAAACAGTGGCTGTGCCCTCAGCTGTATCAAATGTTATGGGCACACAGGAGTCTATTTGATCAAAAGGACCAGATGGCCTACGTATACCATTAAACAAAAGTTTGGTGGGGTCCAAATATTTTATGCTCTGAGATTTACTTGTGCTTTCCACATAGAAAAGTCTCTTCCAAATTTATTAAGAAAGGGTGCGTACTGAAATGAGTAACCTCTCAACTACTCCGAGGCAGACCTGAGATAGGCCTGCTGAAATCATGGACAATTTTCATCATCCTCTTGGGGTTCTAGAACAGTGTGGAAACCAGGAGAATAAGGTACCTGCTGTGTGGACTGTTGACAGAGGGTCCAGGCTGTGAGACACTACGTTTGCCTCGTGGCTGTTTGCAATGAACAGGGGTAAAGAAAGAAGGGTGTTCAGTCCAGGCAAATAAAGACAAGCTACTGATGAAAATTAAACTACACGTGCGGCAAAGGAAAAATAAATCAAACAAAATGATCAGTACCCATGAATTAAGGAAACTGGCTTTTCTTTTGTGGGAGAAGTGAAATAAATTTATATCTATGTTTTTTAGCAATTGAAGAAACATAAATTGTGGTCCACATTCCACACTCCAGTGGGTATACTTCTCCCCACTTTTCATGATCGAAACACAAGTGATTCTACAGTAGCCAAGAATCTCTATAATTTACTCACAATAAAAATAAAGCTCAATATACCATGACACACCATATCTTTTTGTTTTTTTCTTTTTTCATCTTCTGGAACACTGAAACAGTCTTACAATTCTCAATAGATATAAAATAACAATGGTAAATATGAAATTGTTCTTTGTAGGGTGATAAAGACCCAACTAGTTAAATACTCAAGTTAAATAAAGGCTAAAATTTGAATTGAAAAGCCAGTATTCCTTCACATTCTTAAACTAGGATCTATAGGAAACTAGTGAATGCAATAAAGAAAAAAAAATCCTAAAAAAGGTCATAACATTTATCAGCATAGAACTTAAATGTTTATCACAAAAAAATACAAATAAAATCAATACTTCTAAAAACTAAGAAAAACGGAACAATAATAAAAATGAATATAATCATAAAGCTGGACAAAAAAAATAACAAAACAAAAACAAGCTTCTAATTACACAGAGAAATCAAGGTATAGAGGGTAGCAGGGGCCAAATTTGTCTTTTGTGTGGTAGTGGGGCAGCCCCTCAGGCCCGTGGGTGAATCGCCTTAAGTTGTTGCCATTTTTGGGGAGTAGCACAGTCACTGAAATCCCTCAGGACCACTCAGGAGCTTCTTTGCTTGAGAACCTCCACTTATCTTATCAATTCAATGGCTTCAAGAGATGCTCACAGTTCTGTCCACCTCTGGCTGAGGCACCCTTTTAAGCGGAGCCTACGTTTTTTAGGCGGACGATGGTGGTGGTGGTTTGAAGGGAGGAGCCACCAAAGGGACAAGGGAGCACAATTCTAGAGATGGCCCATGGAGCATGAAAAATAATGTCTCCCTGAATACCAACCACATGTTGATTCTTTTGAAAAATAGAACTGCTCTTCTGCGTTCCTCAGTGAGGGTGGGGAGGGCACATGGCAGGGCTGAGGGACCAGTGCGTGACTGTCACTGTGTGACCGCCTCTTGTTTGGGGACTCCTGCTTTGTCAGGGTGTGGGGAAGAGCCTGTGCACCCTGGTAGGTACAAATACTGTCACTCCCCAATGCTCCCTCCCATGGGCCAAGTGAAAACGACCAGTGGAAAGTTACCGTTCTCTGTCTGTTTGGGGTACTTCTTCCTGATGTAGGACTCACAGATCCTGAGGTGTCCAGTTCATCAGCAGAAGACCAGGAAGACAAATCCTACATGGGAAACAGATTCTTTTGACAACTCCAAGCCCAGAGCCATGATGTCCCTGTAACACACACCTCATCTCCATCCATTCCCCATAAAAATCAAATCCTTCCTTGGGAAAAACAGAAACAGACAATAAGAAAAATGGATCTAATTCTTCTAGTGTACTGAGCTTTCCTGGGTGTGAATTTGTCCCTTTTGGAAAATACAGCTCTAGGTTTGTTATTGCTGTGTCACTTACAGCTTTGTTACTTTTTAAGGACATGGATGTAGTTGAGTTGACATGGAGGAAGTGAAGAAATTTGCCTTAGAGCTGCAGGTCACTCAAGCCAGAGAGAAACCAAATCATCTAAGTTAAGAACCAAAGCTAGTCACCCAGGAGCCGGCCTTTTAGCATCAGAGAAACTGTACTGTTTCTGGCACCGCTGTTCCTTGGAGTAGATTATTCTTTTGCATTCTTAGAGGGGGAGAATGTGTTTGTGTGTTCAAAACAGGATTTCACAACTGAATGAAGTTTAAACAAGCATTTCTGTAGTTGCAAATGCATTTCTCAAAACCAACATTACTACCATGATGCAGTAGATTTAAGAAAAAGAAAAAAGAAAAAAAGAAATCAGCAGAAAACATTTTCTATGAATCAACTGCTGTTTATGTCAGAAGAATTCAACCTCCTAGGGTTTGAATACAAAACTCATATGCAATGATTGTTACTGAAAACTATGTTACTGAAAACATGTAAATTCTTAAATAAATGGGGTAAAATCAAATGCCACAATAGTGCTAGTAATAAGGTTAGCATACAAATTACAGGAGGTCTTTTGGGTGTAAAAGAATCAAAAACAGTGCCCTATTATAAAAGTTTATGAGTCACTTTATTATGTTGAGACAGAACTTGTAAGAGCCATGACCAAGGGTAGACACTATTCTGACAAGAACTCTGTTCAAAGACTTTCTAAAACACAGATGACGCTTCTTTGGTAAGAAATCCTGTAAGAGATGCTACACAGCGATGTCTGTTTTGAGCTTACCTGCTGACTGCTTGACATGTCTAATAACCTCTCCAGCTCCTTGATGTGACGACTGACCTCCTTCAAGAGAAGTTTGAGCCGATTTCCAATCACATGGACTTTTTCTTTGGCTTCTAAGCAGTCTGTGCCTTCAGCATTCACCAACAGTTGGCAGGACATGTCCTGTAGTGAGGCCACTTTGAGCTGGGATTCCAGAAGCTCATGCTTTATTTGCTGTGTATATAATAAGAAATAGTTTTCTAAGAGCTTTTGATCATTGGAGAGAGTTATACAGTGTCGAATAACGTAACTTGAACTTAGTGGGCAATTATACCTGAGCGTCAGGATGCTGTGCCCCCACAAGGAAGGAAGCAGCATCCATGGCATTTGGGAATCAGGGCTATGTGTTCTAATCCTGCCACTATCAAAAAAAAAATATTCTAGAAGACCTCTGGACCTTTCTGGCCTCAGAGTTCTCATTTGGCAAAATGATGGTACTACTTCCTGCCTAGTCCACAGTAATAAGTATTATTGAAAAGTTCAAAATGGTGAATATATGTGAATGCATTTAAAATATAAAGCATTATGTAAATGAGACATAAGATATTCTTTGAAGCAGAAAAGTAAAACATTATCGTAAATACAGCAAACCTCAAGTATGTCTAGGTCTACTCTGATAGCTGCTCAAGATTTTTAAAAAGATACCTGGGCAATTTGTCATTCACGACTTAAAGTCTGAGGTCAAATGTTTAGTGGGAACGCAGCAGCACAGCTATTTCTTTTCAGTCTCTAAGATCTTTATGGTACTGAATTAAAAGCTACCGATTCTGTTGGTTGGGTTAGCGATTGTTAAATGTTAAAAAATAACATTTTAAAAATACGGAAATCTACCAAATGCAATCATTTTCTACTAACGGAACTCAGCTATGCTTCTTTATCTTCTATAAAACCACTTAAATAAACCATACGTTATATTGCCCAAAGTTCCTTGTAAAAGAATCCATACACAAATGCTGCGAGTTTCCTTTTAAATTTTGTGCTACAAAATGTCTCGTCTCTTGCTCCTTGAGAATGGGTTTTCTTTTTGTCAGATAATAAAAATAATTTACTCATCACATTTCCCTTTTTGTCTTCACTTTCAGAAAATTTGGTGCTAAGGTTAATGTTGAATTTAGTACACTTAATACCTCTTAAGGAGGCTTAAACTCTCTTCCTCTTTTAATATCCTTTTATTATAAACCACCTGATATACTTTTGGGACATTGATATAAAAAAAAAAGTTTAAGTTAAAGATAAGTATAATTCACCTGTTATAAAAGACCTGTTTTAATAAAAACAAGTTAATTAAGATTATAAACACCTACGATTTCTACAACTGAGCAATGACTTTAGAACCAGATTCTAAAGTTAGTGGCTGTTATCTTCTGTGCACACATTTGCTTCACAAAAATTGGAAACCATAAGGAGCAAAGAAAGAGCAAGTTAGAGACTGTTACTCAAAAGGTAAGAAAAAGTATTACCACCTACATTCATCTTCTGTCAATGAAACGGATCGCTGCCAAAAATAACCAGAGGATGCCAGAGTTCACACATCTTACCATAAGCTGTTTGTGATGGTCCTGGAGTATCTCTGCATCACGGGTGGAATCGATAGGAACAATTTCATTTTTCCTTCTGTCAATGTTCTCCAGCATGAGAAGCAGCCCATGACTCATTTCATGAAAATCCTAGGCCAAAAAATATAGAGCATGAAATCACCTTGAATAATATACCTTTCTTCCTCTCACAGTGTAAATCCCCATTCTTTACCACGGCCACCACTGGCAAAGACACGTTGGTTTTAAGATCTACACAACTCCTTTCTGAGGAAGGCATTAGCGCTGCTGTGCTTATCTGAGTTCACAATCGTATCAAAAGCATCAAGTTTATGTTACTTGAGGGAAAAGTTAGACATAAGGAAAGTTAGTTCAAAACACTTCATTTCTAGGGCTATTATATAGCTTGGAAGGAAGCAACTCTGCTCCCTTCATCTCTCCCTGTATTCAAATCTTCCCGTCTTTTAAGGCCTAAATACAATGGCCTATCTCGTTCACTTATCCATTTGTTCATCCATTTATTCAACGTACAGTTCCTGAAGATCTCCTGTGTGGAAGGCACTGTACCAGGAGTAGATGTAACAGCTTGGGTACCTGATTTCAAGGAGCTATTACTTTTGGGACACATATAAACCTGGAATGCAGGGCTTCCCTTCATGCTTAAAATACAATCCAAACTCCTGGCCAGGACCTACAGGCCCTGCATGACCTGATTCCTGACCACCTTCCCACACTTTCTCATCACACTCCCTGCCTTTCTGCCTACGTTCTCACCACTCACCTCTGTTTTGCCCTTAAAGACACTAAACCCTTTCTAGCAGCTGGGACTTCCCATTTGCTCTCTCTCCTTCATGGAAACAGCCTTCTAGTGTCAGCTCAAAGATCTCTACAACCTCCCTGACCAGCCTTCCAAAGTGGCTTTTCTCAGTTACTCTTCTCATCATCTGTAAGGACCTTGGCTGACCGTTTCATTGCATTCATATGGTCTGTCTTCTCCACCAAGAGTAGAGGCTGTGCTGTATCCTGACTGCTTAGTGCAATATCTGCCAGACAGTGCACACTTGGCAAATGTTTACTCATGAATGAATGAGTAAATATTTGTAATGCTCACATTGAGGTTCAAGAAATGTCTTCCTACGTGCTCGGTAAGTATCTGTTGAGTGAATGAGTGACATATAAATGAGCAAGTCGAAGAAGGAATGGTGGGGCTGAGATAAATCTGTGGGAATGTTAGCTAGAAAGAAGATGGGGTCTAGCTGATGAGAGCTATTGTTCACATGTACAAGTTCTCCAGTAAAATCAAAAGTTTGGGCACAAAGTGATCTCACTCTTTGACTTTGGGGAGTAACTGCATTTGTCTAGTGACCTTGATAAATCAAGTCGCAGTCCCAGCTACACTGGAAATGTTTGGCTCTGGAGCACGGGCTGCCCGAAGCCCCACGGACCTGACACTGCATCAGGGCGTCCTGGAGCAGGCCCCGCCAGTCCTCCAGCAGCGAGCACACCCGGTCCCAGCGCGTGTTCATCTGGGACAGGCGGTCCTGCAGGCGCTGGCTGTCCTCAGTGCCAGCCTGGGTGAACTCGGAGCTGCACAGGTTGATGGAAAGGATGATGGCTTTGCGATGGTCCACAGCTTTTTGGAGCTCCTGCAAAGGGAAAGGAGAATAACCAAACAAGAAAAAGAACAATGAAAACATGAAAAAAGAAAAATAGTCTAAGACCTTTGGAAAAGCTTCACCCAAATAAAAAGATCCATTAACTAAAACTGGCCTTAACAGGATGGCTAGATAAGATACAGTGGGTTCATATCACTGAGAACCATGCTGGACTTAAAAAAAAAAATGGATGAGATATACACTTGTTCACATAAATAGGTCTTAACAAAATATGGCACAGAGCCAAAGAGTCAGAGTGATATGTGCAACACAACAGCATTTACGAAATTTAAAATACATGTGCACACAAACAAATCTACCTTTTTCCATGAATACATATGAACAAAGAATACTCATTACCTATTTCAGAATGGTTGTCATGGGTTTGAGGAATGAGGATTAAAAACCAGTGGGGAGAAAAACAATAAACAAACGAAATTAAGAGGAATTTTTCAGGAAGTAACCATAGTCCTGTGCAATAAACTAAAGAGTATGATTAACTCAACCCCAAGCATTGGGAGTTCAACAACAACAACACAAAACAAAACGTGGCTCCAGTATTTCTGAGCAGCAGGAAATGCGCTATTTGTTCTAGTGTAAGAATCCCGCTTCACTAGACCAATGATACCCCAAGTTCTGTGCAGAGATGAAATGGGAAGCTTGGTAAGAAAGCAGATCCCCGGGCCCCGCCTCCTGCTGCTCTGACTAAACAGGCACAGGAAGTGGCTGCAGGCTGAGAACACAGCCTGTGTCACAGGCCACCTTCTTGGGATGGTAAAGTGTATGAACTGGGGGTTTTATCAGCTAACCAATTTAGTTTGACTACACACACACACACACACACACACACACACACACACACACAACAGGCAAATGATTTTTACTTTCATTTCCCCCAAATCTTG
Organism: Aselliscus stoliczkanus; assembly: GCA_033961575.1. Lineage (NCBI taxonomy): Eukaryota > Metazoa > Chordata > Mammalia > Chiroptera > Hipposideridae > Aselliscus > Aselliscus stoliczkanus. The sequence goes on from CM066733.1 coordinate 145,885,153, forward strand.
AACACATTCCAGGAACTTGAGCACATGATCCTGTATCAATAATTGAAGAGCTGGGTACTGTTTAAATAGCCCCAGATCAAGTAAGGGTAGTGACCCTGCAAATCACATCTACCCAGGCTACATTTCCTGATAATGTCGCACTCTTTGTGCGATGTTCTAACTTGCCTTAATTTTTCACTTTTCAGTAGGTTCTTAGCACGCTGTAGAGCCAACCACAGAGACAGTGTAAGGTCAAAAGGTATTGTGGAAGGATACTTGGTTATTTCAGCGATTTATCGTCAGAAAACGGACAGGGTTATCAGGAAGGGGTGCAGAGGACAGTGGCTTTTTCTCATCATACGGGCTGAGTGTCAAGGTCTCACTTCTCCATCATAATCTCGCTTAGGTGGCAGACTTTGGCCAGCACCTGCTTCATCACCTTTTTAAAGAAATGTGGCTTTAATGCAACACTGCTTTACATTTCCCCAGAGAGGAACTAAAGTAATTTAAGTACTCTAGAGAAAAATGCGTTCTGTAATCCAGGGGATGTAAATTGCTTCTCCCATCTGATACTCAGGCCTGAAATTGATGGGGCTGGTGCAAGAGCCCTTCTATAAGGACATGTTTGAGCGTCTGTGGAGAAGGCTTCTTTTTCCGTCTGAAAATGTAAAGCACAATGACGACCAAAGCAAGCCTCAAAAACATTACCCCACAATAAACAGCACACACGGAAACCAAGACACACAAAAGCAAAGTGCTTAATCCTGAAACCTCAAGAGTCTGGGTGGCTACGCTCTGAGAAGCGCACATCTTGATGTTTCTCAAACAAAAAGACAGACCCAGGAGAGCCATCACACAGAAACCAAGCTCTCAATCCCTAGCACGCTTACGGAAGCCTCTACATATTAATGCATTTCAATAGCGGGCTAAGGAGGATTTTTAAGACCCAGGGAGCCATCTGGTGCACTACACCCATACAGGCAAATGTCAGGGCTGTTAGCACAATTACTCCACAGTTTGGTTTTGTGTTTCTCATTACACCGAAAATTGCTTCTGCCATTACTATAGACTATTCCAGAAGTTCTGCTGACTCCAGAATGTCAAGAGTTCAGTTCCACAAACTCGCAGACAAAGTCTTGGAGAGGATTCCTCTCCAGCCCTAGATTTAGACTTGTAGGAACCCAGTCATATCTCTTATTTCCCTGAAAAGACGTGGTATAGGTCCCAGAGGTACCTGGATGGTTCATGACATTTTAATTGGTCTCTGTTTAAGTCCCAGCTCATTAAATCATACATGACTATTTACATGGGGGCTAGTTCTATGACATGGTCCATCTTTTTTAGTTTTAATGCATTTTTTTTTTTTTTGAGGGCAGTGTTACTGGCCCTCATATGCGGGACCGCACCAGGGCCGCTGGCTTCCCAAGCCAGAGCTTAACCACCGCGCCACTCAGCCGGCCCTAACGTGGTCCATCTTTCTGCCCTTCTAGACCTTCCCTGTAGACACTGATTGGGGATGGCTGAGGGAACGGAGAGCATTCGTGTCCCGTTCTGTGAAGGTCTCCGCTGCCGTGTCACAGCAGAGCAGCTCGAGCTGGCGGTCTCACGGGACCAGGCCTTCCGCGTGGCAGCTTTCCGACTGGCTGCTTTGGGAAAGGCCAAGGGCGGCTACCTTGAGCTTTTTTATTTGGAGCTCGATGGACTGGATGTCGGTGCTGAGCTCCAAGCGCCGCAGCTGCTCCAGCTCATCCTCCGTCTCCCCCAGCCAGGCCCAGATGCTGTTCAGGTCGGCGTTGAACTGCTGCCACTTCTGGAGGTTCTGTTTCATCCTCAGCTCCTTGCTCAGGGCCTGAGCCTGTATGAGCTCCCATCGGTCAATCACGCCTGGCAAGACATGACAGGCACAGGATAGCAAGGCATTCCCCCCACACGTGGTCTAGGACATGTGTGAAACATACATGGCTGCTTAATCGAGAAAAGTAATTTCACTGGGCATTTCTGTTGTTGTCAGCCGTACATAGTGTCATGGCTGTGGTTTGCCTATCTGCATTCTGAATCAGAAAGAGAGTACAGAAATAGCTACATAGGGTTTACCACTGTAAAGAGCTTTATGAAGTACTAGGCAGCAGTGTGCATGAAGATAGTATTCGATTCTTGGTTTCTTCTCGAACTCTGAGAGCATACCTATAACATGCCTGACTAGTGATGCTGGGGACAGTGCATTCAAATACACGCTACATGGAAAAACAAAACAAAACAAAAGTGATGCTTTGCACTTCTCTCTTCTGTCTCAGGACCTCAAAGAGAGAAGCTTTCAGGACAGTGCAGTGTAGAAGGAGGTAAGCAGCACAGGGGAACTTGGGTGCTGCGAACTGTTTCCTGTGTTTGGAATTGGGCAGCACTCACTCACCAGCTGTCTGGGTTTCCGTGCTATTCAGGTTAACAAAGCCAGGAAAGTTCTCTTCTTCTTCCTTCAGTTTGTGCTCCAGCCTCTTCACAGAGTCTATGCTGCCGCTGCATTCAGATAGCAGTTTCATCTGTTTAGACACAGAAAACAAAATTCTCACGTTCGCACGAGTGCAAGAGCTTCTGGGGGAAATGTCTTTGTAGCTTCTCAGAAAGGACAGTGGCTGTGGTTTACTTCTCTGTGCCACTCTGCCCAAACAAGGTCAAGTTCTTTATATAAATTGCTAACCACTAAGCTGTACATCTGAAGTTAATATAAAATAATACGGAACGCCAATAAAATAAAATAAAATGCAAAAAATAAATATAATACGTTTAGCATTATAAAAAAATTACAAAAAACTAAAAAGTGAAAAAAATGGTCAAGTTCAAAAACATGCTTCTTAAATATGTGACACCTTCATATATACATAAAGCAATGCCTTGAAGATAGACTTTACATATGAGATTTTGCATGAGAAGCCCTCAAAATTTCTTTTACATTTATGAATCAAGACAGACTAGGCCCATCTGGGATTTAAAATTCAGAACCCTCAGCTGGCATTACAATATACGATTTTTGGCAAGTTGCTCCCTCTTTCTTAAACTGAAATGTGGGAACAACCATATTACCACAAATCTCAATGGAACATTGTTTTGCACTACATAATTAAAATATTTCAAAGCATAAAGGAATCAATAGTAAAGCCAGCTGTTTCATGAGAAAATTTAAACATTGCTTAATAGGCATTAAGGGAATAAATTCTAACATCAAAGGAAAAGCTTCCAACTCCATGTTTTATATCATGCACACTATTCAAAAATTAAAAGAACAAATCATTTCAAGGCACTCCTGCTCAAGTTATCTGTCAAAGCTTTTAACAAATCACAATGCTAGTAAGTGACTGATTACTTTTGATTGAGGTTGAGAATAATCTCAATGATGACAGCATGGTCATCAGGAAATTATATACTATTTTGAAAAAAAGAGGTTTTGCTATAATAGAAGTCAGTATAATGAGCCAAGTTGGACAGGAAATAAAGCCACACGTGATCTCTCTTCTGTAATTATGAGGATACGGACATTGGCTTACATAACAAGTACACAGTTCTCTTCTCTGGTTTCAGAAAGCAGTATGTGTGAGTTGTCATTAGATTTAAGGTAATTAATTTTTCTTTCCTTTTACCAGGCAGTCTTTTGGGTGTGAAAAGAAGATACGAGGCATGGAAGAGATTTACTTTCAAATTCTCTTGCTTAAACATATGTAGGAAAACAGGTTGTTCTCTGGAAAAAACTATTTGGTCAGTAACTTGAGCAGAGCAAGTAACGTCATTATATGCTTCACCATGAGCTTTAAAAAAAGAAGTGATACTATACACAACCTCTCACCATCTTTTCCATATATCCCTCCTGTTGGAATTGTTTTTTTCTAGAAGAAGCATGATAAAAATATTCCCAAGGCCATTCAGTGAATCAATAAACCCAGGAAAAGAACTAAAAAGATCTCCTGTTAGTAATCTAATAGCTAAAATCTGCTGCTCCAAGGAAAACCATGGTCCAAAAATTATTAACTGAATTTGGGAAAATGCCTAATCACCTTCAGGAGCTAAAAACATTTTGTTGCTTTCAATTAAACTGGTTTCAGTAAATTCTCTGCTTAAAGGAACAGGCTGGTCATTACAGTAGGTTAGTGGACAAAAGGTAACTTGCTAACAGGGCTTTGTTTTGCATATTCACACGTGGTGTTTGGAGAACTCAAAGCCCTGGTGCCCCAGACACACCGTTCCTTGTCACACAACTGTGATTTCCAGGTACTTGTCCAGATCATGGAGGTCAAGATACTCACATAGCCTCGGTAGCTGGAGTCCAGCTCGGGTCCCGTGGGAGTTTTACTGCGGATGATGTTTTCAGTTTGCTGCATCTGAAAACGGCTGTCATCCAGGGCTTTGTCCAGTTGTCGGATCTGTGATTCTAAGCTGCTGGGATCCTCTGCATTGTCAATCACAAGAATATTTACAAGTTTTGCAAGCTTGACATGCATGGAAGTTTAAGAAATTATTTCAGTTAAAGCTGTATAGAAATGGCATGTGTGTGGGTAATTATAAAGCAAGATTAGTATTAACGTGCCTGTGGGTTAGAAGTTTAAACGATCAGACCAATGAATGTGTTGGACTGAGTCCTAGCCAGCTGGACATCGCAGTAGTTACCAACAGCCTGTATGTAGGCTCCCGCTTACTGCTGATGCCCTAAAAATCTACATTTTGTGAGCTGTGGAGGACCTTCCTAAAAACCCAAGGTTGTGCCTTCTGCTCCCCAACAACTGGGATGCAGTTCCTTCTCATGCTCTCTCCACAATCACTTGTGAAGTAGAAAAAGATATGCCCTCTATGTTTTTCTTTCTGCATCTTAGTAGAAGATAGCGCCACTGAGATGCCAGGTGGCTGCGTCTTTCACATCAGGCATGACTTCAAGCTAAACAAGAAAAGACTAGCTCAGGATATATATGTATGGAAACACCAAACTAGCAATGACTCACTTTTGTTTAAAGTCTGAAACAAAACCAAGAGAAAGCTAAGATGTTAGCATTTCCATCTACGAATGCTCTTACTCATAGCCTAGAACTGCTGGCTCATTCTCCTTTCAGAGATGTAACGACTTTTAGCAGAGAGAGAGTGTGTGTGTGTGTGTGTAGTCTTTGAACTGCATAAGAACAATGATCGTCAGAGTGAAGCTAGCACAGGGTGAAAGCAGAACAAATATTAGTAAGCTTTATGAATTCTTTCTTTTTTTGAAGAAAGGTCTAAATATACCTGGAAGAGATCTCTCACTGGGAATCACTTAGGCAGTCATCATTTCATTGATGCCGCATTGTGTCCTGTTCTTTTGTTTTCCTTCAAAATTTAAGTGTAAACTAATAACCCTGCAATTCAACATCATGCCACTGTGTTCAAACCCGACTCTCTCCACCCCGCTCCAAGTCCCTGATTCTGAACTATATAGTTTGCCTAGTGCAACATTAAGCAAAACTGTTTTCATTTTTCTTTCTTTGATTCTTGTTTCAGGAATCATTCTGTCTTTAAAGGAAAATCCAAGTCTTAAGATACTGTGGAATACATTTTTCATTTCAAATTATTTTATGGGGTATGACTTATCAAAAAAACTTATATGTATTTTTAGAGCTGAACATCTGGTCTCACTCCTTGTCTCCTTGTCTAACATGTGACCCCTGAGACCAGGAGGATGAACGGCAGGTCCCAGGTCATACACACAGGCTGGTAGATTTGGACAGGAGCCCTGAGACCTGACTCTCCAGCCAGAGTGAGGTCAGCGACCCATCACAGTCACGAAGTCAGTGCTGCTACAATCAAGTAGGGCGCTAGGGCACCAACACCGATTACCAAGGTTTCCATCTCCTGTCTTCTACTGTTCATGGACATCACAGACCTATTCTTAGTGAGACTGATTACCATTTAACATGCTGAGAAGTTATTTCATGATGCTTGGTTACTGAAATTTTATTCTTGGTGTTGATCAACCAAGTGTGTGTGTGTGTGTGTGTGTGTGTGTGTGTGTGTGTGTGTGTTTCCCCTGGTATGGCAGTAAGAGAAGAAAGTTCTGCCTTAACATGCTTGTGCCACAGAGCTGTGAGAGGAGGTGTGCTAAGAGGAGAGCTTGTTACAGGTGAGGAGGGAGGTTAGCTCCGGCTGTGGGTGCCTACCAGAGGTATTTCTGATGGCACTTTCTGTGAGTTTTATATAGGCCTCAGGACTTTCGGGGATCATTACATCTGCAAAAAGAGCACAGTCTAAGTTGATGGGTAAGTTCGGAGACATTGATTCCCTTGTGGCAGGAAAACAACTTTCCTAGGTTAAAAAAAAGGAAGTTAGTCATTGCAGACAGATGGCTCTGAGTACACAGAGCGCATGCTCACCACAGGTTTCCTCAAGTGGATCCTAATAAGGGCTCCCATTGGGTGAGAGTGTTTTATGAGCCAGGCGTTGTTTTAAGTACTCATTTAGCCTCACAGCAACCCTATGGGGAGCATGGTGGTATTATTCCCATTTCATTGATGAGAAAGCTGAGATCCAGAAGAATTAAGTTACTTATCCAAGTGAACCGTTCAACAGCTAGCCAGTGACAAAACAGGAATTCCTATCCAGCTAGTCAGAGTCTAGAGCAGCTCTGGAGCAGGCCGACAGAAGTAACAGGAGCCACATATATAATTTTAAAGTTTCTGACAGCCACATGGAAAAATAAGAAACAGATTAAAATAATTTGAACACTTTACTAAACCAATATATCCAAATTATAACAGATAATCAACCTAAACATTATTGATATTTTACATTCTTTCTTTGTGTAATTCTTTAAAACTCATGTATGATCATGTAAGTGCATTTGATGCAGCGAATCTCAATTCGCACAGTCACAATCAGTGCTCAACAGACACACACTGTGGCTAGTGGCGACACACTGAACGGTGTGCTTTAGATGCCAAACGCCTAACTGTTAGACTGTCCTGTAAAGACAAAATAGAAATGAGAGAAGTCACATCTTTCACATCTTTCACCAAGATGCCCAAACCAGAAAATTGCCTCGATCCCAATTCCATCAATCATCACTTATGGAGGGCACTTGTTAAGATTTCTCACACCCCTTTTATTCTCTGTATTTCCTATGCTGCTTCCTTAGTTCAGGCTACCATCCTCTCTCTGTCCTGGATTATGAATGTTTTCGTTTGGACTCTTTGCCTCCCAGTGCACTCCCCTCTACATTGCATCCAGACAAGTTCTTTGAAAATATCCCTCTGATCACATCACCTCCCTCCTTAAAGCCCTGCTGTGGCTCCCCATCACCTTGAGGGTAAGAGCCAAACTCCTTTCCATGTAAACAGGCTGCTTCATAACCAGGTTCTCATTGTCTTTCTACCGCCTCTCTCCCAACCCACTCCATGCTTCCCAATCTACAGCCTTGTCATTTTGGACAAATGTCAGGTGACCCAAAGCACTGGAGCTAATCAGAGAGCTAGGACGGGTGCCCTTCCTTTCCTCCTCTGGCATTACTGGGTCTACCTGACTGACTCCAGAAAATCTCATTATTCTGGTCTCGGCTCAAGGGCCGCTTCCCTAAAGGCTTTCCTCAAAGGTCCAGGTCAGTAGTCCCTTGGCGGTGTTTGGGGACCACCATGTGCCCAACACAGCACCAAACATTTCTCACTCATTGTCTGCATTCCAGACTCGATTGTAAGCTCTTTGAGAAGAAAAGTCTCAGTACTTAGCAAAGCGCTTGTCACCTAGTAAGAACACAAGTTGATGAGGGATAAATCAATGGCCATGCCAAATTTTGTACTTGATAATCACGTGAATATCCAATTGTTTCCTTGTGGACAATTTCCCCTAATGGGAGAAGGAAGAAGATTCTGCTAAGCTTACCCATTTCCGGTACAACATCCATACCATTTTATTTTCTTTCAAGCTGCCATACAAGAAGGGCTCTTTCCTACCTGATAAGCCAACAGCTCCCCTGAGGTAGAAATCTTTGTCTTCCTGGCCCTCTTCATCCTCAGAGGGCAGGGTTCTGGACACGGCAGACTCCAGGTCACGACTGAGGTCATAGTCATGGTCCCACTCCAAGGGGATGGAGTCCACACTGGCAGGGGTGTCTCGTCCTGACCGCTCGCTCCGGTGGGGCTGGGCGAGTGAGAGGGAGGGGTTGGAGGAGGGCTGAGGGGAGAGCACACTGTCCGCAGAGGTGTCATGCCAGTGGAGGTCCGAGAGAGCTGCAGAGTCATCCAGCTCCCGGTCAGAGAGGTCATGCTCATCATCCGGGAGCTAGAAATGCGGTCAAGGCAACTCTGTTACTGCAGCACGCAGGCGCCCCCTGACCACTTCCTGTTCTGCTCTCACCAAATCTCAGTGTTGAACCTTACCTGGCTCCCACTCCTACCTCAGTGGGGATAGTTTCAAACTTCCTATCATCACATGAATAAGAATCTTCTGACCACTTTTAAAGATGTCTCATAAGTTAACCTACCGAAGCTTCAGTTTTATCATTGGTAAAATGGAAATAATATTAAAACCTTCTTCGAACAACTGGCATGAGATTGAATAAGATAATATAAAGGCAACCTTGTCCTATGCCTGAAATACAAGTGGTACACAAAGGCGCGTATCAGGAACAAAAGGAAATCACTGATAAAACCTTAGCTGGTCCTTTGTAAACTTATATCCCAGATACAAAATATATTTTATCACAGAAGATTCCAAATATTCTAATAATATATCCACAATGAGATGTGATGATGGTATCAATTAGGGAAATGGAAGAGAAAAAGAAAGTTCATCTAAACAATCTCATCAATGAAGCAACTATTTACATTGCTCACTTTCATCTCCTTGTTTCTTCTAGAAGCTTCTTTATCTCCTATACAAGATATGTGCCAAATACTCTTCCAAGTTCTCTCTCTCTCTCTGTCTCTCTCTCTGTCTCTCTCTATATATATATTGGGTTGTTGGAAAAGTCATGACGTACTTTTTCTATCTTTTTCAATGCGAAAATGCGTCATGACTTTTCCATCAACCCAATATATATGTATTTCCAACAACCATATATGGATATATATATATATATATATATATCTCCAAATTGGCCAATATATATTTCCAACAACCATATATGGATATGGATATATATATATATATATATATATATATATATCTCCAAATTGGCCAATATATATACGAGCTCATTTCATGCTCCAAACAACCCTTTCTACAAGGTAGTTACTGTTCTTAAACGAACTTTGCAGTTGAGGAAACTGGAGCAAGAAGCAACTTGCCCGAGGTTACATAGCCAACAAGTGTCAAGGCTGGGACTGGAACCCACACATTCTGGCTCCAGAGTCTGCACTCTTATCCACCATACAAGGCTATCTAACCCCACATAATTCATTCTCTTTAGGTTCAATGACAAGGAAGACCGAAGGTCACGTACGGGCAGGCGGATCAGCTTCTTGTGGTATCGCTCCACGCGCCCGAACACCTCCTGGCAGTAGCGCCGGAGCTCGTCCAGCTCTTCCTCAATGATCGTTGCGTCCAAAGGCTCGCTCTTTTCTATCAGCTGCTCTCCTTGGGCGATTATCTGCTCAATCTTACTGTAGTTCAAGGAAATTTCCTGCTGGAACGCCTAAGGAGCACAAATTTCACATCATTTTTAGTGCTCACATTGACATGGAATAATTATGAGACACATATTTAGGAAAATCACATAGGGGCTATTTAATTTACCATTTACAATGACAGGCCAAGAGATTATTGCTTTATTAAGTAAAACACAAGAATTTTCAATCAGGAGTCGAAAATGGAAATTGTAGAATTCCATGAACAGAAAGGTGACTTTGGCTAATAAAATTTACTACCATGGATAGTGTGGGTAGGAAAATCACACCAAAAAACATTCAAACCCATCACAAAGTTGATTGCACTGGTTACCCCTGATAAAAGCAACTGTAATCATTACAGTGACGCTGAAATAAATTTAGCACTTTAAAAACTATATTGAACATTTTTGGATTTCTTGATCATACATCATACCAATCAAATGACAAGGTCATAAATTCTTCTCAGGTATTCGTTTATTGTTTCGGGACATACGTACGAAACATGAATGTGATTTGAAAAATAAGGGATTCTGGAGGATCATTTAGACTAGTTCTATATAGTTTAAAAGAGTTAAGCTATTGGAGGCAAGTTTCAGGAGATAAATTTTAATTCAACACAAGAAGAGACTCTGGAATAGTCAAAATTGTCCAATAATGAAAAGACTGCAAGGGGAGAAAAGAGGGCAGTAATAAGTTCTATGACCCTGCCAGAGTCCAAAAAGAAAAGACTCAATTACCACTTAGTAGAAACTTCCTGACAAAGTTTTTAAATATTGATTTGCCTGTGAAACGTCTTGGGAAAGTCAGGGTTTGGGGGAGGTATGGAGAGAGGGGTTGGGCAGAATACTATGTTAAGTATTTTAAGATTTTTTTCATTCTGAGAACCTAGGATTAAGGGTAATTTTCTTGTTTTATTATAATAATCTAAGGTTAGGGGAATCATGATTTTCTTTTTTTAAGTCGATCTACCTATCTTGAAAAGAAAATTTCATAAGCTGCCTTGCAAATTATTCAAGTTGTTAAACATGCTTCTATTTAGAGAATCCTTCTATCTAATACACTGTATACCCCTTCTGTTTAAATTTCTAACCAGCCACGGTGGTTGCATCATATATTGAAACATACAAAATATGTTTAATTAATTTTAGGCACCTAAGCATGTAGAATGAAACCCCAATATGAGTAAATTGTATTTCTCTGGAACATGGAGGTCAAATAAACTATTTGATGCTAGAAACAAATCAGAAAAACAAACAAAACAACAACAACAAAACAAACAACCAAAAAACAAGACTGCTAACACTCTGGCTATCAATTTAATAATTTAAAATATACATATATGTTAATAGTAGTTATCTATGGCTAGTGCTCTTTATTTCATTTTTAATATCTTTGGTAGTTTCTGAAATTCTTTTTCAATCAAGAAGAATTAATTTTTTTTAAAGTCTTGTTTTTCTATTTTCTTCACAAAAAAGACCTACAGATCCTTTCCTCTTCAGACTTTCTACACACTGATAATTTGAAGAGCCACTCATTTATTACCTTGAGTTGTTTTATTTTAGCTTGAACATCACACTCGGAAAAATGCTCAATGTTAGTGAGCTGCAAATCCATCTCTGTCAGCCACACCAGAATGCAGTCCCGTGCCGTCTCAAACTCCTCACGCTGGCCAATGAAATGCTAGATGTGAGAAGAAAATAATAAAAATTAAAAAACAATCCCACATGTACATACTGAGGCGGGACCGCGAATCCTTATGGTTTTCTGAAAAGTCATTTTCTCAACGAGCAATGAGGACCCCGCACCCATTACCATATAAACTGACTCTGGATATCCCTCTTGCCATCCCAATCTTAGAAAATCACTGAGATCAGGTCTCAACATTGTGTTCAAATGGCCCCCTCCTGTCCTCTAGGCCCCCTAGCATCGGAGGAGGCATAAGAAAAACCTTGAGCCTCCGCAAGATGGAGGTGACGCGCTTTTGCAGGTTGTCCCATCTCTGGTTGCCTTCGTGAACCATCTGCTTTAGGCTACAGGCGGAGTCGGTGCGATTCTCTCTGGCCAGGCGGCGGTACTGCTTGTTGATGAGTTCCAGCTGGGTCAGGCTCTCATGCACCTGTCGCTGGAAAGCCTAGGACCACAGAGAAGCATATCGGTGAGGGAATCTGCAAAGGGCTCTCAGCAAGGTTGCCTGGGCTTCACACCGCAGTGTCAGGGAGAATGTGAAGCCACACTGTCATCGACAGGGAAGGGACAACTTCTAATGGGCATAGGCTTCCCCTTGCTAAAGTAAAGCAAAGTCATCAGTGTGTCTTAAGGAAAGGGAGTGGATCAAACAAAAATATAGAAGAAAATGGTAAATACTAATAAATATATGCATATATACAAATATAAATATGTATATGTATATAACATATACATATAAAATATACATTTGTACACATAGAATTTACATATATATATATATATATAAAACATAGCTTTTAAGGTACTTAACAGACAGAAAAAAATTTTTCACATTAAACAAACTGATTAAAAAAATATTTATGTGTGCTGAAATGTGAGTTCAAAATGTTCAAAATTTCTGATGTCAATACTGAAAAACGATATCTACAATGGAACTGTCTCTTTATTTGTAAAATATCTAATGTCCTTAAAAAATCCAGAAACTGCCTCAATACTGGTGTCCATTAAAAAATTTAAAATTCTTTTTGCAGGAAGTCCTTTAAATGCAAGCTGTTAGGAGCTTCCAAGGAAAGTAATTTAGTAAAATACAAGTAACCTTACCTAGAAAAAAGTTTGAAACATATTTTCTTTATTTTTTTGTGGTGCTTCCATGAGTTACTCAGTTTTTATAAAACATGTTAGAGCTGATAGAGAACCTTACACAGCAGTCTATTTACTTTTGAGGTTACCCTATGCACAGTTTAGAGTTTCTAAATGTAAAATACTTTCTTCTTTCTCTCTGCAATATAGTATAGACTTAGCACAAGAATCATTTGGCCAAAACAAAATGAAACTTTTCGTTTTCAAACTCGTGTGTATGACTTATGACTGATTTTCATTTTGACCTCAGACAGAAAATTGTACCATTAGTAGGACTGTGCTTATCCAAATCCCAAAGTTCCGCTTCCTTCAGCTCATCTCACTGTTCAGATGCTGCCCCAATTCTGCCTGAAATGCTCTTCCTTCTGAGAGGTGCTTTAAGAGCCTCCATCCCAGTAAATTCAATCTTCTGTTCTATAAAACTTTGAATTATTTCCCCCCAAAATGAAATGGTAGGGAAAGTTCAGCTTTTGCCATTACTGGAAGTCACAGACTGTGTTTGCCCACTGGAGAGATGGCAGGCACCACAGGTGGGTGGCACATTACACCCAAATCTGCCCACATATTCATGCAGTGGAACAGGCAAAGGCTGCCCTCAAAACAAATTTTGTTTTTTTTTTTTAATTTACTTCTGTCCTGTAAGAAAATTAACTACAAGACATATGATAAAATCACTCATTACAGGAGCTAACTATATGGCTAAACTTGACCATAAATTCTGAGCCTAAAATAGCATCAAAAAGGATCTTACATAATGCTTTGTAGCATAAGCCAATTATAGAAGGTTTTAACCTTTAGGAGGCTGAGGATGCTAAGATGCAATGCAGGGCGTTTCACTGGCATTGGTTGACACCGGGTGACCTGCTATCTGCTGCAGAGTGTATTGTGGTTTAAATTAGAAGTTTCCTAAGGAATAGACTTTTAGACAGGAAACATTTTCTCCCCCTAGAATTTAGTGGTACCTAAACTTACATATAAATCCATATTCAGATGTCAGAACAACTCTTATTTATTTCCATAGCATTTAAACATTTTTATAGGTTCATATAGCTGCCCATCTATGACTCTTAGATTTTAAAGCCCACAAGAAGAAAAACGAAACTTCATATTTACAGGCCTCAATAAGTGTCTAGTTAACTGATGTTGCACAGTAAAAAAATGAATGCAGCTGGATTTGGTTGAATTTTTAGTCTTATTTTTAAACATCTCAAGGAGCTTGGAGCAGAATTATAACTAAGAATGATTTTTGGAAGACACATGCATTAGAATTGTTTGCTGTCAATATGTATGAATACTCATATCTGCCTATTAGTGGGAAATGGTGGGAAAAGAAACTTCAAATTAAAAACAGGCAACTTTAGGCTATGGCAGGTCCTCTGTGAAAATGAGAGGCAGCTGAGAAGTCGAGGTTTTATCCTAACAGGGTGATAGGACAGGCTTGGGATGGCACAAACAAGCGAGGAACTGGAATCAGTTATTGAATCATTCCTGCCCTTAAGATTACGGTTATACTGCTGCTATTATTATCTCTATGAAACTGAAAAGACTTCATGACCCAAGAATGGCATGGCTCTTCATTTATAATTGGAAATGGCTTATGGTTAAAATGTTTTATTCAATTCTGGAACCAACTCTACTTGATCGATAATTTAAGAAATATATCTATCTATGCCCCAAGTAGGTAAAAATAAATCAAGAAAACATATTTGGAAGATAGATTTTTATAGTATGGAAAAATCATCATATTTTAATCTTAGAGGGTTGATTGTGAAGAAATGTGAAATAAAAAAGAATGCCAAGATAATTTCTGGGGAATCACGGGTCTTGTTTTCTAATAAAATTCCTCTTCATTATTTTGTACTGTATTTGTAATTCTTGATAATCTTAAAACAAAAACCTCCTTTCTTCACTTCTTTGCTTACTGATGAGGTATAATGAAGATGACCAGATGTCATCACCCAGCGACTTGAACAAAAACATGTGTGGGTGAATAGTTAGTTTATGTCTTGGGACACCAACTACTAGCTGGCTACTCTCATAGCAAAATAAAGATTAAATATTTGGAATTATAAATCACCTCAAATTTCTTTAGTTCTTCCTTGGCAACTGTATAGAGCACCCCAGAAGAGCTGGGGAAGGCAGCTGTCCTTTCCGAAATCTTGAGCCAGTCTTCAAAGCGGGAGTAGTCATCCAGAAACTTCTGCCACAATCGCCATGTCTCTTCAATTCTGAGACAGAAAAGGAAAGAACAGAATCTGATCGTTGGAGACCTTCTATGCTCAGAACCCAGTCAGATGCCTGCAACAGGATTACGGGTGCCCAAACAAGCAACTGTTGTGCCAAAGAATAACGGTGCCTTCAGCCAAGTTTGGCTAGCGTGAAAAAGAGACAACTGTTTGAGCTAAAATGAAACAGCTGTGGGTTTTTCATCTCTTTTTTTTTTTTTTCACATCCTGCAGCTCTGGATTTGGAATTACTTTAATTGAGTATCATGAGCACTAACATGAACTGTTCTGCATATGTAGGGAGTTTAGAAGTGCAACATCATGTTTGCAGTGCACACCCATGTCATGGTTTTGCTGAAATATTAGGTTGTCGGAAAAGTCATGACGCATTTTTGCAACGAAAAACATAGAAGGAATATGTCATGATTTTCCTGACAAGATAAAACAAGGTGTGAAAATCCATTTTATTCCAACATCAAATTCACCCTCATCAAAATCAACAAATGACAATGAGACAAATATTAACCTTTCAAAAGCTCCCTGGAGAAACACAGAGATAATATGCCTTAAATCATTATAATAATTTTCTAATATATCATGATTTTTGACAGCCTTGAATTTCAAATGGCTTACAGATAAGCCCTTCGATCTATTTTTTTTTTAATAAAAGTATGTTACTTTTTAACCACCAGTTTTGTAACACTATGCTTATTCAGAAAAGGCGTATTTTTCTGAATTATATTTAAACTGTTAGATCAGGGGTAGCTTGCCTTGTTATATTTATATATTATCTTTATAACTACTTATTTTCCCAACTAAATGTAGACGACAACAAGTTTAGGAAACCAAGGCTATTTTTGGACATTGCAACCAAAAGGAAATTGTGAACAATGAATACTCTGGGTATGTTTTTGTTTTGTTTTGTTTTTCTTTTTGGTCCTTCCTCTTTCCCAACAGTTTGAACATCCAGCTTACTTGAGCCTTCTTTCCATGGACATAGCACAGATATTCCGCCATCGCCGGTCCAGGTTTCGCGTAGCCTGCTGGATGGAGTCACACTCGGCGTCTGTGGCGCAAGCGTCACAATCATGCAGTAGGACCTCACACAGGTTGAGGACGGAGGCCACGCCCGTGCTATGTTTCTCTATGTCTCTCTGAAGCTCCTGGGGGAATGAGACATGCTTTATTCAAATACTTGTATACAGATGGGAGAAACTGCACAAGTATTTGTTGACTGACAAGTGGTTAGGCAAAAACCTCAACAAATGTTTCATTTCCTTCCATGTCTGAGGTTTCATCAACTTCATTTTTGAACTATGGCAAACTCAAAAATACAAGAATGAATCTAGAAATATTTCAGCTATGTGAGCAACGCCAATATACAAACAGAACAAGTGAAATAGACTAACTAAATATATTAAGAATAAAATTAGTGATGGAAAAATACATCTTGCCCCAGACTCTACTTCACAGTATATCACTTCCATTCCAATTCATTGATCGATCAGTCAACCATCAATCAAAGGAATACACGTGCTCCTCTTAAAAGCTGGTACTCAAGAACTGGGATTTGATCTCGGGATCTGAACACTGTTTTAAATAGTTAATTCCACCATTGTTAAAAGATAGGATGGTTTAAGGGACTTAGGTTCTCTGTTACATATGATGACATAGTTATCATGAGCAGTTTCCTCAACGAGAAATTTTAAATGTAGGACAGAAATTAAAAGATGATGATCATAAACAAGGCATTGAATCTCTCCAGAGTTCAATTAACTGCAAGGAATATAAGTGCAAAATGTACATTACTTTTTCTATTGCGTTTTAACTGTGTACTCAAAAGATCCGATTACTAAAAATGAAGCCTAGCAGTACCTTTTTCTTTTTTTTCCACCTTTTTCTTCTTTTTTTTCTTTGCCTATTTAACAAGCTCCTCCACAAATTTTCCTTTACTTTGATAAATTTCTTGAATTTGCCTAGCTTTTGTCTTGTTTTAATAATTCTTCAAGTTATTCAGATAGCTCGGATTTATATTCTTATATGTACATGTATATTCTTCCTCCTATTTTTCTCAATATTATGTTCCAGAGACTTCTATACAAATGTTAGCTTATTGTTGAGTGCAATAACAGTGCTTTTGATTAATTTTTGGAGGTTTTATAAACTAGATCCAAAAAGATAAATTCTGTCAAAATATTTTTATTTCACTAAATGGTCCTTTCAAATCTCTTGCATAACCTCTTTCAGTTATGTGGAAGTTATCATGGAAATTTATGATCTGAAAAATATAAAATATTACAGAAACTGAACTCAATATTTGCTGAAAGATAAAGACAAACTCTTCTGTGAATGAGATAACCAAGCAAATGTTAGGTCTTACAGTGAATCCTGTATAAGGATATACATTTAGAAGAAGTGTTAGGTGTATGAACATAATCTATGCATTTAAAAAAGTTAGGGCCGGCCGAGTGGCTCAGTTGGTTAAGAGCTTGCTCAAGAGTGCAAGATCTGAGCAACAGGTTCGATGGTTCGATTCCTGGCCCAAGTTGAGCTGCCGATCATCTACCAATAGGTGACAGAATGGCTAAGATAAAAAAAAAGTTATAGTACTTTAATTTAATTTTCCCCAAGTACTCAAAAGGTTTTTTTCAGCTTTATTGAGATATAACTGACATATAACACTGTGTAAGTTTAAGGTGTACAATGTGATAATTTGATGTATGAATACATTGTGAAATGATAACCACAACAGTTAACATGCATCACCTCAGTTACAATTTGTGTGTGTGTGTGTTGAGAACTTTTTAGATTTACTCCCTTAGCAACTTTCAAATATACTACACGGTATTGTTAACTACAGCCACCATGCTGAATACTACATCTCAATCACTTATTCATCTTATAACTGGAAGTTTGTATCCTTCGACCACCTTTATCAACCCCCTCCCCCACTCCATGCCCCCACCTCTAATCTATTCTCTGTTCTACAAGGGTTGTTTTTTTTTTTTTTAGATCTCTAAGTGAGATCATACAGTATTTCACTTTCTCTGTCTGACATTTCCGTTAGCATAATGACCTCAAGGTTAATCCATATTGTCAGAAGTGGCAGTATTTTCTTCTTTTTTATGGATGATGAATATTCCATTGCCTGTCTATCTATCTATCTATCTATCTATCTATCTATCTATCTATCTATCACATTTACTTTCATTTATCCATTGATGGAAGCTTAGGTGGTTTCCTGTTGTAAATAAGGCTGCAATAAACATTGGGGTGGGGATACCTCTTCAAGATTTGTGATTTCATTTCCTTAGGATATATACTCAGAAGTGAAATTGCTGGACCATATAATAGTTCTTAAATTTTTTTGAGCAAACTCCATAGTGTCTTCCATGGTGGATATAACAATTTACATTCCCACCAACAGTGCACAAGGATTCCCTTTTCTTCACATCTTGCCAATGCTTATTATAGCTTTCCTTTTTGATAGTAGCCATTCTAACAAGTGATATCTTGTTGTGGTTTTGATTTGCATTTCCATAGTCAGTGATGTGAAGCATCTTTTCATATACCTGTTAACAATTTGAATATCTTCTTTGGAAAAATGTCTATTCAGATCCTTTGCCTATTTTTAATTGGATTATGATTATTATCATTGTTTTTATTGAGTTGTATGAGTTCCTTATATATTTTTGATATTAACCTCATCAGATATGCGGTTTGCAAATATTTTCTTCCATTCTGTATGTTGCCTTTTCATTTGGTTGATCATTATTTTTGTTGTGCAGAAATGTTTAGTAGCTTTTTAAAATTTTAGTCCTATTTGTTTATCTATTTACTTATTTTTGTGGTTGTGCTTTTGGTTTTGTATCTAAAAAATCATTGACAAGACCATGTCAAGGAGCTTTTTCCTTATGTTTTCTTCTAGGAGTTTTATGGTTTTGGGTCTTACATTTAAGTCTTTAATCCATTTCAAGTTAATTTTTGAAAATCCAGTTTTCCTAACATCATTTTTGAAGAAATTATGCTTTTCCCTAGGGAGCATATTTGGCTCCTTTGTCAAATATTAGCTGACTGTATAT
Source organism: Aselliscus stoliczkanus (assembly GCA_033961575.1). Classification (NCBI taxonomy): domain Eukaryota; kingdom Metazoa; phylum Chordata; class Mammalia; order Chiroptera; family Hipposideridae; genus Aselliscus; species Aselliscus stoliczkanus. The sequence goes on from CM066733.1 coordinate 145,903,870, forward strand.
GCATGGATTTATTTCTGGGCTTTTCATTCTGTTCCATTGGTGTACATGTCTGGCTTTATGCCAGTACTATACTGTTTTGATTACTATAGCTTTGCAATATAATTTAAAAGTCAGGCTTTATTTTTCTTTCTCAGGATTGCTGTGGCTATTTGGAGTCTTTTGTGCTTTCATAAAGAATTTTAGGATTATTTGCTCTATGTCTGTAAAAAGTGCTATTGGAATCTTGATAAGCGTTGCACTGAATCTCTGGATGGCTGTGGTTATATGCACATTTTAACAATATTAGTTCTTCTAATCCATGAACATGAGATTTCTTTCCATTTATTTGTGTCTTCTTCAATGACTTTCCTCAAATGTCTTATAGTTTTCAGTGCATGGATCTTTCACTTCCTTGGTTAAATTTATTTCTAAGTATTTTATTGTTTTTGATGCTATTATAAATGGGGTTGTTTTCTTTTTCAGATAATTCATTGTTAGTGTATAGAAATGCAACTTATTTTTGTACATTGAGTTTCTATCCTACTTTACTGAATTTGTTTATAGCTCTCACAGTTTTTTGGTGGAGTCTTTAGGAATATACACACACACACACACACACACACACACACAATCATGTCATCTATAAACAGAGACAATTTCAAACTTTCACCATTGAGTATTATGTTGGCTGTGAGCTTGTCATGTTTGTTCTTTATTATGTTGAGGTGTATTTCTTCTGTACCTAGTTTTTTGAGTTTTTGTCATTTAAATTTTGTCAAATGCCTTTTCTGCATCTATTGAGATGATCATATGATTTTTATCTTCACTCTAGTGATGTAATGTATCACATTTATTGACTTGATATATTGAAGCATTCTTGCATCCCAGGGATGAATCCAATCCAACTTGACCGTGGTGTATGATCCTTTCAATGTGATGTTGAATTTAGTTTTCTAGTGCTTTGTTGAGAATTTGTATTTATATTCATTGGGGATATTGCTTGTAGTTTACTTTTCTTGGTTGCCCTCATCTGGCTTTGATATCAGGGTAATGCTGGCCTCATAAAATGAGTTTCAGAGTGTTTCTTTCTCTTTAATTGTTTTTGAAGAATGTGAAGGATTTGCTTTAATTCTCTGGTAAATTTTACCTGTGAAAACATCTGGTCCTGGACTTTTTTGCGGGGGCAGGGGTGAGAGGTTTTTGATTAACAATTCAGCCTCTTTATTCATTATTGATCTGTTCAGATTTTCTATTTCTTCATAATTAGGTCTTAGTAGGTTGTATGTCTTTAGAAATGTATCCACTTCTAGGTTGTTGAATTTGTTGGTATATAATTGTTCATCACAGTCTCTTATGATCCTTTGTATTTATTATAATGTCTCCATTTTCCTTTATAATTTTTATTCATTTGAAACCTCTCTGTTTTTTTTTTTTGTGGTTAGCTTAGCTAAAGGTTTGTCACGTTTGTTTACCATTTCAAAGAACCATTAAGTTTTATTAATCTTTTCTACTCTTCTATTCTCTATTTCATTTATTTCTGTTCGAGTTTTTATTATTTTCTTCCTTCTGCCAAATTTGGGCTCAGTTTTTTCATCTTTTTCTAGTTTCTTAAGGTGTAAAGTTAGATTGTTTATTTGAGATCTTCCTTTTTCCTTTACACAAGCATTTATCATTACTATCAACAACCCTTTGGGACTGCTTTGGCTGCATCCCGTACGTTTTGGTGTATTGTGGTTCCTTTTTGTTTGTCTAAAGATATTTTTTCATTTCCTTTCTTTGATCCATTGGTTGTTCATAAGTATGTTGTTTAATTTCCAAGTATTTCTAAATTTTCCAGCTGTCTTCCTGTTATTGATTTCTAGATTCATATCATTGTGGCTAGAAAAGATACTTCATATAATTTCTATTTTCTTGAATTTGTTGAGATTTATTTTGTGGCCTAACATATAATCTATCCTAGAAAATGTTCCATGTTTTAGGGTGGGGATGTGGTGTCACTTCTGGGCTCTGCGATCATCTCTGATTGGGCAACTGGCTGTGTTCCTTGGGGACCATGCTGCTGGGTGGACTCTGTGACTGAACAGGGCTACAGAATGGGCTCTTCAATTGCTCCGGATCAGGTGGGGTCTCAGGCTGTGCTCCTGGACCAGATAATACTGCTGGCTGGCTCTGAGTGGGCCACAGGCAGGCTTTGCAGTTGGACTGGGAGTTAGGCTGCACCCTGTGAGCATGCTGGGCTACAGACTATGCTCTGGATTTGATGAGGCCATAATATGGGTGCTGCCATTAGGTAGGTGGCTGGCTGTGTTTCCCTGTTGGACAAGGTTGCTTGCCAGGCTCTCTGGTCTAGAGGATCCTCTACCTGTATCCCATAGTGGGTGGGGCTACAGATTGTGCTGCATGGCTAAGCTGGGTCACTGTCCAGGCTTTCTGGTCAGGTGGGGCTGTAGACTATGCTTGGTGATTGGGCAGGGTCATTGGCTGGGCTCCCTAATTGTGCAAGGTTGTAGACTGTGTTTGGTAATCAGACAAGGTCCTAGGTTGGACCGCACTGTTAAGTGGGGTTATAGTCTAAGCTCCATGGCTGGGTGGGGTTGTAGCCTGGGCCCTGAGGCAGCCCAGGGTCACTGTTCAGGCTCCCTGGTTATGTGGGGTCAGAGGCTATGCTCAACAGTCAAGTAGGGCTACTGGCTTGGTTCCCTGCCCAAGAAGGGCTACTGAATGGACTCCACGGCTGCTGAGTTCTCTGGCCAGGCTTCCCAGTGGGGCGGGAGAGAAGCTATGCTCAGCTGTTGGGCAGGGCTGGGAATTTATTTCCCTGCCCAGGCAGGGTGGCAGGAAGGACTCCAAGGCCAGTGGCCTCTTGTCTGTAGACCCAAATCAGGCAGAACTGCCAGTTGAGTTCTGAGGCCAGCTGGGGCCACTGGCTGGGCTCTGCTGATGGGCAGAGAGGCTGGCTGGGATCTCTGCTTGGGTGCAGCTGCAAGCAGGAATGCAGTCTGCCAAGATTCGAGTGCTGGTTGCCATAAGCCCCACTCCTCTTCTCCATTTCTACCTGATCCCCAGTGGTCGAGCCCCACAGATTCCCCTAGTGATCCCTATCAGTCGAGACCCAAGTGAGCCTCCTGGGAAATGTCCCACAATGTTGGGGGAGCTGGATGACCACCTTGGCCTCTCTTTTCCCCCTGGAGAAAACACAGGACCATGGAGCCCTCTCTGTGCAAAGCTGTAGGCCCATGAGGCCTCTTGGTGCAGCGCTGCACCAGCCTGGGGACGGGCAAAGTGGTCAGTGTGCAGCCACTCCTCTTACCCTTCTAATTCTCTCCTCCCGACCTCTGTGGTCCAGGGGAGAGCTTTAGCTATACTCCCGGATTCTGGATTTTCACAGTGGAGTCTTATTTATGGATAGTTGCTTGTTGGTCTCCTTGTGAGGGAGACTTTAGTTAGAAGCAACCTCTGTTGCCATCTCGGTGACTTCACTCCTCCATATACTGTTAAATCTATGTCGGAGCGGTTGTGAGAGGAGCCACTCTGGGAACCAGTGCTTGGACATGAAAACCAGAACTGTAATTGACGGTTGGTGGAAGGCACAGTGTGTACAACTCTGAGAATTAAAAATTTCAGGGGACCCAGTCATGGGGGTAGGGGGCACCATTTTAGAAGCGTTTCCTCCAGAAGTTTGACCAAGTCCCCACAATAAATATTGGAGAAAAATCCCCTTGTGCTTCTGCTTGAAAGGTTTTGTTAATATCAATACATGAAATAAAACTTGAGGGGTTTTAATATATTAATAATTATATATAAGTGCCCTGATACAGATAAAGACTTTAGTCTTAGCTTTAACCTCCACTGGTAACGGTCTCAAATTGTCACACAGTATCTCTGCATTTATTCTTCTTCAGCTATAACATGAGAAATTTTACAAAATGTTCTCTGAAGCCATGTCAAGTCTACATATGGTTCTGCCTAATTTAGTCTCTAATAATTAAGTATTGGCAAGAAAAACATACAGAAACTCCACATAGGGAAATGGAAGAAAATGCATTTCTTTTCAATGTAATATGTCTATTTAAATATTGGTCAGAATTTTTTCCCCTTTAGAGAGAGACTATTATTTATCTGTCTTTTACAACATGGAACCCAAATGCTACAATTTTTACAGAATCATGGTCAAACATTTTCCACAAAGGAAACTATAATAAATATGGCATGATTAAAATAAAATTTAAGTATGCATTTTGTGCTAGGAGCTGTGTTAAGTGCTTTTCTTGTTAACTTTCACAATACCTCTATGAGCCATGTATGTACTCTGACTCTGTATATAAGGGATTCTTACACATCCTATACATAAGGAATTTGAGGGTTAAAATAGTTCATTACTTTGCTGCAGGTCATGCAGAAAAATGGTGAAGCCAGGATTTAAACCCAAGATGTGTTGCTTTTAACCAATGTTGTATGCTTTTTTTTTTTTTAACTTTAATTTAAAATTTAATTAAAAGGCAATACAAACATATATTAATATATTTAAAAGTCAAAAACTACTATTAAGCTTTCAATGAGTAGCACCCTGAAACAACCATTTCTATTTCTCATAGCTCTGTCCTCAGGTTTTTATTTCTAAATTCTAAGCAACATGTTTATGGTGCTATTTCTTGATTTCTAAACTTTAGACATTATTTACATTACTACTTTTATATTACTACTTTGATCATTTCTTCTTCTCCATTTTCTTTATTCTTTCTGGGGGGACTTTAAGGAATAACTGAATTGGAATTCGAGACTCTTGTATAAATCTTGCCTGCAGCAAAAACCTGGCTAGTGGGAGCTGGTGCAGGGGGCAGGAGTCACGCCTTTCACTTAATCTATTTTTACTATAATGGCTCCAGCCTTGATGGTGTCCTGTACCCCCATATCCAAAGGCCCTCTGGGCTGCTAGCTCCAGAGACTAATCCTCTGGTCTTCTTCTGGAGGAAACAAAATTAGTTGGGCTTGGGGTGATTGGCAATGCAAACACACCTTAGTCAAACTTTGAAGCAATCTTCCATTGTACAGCCCTGCAGGCCTGATGCCTCCACTTCCTGAGCTTTCTTGGAACGCTGTGGCATGAGTGAGCTTTCTCCCTCCTCCATCTGCTAACACCATCGCTATTCATTTATCCACTTTCTGTCCTCCAGAATTCTGTTGGATGTCTGTCATCTCGATCATCTTGTCTCCTGTTATCTTTGCCATTGTGAGTTTTGACTTTCTCTTCCCCTTTGCTATTGTTTTATTGGGGTTTTAATAGTGGGTGGAGCTATAGATGCAAATGATCAATTTACTATGTTTGACTAAACACTTTCAATTGTCTTACATTCACTAAATTACAATATGGGTCATTAGATTTTAGCTGCTCTCACATGCTGATATCATCTCCATGTTCTCCAGGAGAATTTGGGAAACTGGAGGCCAACCATGACCCTGCAATCCAATATCAGAATTCAGGTGTCAGACAGTCCATTACAGTGTTTTATCTGACAAAAACTGAAAAAAAAGAAATGCTAATTTAAATATCAAAGTAAACCCAACACCCCAAAAATGTATTCGATACCTATAGTCATTGGTTAAATGTTTGTAAAATAAAGTATGTGAACTTTTTCATAGGATTACAGAAATAGGTCTGTTTATATTTTTTAAAACATTTTTTTCTACTAAAGCAACTTGGCTATCGTGGCCTAAATATGACAAAATTTACCAGAATGTCGATAGAATTTTCAAGGACAATCGAAAGGCATGGAGCAGCAGTGCTTCTTCAGGGGATTTATGGTGCTTAGTACTGACAACTGGAGTCTGCTATGTTTAGTAAAAATAAGCAAGGGGAGTGGGAGGTGCAAATCTCCTCTGTATGCATTTTTCAGGGTCACCCTCTTTGGCTTTGTTGGATTGTGTATTGTGTACCAGTGTGATGTCTCTGCACACACATGAAGGTGAAATTACAGTGTGGGGTCCACAAGCGATGCAATCCTCCTTGCAAAACAAAGTTATTTGAGACCCTAAAATCTCTAGGTATGCACTGTAATCTTTCTCCCAACACTACTAAATGCAGGAGGGGAAATGGCTCCTTTCTAAGTCTATGATAGCAGGGCTAGTGATCCACAAATAAGTAAACAAAACTGTCAGCCCTTCTTTAGATACACCATTGCAGCTCAGCCTAATCTACCATTTTAGGATGGCTTCTTGATGGACCAACAACACTGACCCTATGATGGCATATCTTCTTAAGAGTCAACTCTGTGGTGACAGGGAACCCATTTGCCCCAAACACCTGCCCCGCCAAGACCTCCCCTTTGTCACCAAACCTGCCTGTGTCTTCCTGATTTTCCACCCCAATCCACCATCTCACACCCGCCTCTCTACCCCAGCCAGGAGGACAGGCCCGCCAGAGCCTAGTCTCCTTCTTCAACTGCCCTACGCGTTACCTGCTGCTCGTTCAGCTTTCTCTGTATTTCTTCTGAGTCACAGGACTCATAGACTATTGGCTTGGCCAGCTCGGACTCGATGTGAGCGAGCCACGTCCTCAGGCTGCTCATGTTCTTATCCAGCTGCTGTACAGCAACCAGCGTCTCCTTCAGCTTCTTCACCCTGTGGGCAGAGGGGAGACACCAGCGTCAATGAGAGGCCCTGCTCACGTTTCCCTCCTGAGCAGAAGCCCACACGCCCAAAGCCAAAGGGCATCCTGGCTCAGCCACCTGGCTAGGTGACTTTGGGCAGTGGTGCGACCTTCGTGTCTGTTTCTCATCTATAAAATGGAGATGAAGTAGGGGTATGTGTGAGACTTCACAGTCAAATAATGCAGGGAACATGGGAAATATTCAATACATATTAGTTCCGATTATACTCAGCACAGCTGTAATCAGATAACTGGGATAGAAACCTCATACTAATTTATATTGCTATGTAGAGCACCTGGAAGAAAAAAAATGAACATTTCCAATGATCTGTCCCCAGACTGATAATAAATCCACAGTTTTGATTATTTCAGCCCCCGTGGGAAGTATTTCAGCACCCCTTGTGGAAGAAACTCAGTTAAAAGGAGAAAGCACACTTAAGGGAAACTATCACTGAACTTCATGACCTGAGTTTGACCAAAGCCAGACCACAGTAAAGGTAACTGAGGACCTGTTAGAGGGTAAGGCCAAGGGCAGTACAAGGCCGACCATTACCCGCAGGTCTGTTTCAGTCCAGTATGCACCGCCCAGCATGCTTACAAAATGTTTTTCCATTCTTTCCAGGAAGGAGTACAAACCCATTTGCTTAAGGTTGCCATTTAGGTAACAATTATGTGTAAGAACTTTATGTGTAAGAACCTTACACATAAGGTTCCTTACACATAAGGTTCCAGGTAAGATGCCTGGAAGACAAAATAAGTAAGACTTGTTTTCCTAATGAAACATCCAAGCTGACTGGAAATCTGGACTTACAAAAAATGAAATGTCACGCAGTTTGGTAAGAACTAAAGTAAAGAAAGAAATCAAGTGTCTGACTAAGAAATAAGGAGTGGTCAATTCTCTGGCCATCATTCGGGTAATCGTTCATTCATCCATTCACCCTTGTTCACGCCTTCATTCCTTCTACAGACATTCGTGGAGCGAGGGAGTCATGGTGCTGCATGATGGAAACACAGAGATGGCTACAGTTTCACCCTGGCCGCTGAGGAGCTTAGGCTTTGAGGAATTGGGGGAAGTGAATAAATAACATTTGTGCTGCATCTTTAGAGGTGGATAAAAGCCAAGCAGAACACTTCTGGACTAGGAAACATAGAGAAGAGAAGCAGAGATTTTGGTGGCAAAGGGTGTTATAATGCCAGGGAGATAGGGGGTGGAGAGGATGAGGAGGAGAGGCAGAAGGGAGACGACGAAGCGGTAAGCGATAAGACTGATGGGTAGACTGGAGGAAGATTATAAAGATCCTGTAGGGACACAATAGTGGGTTTGGATGTAGTTTTAAAAATAAATAGGAATGTTGCCAAGATCTTTAGCAAAGGAGTGATAAGATCGGTTCTCATTTTGAGTGTAAGTTTGAAGAAAGGCAGTTGTGAAAGCCCACTGAAGAAGTAAACAGAACAGTCCAAACAACTTCCATGAAAGCCTACACTTGGGAAAAAGTGCAAATCGAGGTGAGGACTGGATTGCCAAATTCACGAATTGGCATGATGTGAGGCAGAGGAGTGAAAAATGGTGTGCTTTCCAGTGGGTGACTAGATGGATGCTGCTGTCTCAGAGTATATAAGATGAGGGGTGAGTCCTTGGGGGGGGGGAGATTAGTGGTGCATTGAGTTTGGGATACAATGAGTCAGAAGGATCAGGTAGGCATGTGTGGAAATGTAGTTCTTCGGTCCAGAGGAGAGGACAGAGTTGATTGCATTGGTTTAGGTGCTGTTGGCACAGAGTTGAAACCCTATGAAAGAAAGAGTGTGGACTAAGAATGAATTTTAAAAGGCTGGTTAAAGGAGGAGGAATCACAGTTGAAGAAAAAGTAATTAGAAAGGAAGGAGGTGAGCCAGGAAAGGGTAGCATGAGACCAAAGGAGGGAAAAGTTTCCAGAAGGAAGCTTGGAGAGGTGATAAGATTGTACATTGTTTAAGGGTACAAACTTGCAACAAGTAGATAAGCTGTAAAGATCTAATGCACAGTATAATGAATATGGCCAACAATATTGTACTATAATTATGTGATGTTATAGCTATCACTCCAATGGCAATCATATTATAAAATATAAATGTTTCCAAGTAACACATTGTATATCTCAAATTTACACAATGTTATATGTCAAATATATACAATAAAAAAAGAAGTGTTGGTCAAAGTGTGAGCCGAATGTCTCCTCTATCAGATTCACCTGGTTTGCTTCTTATAAATGCACATTCCTAGGTCTGAACCCGAATCAGAAATTCTGTGCTTGTGGCCAGGGGGTTTACATTTTTAACAAGCACTCCAGGTACGTTTCATGCAGACTAAACTTGGGGGGCTGCTGGTCTACTTGGTCAAATGCTGAACAGGACAGTATGAAAAAGACTAAAAAGAGGGCCCATGACTTAAAAGTTAGTGAGTGGCTCATCAAGGGCTGCAGGAACAGAAAATAGATTGCATTTGGGATAAGAAATGCACTTATGATAAAGGGGTACTGTTAATTATTTCAAGAAAGTAGGCAGTGAAGGTTGCATAAATATGGTATGGATCTTGTAAAATGATCTAGTTATTAGGAGGCATGGGTTTGTTTGTTTTGTTTAATGCGGTTTAATATTTAGAATAGATTTAGAACATTTTTAGGCAGAGAATAAGGAATCATAAAGGAGATGACAAAGATAGAAGAAAAGGAGGAGAGAAATTACAGATGAATATAGATAATGGAACAAGGATACAGAAGAGATGGTGAAAGGCACAGAGCAGGGATAGTTTTGGAAGGTGTTCCCCATGAGAGCAGGATGTGAGCAGGAGTTTGGGAGGGTCACACAGTATTTCTCAACTCCATTCTCAAGCAAGAGCAGGAAAAAACCCATCACTGGGTTCCTGGTGAGGCCCTGTCATGGTTGAGTTTGCATAGATTGCTCCAGAAAGAAAGATGATGGGGGCATAAGCACAAGATCAATGATTTCTAGTACAGCCCTTATTTAAAATTCAGTTTTGCGTTTAGACCATAAGTCCTGCCTTTGGCTCAGGAAATGTGATCACCTAACCGACACTGCTCATAATCTATGAATGCCAGGTAAGCAAAATACACCAATCTCTGAGGTGTTAGCATGGCTCAGTTACACAGGCACCTGCTTACAAAAAAATGTCAAGAGTAACATGACTTTTAAAATTATAGGGATGTGATATATTTCAAGGCAAAGATCTGCAACAGAATATTTTCAAAGACTGACTATTTGCAATTAGCATCATCAAGGATTTCTCAACTCTACAACTTTCAAATAGCAAAGAGGTGAGTCTCAAGCTGGGACAGTTGCAGGCTCACTCTCTTCCGACCTCCCCCACGTGCCTCCCCATCTGACTCTGATGGACTTCTCTGGTCAACAGCCACTGCTGTGAAGAGGCTGTCTCATAGCCAGAGCACCTTGAGCATTTTTATTTATGTTTAATTGTAGAAGGCTGATATCCCCACTTCTATTACAGTGTCTATAAGTCAATGTTTCTGTCATTTGAGAGAGGGAAATCTAGTCATGACACAATCACTTTCCCTTTTTGTCATACAAATGCTTTAAAAAAGATTTCCAGTACGGTCAGTTTTTAATAATAATGCCTATATTTCTTTAAGTATAATAGTAATAGTGCCGATAGTTGAATAATGTTTCCATTCATAAAGGTGCATTATCTTATTGTTTGAAAAAAAAACACGTGTTTTTAAAAATGATGTTCATATTCCACAACATCGTCTATTGATTGATTAGGGAATGGAAACATGTGCTGCAATATGCTTATCATGAGTCATAATTCCTTTCAAGATAAGACTTCTCTAATCAGCTTTATGAATATAAATTATAACCTGTTCCCAGGGCATTTCAAGGTATTGGCCTCGAACAATAATTCCAAGAACTTTTACATCTAGTCCATTCATCTTTCTCTCATATATGACAGTACAGATACTCAAGTGTCGGTCAGCGAATGGCAGTTTTAGAATGGCCACTGGGTGCAAAGCTCAGTCAGGGTGCACATCCCACAATGACCACGGCATGGACTTGGAATTTAAAATGGCCCTGGCCATCATGCTCTGGTGGCCCAGGCCAAAAGGACAGTCTACAGTCTCTAAACCCACTGGACCAGGACTGAAGAATGGCTGATTGTATTGAGTGAGATGTCTGTCTCAGTTCTACCTCAGTAAGAATGTCTTCTAGGGAACCTCTTCCATGTGACCTGCTTCCTGTCACTAGATTTGGTCAGATCTGAGTATGGACTCTGCTTTGCAATGGTATTTTATAGCAACCTCATAATATCAGGGTTTTGTTCAAAGCCAGAGGCTGGAAGTGTACCTTGGGGCTTGCTTTCTTCTTACCCTGATTTGAACTCCCTGGAATTATTTATGCACAAGTGCCTCTCCCCCATAGCAAGCTTGTTGGAAAGCTGGAACCTTTTGAGTTTCCATTTTTAGTTTTCTTTTTCCCCTGCCATACTAAGCCTTACACCAAGTTGGGCGCTATTTAAATGCCTTTTAGACATTAATAATTAGTATTCCAAGTAAAGTATTTTTAATCAGTTAACATAGTTTATTTTTAAATTTATTTGATATTGAGTTGATATTAAATGTATCCTTAAGTTTTCCTCCAGGTCCAACATCTGCAAGTGGTCTATTTATCAAGTACTAAACTTCATTCATGTTCTTGGTTCAAAATTTACTCACAAAAATCACTAAAGGATCCAAGGCACAAAGGGATGTGAGTAAACACTGTCCCACTGGACCCTGGCTACACCAGCCCAACAGTTTGCAGGGTTAGTTATCTTGTGGAATATTGAATGAGTTCCAATAGTCAGAGCAGCCAGTGTGCAATGTGTCAAGGGCATTGTGACATGGAAATGCTTGTTCACATAGCCCATTAGCAACAGGTTCCTCTTTCCAATGAACGTGTGAATCTTGGTAGAGTCAATGGGGTGACCATTTCAGTGGTTCTATTTTCTCATTCTTTTTAAAAGTGAATTTGACTGCAAATAACAAAACACACACACGTGTGTGTATGTGTGTGTGTGTGTGTGTGTGTGTGTGTGTTGGGGAGAGCAGGTGTGAGCTGTGGGAAAGCGGTTAGGAGAGCCTCCATACATCTCTTTCGAGGCTATTTGCAGGACAAGGATAATTCTTTTTTAACAGAAATGTTCTGTATTTTTCTCATTACTTCTTTAAAGGAGATCCCTGGATAAAGTGTCTCAATACTTGTATTTATCTATCATTATAAGAACTTTGAGCAACACTCCTTTTGGTAGCATCCAGAATTCTAATTCATAATAGATATTGACTGGCATCACAAGGCTGGGTAAGTTTAGCAAGCCTATCTCTGCAGCTGATGGTTCTCCTGCTAGTCCAATGTGCATTATAGGCCCTTGACCTCCATGGAGAAGGATTCTATTACTAAATCCAGTCGTCCGGCTTCTTAATTCTTAACATTGTCACATGAATATATACATATACACATACATATATATTACCTACCTACCTACCTACCTACCTACCTACCTACTTTTCTTCAAACTAATTTAGTAGATCCAGAAAACAAAAACAAATTTAAAAAAAATGTATATTCTAAATAAATAGAACCAAAAGTACCATTAGTAAATTCTATTCATTAGCGGAAGTTTATTTGGGGGATGTTATGTCACAAGAAAAATATTTTTTAAAAAGAAAATTCTTGATGCAATATTATTCTAACTAGGAAAAAAATCATAAAATAAACATTTGCATAATGCACCAAGTTTCTACTTTAGACATAAACTTCTACTCTTTGCTTGTGTTTTAAAATCTTTATACTAGTCAGTGACCAACACTGGCTAACAAACCTAAACAGAAACAACTTTCACACTCAAAACCCTTTAGCCCCTTAAAACATGAGTAGATTTTTATTTAATAAAAGAAAAGCTTTTAGCTACAAAGTTGCGAACTGGCTAAGGCTGAATTTCCATTTCATCAGGAGCCCATCCTTTAAATAGCAGATGATGGACTAACTGGATCTTTTCCTGAGTCTCCTTCCTGGGTCTCAGGCTCTCCACTGTAGCCATACCCCTCGGATGATGCATACAGTTTAGAGACAACTGGCATACCAAGCTATAACCAAGCCCATTAACCTTTTCATCCAGCTCCACATGCCCAGTAGGGTGACAAGAAAACAAACCAACAAATAACTCTTAGGAGTCCATGGTCAACCACCTCCTAAACCCGGCCATCTCCACTTAACGCAGTTATGGAGTAAAGCCCCAGCCTCCGCCCTATAAACCCCACGTAACATGAAAGCTATGCACCACGGAAGAAACTCAAGGAGATGCCTGCCTTGTGACATCGCAGTTACACTCTGGGAGATCTGTGTCCACACAGCCGTCCTCTGCCATCCTCAGAGCACACGGGTTTTCCGCCACCACCATGAAGTTTTCCACTTGCAAAAGTTAGGTCTGCAGAGCAAAAGGCTAAATCCTGCGTGGGGATCCCAGTTTCCCCTCGTCTGTATATGGAAGTATGAAAATGCTCACTCTAGACAAATGTTGGTAAGTCTCTCTGCCTGATAATATGACACTGAGCAGTGACAAGTGGTCATGTTTCTAAATAAAACCTACATTCATTAACATGTGCCCGGCTTGATCTCCTGGAATGCAGGCCACGAGTGTAAGAAGGGGAAAAGGCTCAGAGTAATCTGCAAGGAGGGGGAGGCCCCAGGTCTGAAGAAGGAAGGCTATCAAAAATAAGACGGGTTGCAGACGCCCCGTCGCTCTGGAAGGACTGTCTGCTTTTCAGTGGGCTATTTGTTAACTGGAACAGGATATCTGAAAAAGATAAATCACCCAAATGTAAACAACCAGGACCTTCACAAGTACAGCCAACCGCAGTAACAAAAAGGAGCAACCTCTTTTTTCCTTCGGTTTCATAAGCCCAACTCAATGGTGTAAGTAGGAGCCTTAGGGGTGGTTTGGGAAGGTGGGATGGAAAAGATACTCGGTGGGAAAGTACTTGGCCTTTACCTTTAAAAGGGTATTGGAGCATGAAAAGTAATGAAGAAATGTTACTCTCCTTACATATTCAAAGCCTTTGTCCTTTTAAACATAATCATGTCTAGTGACAAAAATAACATGTTCATTTTAAGATGACAAAAAAAAAGTAACTGTCCATTTGCTTGGTGGAATTCCAGGAAACTTTTTTTCTTTTGTGAATTTCAAGAGTTTCCAAATTGTCTTCACTGAGTCTATATTAATTTATAACTTAAGCTTTTCAAAAAAATGAGCTCCCAATTTATTAATTACTAGAAATTTAATACAATGTGAGTAATGCTGGCTGCTTTAAATGCTATTTGGAGTGAAGTATCTACACATGCAAATAAATTACAAATAAATAAATAGTATTTGTTAAGTTCTTTTTAAAAGGCATATATGTTTAATGAATTGCAACTAAAATAAAACAAGACAAATTTGGTTCTGATCGTGTGAATTGATAGCCTTTAAAAGAGAAACACATTTTCTTTGTAAAACCAGCAAATATATAAGAAATATACTCCAGAAAACTTAGTTATATATAAAATTATTTTTCAAATCTTGCCACTTAAAGATAGCCGATTGTGATTTTTTTAAAATAAAACAATCACTTCTCTGTTATTTTTAACTATCAGGAATGTAAACATAAGCTTTGGTTAGAGGAATATATTGGTCATGAGTCCATAACAGTAGGCAAATTTATTTTTACTTGATTATTAATAACATTTAAAACTTGAGATCTTTAAAATTTCTGCCATTATTTCCTTAGTTTAATTTCTTTGTACTTTAGTTTCCCTCATGGTTTAAAAAATTTTTGTTTTCCATGCTCATTACCACTACCACAGTATCTTTAATCCATCAAACTATAAATATAAGGCTTTAAAGACACAATTATGGTACTAGCAAAAAATGAATAATATTTATGTCCATCAATAGGGAGAACACTGGATAAATCATGGTATATTAAAACTATGACTACTCTGTAGCAATGTAAAAGAACAAGATTGGCATATATAGCATTTCATAGTACACATGGTTCTTTCCCATGTTGTCTCTTTGGAGATATGGCAGTTATTTTAATGACCATTTTGAAAATGAGGAAACTGGGATCAGAGAGGTTATGCAGTAAGCCCTAAGTCACACAGCCAGAACAGGGTGGACCAACCTCAGGACTCCTGATTCTTTCTGTGCTGTTGCCATGCTAGCTACATCCCTGCATTCCTGATTGGGTCAGACGTCTCTGAACTAACCACTATGGGGCAATACCAGCCATACATTGCAACAATGAAGTCTACTTTTTCCTCTAGTGTGGGTAGGACTCGGTCAGACTGAAACCCCAGCTGAGGGCAGCTGCTATCACTGCACAAAACCTTTCTTGCACTGCACGGGCTGTTGACCTACCTTGAGAGAAGTGCCTCAAAACTCCCCTCTTGGATGGGAGCTGACGTTTCTTGAGCATCTCACTGTGCTAAGCGGTTGTCAGGTACTATTTTACTTAATCCTAATACCCTTTAACACATGTGGTGACCGAGATCCTGAGAAGATAAGTAACATGCCTAACACTGCAGTGTAGGTGAAGCAGACACACGGTATACCTCAGGCAGCTGACGCCCTACGCCTGCTTGATTCTTCTCGGTACGTAGGGCACTTTTCATCCTATACTGTTGGCTGGAGACACTCAACAACCACTGGAGTGACCGCTACGAGCCAAGAACTGTTCTGGGATTATGCTGGTGCTTAAGTTACATATACACTTATATTTTCTCAGAGAAAATAAATTTGTATCGGCTGATCGCACAAGGTACGTATTACAGCTGAGGGATACGCTATGAAGAAGTACAGAAAGCCTAGTGAGCAGGTAAGAAGAATGTGACCTAATCTGGAAAAAAAGAAAGAACAGGCCAGGTGGGGTGGGGGGCAAGGGAGTGAGTGTGAAGATATCAGAGGAAGGCCCTGGGATGAGGGGTCACCTGCATACTTCCTTTATCACCCTTATTTGGTTAGGGACCATTTTCTTTTTCATCTTTATATCTGACAGCCCGCATCAGCGAATTATGGCTGCCCATCTGTTTTGGTAAACAAATGTTATGGGATGAAGCCTCTATGGCTGCTTTTGCGATACAATGGCACAGGGGTTTTGACAGGGACCATATGGCCCACAAAGTCTAAAATCTCTGCTACCTGATCCTGTGCAGAGAGTTTGCCAATCTGTTACCCTGCAGCAACATAAACAGGTCACACACAGGAGGCATTTTTCATAAATTACATGTATGTTTCCTCTGCTTCTATACAACGTTGAAGGGAATTATAATAAATACATAGGTTAAAAGCAATCAGTCACAGAACACCACACAGTGTATGATTCCATGTATATGAACAGTCCAGAACAGGTTAATCTATAAAGACAGAAAGCAGATTACTGGTTGCCCGGGGCTGGAGGAAGGAGGGAGGATGGAATGGAAACGTGATCCCTCAGGGGTAATAGGGTTTTTATTTGGCGCTGATGAAAAGGTTTTAAAAATTATTGTGGTGATGAATGCATGGCTCTGTAAATATAGTAAGAATCACTGAATTGTACACTTTTGACAGATGAGTTGTATGGCATGTGAATTATATCTCAATAAAGCTGTTATTGAAAAAAGGGGTCAAATAACTAAAGAGTGCTTTTATTTTGGTAATGGGGATTTAAGTTTGATAGATGGAAGAAGAATATACTTAGAGAGTCTAGTTAAAATTTTTTTTTTTTTTAGAGGGCAGTGTCACTGGCCCTCATATGTGGGATCCGAACCAGGGCTGCTGGCATTCCAAGCTAGTTCTTAACCACTGCGCCACTCGGCCGGCCCAATTAAAAATTTTTTAAAACTCATTACAACAGAGCAAACAACTTGAGTCTGACTTGCCTAGATCCTCAGATGGGAAATGTCCAATAATGTATTATCTGTTGTAAGAAGCACTGAACAACTAATGCCGAAAGACAGATTTTCAGTTTCTTCTGAGCTCTAGAAAAGTTGCTAGATGGGCTTTTATGTTGGGTTCACTGAAAAAAATGAAAGCCAGAATCCTTGAAGACAGTTTTATAGAAATTACAGTCATGACTGTTTCTTATGTTGACGCGCAATGAAAACCAAGGGCTTAGAAATGCTTTCGATTGTCTAGGCCAGAGCTGAACAATAGAACTTTCTGGAATGATGAAAATACTCTGAATCTGCAGTGTCTAATAAGGTAGCCACCATCCTCATGTGGTTACTGAACACTGGAAATGTGGCCAGTGCAACTGATTATAATTAAAATTAAACTGTAATTTAATTATATTCCATTTCACTTAAATTAAATAATTTGTCACATGTAGCTAGCTAGTAACTGCTGTCCTGGACTGAGCAGGTCTAGAAAGTATGGGAAGGATACTAGAACATTATTCATTGAGCCCTATAAGTAACTGAGCACGGTTTTTTTTTTGCCCTGAAAAAACAGACAGTGCTTGGTAATGGTTTAAAAATTCAATGCAAAACACATTTTGTATTCAGGCTGGTCTAAGTGATAGGAAGTTGGCTCAGAACTATGTCTTCTATTTGTATGTAGTGATAGGATGATTATCCGTGACTCCCCCGCCCCGCCCCCCATCATGTTTCTGTTATTTCAGAAGTATACGCCTGAAAATATGATTATTTTCAAGAATAACCTCTCCATTCTCCCCAGAGCTCCAAAGCACATAGAAATTTCAAAAGGCATAACTTGGTTATGTTCTATTTTAATGAATAGTGTGAAAAAAAAGTTGAAAGAGGGAAGACTGGTGAATGAGTCTGAATCATAGAAACTTAATACCGCAGCGGCAGGTCCTTGTGGAAGAAGGATGTGGGAAACGGTCATTTAGTCTGTGCCTGAGTGAAGCTCCGATGAACAAGGAAATGGAAAGCAAATGTGATGGCGGAGGGTCACTTAGGAGAGGCTTCAAGGAGACTATGAATCCAGTGTGGCATTGAACTCCAGGATAAATTATTGGTCAACACATCATCGGGTCCACTTTGGAAGGAGGCAATTAGAAATGGACAACATATATGCAAAAGTCTCCCATAGGAGTTATATCTGTGTATAATGAGACGCCACAAAAGTAGAAACATAGGAGCATTTTAGTGACTCTAGTGTGTGGGTGTTATAAATATTGAATTGATTTGAGTTTACTAACGTGTCTTTTGGAAAAATAAACTAAATAACATCTAGAAAAATCTCCCTTGAACAGCCAGACAGAAAAGTTCTTCCATGAGTCATAATCTGACCAAAAGAGTCCAGTGATGTTTACCAAGAGGGTGGCTCCCTAAGAAGGGTATTTATAGTACAAAGGGCTTTAATTTCTCCTTGTGAAATAAGATTTTATCAGCAACTGATAATCCCAAACACAGAATTGAGATTCTAAAACCTACATATGCCTAAAAACTGAATAGTTGAAACTGAACCATACATGTTTCTATCTCTTTATCGTACCATTGCTAGAGAGTCTAGCTTGTCATTTTACTTGATTTCTTCGCATGTCTGTATTTCCACCATGAACTCCTTGAGGAAAGGGACGCCAGCTTTGTAATTCCCAAATCTCTCAGTCACTGCCACATTATAAGTGCTTTACAAACAAAGGACTGGGAAATTAGATCGTTGAAATAAATAGCAGAACCTAATGTTTTCTTAAATTGTATTCTCTAGGACAGGGACAAGGACATCATGTGTGGCAGGAGGAGAGTGCAGTGCCCCACAGCATGGGCTGTGGACTCAGCTCAGGTGTGACCATGGACAAACATAAGCCTCAGCCTCTGCATGCGGATAATGAGTATAATAATAACGCCCGCCCACTTCAAAAGGTGTTGTGAATGACACATGAGAAGGTGCGTATGAAGCCTGTAGCATCCTCACTGGCACAAACTGAGGGTTCAATAAATGTTAGCTGTTACCACTGTTATTGTTAAATGTTTTGAAAACAGGTTTCATTAAAAAAAAATTATAATTTCACCTTCTTGAATTAGATCCTGTTTAATAACTCCCTTATACAAAAAACATAAACTGAATGTTTTTATAATTAACACATGGAATTGTCATGCCCACATGAGGTATTTATGGGCACACAGAATTCAAAAGGCACTATTTCGGGTTCACGTTTATGCAGCATGGCTAAGGAAAGGAACCCAGATCAAAAAGCATTTTGGGGGATAGCTCCAAAATGGCTGTGGATCAGAAGCATTTGTTATACTCCAGGTCTTCTAACTGCCATAAAGAAAAATATCCATTAAAATATTCAAGTATTCATTCATTCACTCATTCATCCTTCCATTCATTTATTTATTGAGCCCAAATTGCATACAGGCACTGTTCTTGGTGTTTGTACTACCCAATGAACAGGGTGGACAGAGATGCCTGCCTTCATGGAGACTCCATTCCAACATGAAATGAAGTTCCCCCAAAATAAAGCATTTACTTAGTTTCTCTCTCTTTTATATCAAATAACATAGTGCCTCACTCAATCACATCAGACTTTTATGTGCTAGTAAAGACCCTTCTATATTTTTTTCATTTTGATTTTATCTTTTACTCACCCTGCCCTTCCACAATAGAAACTGAATGTAATATTCCTTTCAAATATGAGGCAGACACCTATAGTCATCATTAAAAGCTAAGCAAAAATTACAATTACAATAATGGCGCAGATTATTTGTACACCTAAGCAGAGTGGCAATAATTAGCTTGATTCCTTGTTAACCAGAAATACAGTAGGAATGTGATAACCTTCTTTTTTTTTTTTTTTTTGCTACTGCAGTTTCATTTTCTTTCTTACAGGTGGTTGAATACTCATAAAGGCCCCAAATAGAAAATTTTCTTTTGGAAATGAATTTTGTTTGGATATAACTTTCTTTCAGATAAATGCAAACATCATTCGATTTATGGAAGTAAGGAGAATTTGAAAGTTAATGGAAGTGACATTTATGAGAAAAACATGAACTAAAATGGTGGGAGAAAGAATAGAGAGATTCACTGGACTATCTTTAGCTGAAATGAAAGGCAGACTGAACACTTTAAAATCCCGCACACACGTGTCTATTGGCGAGGCTCCTTTTACCTGGCTGCCATGAGATCCAAGAGATGCTGCCACCGGTCATTGACCTTTCCGAGCTTGTATTCAATCTCAGAGGCCTTGCTCTCATGGCTGGCTCTAGCCAGTCGTTCTCCCATTTGTTGGAGCTGTATTTTGTTCTCTTGGGCAACAGCAATTTCCTCTTGATAATCCTGCAAGATACACAGCAGTCACAGAGGTCAGAGAGCATGTTCTTGATACATTCAGACTGGCAACATGGTAATGAGTTTTCTACTGCTTGGAAATGTTTGGGCGTAAGGAACACCATGTGAATATCTGCCCAGGACTTACTAGAACCTTTATTTTCAGCATGAACGAGAGTTCCAATTGAATTTTCATATAGATGTTCTATAGGGAATGGGGGAGGTGCTTTCTATTTACATAAAAGGGGCATTAAAAAAACAATAAAAATATATTACATAGACACAAAAGACAAAACTGGAAGGATTTTAAAGATGGGAAATTATACCTTGTTACTGAAATAACCAGCCTGATGTTATATTTAGAATCAGTCCTTATACAAATAGCTGTCAAGGAACTTATAAGGGGTGTGTGTGTGTGTGTGTGTGTGTGTGTGTGTGTGTGTGAGATTGACATGTAGTTAATATATAGATATATATATATAAATGTATATATGTGTGCATGTGTCAATCATCATTCGTACAGGATGTTTTAAGACTGCCTTCATTTTAAAGAGGTAGCCTCTAAGCAATGTCAATATTTTACAACACATAAATTGATGGCAAATTACCTCTCAAGGATAATGACCATTCATCTTAGAGAATCAATGAGTCTCTAACCTTCTTCATTTACCCAAGTTCTACACTAGCTCTTCTTTAAGACTGTTGTGGATAAGAAAATCAGGCTCCATATGGTCTACAAGAGACAGGCCACTAAATGGTATGAGTGACGATGAAAGGACATATCACCTCTACCTGTACCCCCTATTCAATGGTCCTTTTACCCTTTTGCGCTAGTGACAGGACCCAATTATTCAAATTAACCTTTTCATTTGTTCGGCTTAAGTTTGTTTGGCTTAAGTGCAGCAAATATTTTCTCAGGAAAACATTCAAAGACTAACCTTTTCTTGCTCTAATGTTAGTGTGGTAACAGAGCTACCCTCTCAAGCCAGCTAGTTACCGAAGCAAAAAAGGTGCCCAAAGGAATGAGAAGAGCCAGTGAAATTTTATTCTATCCCAGTACTGATGCTCCCCTCAGGCCCGGTACCCCCACTACCATCCTCTTTATGTGACTTCAACAAAATGGGATTTAAAGACTGATGCATTGGATGTACTTATTAAGAATTAAAGTATTTCACACAAATTGCAGATAATTTTATTAGGAAATGTTTACTGCAAAGGAATTATTTCAAGCCTAAAATAGCATTTACAGTGTAATAATCCTCTTGCGCACTGTTTTTTAGATTACAATGTTTTTAAACATTAACGCCAGTAGATGTCAATATTTGGGTGACGGTCTGTTTATTAATTGCTCTTTTCTATGTTGTCAAAATTATCAAGCCTCAGTGTTATTTTCCTTTACAAAAGAGGCAGCACAAGAGGCAAGCACATCGAAACTTCTTTTAAAATCCCATAACTTCCTTTATACATAAAATAGCGTAGTTAATGTTTTAAATATAATACCTAACATTTTGTCAAGGAGTGTAACAAAAGTTCTGTGAAATACTAGTTTTCAAAATTCCCAATTATGTCTGCATTTCACTCAAGAGAGAGTTTTTCCCCATACCCTCAAACTAGGCACCTTAAATTTCATGGAGAAAATCAGTGAGACTACAGATACACTTAGCCAACATGTACTCTATAGCAAACTTCACTCTACTACCTATGGTACATTAATCGTGTCTAGTGGAACATTCTCTGAGACCCAGAAACTAGCAAAGTGCAGAGCTCTTAGCAGGTGCTAAAATGAAATCTATATCATCATAGCCCATTGGAAAGTTTTATGATAACGAACATACAAATGCGTATCCTTATAATTTGCAATTTTATGTGGAACCCCATAAAGTAAGTTATTCATAATATACGTTGGCTTTGGAGTGTTTCCTTTTCTTTATGTATGTCCATGGATTAAGATAATTTTTCCTAATAACTGTTCATATTTCTTTTCAGAGTGAATAGAACTATAATTTATTTATTCAATAAATCTTGACTGGGCACTTATGAGAAGCTGGCATTGCTCTGGGTGAAGGAGAAATAGCAATGAACAAGGTGGACAAAGTCCCGAACCCGTGAGGCTTACAGTCCAGTGGGGCTTCTGCTGCAGCCAGATCATGACCAAGAAAATGGGGGAAACACTGTAATCAGATGGTGATATGTGCTAATCAGAAACGTTAAAATAAAATCAAAAAGTTCTTTAAAACAATGTGGAAATACCACTAAAAGCTTCCAAAACATTTTTAAGTGCTAGTAAAGTTTATCAACTCTATATAGACATAAAAATGTTCTGGGTCCATAAAAATATATAAAATACTTAAATAATCATATATAACTTGAAAATATTGGGTTGTCGGAAAAGTCATGATGCATTTTTGCAACAAAAAACATAGAAAAAATACATCATGACTTTTCCAACAACCCAATAATATGAAGCCAAAATTCTTGGGAAACTCCTCATTCCTGTGACTGTCTATTAATCATATTTTATATGGAAAATGACAGTTCAGTGCATCCTAGGATTTTTTTTCTTTTAGTTCCTCTCTAGTGCTGTTACCTTTCTAAAAACAAAAATAAAAACACAAAAGAAAACTAATACACACGATTCCCACTGAACAGGTAACTAAAACCCCCAAATATTGAACATTATCTATCAGCATAAAATGTTTCATCACAAATGGAAGAAGGAGGCCTTTTAAAGTAAAGGAGGCCATTCCATGCAAGTTTATTTTATAATAAAAAGAAAAAAAATGCTTATACTAGAAGGTTCCTTTCACAGAAAAGTAGTTATGAGCAAGGCCATCTCAGCACCTATTAAAAATACTCCTAAGCATCAGGACGAGGGAAAACGTGTAGGCAGACACCCCATACCTTCTTGAGCTTCTCTATCATTTCTTCAATGAGAACGTCTCCATTTTGGGAAACTTTGCTTTCCATCTGAGTCAGCCATTCGCAGAGCTCCTTATTCTTTTCGCTGAAGACTGCCCATTCATTCAGTCTCTCACTCACTTGCTGCCGCCTTAGGGAGAGCTGAGAAGTTTAAAACGAGAAAAAATGCAAACGGTTACCTGGAATGGAGCTCATACTCTGAGGGAAACAGCCAATAAACTCTGTTGGGTGGACTAATGTGAGTAATAGCACATCTCTGTAGGTATTGTTCCCTGGGGTCCAGCCCAGGAGCACTGCTCCTCAGCACAGAGGTTTCACCACAAGAGTCTATGACACACAGGCGGGAGACCTTGAACCCTGTACTTTCCTCCTGAAGAGGCACAGGTGCATTCACTCATTACAGGTTACTTCACTCATTGCTGCTTCACTCATTCACTTATTGAACAATCCAGCTGCACACTACACTTGGTTCTGCGTAGATATAATAAAGGATCATTGCCACTTTTAGCAAAGAAAAAAAGGAAGTTTCTTTGAGGCAGAAAACTACTGTACAGACAAGGAGCAGTGAATTTACCTGGGGTGGGTGAATACTGATAGGAATGGAAAAGGATAAGAAAACACAAGTCAAAAAGTTTTGGAGGGCCAGCCGAGTGGTGTGTTGGTTAAGAGCTGGCTTGGGACGCCAGCGGGCCCGGTTTGGATCCCACATATGAGGGCCGGTGACACTGCCCTCTACAGCTAAAATGGTGAACAACAGCTCCACCTGGAGCTGGGCTGCTGAGTCCTCAGGATGGCATAGCTGCAGCCCCTGCTGCAATGAGCTGCCATAGGCGACAGTGAGTGGCCGGCAGCCAGTGTGAGCTGCCAAGAGCAGCCGTGAGCGGCCGTCCAGAGGCCAGCAACCAATCTGCCTCACCCGAGAAGAGTGCAATGGTGATACCAACATGGTCCAGTGAAGCAATGTCTGCCATAACTAGACTGAAGAGCAAAAGGACAACAACTTGCATGTTCCTCTTCCCTGGTTTCCCAATGCTGTTCCCTGCCCCCAATTCCCCAATTAAAAAAAAAAAGGTTTGGAGACAAATGTCCCCTATGCTACGCTACTCCAAGACTTGCTGATGATAAGAGCTCACTCCTTCCTTCTCACACCCCTTTCCTCCAGCACTCTAATGGCAGAGTGTGCTGTATTTTGATCTGCTGCAACACTAAGGTTTTACATTTTCTGGTAGATAAGACTTTTTCCTTTCCATTCACAGATCGTTAGAGTCAGAAGTGTGGCTGATAGTTAAAAGTTCTAGTTCAGTGATGTGCAAGTTGAAACTAATCGATTAGTTTCCTAATCGGGACCTCTCAAAACAACCATTTTCCAAGCAGAGACTATAAACGACTGTCCATGAGATTTAAGATTAACGGGTCTTGCTATGTGTAGCTCCTCCCTCTTTTCCCAAATCTCGGGCACCGGCAAGAATGAATTCTAGGGCTTTTCTCAACATTTGCAGAAAAGATGACTACATAGTAGAAAAAATATTATTCATTTCTTTGAGAGGTAGGTATTATTATCTGCATTCCAGAGACAAGGAGAGAGAAGGTTAGGCACATTTGAGGCATTTTTTTCTAGTCAGTACAAGATAGGACCAGCAAAGCTGGAGTCTTTGACAGAGGTTATTATATAACATTGTGGTCAAATATCCAGAGGCAGGTGAGATTCCAAAAGTCTTCATCATTTATTAAGGATATCACCGGGGCAAAATTATTCATCTTCTCTAAGCCTTACTTTCTTCATTTGTAAACTAATCTTTCATCGGTTCCAAAATTCATTAAACAAATGTTTATTGTTTGCCTTGTCCTATATACTGTAATACAGTAGGCTCACAGTAAAATACAAACAAGAAAAATGATTTAAGAAACTGACTGGTAAATAACGGGGGTGACAAAAAAATGTATACACTTTTTAAGAGCTGTTATCTACGTTTAAGCAGTAGTTTGCCATAATCAGAAGTGTCTGGACGCTGATGGTAACCACCTTGAGAACCTCTTGTAATTGCAGAAGTCAAATGTGACTTGTATTCATCTTTTGTTATGACTATATATTGAGTATTACAATTAATACAGTTTTTTCCTTTCTTAAAATGTGTATACATTTTTTTTGGCATCCTCTGTGTATCTCTAGTGTTTTAACACACGCCATGGGAGTTCTGCTTTCATTTGCTTGCATCGAACAAGAGCTGAAAGGGAAACAGGCTACACGCACTGGTTCTTTCTGGCGCCAAAAGCTTTTCAAAAGATTTCAATTCATAATGAGGGCAGCATTTTCCTTTTGGCTTGTAAAACTAACATATAGGCTGTAAGATAAGGGATATTTACCATCTTTTCCTTTGGATTCAGTTAAAACTCTCTCCCATTATTTATCAGCTTAGCACATATTTATGTTTTCTCAAGAGTATAAACACACCACCTTGCCAACAGCTGACAAGTGGGGGCTAAAGCCTCCGGAGTGTGAGGCAGCTGAACAGGAAATACATCCTTTTCTACTTAACATATTTTTACCATGACAATCTGAAAAACGCCGAGCAATTACAATGATATACTTATATCTCAACTAGAATTACATATAGATCTACAAACCAAAACAGTAATAAAAGCAAATATAAGCTACGGTTTCACACAGGCGCAATAAACCACTGTGGGGGAGGGGTGGGGGGCGCGCATGTGCAAACAGGATACTTTTATACATTAACTCTGCTCTGTAAGTTTACTTACAGCATGTCTTCCTCATTCTCCTCTGAGTCCCCCATTACTCCTGCCTTATCATCAACTGCTTCCACTGGAATATGAACAGACCACTTGCTCTTTAGCAGAGGGAGGGTGCCATGCTTAATTCAAGCTTGTAACTTTTAAAATGAGACACAGGTGCAAGCCTGTTTCCTTTTGTGGTTTCATACTTGAGAGGATTTCTCCGGAAACACTAGCTCAAGAGGTAGTAACTAGTCTATATTACTCCTTCCACTTGTATTCTGGCACCTTTGATAGGAGCCAGGACTAAACTCCCATTGGTTTAAATAATTCTTTTTAGATTGAAGTAATGTCAGAGAAGCACGCTTTAGCTTCATGCCTTAAGACACTCAATATAGAAATTTTCTGGAAACATTATATATTCAATCTGCTTCTTTTTTTACTTAAGTCTTAGGCCATTCACAGGTGTAGGGTATTTAATCTCTTCACAGCGTATCATATGATCAACAGCAGCTTTCAAAATATATTTCCAAACAGACTGTTGTCTATTAATATATTTAAATCTGGTGAGCAATTTTACTATATATATATATATATATATATATATATATTCCCTTTTTTATTTTTCCAGCTTCATTGAGATATAATTGACATGTAACATTATGCAAGTTTAAGATGTACAATGTCATGATTTGATAGAGGTATGTACTGAGAAATGATTACCACAAGATTAGTTAACACATCTATCACCTCACATAATTACCTTTTTCTTTTGTGGTTAGAACATTTAAGATTACTCTCTTAGCAACTTTCAAGGACATAATACAGTCTTGTTAATACAGTCCTCATGCAGTAAGTTAGATCCCCAGGACTTATCCATCTTGTAACTGGAAATTTGTACCCTTTTGTATCTCATAGTATTTTTATATAGTTCTAGTTTTCCTAAATCAAAAAGTGTTGCATAATAATAATCTTCTTAATTTCAGCGATCTTCATAAATCTTGTCATTATTTTATATTTAGAGGTACATACACCTATGAAGACATAAAACAAATGTCCTAAAGTCCTGTCTAAATTATTAACAGTACACAGGAACATTTAGCTGTTCTAGGCACTGGAGATAAAAAGAAATGACCCTTGTCCTCAAGCACTTCATAGTCTTGAAATCAAGTCACAAACAACAAAAAAGGAAGACAGGAACAGTGAACTGACTCATGATGGCATAGGCCGAAAGGGAAGTAGGAGTTCAGCAGAAAAATACTGAGGCCTGAGCATCTCGAACAATGACATCACAGGGGGTGTAGAGTTTGGAAGAAGAAGGTGGGTTAGAAATCAGAAGGGAAGGCACAGTCAGCCTGGGCAGGAGGAATGGCCGGAGCAAGGTCTAGGGGTAGAACAAATAGTTCATGGTGAGTTTGGGAAGGAAATAGGAGCCAATAGGAACTAATGAAGTGCTATCTCTCCGAATGCTTCATAGACATCAGTTAGCCTGAGAGATCGATCTAGTCCAATTTATTTCACATAATACGCTGAAAAGTATTGTCAGCAAGTAGTGCTAGACTTTTCTAAATTTTAAGAAAAACAAATCAATACAGCTCATAAAACTACCCAAACACTGCTGTGATCATTTTCTATTATGTGTACTCCCAACTTATCTTTCGTTTATATGAAATACCCTGAGAATATCCTTATGTTAAAAATGTATATAATTTACTGGATGGTCATGTACTGGTTTTAGATTGAAGAATTCAGAAAAGAATAACACTGAGATGAACATTATCACGCTCCACGTAAGTTTCTCATTGTCTTCACTGAGAATGTGGAGATCTGTGAAAGGTGACTAATTAGTTTTGATGTCTAATCATTAGCATTGTTTATGAAAACCACCTCTTACAATTCTCCCTTTTAACAGTACAGTATATATATTCGTAGGAAACTTTTCACACTTTACCAAGTGCACGCCCAAGTTTTCCTCTGGCTCAAGGCCTGAGAAATATCTGGGTTTTAACCTAAACACACACAGAAAAAATTTACTAGTGACAAATTTCTTGTTGATGTCAAATGAATCAAGAGGCTACGAGCCTCTTAAACTCTGTTTCATGTTTTCTGGAACATGAAGGGAAGCAAGCCTGGTGTTGGAGAAACGGAAGGAGGGAAATCTCTAGGAAAGCATATTTGTCCTGGAATGCGAGGCACAAAGAGGGCCCTTCTGGAAAGCTCCTCCCTCATCTTCCCAACTCCTGCTCCTCCCAGCCAGGCCTCTGTCTGCTCCTCTCCTGTGCTTCACTCCAGCGTCAGCCCTGTCCCACACACTTGCCTGACCCCTGCGCAGCAGTCAGCTGCTTCCACGCCTCATCTCAGCACTCAGGCCAAGATTTACCCTCTTCAACTAGTATTTTCTTTACCCTCTGCAGTCCACACGGCCCTTGCCTGGCTGACATCTTTATACATTGCTTTAACTTGTTTGTGCCCGGTTCTCTCCCTTTACTGTGTAGATTCTTCTGGGCTGATTTTCGTCTCAGCTTAATTGTAAACTTGATAATAGCGACACCTACTATAGCTTGTGAAATTCACAATAATTAATGTGACTGATTCATAGAACAAATATGCATCACAGCCTATTATGTTCCAGGCAAGGCAACCAGATACAGGATGGAACTCAACACTCCAGGTCCCTGACTCCTGGGGGGAAATGATCTCAAAGCCACAATCAGAGCCTATTCTGTCCTTGTGGGCCTTCATTAATAGGCTTCCTTTTGCCTCAGGTGCCTTCTCATTACCTTTCCACCAATCTTTTCCTTACTTCCATCAAAACCCAATGTGGGACCTCTTTTCAGGTACTGGGCACATAGAAGGTACTTAATAAATGAAGTATGACCAAAAATGCCGCAAACCATGTAGTATTAAAAACAACCATGGTAAATCAACAGCAACAATAAATGTGCCATGTACAAAACCAGCTCCACAGTATTAACCAAAATTGCAAATAAAATGATCATTTTTCACATGTGTAAAGTAAGAAAGAGACCACCTACCTAGCATCGTATCTGCCTAGCAAAACCACATCCGTGAATCACAAAACTGTTTCCCCTTAAAAATATTATGCCAGCCAGTGAGAGTAAAAAAAAAAAAAAAAAAAATCCAGTTTAAATACATCTAAAATACAATAGTGAGATATAATTGTATTCTTCTGAAATGGTTTTGTAATAACCACAGAGTGCTTCCTCTGTGCACACTGAGTGATGAGATGGGTCCAAGTGTGGCTCAAGTCATTGGACCCTCTGAATCATGTCCCAGTGTCCCACTTTTCTGAGCTAATGCGGAGTCCAGCATTTGTCTCACCTGGTGGCATAGTTCTTCCCACTGCCTTTGCAGAAGCTCCAAGCGTTCATTCAGGATGGAGATGTCGTCAGCACTGATGTACGTACAGAGGGTGTTCTTCAGCAGTGTCAACTGTGCCAAGTCATCTGTCCAGCTCCCCACTGCGTTTTCCAATTCCTAGATTAAACAAACAAACTTGAATACCCATCAACATTTCTGAAGTGTAATTGGAATCCCTTCTTGATACAATTACCTTTCCAGCCCACTCTGTTCGAACGTCTAACTTGGTATCTACTTATTTGCTTCCTACATAATTTGATAACTTGCCAAGTTCTCCTCATAAAACACCAGGTTGCTTACAGAATCATCCTACCATCTACTTACCATGTCATGGATCATCTTTGATTTTCTTTTCTAAGTTGGAATTTCATCAATTTACTGATCTTCTTTACTTTTAAGCTGACTTCGTAAACTCCTAACCCATCCTTTCTTTTTGTCCTGAGTTACTGATCATGTTAATGAAAACTTTTTGAAAACCTCAGACTCTTATATTGAACTTTCATCTTCAAACACTATGAATTGCTACATTCTGTGATATAGACTTATAATGTAACAGCTGAAAAGATCTGTTGATGTTATTACTCAATTTAAAATAATGGACTGAATGCATTTTCAGTAAAAGCAGTGATTTCTTTAAGTAACTGTAAAAATATATGTCTTCTGATCTTTGTCGAATGATTTAAGAAAAAAAATTCATAAAACAATATTTGAGTAAGTTAACATTAGTATTTTTAATGTTTCAACAGATTTTTCAATTTGTATAATTCATGTTTTTGCCAGTTCTTGTTGTCTTCAGATTCCAGCTAATTTAGTGCATAAATAGAATATTTCACATGGCTTTTTCCCTCACTTTTTGTCTCTTCACACAGGAGGCAAGTTTCCAAAGGGAAAGGCAATTAGCAGTACTATCTGAGGCTAACTTTCCAGGCAATTTAGGCAAACAAGATTTCAGCCTGAATTTTCCAGGTAATTGCTTTGTTTTGTAGCTAAGGGTGGTTTGGGGAAAAGTAGCTGAGAGCTGAACCAAAATGCACCCTTTTAATCTCCAAATTTAATAGCAGGTTATGTTTGTAACTGTTGTGTGTTCTGGCAGATGAGGTCCCATGGTACCAGTTTTTGGCTGAAAGACCAAACCATCCAGGCATATTAAATATGTAACATTTCTGTTTAAATGTGTAGACATATTAAATTATCATACCGATGTAAAGGTTTCCCCATTTTTATAACAATTTCTTACCCCCAACTCAAACATCAGATTTGGTGTATGGATTAAAAAAGTAACACTACCACAACTACCACCAGAAACCAACTCTTTCAGACTTACAGACTCCATTAGATGAGTCCATGTGGTAAAAATAAAGCCTTTGGATTCAGGCAACTTTGATATTCACTAACTTTGAAAACTTTTTAAGCTTCTAGACACTTGGGTTTTCATAACTGTAAAACGGAAACAGCAGATTATCCTCATGAGCTGGTGTTCATGCCATCCAAAGTAACACTGATATTGTTACTGGCACACAGGACTGGCCTAATAAATGCCATTCCTGGTTACTGGAAGTTTTGTTGAATCATTTGTTATAAATTCACAATCACAGGTTTAAAACAAGCTCTTTTTAATCTTTGCATACTTCTGTATTTATACCTCAAAATAATATTTCACTCACCATCCATGATGTAAACTACAGTACCTTTCAGTTTTCTTAAATCTTCCTCTTTCAAGTACCAAAGAATACTCTTAAATTTTAATACCAAAGAAATATTCTTATATCCAGGCTTTTGATGATTCCTAGAATTCTTTAAAAATTAATCTTTCTTAAATGTTTACCTTCTTAGCCAAAGGAAGCAAATAACTAATTAAAATCCAAATTATTTAAGTATGTGTGAAGTTTTAAACAAATTACTCTAGTGCAATAATTTGCAAATGACTAGAAACACAAGGACATGTGTAATTTGGGGGGAAATTTAAAGGTAGTTTTGATTTGATCCACATATTTCTCAACAGAGAACTGATGTTCGCACTCCCCTTGGCTCTACAGATGTGACTGGACCAAACCCTAAAGCTACTAAGTCACGTTGGTCCCAGCAAGCTCATGATGCCGGGGGTGGCCTGCATTAGCTGCTGATTTGCTTCCAAGTGAGATGTGAGGAGGTGACCATAACTTTTAAGTAACTGGGGCCCTGAGTAACTGAAGGCTGGTGGCTCTGTGCAATAACTGAGGTCAGCTATCTACAGTTCCTGTTTTCCTTACAGTGCAGTCTGGAGGGCAGGTGTGTTCCTCCACGGCCACTGCCTGCAGAATTTCCAGGCTGCCCAGCCTCACTCTCCTTGCTGTAAACGAGGCTGTGCTGCTAGAATGACTCTCCAGTGAGGAGGCTTTGAAAAGGTTGCTTTTATTGCAGTATACCAGGAACTTGCATGGCCATAGGAGAGTGACGGGATGGCCATAGGAGAGCGACTGGATTACGCTTTCAAAGGCATAACTACAGCCAAAGCACACAGGTAGGGGACAGTTAAAAGCTAACTGCAGTTGTTTACCTTGCAGCGCATTTGCTCTGCATGGAGCTCTTCATGGTGATCCGGTAGAGGTTGGGAAAGCTTCTTTTTGAAAGTCCGTAGTTTCTCCAGAGATTCAGCTATGCCATTCTCACATTTTTCCCAGTCCTAAAACGGGAGGAAAAAGAAATTTCACAGTTTTATTTTATTTTGGGTAGGAAACTGGAAAAAAAGAAAAACTCTTCTTGACTATCAGAGAAAGAATTAAAGTTACACCGAGGCTGACGTGAAGGTCTGTCCACTTCCACTGTTGTGGTAGGCGGTGTCAGAATAGCTGAGTTCTGAAGTGATTCCTACTTATTATCTATGTGACTTATTACCTATGTGACTCACGCTCTCAGTTTTTCTGAGGGAAATAGAAATAATACAACCAATAGTTGTTGGAGGAAGCTATGGGTGTCAAGGCACCAAGTGCAATGTCCAGAATATTCCAGGTAATTAAAAGTGTTATCTGAACCTGAATCAATCTGCAGAGGTGAGTGTATAATCACTGAATGGTGCGTCTTTCCTAACCCCACCTACAATGACCCCAATATCTACACCGTCTCAAATGCACTGCAGGAAATAAGACGGAGGATATGGGATCGCTTTCCGGATGAAAATGTATGTGAGAGAGGTGAGATGAATGTAAAATAATATAACCCTGACTCTCATTTAATTTAGGCTGTAAATAATATGAGGTACATACATTTGAACTGTTACAGAAGTAGAAACACACAACTAGAAAAGGCATGGCATTTGACTGGCTTTATCTTGATAGTGCAGAAACATATGTAATAAAGGGTCAAATCTGTAATAGATAAAATCCCAAACAAATCAACAAGAAGAGGAAGACAAATAATGTAATATTTAAAAATATACCTTTAATATGCCAACTACTGGTAAGTACTCTGAAGAAGAAGACAGTAGGATAAGTGGTAAAGAGGGGCACTATGGAATGTCATAGCTCTCTATATACTGACAAAAGAAAATGTACATTACGTGGTTCTGTTTTGGAAGGTTACGCACCAAAACCGTAACAATGGTTACCTCTGGAGAAGTTATGGTGTGGGTGGTGGTGTAGGGGAAATTTCATTTTTTACTTTACATATTTCAATTATTACCGGATTTTTTTTAAACCAGACACATGTATTTCTTTTGTAACTAAAAAATAATAAAAGAAAAAAATTAAAGGAACCATAACAGAAACTTGATTCTTTATAACACTCTACCTATAAATTAACTCATATTTGGTGTCTCAGTGCCCATGGAAATTTAAAACAAATCCGCTTAATTTTGTCTATTAACCCCCATTCCTGGCCTCCTTCTCCACAACAATCCTTCCCCAGTGGCCACTTGAGCTCCAAAGAAAAACAACTAGAGTTGCTTTTAGTAATTAGCATGATGCCAAATCGTGTTGTATTTTTCTTTACATTATCTCTTCCATCATTACTGATGTTTTCTTGTCTGGGTTCTTCTGTCTTCTCTTCTGGTGTCTTATTTTTAACACAGCAACCCATAGGTGATAGTTACTACAACTGTCTTCTTTAAGAACTATTAACTCAAGTACCTCCCTACTCAAAATGTTCTTGGGTGCTAACTGAACTGAGAACTTGGCTCAAGATTCCCATTTTTTTTAAAAAAAACTCCTGGGCCAGTTGAGTGGCGCAGTGGTTAAGAACTGGCTTGGGATGCCAGCAGCCCCGGTTCGGATCCCACATATGAGGGCTAGTGACACTGCCCTCCAAAAAAAAAGAAAAAAAGAAATTCCTTCAGGGAACTTCTTGAAGTGCATAACCACATTCCCCCTTCCCATTCACCAGAAAATAACAAAAAATAAAAACAAAAAAATTGTCTACCTTGGGCAGATCTGTCTGTTCCCTTTATTAAAATATCTCTGTGTTCCCAGGCTACACTTCAATCATCAATGCTAAGCACAGTGAGAGCAGACAGAAAGATCCTCTTTCTACTTCAATTGAACAGCATTCTGAATTAAATCATCACACACTCTGAAATCTATCAACCTATAGTCAATAAATGTTCACTGATCTAGAAAAGATCAGCTTCTTATTTTTCATAACAAAATTAAGAGGTGATAGTGAAGCAGGTAAACACACAGGGCATGGAAGTATAATGAGTATTTTTGGCACATGTACTCAGAGTATTGAATTAAGAGCTAAAAATAGATAGGCATTAAAGTTGAGGGGAAAGATACTGTAAAATGAGCCTGCATAAACATAGGAATTTAGCTTCATAAACTCCTCGGGCAAATAGGACCGAGAATATGACTCAAAATAAACTTTAACAAGAGAAGAGGGATTTCCCTTTCCAAGGATGGCTTACATTCTGAAGCTATAACCAGTCTCTTTACTCCATTAATTATATGAAAATACTAAATGTCGTGGTCTGCAAACACCTATCAAAATGGATGTTTTACACACCCACAGACGAACAAGGAAAGCAAATGCAGTGACTCAACCGTCTCGTCTTAGAAGACTTAGGGAATGCGTCCAATAACCACATCACAAATAAAGAAAAAGTGTATGATTAACATGGTCTCATGTTCTCTACAGAATGAGTTACAATGTTTTTAATCCTTTCCTGAAAGCAAAAATGAAGAGTCAGACATATTGTATTACTGATGAATTATGCTGTGCAAATAATAGTTAACAGATATTCAGTGGCATGCTCAGACACAAGGTAATATATTATTAAATAATATTTAACAGAATAAACCCAATGGGTGTACATCCTTTAAACATTTAAAAAAAGTAAAATGTATTCCATTAACTTTAGTTATTACTTTTGATCCAAAAAAGTGAGAGCCCAAATTTAATGGATAGTCTCATTAAAGTGTTGGTGGTTATCAACATATATAAAACTTTAGTATTTAGCTGTGTTTACTTTTTTTTTTTTCTTTTTTGAGGTCAGTGTCACTGGCCCTCATGTGGGATCCGAACCAGGGCTGCTGGCATCCCAAGCCAGCTTTTAACCACTGCACCACTCGGCCGGCCCTAGCTGTGTTTACTTTTTAAAATGAGACTATCAACAATGGTAATTATTGTGCCACCCGATTTACAATCATTATTTCATTAAATCCTCATGCTACTGTATGAAGGAGATGTAACCATACCCATCTAACAGATCAGGAAACACACATAGGTTGAGTTAACTAAGTTACTTGGTTTATATGGTGTTAACTTGGTTTATTTGAGCTTAGAGCCCATGACCTTCTGCAAACTTCTGATTTAATTATGTATTATATATGGATTTGGAAAGTGAGAGAGAAAAGCATATTGTGGGGGGTCTGAATAAATCTACATTTCTCTAAATTTGCTGTGTGATCAGTATGTTATCTGTATCCAACTACAGGCTTAGTATACCTCCTGGAGATTTTATCTTATAGCAATACGCTTGGATAAGCTCTGATCAAATCAACAGTGTCTTCTTGGATAGGTTCTTCCCTGCTATAAAATAAGAGATGTCAATTTTGAAAACCACTTTAGAGGCTTAGGTTAGGGAGTAGAATCTATTCTTTACATTCCCGTCTGGCTTTATACAGTCATTGCATGGCTCCTGGCTTAGCACAGGCCAGCCATTCATCAGAATTCATCACTGGGACAGTCTTATTAGACTTCAATCTGTTTCATTGGGGGATTTTCCTGAATGACAAATGGCTGAAAATTGGGAAACTTTTTCAGTTCATGTAAGACAGGACAAGGTCTTAAACAAAACACAGGGGATCAAAATACTGCAGGGTATAACCTCATGACCTTTGGATTATTTGATTTGCAGCATAACAATGGAAGGAAGCAGCAGACCTAGTAAGAGTTTTTCAGCTACAGTACATCTGTAGAAGGAAAGAGCTGGACTTACTTTCAACAAGAACGACAGTTTTTTCTTCTGCTCCTCCAGGCATACGCTGGCTGTTTTCCATTTCTCTTGGATTTCCGTAAGCGCAGCCTGCAAGGCGGCCTCTGCCCCGCTGTCTGCCGAGATCAGGAGCTGCTTGCCGGCCTCCACCGTCAGGATGTAGCTGCCTTGTTGTCGCAGGAACACCTTTTCTTTGAACTAAAAGGAACCGTGGCTTTTTACCATCTCATTCTTTTCCTCCCCATTTCCCTATTCTAAGTATTTTTACATGACCCTTGAGTTTTGCATACATACCTTCTTTTATCTAACAAGCATTGTCTGAGCTAGTAGTTTGTGCATGAATGAAGCAATGTGTGAATGAATGAGAATTCAACAGGGGAAGGCCTAGTGTCTGTCCCCAGGTTCAATGTAACCATGATGCAATATGATAACTGCTCTATAAGGCTGATGCACAGGGAATGCATTGTAAAATATGGGGGTTTTTTTGTTTGTTTGCTTGTTTTTAAAGTTGTATTATGATCTTTTTATGTCTTTTGCAGAAAACATTTGTGATGCATATTTAATACAAACAACCTAATTCAAAGAAAGACCAGGGCTCATGTATCTAACCCAACTGGGCTACACAGAGAGGCTTGCTCAAAGTGGGAAGGGCTTCACAAGTCTTGAAAGATATATGACCACGGCCAGATTACAAAGGACCTGGTGTCACATGAGGGCCAGGAGTCAGGGAGAGGGCACCTTCCATGCAGAGAAATGAGGATGGGCAAATGCACTAAACAAGATAAAAATGATGAATTCAGGACACTAGATGCAGTTTTCAGTGGCTGGAAGGAATAAAGGATACATTGGGAAGGACTGATAAGAACACAAAAAGGTATCTGTCTAGGAGGCTGGAGCCCCAGATTCCCAGGCTGGTGAAAGTAAGGGGCTAGACCAGGAGTGGACAAGGAGTTCAAACAGGACTGAGCCTTTTATCTTCTCAGGAATACTTCAGTGACATGTTTAAATTGCACATGACCGAAATATGTGTCACTGCCTTCCCATCGGTGCTGGGATTCAAGGAGCTGTGTGGGGAGAGGGGCCGGGTGTGTGAGGTGGAGGGAGTCTGTAAGAGGCTGGCACTTAGCACACTTTCATCATTAAATATGGGCATTGCAATGCAATTATTTTCTCTGTTTCTGTTGACATCTGCGAACAATGTTTGTCCCCCTTCCAATGTCACTCCAGAATGCTTCTAAAGAACTGAGGCGAGGGTAAAGTGTGCAGTGAAAACACAGGAGAGGTTTCCAAACAGTGTGGTTTGCACCTTACCTGCACTTCATCGAAGAGGGTCCTTGCCTGCTGCAGTGGTATCGGGACACTTCCGAGACCACTCACGGGTAGATAGGACACTTCAACCAACCATTTGCGTAGCTTTTCTGCCATCTCCCGATAGCGCTGCCATTGCCGAATCTGGCTGTCGATGATGCCTCTCCTTTGCTGGGCCCTGCGGATCACTCCCTGCCACTGATTACTGAGAAGTATCAATTTTGCGCTGAACTCATCTCTGGTGAAGAAATAATTACATCAGGGAAAAATATTGTTATCCTGGATGAGGTCATATGATGTACCAACGCACACACACTTGATGACAGTAAGCCCTGAGGAGTGATCTAGGGCAGAGGTTTTCAAACATCGTGCCATGATCTGTTATCAGGTCTACTGCAAGTAATTTTCAAAACCAGTAACAGTGAAACTATAGGCGTTTGCAAAAGGTGAGTGTTCTCACGTTTCAGCACAGGTTGAAGGCACATGTATAAGGTCAGTGTCCTGTACTCTCTCCCTGAGTGTATGAGGGGAAGGCGCACAGGGCAGAAGTTGTAATGCGAATGGCCCCAAACCCTGAGCTCATGCAGAGCAATGTAGGCTGCACATGACAGTCTCTTGTGAGAGCTATAGAAGGAGAAGATGAGGAGAGAAGCTGATTTATAGCCCCGTCTTCAGCTAGAATTGTAAGCCGCTTTGGATGAACAAAACTGGGTTAGTTAGCTACCGTCACGAGACACTTAAATTATGTTATTAAAATAATATTTTTGAAAACTGTACTCCATAAGCTCTCAATATTCCCTCACAGTTAAGAGCCCTAATCTTAAGCAAATGACTCCACATATTGATCTAAATTTCCCCTTCTACATGTTATACCCACTTTGCTTTGTTCTTAGAAAAATGAAAACTATCTAGTCATCGCTATCTGTACAAAAGTTGTCCATATGCCTACAGATATGAAATTTTACTTAAGTTTTCTCAATTTCCAGCTAAATAATCTCAGGTTTTTTTTAGTTTGTGTTTCCTACCTCTGTGTTTTCTACCTTTAAAAAATGTTAGTGGCTCTTTACAAAGTTTTCTTTAACACTCAACTTGTGGCTTTTGAACTGGTTTGCCCAGTATCAAATAGAATGAGTTTCTTTATCAATTATACTGTTCCACACATTTCAGTACTAATGTGTAACATTACTTGTTTTTTCTCTCTTATATCAGTTTTGCTTTTCTTCCCTAGATATGCTATTTTATCCTCTTGAGGGTAGCTTCAAATCTGAATTGGACATACTACCCTGGACTCCGATATTCTTGATAGCTGTATCTAGGACCATGATACACTTTGATTTTGTAACCAAAAGTTGTATCAGTTCTGTTTTTGAAAGAAAGTTTCTGGCATTTATAATCTAATTGCAGTAGAACCAGATGTGCTGAGTTAGGTTTGAGACTTCCCTGAAAGCTACAAGCATCTCTCATCTCTGAAGAAGTAGGATTCCAGGACTTGAGAATGTGACATGAAAAGTACCCTGCATATTGCCTTCCCTACCAGGTAGCCATCCGAGATTTCTTTGGAGCCTTCATCCTCACTTTGTAGAATTTTTAAAACACAATACATTTATTAGTCTAGGACCTTCCTACTGTCAACAGGCTCTAATCTGAATGTCTTCTTCACTTGCAGAACTCAAAATTATCCTTGGGCCCAACGCTCATGCGCTCATGTTTTCATTTCTTTGGTGTTTTTCCCTAACTGTTAACATTTAAAATTTAATAATGTTGGCTTGTGTATGAATTTTAAATTTTATTTCACTTAATAACTCAAACTTTTACAATATTGTTATGGAGTTGGCTAAAGGAGGATGAAGTAAAAGATAAATTAATTGCATCTGAATTTGTCTTATTTTGAAGGCTGTAAAGAGTCTGTAAAGTTCACATAAAATCTGGCTTACTTAGAATAGAATAAATATGGTATCACATTTTGTTGTTCCAAGCCTAACCATGAACATCTTTCATGTTTGTCCAAAGAATATCCACTTAAAACTGAAATTGCTTCCAAAACATTAAAAAAAACCAAAAACCCTCTTAATAAAAATAATTTATTTTCTATTAAAAAACTAATACTAAGTTTATTATAATCACAATTACTGGTCCTAAATATGGGAAGGGTATACATATGTAATAAAATAAGTGAGGTTTACAGTGAAAATGTCGCCACAGAAAGTAGACAGGATAGAGTAAATATCGTTCCTTGGAAAAGTAAATATAGTATGGAATCATCAATTCACACACCATAAATCTAAAAAGGAGCTAGATATTACCTTCGCATTTTTAGTAAAGCAAGAATCTGCTAAGTAAATGGAGAGGAAGCGGGAATTCAGGTTGAGTATAATCTGACTAAAGGTAGCACACCATTTTCAAATCTGGTGGAATGGTCTTGGTATGGGGGAGCTGGCCAGTCTTTACTGAAAACCAGATACACAAGTTCTAGGCTTGATTCTGTGCTACTCAGTTCCGTGACCTTGGTCAAATCAGTTCACATTTCTGGACCTCGAGTTTTCATCTATAAGTAAGAGGGATGGTCTAGTGATCTCTATGTTCCTTTTAGGAATAAAATGTCTGTAATCATATGAGAATATTAGAAACATCTGTTTACAAACCCTGATACATCATTGATACAATTCATTCTGATCTATTTATTAATTCGAATCTCCTACAGAGTAGCAGCAAAGGTGGGCTAGGTGATTTTCAAGTACTCTGTGTCCTTCATATAATATAATAGCAGTTCTTTAAAAAAGATTCAATACTCTGTCATTTCAGAGATTCAGACAAGCTTTTCCTCCTATTACTGCGGCTCTATTGCAGTACAATTGACTTAGGAAGATTGGATATATGCCCTCTAATCTGCTCATTAAAAAGAAAATGACTAATTTACTGGAAGCTTTCTTCATAACAATACATCAAAGATCCTACCTGTCATCAACTTGACCTTGTTCTAGAAGACGCTGCCCATCAGTAATGATTGAGTGCAAAATTTGTTGACGGCTGAACATCTCTGCTTGAAACAACTATTATTTTAAAAAAAAAGAACATGCTTTAGAGTTCCTAATTTTAATGACCAATTCTCTAATAAGTTTCCAAAATGTTTTGTTTAAGCAATGTTATGAAAAATATCTCCAGCTAAATCAGGATATGTGAGATATCCTGAAGTATAGGACAAACATATTTTTAAACCATCATTTAAGATACACTTAAAGATAAATTTTTCTTTTTAACTAATACTGACTAAAAATGGAATTATATTCTCCTCCTTTCTTTCAAAAACACCTATAAAGTTAGTTAACACATACTTTGTATTCTTGTTTCTTTTGAATGCAGAATATGGTCCACTGTCAGATAGAGATCAAGTTAAGACCTTTTAAACAGTTGAAGAATGGGAAAAAAACACTTTTTTTTAAAACTCCGTATTTTTCAATTTAATTCAGTTAATAAAATTCTTTCGCTACTAAAATAATTCAACAGAAAGAAATTAGTTCCATTGTTATTTAAAAAGCTTTACTGAAATATAATTCATATACCATAGAATTCACATAAAGTATATAATTTAATGATATGTATTATACTTCAGAGTTGTGCAACCAACACTACAATTAATTTTAGACCATTTTCATCACCCCCAAAAGAATTCCATACTCATTAACAATCATTCCCCATTTCCTCTCAATCCCCCAGCCCAAGATAACGACTAATCTATTTTCCGTCTATATGGATTTGCCTACTCTGACATTTCATGGAAATGGAATCATGCAACGTACAATCTTTTGTGACTGGCTTCTTTCCACATAACATAATGTTTTCAAGGCTGACACATGTTACAGTATATATAAACACTGGATTTCTTTTTATTGCTGAACAGTGTTCCGATGTATGGATATATCACATTTTATTTATTTATTCATCAGTCGGTCGATAGTTGGGTTGCTTCCACTTTTTGGCTATAATGAGTAATCTCTTTACAAGCAATATTCTTGTACAAGATTTTGTCCACACAGGTATATGTGTGAACATATATTTTTCATTTCTCTTGGGTATGTACCTAGGAATAGAATTACTGGGTCACATGGTAACTCTACATTAAACTTTTCGAGAAACTGCCAAACTGTTTTCCAA
Source organism: Aselliscus stoliczkanus (assembly GCA_033961575.1). NCBI lineage: Eukaryota > Metazoa > Chordata > Mammalia > Chiroptera > Hipposideridae > Aselliscus > Aselliscus stoliczkanus. The sequence goes on from CM066733.1 coordinate 145,944,694, forward strand.
AAACTCTTCACCATTTTACATTTTCTGAAACAATGTGTGAAGATTCCAATTTCTCTATACCCTCATCAACACTCATTATCTTTTTCATTGCAGTTGTCCTTGTGGGTGTGAAGTGATATCTCATTGTAGTTTTGATTCATTCTTTTATTTCATCATCAGTCAACTCAGATAAAATACTGAACTTAAAAATACTTTATACATACTATTTAAATTCTCTACTTTGAAAATTTAAACAAAATGTTTTAAAATTAGTTTTATTCTCTTTTAAGTTGTGCATTAAACTTCTTTCTTTGCTTTTAGGTAAATCCTCTCTCTCCACTTGCCTATTTTTCATAAATACATAGAGTAACTTAGTTACACCAGTCAATAGAGAATGCAGACTACCAGCAAATGAATTAATTTGCTTTTTGTATCGACGTCTCTCTTAGTGTTTTTTGAGAAATGATTATAACGCAGTATGACCAAGAGGTATATTTGGAGATGTCTGGTACTTGATTTCCTAGTATCAAATGTATATATACTTTTTAAAGAACATACAGTTTTAATTTGTTAAAGATTTTGATCAAAGCATAATCTCTTCAGCAAGTAGCCTGGCAACATTAATGTGGTCTGCAACTCAATCTGAAAACTGAGTTTCACTTTCTACCGTCCTGCACGGCTTCTCTGCTTCCTCTCCCCCGCCCACAAGTCGGCTTTGACCACAAGTTTGGCATTATCCACTGCTGGGTGGTGTAGCCTGCCATAGGCTTATAACCAGCTAGGGAGCAAAGAACTGGACCACATTTTTGTAATTAAGCTATCAAAAACTCAAGCTTAAGAAAGAAGGCAAAAACAACGCAAGCATTTGAGCACATTTGGCATAAGATGCAGCGCTTTCATTTCTCCACATGGCATCTGCAGTGTCTCCCAGAGTCCTAAACTATTTTATTGCCCCCAAATCTGCTGACATAACTTACCTCGTGTGCTCTCTGCTGCTCCAAAAGATGCTGATAATTTCCTGAAATCTCTACTGCTAACTTTTGCTCCGTTTGAACCAGAAACTCCATCCATGTTTCACATTTTTCCAAGAAAGTCTGATGTTGTAGCAAAAATGACTGCAACTTACTAACAAAACAAAGGAAAAAGGATAGTGCTTATGGTGTTGCTTATTCTTGCATCTTTAGCATATGAAACTAGCTTAAATATTTTCTGCCTCCAATTCTAATTTGACCACCACAAAACTTCCATATTGGGTAGTAAAAATTAAGAAGAGAAAATTGAAGAAACTAATAAAAGTTTAAAATGGTAAGTTTTAAAAATAATAAGATTGGGTTTGTATCTTTAATATAGTCTTACATAACTGAGGTTTTTTAATTTTTTGATTAAAAACAGTATTGAGTACATTAAACACGGAAAACCGCTTTGCAAAATGAGTTTCTCATTTTGAGTTCAAATTTTGTTAGTATCATTGGAAAGACATAGCATTTATAAATGTAAGCAAATCATGAACGTATTTCTACTCGTATATCAGAGCAGCCAAAACATTTCTTGGTAACTACCTGAATCTTTCAGTAGTCTGGGAGGAGATCAGAGACCAGTGTCGGTTCAGACTCTGCATCCTTTTGATTTCTTTATCATTCAGGGGTAGCCTATAGCCAAGTTCATTCAGACGGTCTAAATCTGGGGCCATGCTGCTGAATTTTAACATCTGTCCCTGAAAGCAAGATTTAAAAGCAGGTTTTTTGTTTGTTTGTTTTTTTAAAGTAGGTTTAGCACCATGAGTGGAGGACTGGATAAAGAAGATATGGTACATATATACAATGGAATACAACTTGGCCATAAGAAAAGATTAAATTCTGCCACTTGCGACAACATGGATGGATCTTGAGATTATCACGCTAAGCAAAAGAAGCCAGAAAATATCAAGAACCATATGACTTCACTCATATGTGAGATATAAAACTGAAAGCAACAAACGAATAAGTCAAACAGAAACTCACAGACACAGACAACAGTTTAGTGGTTACCAGAGAGTAAAGGGGGAGGGGTGATGGCAGAAGAGGGTAAAGGGGGTGACGGTAGGAGAACTGACTTTCAGTGGTTAACACACAATGCAATATACAGTATTATAGCATCATGCACTTGAAACCTGCATAATTTTATTAATCAATGTCATCCCAATAAATTTAATATAAAAAAAAGAAAAGAAAAGACAGAGTGCTTTTAAAGTATACAGTGAACTTTGGATTTCAGGAAGAGTCTGGCTGGTGGTCTCTATGTATTTGTGGGCTACTTAGTTGCAAGCCCAGAGCTGTAAGAAAAGAAAAGCCACATGTCCTCATCAGCTGCTGCTGCTGCTGCTGCTGCTATTGTGGCGACAGCTACTCACTATCTTTTAAGGAACATTTAGTGGTTTGCGTGTATTATTTACTTGATTTATTTACTCCTAAGTCATGTTTGGTACAACCGATAAAGGAGAAAAATATGCTGATGACTGAAGAGGCTTAATTCTTACCCTTCAGACTTTATTTATCCATGCTAATCAGTTCCTTTATTATTGCATAATAATAATAGTTATAATAGTAATAGTTAACATTTATTAAGCACTTATTATTAGAAGAACTTTACAGGTAATACAGTCACTCTTTATCCTCCAAACAATCCTATGAAGTGCTGCACTACTATCCCCACTTTACAATGAGGAAAAAGAGGCCCAGAAACTTGAAGTAAATCATGCAAGGCCACCCAGCTAGTAAGTGGGAGAGCTAAGGAAACAAGAGTGGTTGCGGTCTTGTTAGGCAGAATACAATCCCACTTGAGCTTTGAAATCACCACACAATATCTTAAGAGCTTCAGTTTTAGGTCCACGTCCCCAACCCCAAAGTTGGTGAGACTCAACTGAGAAAGCAGTATATGCTTTTAGATCTCTTTGCTCCCTTCAAACACAGGACAAAGCTGCCTGTTGCGGTTTCCCTGTGGGCATTCGTAACTCCATCTAAGGGACTGGCTACACGACAAAGAAAACGTCAGGACACCTTCAGCTGTGTGTTCCCTCTTCATGTGTTCTGCAAATAACTCATTACTCTAAAAAATAAACCTTTCCAGTTATTGAAGCCCAAAGCATAACTATCAGATGGCAAGATTTCCATGGGTAGACATCAGCAGTGAACAAAATTGACACAACACAGTCCTTCTCATGGTGCTTTCAGAGAGAAAGGTGCTATTCCAATAACAGAAAGAACAACAGTCATCACCTATCACAAGGACATAATTAAATGGTATGCCAAAACATTGATGAAAAAAGAATAGTGTGCTATGAAAGTCTGTCTGTCGCGGGGGAGCCTGAACATGGACAGAACGGGAGGCTTTCCTAAGAGAGTGACACTGAACAAAAACGACCAGGAGTATATTTCTTTTGGTTGCAGGGAGTTAGTGGGGACAAGGAAAGGATTCTGGAAAGGGGAAACATCCTGCACACAGACACTAGGAACCAATATGGCTCCCACATGGCTGGAGGACGAGATGGACAGTGGTGAAGACGAGACCCTTAGGAAGGCAGAAGCCAGGTTACACCGGGCCTGATAACCCTCACTGAGCGTTCTCCTGAGAGTAACGGAACCCAAAGGGTTTTAAGCAGAGGAATACTATGATAAAATCTGCATATCTCTTGTATTATCTATTTACTTTACTGAATACTTAAAATATTTCCCAATTACATAATACCATGGTATGGTGTCAGATGAGAACTAGACTTATTGGGCTGATTACTGCGTAAGTCATATAAATGTCTAATCATTATGTTGTATACCAGAAACTAATATAATATTGTATGTCAACTGTAATTGAGAAATAAATAAATAAATAAATAAAAGGTCATTTTCACAGCTCTGATTTGGAGGGAGAGGGTTGGCTGCAGGGAGATCTATGGAGGGGTCCGAGAGAGAGATTGGTAGCTTGAAGTAGGAGTGGATGATGGTAGAGATGGAGATGGGAGGTTCAAGAATTGTGAAGGAGGTGATGGGCTGAGCATGGGGAGGGGCTAGTAGTAGGAAGAAGGGGGAGTGAGGTGGTATACCCTAAGGTTGCTCCTGGCCACGCTCCCAGCACACAGCGCATTCCTCTCAGCAGAGCAGGAAAGCAGAGTTGGCAAGACTTGCCTTGGGAGCTCAAAATAAAAGGTAGGCCTATGTCAGGAGTTTGGAGTTTTCCTTTGAGGACAGGAGATAGAGGATCTGGGACTAGGGTTTCAATACACTTACTTTAAGTTCATCCATTCTTTCCTGGATGGTCAAGAGGTCAGAAGAGTGGCTGGGGTCCTGCCCTTGTAGTATTTCTTCAGCTTCTACTATCCAGGCCTCCAAAGCTTCTAAGCTCTTGGTGAAAGTTTCATAGTCAAGAACTCCAGCCTTTTTTATTACAAAAGAAAGTTGGTATTTAGAAATCTAGTAAAAGGGCAAGTGGATATTGAAATTATTTTTTGTGTTCTTATGTCAGATTGCCATTCTCAAGATGCTTTTCCTAAAGAAACAAGGCTATGATGACTTAATTTCCTTCTCTTTATTAATATCATTTTTCTAATACTTAGAATTCTTTCTATGCACCATTAATTAATTAACCAATTAAAGTCACTGTGAAAATATATTATCAAACAGAAATATATTCTGGTTCTTGCAAAAACTATTTATATAAACATGAATGTTAATATTCAAGCCTCTTAGTGTTTATTAATTTGAACATATCTTTCTCAGTGCCATAGAAGGAGGCATTGGTTTAGGGGAACAATTACATTGTAAAGGACAATGTAAGACTGCAACCTTCCCTAGTCCCCATGGGCACTTCCAAGTTTGTTTAATTTTTAGTTCTTTGGTCTTGAACCAAAGGAGGCATTGTCTCAATGATGAAAATTTCTTCTTTTCCTGTGTTTATGCCCAGATGCTATAGAACACCTAATGATAACACATATGACTCAAAACTCTGTACCTGTAACACAGTCTGCTGTTTGCAAAGAGCTTGTTCTAGGGCACATAAGTGTTGACTCAAAGAGAGCTGATCTGACTGAATGGCTGACGCTGCTGAAGCATCCACTTGTTGCTTGAGTTGCTCTCCCAGCTCACGGAGAACAAAAAGGGAATCCTTAACTGTCCCCAGTCCCTTGAGGAGGTCCTGTAGAAAATGAAAATATACCCAACGTGAAACAACATGTTAAGTGTACTCCTTATTGTAAGCAATCAGTAAAGGGCGACATATTAGAAACACTCAATTCTTATGTGTCAAGTTATCACACTAAATAACCTTCAAGTTATCACACTAAATAACCTTCACCGGCTGAAAAAATAATCAAGGCTTTATCCCATTTTTAAAAATATGCATTAACAAATGTGTTAACATTTTAAAGAATATATTTACTATTCTGATAAGAAAAACCACGTAGGTTCACTGTAGGACATTGGGGAATGCAGAAAAACATACATGAGCAAGCAAAAGAAAACATCCACAAGTAGAGCCAATAACTGGACACGTGTTGGCAGTTTTTTCCTTCTTCTTCACAGAAGTGATATCACATTGAAAACAGAGTGCTACCTTTTACTTTTTTTCTACTTAATGTTATAGACACAAGGATGAGTTTGTCAGCAGTATCTTCTGTATGTGTGGGTGGTATCATTATACAGGTTATGTTAGATACACCCTTCTATCTCAGTATGGTATAGAAACCTAGGCATGGTTCTGGGGGAAGGGTAGACTGTACCTCCATTATTTTCCATGGAATCTCTTCCCTCCACTTTTTAATGGGACCCTCTTATAGGCTAAAAATTATAAGCCAATGAAAATTCTCTGTTTCTGGTTTCCATCTACCACTAAGAGATGACAAATGACTGATTCTTTGTTGCTGGTGCCCCAACAGACATGGCAGAGAAGGCAGAGGTTGCTATGCCTGCGCCGGGACTACTGTGAGAGGAAGAGCAAAGGGCACCCTTTAACCTTCACACAGAAATCAGACAAATTCATGAAAACAATTTGGAGCACTACACTCTGAAACAGGTGTATCTCAACTCAGGAGAACTAAACAGTGAAAATGAGAAATCTTGTAAGGATAAACTGTATGTGGAAGGAGAAAAAGCAGCGAATTACCTTCACTATAAATATTAAACTTGAGTTTTAAAGTGATTATTTATTATTTATGTGAAGGTAATAGAATAGCTTAAACTTTTATTTATATGCTTTTATAACTTGCCTAATTCTAATAAACTGAATAGGAAAATTTATATGAAGATACTTGAAATAAATTCATTAAAGTAAAGACAAATAAGGACACATGGTAGGAACCACGTAATGGCTGAAACAAGAGAACTGTTCCCAAAAACCTTAAGTAGGTTATTGGCAGATACAGTGCAAAAGAGAAATACTGAAAAGCTATTAAAAAGAAGTATGCCCATAAATCAGGAGAGAAAGCCTTCTTTCTACCATTGAACTCATAGAAGAAATTATATTGACGCTTACATAGACGATAATGAACCTAAAGGGATGATACATTGGATAACATGGATTTTTAAAAGATATAACATTATTCTCCATATGGTCATTTCTTAGACTGAACATCTCTGTAAAAAGATAGCCTAAATCATTCACATGGATTGTATTCCATTAGGACAAAAAACAGGAAAACAACTCATCTTAAAAATGAAGCAATGGAAGGGACCTTTCAAATCTGATACTTGTGTTCTTAAAACCCAGCAGGCTCTTTGATACTGAAAACAATGATTTGGGGGGAACTTGTCTCACAGACTGAGACGTACCAAAAGCTGAACCCATAGCACTAGCCCTGCAACACTGGAGGAGTCTGAGAAAGGCATGCTGGGAAAGCGCGACAGTTCCTGAACATACATGGCAATCTTGGATCCATGCAGCCACTTCATCATCAGCGATGTCCTTGTTGGTGGCCGTCTTCAAGAGCGCGTTGGTGCGGTCCTCATGCTGCCGGACGGTGGAGCCACACTGCTTGGAGTAGTCCTTGTATCTCTGCCAAAGCTGCAGCAGGGCCCTGCTGGAGTGCAGCTGCTCGGCAATCTCTTCCAGCAAGTTATTCCATCTGCAGATGACAGCCAACACTCATGGGTAGATGACCACCTCTCACCAAATGTTGGGAGCTGTTACTTACTATTTTTTATTTTTCATGATCCTGATTCGTGTGAATTTGGAAATAATGCAAGGATGTCTCACTTCTATTCGACATCATAAAAAGTAACATTTCACACTCATTTCAAAGGTAGATATGAGGAATGAGGTCGATCTCTGGGTATATATATAGCAGCTCTGATTTCTTTCTAAATATCTTCACTGCACTTATCATTAAATTCATTTTGTGAAATATTAGAACATCAATAGAATAGAATCCATAAAGCTCAAATTCAAAATGCTAGGAAGTTTTAATTGTGTCATTATGTATTTATAATATGGATGTGATAGAAGTTAATTCATAACAGTGTAAAATTAGCATGCTTCATACCTCATATTGACTTCCTTTAAGGTATTGGTAAGAGTTTCTGTAACAGGTGGGTGACACTCTTTTAATAGTTGGTTGGTGATTGAGCCAAATTTCTGTAAGCTCTTTTCCTGTTTTTCCAGATCATCTTGAAGACTCTGTACAAAGAAAAAATGTCACCGATAAAATGACAGGATCTAAATTCTAGTAAACAAGTTTAAAAGCAATTTGTAGCTGTTTCCATAAATACACACATATGAATACCTAAACCATGACTTTCCTCCAATGTGTTATAAGCTTTCTTTAGATAATCATCTCTTCTTTTTATGATTTTGTTCTTACGGGTGTGAGAGGGAAATCTTAACAACCAAGCCTCTTACATCGGCATCTGGAATCCTGCAGGGAAAGCTCACATAGGGTGTCCTCGCCCATCATCTATAGGAAGCTATGGCGGCAGGATGCATGTTATCTGTCATGCTGTGGTTCTCTTTGTTGCTCAAAGTCAAAAACCCAGGCCTCTGTTTCACTACGTACCGAGCTGTTCTATTGGAAACTCCCGACAGTTAGCCTTTGAGAAGTCATGGCTTTTCTGAGTACCATCTCTAAGTTCCACGGTGGGCGTTCTTCCTTGCAAGGAATATTTATTAGATGGGCAGAGTTTCCTACCAAGGACCAGTGACGGAACTTGAAGAATCATATTTCCCTGGAAATATTGCTGTGTGATACTCAATTCTTAATAAAACTCCACAGGTGAAGTAGGTTACAAACACCCAATGCTATTGAACACTGATATCAGATTGCCTTCAAATCAAAATATGCAAAGAAAAGGACCTGAATTGTTTCATATTCTTAGACAGCATTTGCAGGTGTTAAACACAGAACAGGCTAAATTAAAACATGCTTTTCACTTCCTCAAAGTGATAGTGTGTTTCCAAGCTTACTATTCTAAAAATAAGTTTTGATGATTTTTAGAATCTGCAACAACTATTTAAGGTTTAAAGAAATTATATATACACATTTTATCCTTCCTCCCTTCTGCCCAATACCCTTCAGAAACTGCATGTGAGGGCAGCCACATACAAACTTTCATTGCCAAGCCAGGAATGTGGACTGATGCAAGGAGGGTACATGCTGGGCTCTTGTGGCATCCCATCTCTCAAGGGTCTGCTCATCCCATGGTCTACATTATTTAGCCAGGGACAAAAGGCAGTGACAGGTGAGCATGCCCAGTGCCCAGGTGTACCAGGGAGTGAGGGCAGTGACCTGGATGGATTGCTCTGTTTAAGTCAAACAGTGGCCATGTCATTCATTCTGGATGAATACAATGAATAAAGAACACACAGGGAACCAAGCAGGAAGTGCTAGAAAGGGGATTTTGTGTACACATTAGCTAGACCATTGACATTATGCTAAATGAAAACAACTTAATGGTTTAAAAAATTGACCACTTTTGCTATTTTTCTCTTTGCTTTCTTTTTAATCCCTGAGAATATGTTTGGAGAAGCAGGAGAAAGAGAGAGGGAAGACACAAAAGGCAGTGACAATGGATCAAGGAGGTTGATCTGGGCATAAATCATTTTATAAAATACATTCATGTGGATATTTATATGATAGAATTTTTAAAATCACTAATTATATATCAGCTAATCCAGAATTCAGTAACCACTGGCAAATCTGAATGAGTAACAAATACTGCAGGTAAACTTAATTTTAAAGATTTAGAAAATTATTAAGTGGAAATAGTATTCAGCAATCGTCCAGGGTGTTAATGCCCACATTTGCTTTTTTATTTTCTCAAATTAAAAAGTATGTTAAGGGTGGGTTCAATGTATTCCTTACCTGAAGACTGTCTACCTGAACTTGCACAGCTTCTAAAGAGCCGGTCAGCAGACGGAACCGGGAGAGAGAGTATCTGGCTTCCATGAGGTAACTGTTTATCTCGTCAAAGGCCACTTTGTGGTGGCCCCACTGGTCATGCACGGACTTCAACAGTATCTTTAATTGCCCAACCTTTTGAAAGAGACAGACACGTTTTAGAGTTACACAGCATTTAAAAGTATAGAATAAATGTTCAATTGATGGGGAAAACATTAACACTTAAGAACTTCATCGGGGTTTCAGGCACTATAAATTAACTCAAAAGAACAAACAAAGAAGATTTGAATAGATGTAGCCATGTTGAAATTGATGCTTTTCACACTTTTGAATACTTAGGTTAAATGAAAATGTTTAAAAATGCTATATATGTAATCTATATACATAATATATAGTATATACCTATATGACAAAAGGGATAAAAGGTCAGTATATTTAATACCATGGTTTAGGAAATCAATGAGTATTTTAGTTAATGCATTAACTCATTTATTCTTCATAACAACCTTTTAGGGTAGGTATAACCATTATCTTCATCTTATAGAGGAGAAAACTGAGGCACAAAGAGGTTATGAAAATCACTTGGGATCATGCTGTTAGAATGTAAGAGATCTAGATTTGATTCTAGGCAAAACTGGTCCCAGGAAATGACTGACTATCTATCTATCTATCTATCTATCTATCTATCTATCTATCTATCATCTATATATTTCACATATGTGTGCGCTATACTTATCTGAAACAGAAAAGTTCAGTTTTTAGTTTATCTGTATCATTTAGAAACATATCTGCTTGGGGCTTCCTGGATGTCACTCCTAATCTTCTGAATGTAATCGTTTGAATATGGAGTAAGTGTGGCCATAATAAAAGAGACCATATAAATCCATCTGCTCCTGCATTCTCTGCTTGTCTTCTTAGCATAAACAAAATATGTTGGAACCAATCAGGGCAGTTTCTAATGGGCCACAGGACTGAGAAAGGGCTGCCTCAGAAAGGAGGCAGTGTCCACAGGTGCAGACAGGTGCCAGGGATTACCTACCCTGTGAGAGTCAGAAAGAGACATGAAAATGAAGACAAGGAAGCAATGAGAATTTTTGAGTAGTCTATTTCTTCTTGTATTATTTTGTTTGTTTTTCACAAGAAGATGTTTCTGTGAAAGAGCCATTCAGTTGATTTATATGGTAAATTGTTTCCAGAGATTTGTGATGATTTATAAAAATGCAAAAAATAAAATTTACATCAGGCTAAAAATAAGCTAAAAATACACTGGAAAGCTGCAATTGGAGAGGAGTACATGGGCTGTGAGAAGCTGTTTGCTGTATGCCTGAGTCACTTAACCTGCTTGTGCCTCAGCTCCCATCTCTTAAAAGGTGGGTACTACTACTTGTACAGGTGTATGCAGAGCAGTATCTGTTACATGTACTCTCCTATTGGAGGGCTCAATGCTCCATTCAGCACATCTTTAGCCAACGTCTTCATAGAACTTACACTTGTGTGAGAGACAATTATATAGACAAGTGCATTATAATGTATGTCAGAAGTTGACAAATAATATAGATAAAGGCACAGCAGAGAAGACTTGAGTCAGGGAGTATGAGGTGGGGGGTGCATATCATTTAAAACAAGGTGGGCAGGAAAACGCTCACTAGGGTGGCGACTTTGAACAAAGACTTGGAGGAGCGGAAGTGACCAGGGCGGATATTTGCGTGGTGTTCCGGGCAGAGGCAGAAGGCAGTGTAAAACATGCCCATTGAGTTCAAGAGTAGGAGATGAGAAATGAAAATGAACCTGTGGGGCAGCCGCAGGAGGCAAGGTCAGAGAGACTGTGGGAGGTCCAGTCACGTGGGCCTTCAGGCCCTCATCAATGAGACAAGATGTTATTGGCGGTAAGGGTGGGGATGGGGGTCAGTAGAGGCCTGGTGTGACTTGGCTTCCATGTTAACAGGACCTCGTTGGCATGGAGACTATTCAGGAGGTCACTGAAATAACCAAGGGGAGGGGTCCTGGTGACTTACACCTCGGTGCCAGCTAATAAGACTGCTGGTGGACTAGATGTGGCGTAAGTGAGGGCGGAGTGAAGAATGGTTCCATGGCTCTCTGGACAAGCAATTGGAAGGGTAGAGCTGTCATTACCTGAGATGGCAGAAAGCGTAGGTTTGTGGGGGAAGAACAAGACCGGGTTTGGGCATGGAAGTTTGCGGTGTCTACTGGCCATGCAAAAGGAGATGTCTGCGAGCTGGATTTCCCGCTCTGCCTCTGGCTGTCTCTCTCTAGAGTTTAGGAGAGAAATCCAGGCTGGGGATACACATTGGAGAATTGCCTGTGCCTAGATGGTACCTCCAGACATGGGAATGGACGAGATTATTAAGAGAGTACTGTTTGCAATCATGTTTGTTATACAAAATTCTTAAAGCTAGACTTTCAAAAGAGGGTTAATAAAGTGGACTTCACAGTAAAAAGAGATGATGTATAGATTTGAACTTATTTATTCAGTTATTTTAGGAAACCAACGCCCATGTTGTCGGTGGTCATGAGGTGGCAAATGGTCTCGGAGCCAGCTCTCCACAAGCAGCCTTACCCTGTGGTCCAGGTTTGCCCAGCTTTGGTTGAGTTCCTGCAGCGTGCTCATGACGACACCAGACACTTCTTTCTTGTCCTGAATCAAAGCAAGTCCGTTCTGTTCAATTTTCTCTACCTCTTTTTCTTTAGCTTTAATCAACTCTTCTAGATCCTGAAAGATTAAAAAAAAATAGTCATAAATTGTTCTATGATGGAACTCTGGGGTGTGCTGAAAGTGAGCCATTATAGCCTCATATCCTAAAAATCTTTTACTAATCCAAAAAAATGTACTCTCAGGAGAGCGTCTCTACAGTGAAACTTCTTCCTACATTTAATTTTTTTTAAATAGTCTTTTTCTTCGATGAGAATGAGCATAACTTTAAGAAAAAAAAAAAAGTAAAATTTGATTACCCAATAGATAAGGAAATGGCACCAATTACATTTTTCAAGAAAGGTCACAAATAGTAACATAATTATATTCTTAAATTCATGTACCTTGGTGTTGGAAAAGTTACCCAATCCTAGCACATAGGGTGAAATGCCAATAGAATGAGTGGTATTCTGGGCCTGGTATCTGAGATTTAGTTACATTTCTGCTACAGCCAATCTGTGCCACTCTGGGTGAGTTACAAACTTCCACTGTCTATTATCCCTTATTTCTCTCTACAGTACTCTGATTCTATGTGATTCTGAAAAATTATAGGCTCTTCCATGAATCATATCCTCATTTTGAGGACATGTGCCTTTATATCAGTCATACTTAAGCATACATCATCATCCTATATTTTAACAGCATTTGAAAATCTGAAAAGCTCAGTGAGGCAGGCTGAGACTGCTGTCACCATTCCATAAAGGAATAAGTGGGAGATCAAGTCACACAAGCTGTCTCAGGTCACAGAGTTGGTGAGGTGGGTGGTGGGGTCAGAGCCCAACCTTCCGAGCTTGCTGACCCTCAGCCTCGTGTTGGTGGGGAGGCACCGGGGCAGGAACTGTGGGGACGAGGTCATCCCACACTGGGGTGATGTGAGAAGCCGCATATTAGGGCACGGTTAGCATGTTCCTAAGTACACCCCAGAACTACAATAGATGTGTGGATGTGTAGTCACTGGAGGTTAGAGTGAAGAAAATTCCAAACTATTTTAAATTTGGATAATGTCTCAATTCTGTAAAAAAGAATTGCTGCCTCCCTCTCATGATCCACAGATGGAAGACAAGATTGGGGGGATGGGCAGTGCTGCTGACAGGGTACAGAGAGGGGCCCCTCTCTGCTGCATTAGTTATAAATATTGTGCCTCTGTTATTTTTGTTTCTGTGTGGCCCCACCTCTTAATCACTCTCAACCTCATTTATAAAATAGGATTAATAATATATTTGCTTATCTCAAAGGAATAACTTTAGATAAATATATAAAATATCTTTTAAGCTGTTAAAAATTAGGCAAGCATAAAACAGAATTACCTATTATAGTATTCCATCATTTGGTAATCTACCATGCTTCAGTGCAAATTTATTTATTTTTCTCTTCTTCATTATCATGAAGCTATTTTTGTCTTGCTTTAATTAGAAATTCATGCATTAGGTAGCCTGAAGAGATCATTTGTGCTTTTAATATTGTTCTTTCATTTCTACTTTATGATTTTGTCAATATTTTGACAGCTTAGGTAATTAACCAGAGAATGAACATAGTGATTTACTAGGGTTACAGATCCTTTATGCATTACAGAAAACTTAATTAGCTTTACTATTTAAGGCTATTTTCCTGTATTTCTCCAAAAGATTAAATAACCATCAATAATCCTTCTAACATGAATTTAGTATGATTCTAAAATTCAACCACGGAGTTAAATTTATCCTCATTTATCCATAGATATTAACTTTTTTTAGTGAACAATATTAAATTAATGATCCACTGCTTAGAAACACATCGCTAAAATGCTCTGCACATTTATACTGGCATAAAAGCAACACTCAGGAGGGAACCAGGACTGAAACATATAATATTTTGTGCAAAATGAAGGTGTGTTTTCCTTTCCTTTTGATGATAATTAAAAGATGATTCTCTTTCTGATCAATGAAGGGAAAAGCCAAACGTAACATTTTTTGCTACAATAAATCATTCTTAACCTGAATTAATTCACAACATCAGTTTTTATGTTGGTTTAAATTAATAAATCACCTCTGAAAGAGTGGGAATATATTCAAGATTTTTAAAACAAAATAAAGCTTGGATCCAGTTGCCGATTTAAATATGCTGACTTGAATTTCACACTTTCATCCAAAGGAACAATTTCTCAAAAATGACAATAAATTTTTATCAAGATTTGTGGTGCTGCCAAGCAGAGCCTGCCAGTTAGGCTACTATGATTTATATATGATTGTGTGGGCTACTTTCATTCTGTTCTTGGCTTCAAAAATGATATTCATATGAAGTCACAAATTGGTATTGGCATGAAGTTCTTTAAACTACCCTTCAAGCTTTCCTTTCTGACCTGCTGGGTTTGACCCTCTGGGAGACTAAAATTTGGGTCCCCAAAGGAGTCAAACTTGGCCAAGCCTCCGCTACACTTTCCAGGTAGCAATGTCTCTCTTTATTAAATAAAAGACATGTTAATGAACAGAGGCAAATGGAAAATGGAAGAATAAAAGTAATTAAAGAGAAGGAGAAAACAGTAAGAAAGAAAAAAAGTAGGGGAGGAAGAAAAAAAAAGGAACCAGCAAGTTATAGTAAAGTATTATTTCAGTGTTTTAATAGTAAAGTTTATCACAACAATGTAACAAGGAAGCACTAATCCTGCTAATGTTAACACTTAAATTATCTTTTAATTTTGATGAAAACATTTTATCTTAGGAACTCATCAAGAACCATAACTCATCCTTCAAAGTAAAAATTTGAAATCTGGCTTATTTGTACATTTTAGAATTGATGGCCTAACTTAGAAATGCTATTGGCCCCTGGAAAATTGAAAACAGCAGTAATGTATGTTTTTGGCCTTCCATCTTTTACACTCCCATCTTGATGTGAAGCATTTTTTTTATTATTATTTCCAAGAATTTCTCTATTAATATATGACGGTATTCTCTGCCATTTTTACACACCCTCGAAATTGCAATCCATTAGCTTGTTACCCCAGCACAACAACATCTGATCTCCCTTTTCTGAACCAAAAAGTTTTGGTTGAGAGCTTAAATACATCCCACTTTACATGCACCCCGCAGAAAAAATGCTGCTTGGAAGGAAGTTGGTTACTAAAGGCCTTACTTTGCGAAACCTAGAATGTGAAACCAAGCTTGGGGAAAGGAGTGTATCTGTAGAATTACTTCACAGTTGAGCTTTCAATTGTTCTTAGAAAACACTACAGAGTGGCGTCACAGCTAATCTATAACACATTTCAAATCAGTGAGTTATTTAAAAAGTATTAACAGCGTTAACTGTAATAACTCACATTTCTTTTGTATAAAGAATACCTGAGGAAATATTAAGTGTTCCTAAGTCACTGGAAAACATTTACAGTATGCCCACTCTACCTGAACCCGCGGTCATCCTTACTTATCACTAACTGTAGAACAAGCGGACACTGCTGAGTGCTTCCCCATGTGACACAGTGGAAAGTAACATTGCCACCTGTGCGGCACTCCTTCATTAGGGTTCAACCAGAATCCAAGAAAACCTCAAGTGCTAACTAACTCCCCTTGATAGGAAACACCGGAGAGAGCAGAGCAAATTCAACGATATTTTAAGGAAGTACACAGGCTGATCCTGAACGTGAGGCCAGTCTGCGATAAATTCATAATATTAGGAAAATATTAAAGAGATTTAAGAGATCTGAGAAGCAAATGTAGCAAGTGGACACTGTTGCATCTTTACGTGAATAAATTAAGTGAAAAAAATAGACTTCAAAGATAATTGAGGAAAGAGTGTATGGGCTGAGCATTAAATAATATTAAGGGATCATATTTTTTTGTGGTGATAATGTATGGCTATATAAGAAAAGCTAACTTTTTAGAGCTGTGTATTAATGCATGAAGGAATAAAATGACATGATGTCTGGGATTCACTATGCAATCTTTAAGAAGCAAAGAAACAATTCAGGTAAATATATCAAAATCTTGATAGTTATTAAATCTAGTGATCAATATATAGGAGTTAGCAGTATCCTCTACTTATAAGTGTGTTTAAAAATTCTTGCAATTTCAAATTTATAAAATCAGTTTAGAAAAATTCTATAAACTCACATAATCAGAGAAATTTCTTACCAAATAGAACGTTTTTCAATATTTAACTCTCAGTTCTCAAGAAACGCAAACTCCTTCGGCATACGCCATGAAATTGTGAAATAGAGCGTGTAAGCCACCTGGACCGGTTACCTGACAGTCTTTCATCGCATTCTGAACTGAAGCCTGGTCTCCAATTTGATGTTGTTGTTTCAGTCTCTTCTCCTGGGTTTCAAACCAAGTTTTCATACATTGTACATTATTTTCATATTCTGTCCAAGATTCCAATAAGCCTTCCAACAGCTGAATCTGAACAAACACAATGAAATTTGCAATTTTACGTTAAATTCCAATCATTGGCAGACCACAATTTCTTCCAAATTGAGAATTCTTAAAATACTTTAATCTATCTGATTAAAAATGAACATGACAAAGTGAGAATCAGTGATGATTTTTGGTAAGAAAGTACAGAACTTAAGTCAACTTGAAGGCAAGCCAACAATTAAGAGGCAACAATTTAAAGAACTAAAACAATATGAGATATACCAAGAGTGGAGGGTGCATAAAACAGAATAATCCCCCCTGACTAACAAACATTTAGAGCGATGCAATCTTCTGGGGCATTCTTTTCAGTAGCATTGCTGTGCCCATGCAGTTATCCTACTCGTGAAATTAACTTTCGTTGCAGAGTATCCCTGTCCTTGGAACTTTCATGAAACATGGACAGGTGAGGCCACTCCCCTTACCTTCTCGGCTACTAGACCCTGCAGGATTTGCCAACTTTTATTCATCGCCCCAAGTTGCTCAGCAAAATCAGTCTTATGGCTGCGTCTGCTTTCCACATCCTGGCTGCTGATTTGTAGCACAGACTGGTTCACGAAATCAACTGTCAACTGTTTACAGTTAATGTCTATCTTAAAACCCTAAAAAGAGAAGGGGGAAATTAAAAAAACATGGTCATGTAAATAAATGTCTTCTATTTTATCAGGAGTTTGGAAAGCCCTAAGGAACCGCAGGGTTAATATCATCACTTCCATGATTTAGTCCAAATGACACAATCTGTGTGTGCTCATACAATCCTTTTACTTTCAGAAGCTGAATATATATTTAAAAATATGAATATACAAAATACAAATTAAATGTATGTTTTGAACTTATAAATATATTTGAATTTGAATTCATAAATATATTGCATATAAATATATATATATATATATTAGCCAAAGGATGTAGAATTGGATACATTGCAGAGTCTCACTGTAAGACTATTTATAAATTAGAGTATTTTAAAAATATTTCTTAAAATGACACAAAATCTTATTCAGAATCATTCCTAAGACTGGACAACTTTTCTACGACTATAACTAGGGAGCCACTTTTCTTACCTTTGTTCACCTACCTTGTGTGTCACTATGTATGAAGCATCTACTTCAAGACCTGATTTCCATAACTGAGTTTTTGAGTTCCTTGGAATAAAATAGTCCTAAAATGAAAAGTTAAAAAGAAAAAAGAAAAACGTTGAATTACCTTATATTTCTGAAGGTATTCATGAATGGCCTTGGAACCTATGGAATTTTTTATATCTTCTTCATCCTTTTGAATGACATTTTCCATGAGAGAAATCCAAGTCATGACTTCAGAAATGGCATGGCGAGAAGGCAGCTTATCCATTTGGAGCTGCCCAAGTAAGAGACAGAACAAGTGACAAGTATTAAAATTCAAACCCAATTTCTGTTAACCTAAAAACCCTACATTAATACTTATTAATGTAACAACAGAGATAACACTTCTTAATGACATTTTTGGGCCTTACCCTCATAAGAAGCTTGGAATTAAACATCAGGCAAACATTGAACAATAATAGTCATCTTATGTTCACTTGACATGCAATACGATAAACATTGTATAAACGTTAACTAATTAATCAAAACACCAGCAAGAAGAAAATATTATTGTTATTTTATAGCTTGTTTTATGAGTTAAAAAAAACGTAACTACAAAACATTCAACAGATGTATTTTATTAATTATCTTGTAAAATCTCTGTGTATTATGACTGAGGAATGTTAAAAAGAACGAAAAATACCACACTACAAAGTATCATTTTCTAGATTTTTGGCACTGTAATATTTATTCCAAAGAGCATAGCCAATTTCCTCAGTCTTTAGCGAAAATATACTTACCATTCTGAATCTTACTTAATACATCATACATTTATGCAGCTACTTATTATAACAATTTGGAAGAACCAAAGCAATTGTTTAAAATACTTATTGACTTGTATGTGGTACAGAATGATATAAAGTGTGATATATACAAGTGAGATATTTCCTTTCCTCTAGAAAAGGAGACTGCTGATTAATAGAGTAGGACATTTACATTAAGCCTACCTATCATACCAGTGATGAGCACCAAAGAGAGAGAAAGAATATCTAGGAGTTCAGGGGAGACACAAGCACATTTCGAGAAAAGAGAAGTCCTGACTTCTCTTGCTTCTCTTGCCAGTTGCTCTGTTACAGGAAAGAGTATGGATCTTTTACATTTATTGCTATTAAATCTTCATATCGACTCACTTTATGAGGCAGGCGTTGTTATCCACATTGTACTCATGAGAAAACAAAGAAGTTAAACAAGGCTGGACAAGGATCCCAATACACACACATATGCACGCATGCATGCATGCGCATACGATAAATGGCATTTGTAGATATAGCATTTGTGGAATGGTTCACTTTTATTACTTTTTATTTTTATTGTTTTTTGAGGGCAGTGTCACTGGCCCTCATATGTGGGACCGAACCAGGGCCACTGGCTTCCCAAGCCAGCACTTAACCACCGCGCCACTTGGCCGGCCCGAGGGATGGTTCACTTTTAATGTGCAATACAGTGGAAGAGAGAAATAATAGCATGTCCAAGGCAGAGCTGATTTAAATTTATGAGCAAAAGCAGATTTTCCGTTTCGTACGGCTGAAATTGATTACTGCGAATGAAACCAGTAGTTCTTTGTATACCTGGTGGAGCTTTTCCTGGACAGTGGGAATATTTGTCAGCAGGTCAGTCCACTGGCTGTCAATGTGTGACAGCTCAGAACGCAGGGCAGCCGTGTCCACTTTCTTTAATCGAAGAAGCTGATTGCCCGTGCTCAGAACAGACGATTTCAGGGATGATTTGGTTTCCACTTCTTTGGAAAACTCCTAAGAGAATCAGCAATATTCAGATCAGGGTTAACTAGCCAGACCTCTCATTTAAGGAAAGAGACCCATTTATTGCATAAACAAGTTTTCTTTACATCTCAAAGGGGTATGGGGTTAAGCATTCTAAAGAAAACAAAAGCCGACAGTGAAGACAGTGAAGTCATTACTTGAAAACCACCTTAAAAGAGTCAGTGTTGAACCCTAGGATTCTGCATATCTATTCAATTCATATAGTTAACACTCTCAGATCCTCTAGAATTTGGTTCATTAAGTCTCTCCATGGACAGCTGGTTTCCTTTTTACAGGTGCAGGTCAGGCCTCACCTAGAAGCCTGTAAACAATAAAGATGAATCAAATGCTTTAGATTCTCAGACTTACCAGGAAAGCATTCAGATGGTCACGGACCATTTCCAGTTCCTGTGGGACTGTCACAGACTGCTGAGCCCAAAATTCTAGCCTGTCTTTTGCAGACTGTAACCAGTGACTGAGAGCTGCAGATTCGCTTTGATATCTGTAAGTATATTAATGAGCCTATTAAGCAAACATCCAATCCCTACTTCCTGTTAACCCATGTTATTCACCAGTGCGAATTTTAAAAGGAGACAGGGTAGATTTGGGAGAATAATGCCTTGGGTTGAAATTCTCAAATTCTCTTCTCTTAATATTTATGCCAAGCTTCAGCTTTCCCACCTCTAAGCTGAAAATAAAAATATCCCTTCTCTACTCCATGTTGAGGCTATTCAGACAATATTAGATGATTGTTATTAAAACTTCTTAGGACTAGAGATGGCACAGAAATAGAGTATTTCGTTAAGTTAAAGTAACCCTTCGCCTCTCTTGAATACTTCCCATTGATCTTGAGAAATGTCACCTTCTCAAAAGCACTTTCTTGTCTTTCTCCCCTTCTGAAGTTTTACTGTGACCAACCATGAGCAGTCAATAGGCAGAAAGGATGACAACTCAAAGGTAAGGTACCTGCCTCATTGCCCACTTTTAATTACACGTTTATACAATTATACAGGAATCTAGCTGGGGGCTTTGTGTTTGCCTTTATTTTGCAAACTTTGTCATAAGTTCCTAGAGTGACCATATCTTTTCCAAGTCCTGTAATACCCATTAGCCTTATAAATACTCTGCAGCACTAATCTAAAAATTGCCAAACAATCATTGTATTACCTGGTCCAGTGCTTCAATATTGTTTCCAATCTGTGAAGTTCCTTAGACACTTTGTTGGTATTATTTAACCAGTGCTCTCCAAGTTGGTTTAGCTGGCTTTCTAGAGCTGAGCAGCTAACGGATAACAGAAGTCGTTTCCCGTCATCTAGCACCTGATATAATTTGGGCTGGTATTCATTAAGGCTGGATTTCAAATGCTAAACAGATTAAAAATACTGGGTCAAAATTTGGATAATGCAATTTTTTTTTCTTTAAGAATTGCCATTTCTCTAGTGCCCACGGTAGTCCCATCCCCCTTAGGCAAACTTCAACCATGTGCACCCAAGTAACACGGGAACCTTTGAGATGCTTCCTCTATATCTAAGTACAGATGCTCGGTTTTGTTTTGTTTTGTTTCGTTTTGTTTTTTGGTAGTAACTTTAGGTGCGTTTAAAACTGTCAAACTATACATAATTATTTCAAGGATAGTGTGACACTAGCTTAAACTCCAGAACATGCTTGGTGGAGGCAGAGTTTTCAACAAGCGCGTTCTCTCTTTTTCTCTCTTATTAAAAAACAAACAAACAAAAACCTTCTTAATGCTCTATTATAAAACAACAAACTATAATTATTTCAAGATAGTGTGACATGAGTATAAACTATAGACATGCTTGGTGGAGGCTGAATTTTCAAAAAGAGCTCTCAAAAAAAAAAAAAAAGAAAGAAATACCTTCTTAAGTTGTATTATAAAACAAACACTTAGAATTTATCAGCTCCCAACAATGTCAATAGCTTGAAATAAAAGTACTTAATACAATATTTGACTGCAAGTTATTTAGATCCAGCTTCAAAGCATGGGGAAGTTTCAAAGGCCATGTCATGTGGTCGCTTCCCCCCCACCCCATGCCATCTGGATGCTGACCTGGCAGAGAGTTATCCGATCGATGAGCCGCTCCTCACTCTCCCCCACCAAGCCCACACCGGGGATGTTGCTCTCCACCACCTCCAGCTGTCTGCTGAGCTCCTGGTGGTCCTCATCCAGGTGCGACCACGTCTAGAAATACAACATGCATCTGTGAGCTAAAAACTCCCACTAAGGAACAGCATTCCTCACTGTGTGCAAAATATGCCCTGGCCAGAGTCTCTTTAAAGTTGTGTTGTGCTGAGGGGTTTGCTTTGGGAAGCAAAGCATGGCTCTGGGGCCAGTCATCAGAGGGTGACCCTGAGAAGCAGGGTGAGTGGACGGTGTCATCGGCAACGAACTAGCATCGTGAGCAAGTGACTAAGCAAGCATGGGCAAGATTTCAAACTTCTCCGGACCTCCATGTCAACATTTAAAAATTGGGATACCGAGGACTATCTTTTCTGTCGTGAGGATTAAAAGGAATACTGCAGACAGTGCATCTGCAGCACAGCAGGCATCTGACTGCATGGTTTCACTCTGCACTCCAGCAAGATGAACGCAGGACTGACATAAAAGAGAAAGGTGTGCTTATCTCAAGTAGTCAGTGAACTCAATACACATTTGCAAATGAAAAAACAAACAGACATTTAAGAACTATGAATATATCGCATAAACATCCTACTGAGAACTCTCAACTGTCCTCAATTCAGATTTTATTGTCTTTAGAATTGGAAAAATCCTGTTTTCGATCATTTGAAGTCTTTGTCAATAATGTAGAGCAAAAAAGTGGAATTACACTAAAAAATAATAGAAAACATATTATAAACTGTAAAAAAAAAAAAAATTCATAGCAAAAGTCAGCAGTTTTTCAGCCTGACTATCAAAAAGACCCCAGGTATTATCATTTCCCATCTGAAATCAGGGTTCATGTAGCTGACTCTGTGTGGCACAGCCTTTGTGGAAATATAAACAGGAAATACAACAGGGCAAGGCAACATGGGATGCTGAGTGTGAGAGTCCCCAGGTTGTAAGGGGCAATGGCACGGACACACGTCTTGCCCCAAAGGTGTGTTTCGCAGCAGGGCGTCTGCTGTAGGGGAGGCGCTACATAGAGAGTCTCACCTCTAGAATGTACTCCAATTCCACACCCCTCTTGTGAGCCCCTTTTAGTACGGCTGAAGCCTGCGCCATCACTTCTGCATGCAGCTGAGTTTCCTGTCCAGCCGCGAAGCTGATTATCTTTCGGAAGAGTGTTTCAGTCAAAATCATGTGAGATTCCAGGCCCTGGAAATATTCCTGCAATTTTTTCAGGTAGACAGAGGTCAGCAACTCCATTCACATGGTATCTTACAGTAAAAATTGCTTCACATGCAGAAGATGACAGAACTCAGCTGAGACAGGAGCGAAATCGCTCCATCCCTGCTGGGCTGCACCTCACCCAGGCACTCGCCACTTCCTGCAGACACAGGGGCTCCAGTCTCCCCACTGGCCTCCTTGTTCTCCATTCCAGTGCACCTACACACCTGGCAGGTGCTCTGCCCCCAGGACAGAGCCCTTCGTATGTTACCAGCTGCTGATCAACTCTCCTGCCCTCCAAATCCCCCATTCCTGTGCCATCTGAGCTTCCTCACTCTCCTGACGCATCTCGCACTAACCCTAGCACATAGACAGGTCTCACTTGTCCATCGAACACATTAACCCCCATGCCCCATCTTTGGCTTCAGCTTACACTCTGTGCTTCCGAGGCCACCTCATTTGACACATCCACAACTTTCCTTCCTCTACAGTTGGGCTTGAGCTTTCCTTCTCCGAATTCCCAAAGCATTTTATTTTGCTTACTACTCACTGCCAAGCACAGCTTAACAAACACTGATTGGTATTATCCCTTTTTAGATTTCTCTTGTATTATACCTACATGCAACAGAATTGCAGCCTCGCATAATGCTACAACTGCGTTTTGAAATGTTACTTTTTACATGTAAAAGGTCCCAGAGAAGGGAGAGAGGGCCTCTTCCGTTTCCTGTTCCCAGCACCAGGGTAAAACCAAAGGACTGAGGATTGATATGAATGTTCAGTGTGTACTCTGTGCTGGGCACTCGATCAACACTTTACTAACTCATTTAATCCTTGTACCAGCTCTATGAGGTGGGTAGATTTATTTATCCATTTCACAGATGAGGACACTGACCCACCCAGGCTATGCAACCTGCCTAAGGTTCGCTGCAGAACTCTCCCTCAGAAAATGGTCTGGCCAGTAGAAGCTAGAATCATTATGTTTAACTGGCAATTATTATATTATGGAATCTTCAAGTTGGATGGGAACTTCAAGGTCATTTAGCCCAACATTCACTGAAAGCTAATATTCCTTTTACAACTCCATCTTCCCCTGACAGCTTTGGATGGACTTCTCATGACCAAGAAGGCTGTCTGTTCAATGGCAGCCTACTCCGTTTAGAGTTCTTCATTTATTGAGTTTTATTTCTCTGTTATTTATATTCATTGATCCTAGCTTCTCCTCTGGAATAACTCAGGAGGTTATTTTATTACTAAGGCCTCACATTTGAGAAAACCCAGCTGTGAACTTTAAAGCAATGGTTTCAAAGCCAAATGATAAGGTTAATAAATCACAAAGTTTTGGACAAAAACCTCTGGGAAAAATAGCAAGAAGTATAATTTAAAAAAAAATCCACCTTTATAATCTTGAGAGAGCTAGAAAATGGTAGAACATTAACTGTGTATAACCCAAAGGGATTTTTTAAGTTTCCCTGCAGGCAATTCCCATCATCTGGGAGTTTGGGGTTCTGGAGGATAAAACTGCTCTTTCTGATTGCTAGTAATGCAAGAGCTACCTTGTGTGTGCATTTGAGGAGTATTCCTGTACTAAGGAGTAGTGTCTAACTTGAACTTGATGATGGCACATTTTGGTAGAGAAATCTCAGACCTATCAAGTTTGATTATGTAGTAAAAGGACTCATTGTCCCCAGGGGAAACTCTTGAGGCCACAGTAACTAAAGGAGCACGTGTTTAAGGGCCAAAAGAGCGGAGTGACGTGTGTAAGAGACAGAAACCCAATCCCAGAGCAGAGAGAGGGGTCCCTGACCAGGACAAGGGAGGGAGAAAACACCAAGGTCGAGGTGAACAAACAGGCAGAAAGGACACATAGGAAGACAGCACAGTTAATAGAGAAGCTGGGCTCTTCTGAAGACCGTCCCCTTGTTTCCCGTTGATTACAGCTCAGGAAGAGAGGAAGCCTGGCTAATACTAGTGAGAAACTGATTATTCCAATTCCTGGTAAGGCTGAGATTCTTTTTTTTTTTTTTTGAGGGCAGTGTCACTGGCCCTCTTATGTGGGACCGAACCGGGGCCGCTGGCTTCCCAAGCCAGCGCTTAACTGAGATTCTTTCTTAACTTACAAAATGACAGAACATATCTTCTATAATTATTCTGTGTTACTAACTACCAGAGGGTTTGAGTACACATTTCTGGACCATTTCAAAGATTAACTTATACAAGTAGAAACTCCTAAAGGATTGATAATATTACGTGTTACTAAATATATGTCAATAAGTGAGACTATTCTTTCATGAGTACACTTTCCTGCCCCTCTCCGTCTCCCTCACCTCCCTCCCTCCCCCACCCCTTCTCCCTCCCTGCCACCCTCCCTCTCACCTTATGTTTGTCCAGTAGCTGTTGGATTTCTTCTTTGGAAGACACAATCATTTTCTGGTCACCCGCCATCTTCTCTCGTCCCATTTCTAGCAGGTCAGCCAGATCTTGCATGGCCCTTTCGTACTGACTCTTGAGTGCAAGATTCTGGTTCAGTCCACTTCGCCGAGAGCCAATGGTCATCATTAGTTCATCATACATGTCCTGAGAAATAGAGATGGCCACATTCCCTCTCAGTTCGTGCTCTGACGCCTCTCTACAAGCATATTACCTACCAAAGCTGCACCCCAACCACAGACACCCCTTCAGGTGTCTGACCTATGGCGACGCCTTGCGTATAGGGCATGGCCAGTCTTTCTTGGGATCCTCACTTTAAAAAGTTTCAACATGACAAGCTAATTTTTTTTTTTTTTTAATATCCCAAGGTATATGCAAAAACGTTGCCTGGAAATGACACATGAGGTGGATTTGACAACTATCGTCTCAGACTGTCAATAGTTCGTGGCAAGATGTGGGGTTAAAAATTCAGGGGGCTGAGGGAAAATGTCAAAGGAAATGTAATTCTGATTTTTTAAATGTGCTCAATACTGGCATAATTGTAGAGTGACTGAATATAGCATCCTCAACATTTCATCTGCTAAATAATCAGATTTGGGACGATTCTCCAAATAAAATGCTAGAGGATCAGAGGAGTTTAATGTGAGCTGAAAGACTTTAAGACTTGAAAAGGCAATGTTTTTGCCAAATGTGGTGAAGTAAACAAATAATTTAACTGGAAAGACATTTGGGGAGATGATGATACACCAAACACAAAGCGTTTTTGCGCCATATGGGCCTGATTAATGTATCACATTAAGGGTTAGCAGGCCAAAAACGTTCAATCTGGAAAAGTTCAAGTTTAATGCCTATTTACAGTTATGACGTTTGACTCTCACACCTGACATTTAAGCACTGTTGGAAAACTGTCTATAAAGGACAAAGTGGGGGCAATGGGTTCATGACATCGTGAAAAGTTAGATAGTGGATTGGGACAGTTCAAATTAAAATGTTCTTTTAAAAATAAGAGCTATTTTATTTTCTCAAAAGGGAGAACTTATAACCCTGTACTAGACTTATACTAGTAATTCCTGAAAAGTCTGTAAAAAGGTGTGCAGAGAAAATGAGTGTGTGTGTGTGTGTCACTGTACACAATTTTTTTCTTAATGTAAGTTATCAATGTTGCTTATCAAATGCTAAAGTTTTTCTGGTCTAACATCCCAGTATCTCCCTACCATCCTTATGTCAGATTCTTGCCAGATCTAGAAAAGCAAATTAACCAAAAGTTATTCTCTACATCTGAAGGATGCCGGGAAGTCTGTTTAGGTTTCAGCTACCTTCTAGTTAATTTTTTTCTTGTTGTTTTGGAATTAAAACAATGTCTCTCTTCTATTCAAACATGTATGAAAGATAAACTATAGTTTGAACACCTGAGAGAAAACATTTTCTAAAAAGTATTAGCTTGAGTATTTTTTTTTTTTTTTTAGCTGAGCCATCCTGCCACCTGTTGGCAGCTCAAAGGCAACTCAGCTCGGGCTGGCATCGAACTGCCGTTGCTCTGAGCTCAGTTCGCACTCTTGAGTGAGCTCTTAACCAACTGAGCCATTCGGCTGGCCCTAGCTTGAGTATTTTTTATTCACAACAGTTTTTGGAGGTACAGTATAATACAGGGCAGATATCCTTCTCTTAACTTTTCTAGATTGGACAGATAATTATTATATTTCTAGAGTAGAAAATAATGTACCGCAATTAAACTATACCACAATGCTTAGCCATGAGAATAATAATAAAGCACATGCTAGAAAATTAAAAAAAGAATCTTAGAAGCATGAGCATACAATCTATCTTATTGCACTAAATATGGAAAAAGCTTCAGAAAAATTTCTAAGAGTTACTTGGAACAAAGACTAGAACTTAAATGATATGAATTTTATAGAGAAAAACCAAGAAAATAGAGAGAATATTTTTTTTCCTTCACTTCTAGTTGGGATGTATCATTGAAGCTATTGGTAGAAAAGTGTACCTGGAGTTTAGAGAGTTCTTGCAGGGAAGGCTGCTCAATCTGCAACTTGTCAGCACACTTTTTTAATTCAATGATTCCTGCATCCAATTCCTTTAGCCCATCTTCAGCCTGCTGTATTGCCTAGGTAAAATTTATGTTATCCATTAAAACTTCCACAAATAACTTCCCACAAAAAGTGTGACTATCATGTCTCCTCATTTATTCCTCCTCTCTTCACATAAAACAATGCATGCAACAAAACTCATTTCACTATAACATACAAACGATGGTCACCTATTATACGGAAGAGAAGGCCCTCTTTTATACTACTGAACAACTATCTTAAAGGTAAAGAGGTGGGAGGGACTAATGATGGAGGTCGGAGAACAATAGTTTCGTTAAACAAAGAAGGAAATGCCTGAATAGCAACACCGGAAAAAGAAGGATGACTAGAACACAGTTGAAAAAGGTATTTGCCTGAGATTTTTCTAGGGGATCACTTTCTGTTTCCTGAAATGCAGCTTCGAGCCTCTTTGGAGAGAGATTTCGTGAGGCAAGAGAAAAACATTCCAGTATGGTCAGGGCAAGCTTACTGGTGAAGCAGAAAATCAAGCAATCAGCAAGTATTACTTTACTTCCCTATGATGATTATGTAACTACTAATTTATATTTCTTAATCCCTTCACCTTTTTCACTCAGCCCCCAACCACCCTCCCATCTGGCAAGCATAGGGAATACAGTCAATAATATTGTATTGTAAGAACTGTGTATAGTGCCAGGTGGGTACTAGATTTGGGGATCACTTTGGAAATTAGAGAAGTATCTAACTACTATGCCATCCACCTGAAACTAATATAAAATAATACTGAATGTCAACCATAATTGAAAAAAAAAATAAAACAAATATTACAGTGGCTGTTGGTGCTAAGCCTTGTCTTCGCAGCATGAGGTCTGCAGAAGCAGAACAAGATCTTAAGCCTGGCCTTCAAGAAGCTTACGGTCTGGTTTTAGAAAACCAGAGAAAACAGAGGAAGGCAAAACAAGACCGAATACAATTAGGTATGAAACCTGATACTCCTCCTTCCAGTTAGAGCGCCTTGGCGAGGGGAGGTCCCAGTGAATACTGGACCAGTCTCAGCAGGCTTTTGGAAGACATGCAACCTCGGTTGCCCTTGAAGAATCCAAAAAGCATGTACTCCAGATGGCAGATGAAACACATGTGTCTCATTTTCTTTCCTGAATCCTCACTACAATCACAGCAAATATTTTATTTGCTTGTTTTGTGGTGTGTTTCTTGCCCCGCAACTCCCCATCCCGGCTCCATAAATCTACAAGGACAAGGAAAGAGGAGAGCTGGAAATTAGGAGGATATATGATAACTAATTTAGGAAATTGGAGCAAGCTGAAGCCTAAGCTAGCAAGGGATCTTTACCATCGAACTTAGAGCAACAGGAATCTCTGGCACTCTGGGTGAAGAGAGATGGGTGCTAAATAAAGAGGGTTGGTGAAAAGCTGCTTAGGAAGCAGTTCAATTCCCACATCCCTTTCCTCATCCCACACTGGTCCTTCCTTCCCCTGGTGAAAGGTGGAAAGCTTATTTTCTGGAGAGGGTAAAATAGACAGTCTCTGGACTGAGGGGCAGCAAACATCGTCGTAGGCCTGCGTACTTCACTGAAAACAGGGGGATAAAGCGACTGAATGCTGCATGTGGAGACCCTACATCTTCTAGAGTGCCACAGCCAGACCTTTACTCTCCAAATAGGAAAGGGGAAAAAATATGAAGAGACCAATAGAAAAGACCTAAACATTTGATACAAAGATTCTCCAACAAATAGCCCACACCAGACCACCTTTCAATAAATCTCAAAATTGTCAAGCCCCATCCATCTATGAAGTTACCATTTAGCTGTGTAGTCCCCTATTCTAAATGTGAATAGTTAGCAAAGAGTTTCCAGAGAAAAGCTCCCAACGTGGAAAAGGGAGATCAAAATAAGCAAACAAATAAAAGAACCACAGAAGGGAAAAGATTTTACAGGAAAAATGAAACTTCAACAACAACAAAGACCATTAATACATCCAGAGAGAGTCCAAAAAATAACACATCTATTCAAAAAAGAATAGGACACTACCAAAAAGGGATCACTTAGAAAACCAAACTGAGCTCTGGGAAAATGAAACACAGGAGAGTAGAAATGAAAAACTCAGTGGAAAAGTTTGGAGTTGAAATTGACAGAGTCTTCCAGAAAGCAGAGCAAAAAGACAAAGAAAGAAGAAAATTAGAGGACTGGACCAGATAAGAAAATTAGGGGACTGGACCAGAATATCCAACATCTGGATCCAGAAAAAAAAGAGACATAAAACAGAATGAAAAAATTAAGTAAATCATTACAAAATTTTCCATAAGGGAAAGTAGAGATCAGCCAAATGAAAATGCCCATTGAGCTCCAAGCCCAGCGGACAAAATAGACATGTCATTGTGAAATTTCAGAACTCTGAAATTTGGGATCTTTGGGAGTTAGGATGATTTTAGATTCCTCAAGCCAACACTGGGACTAGACAACAATGGAGCAAAGCCTCAAAACTCTACAAGAAACAGATTTCCAACCAATAATTCTGTAAAGAGCCAAGCTATCAATAAAGTGTGATCACAATATAAGAACATTTTCAGACATGCAAAGTATTCAGGAATATATCCAGCATACATCCTTTCTGAGCAGGGAGACACACTAACAAAACAAGGAAGCAATGTGATAAAGAGAAACGCTTGGGAGTCAGAAAAGAGAAGATCCAGCAGAAGGAAAAGTGAGGGAAAGTCTCAGAATGGTAGTAAAGGCAGATCCCCAGGCAACAGCTTTGTGCCAGGCTTATGGGGTCACAGGTCTGTCTTAGATCAGAATGACACGACTCAAAAGATGCATGTATTCAGAGGTGTCATCCCCATGCCTTCTGCAATGGTTCCCTTTTTAACCCAAAGAGGGTGGGGATGGAATTAGCACATTGTTTAGTTGCTTTCCATTTATTTAAAGAAATAATCTATTGGGTTGTCGGAAAAGTCATGACGCATTTTTGCAATGAAAAACAGAAAAAATACGTTATGACTTTTCTAACAACCCAATAATTATTTACTTTTATCTGTGCATTTACTTTAGTTATATTGGTCAATAATAAATAAAAATGTAACTTGCGAACATGCATATCCTATATTTCCCATTAGAAACTCAATGCAAAGCATCACTATGGCTCCTCAATTTTTCTTGGAATCAAGTACATTATAAGCTACAAAAATAAAATAAAATTAAAAAGTCCTTTCAAGTAGAAAAATGACATAGAAAAATGATTTTTAATTTGAGGAATTGAGGGATCTCTTAAAAGCAAATAAAATTATGGTAAAGAGAAATACATATTCACGTATAATTTTGCAAACTACTTTAGGTGACCTCTCTCAGGTAGGTAGGTAGCTGGATAGATAGATATGGATATCTCTTCATATAGAGGATTATTTCAGGTGATGCTCTATAGTCTACCCACAGAGCCCTTAGACGTCTCCTGAAATTAGGTTATGAAGTTTTATTTAAAACCCACACTTTCTCTAATTACTTAGCTTATGAAACAGGAGATACTCTGTGTAGCATTCTTCCCATTTCTTTTCTCCTCCCTGCTTTCACCGCCATTACACTAGTTTGAATTCTCATTCCTTTTCATCAGGTCAGCTATGTAAAGCCTCATCATGGATATCTTGCATCCTGACCCTGGCACTGCCAGGCCAACCATCTAGAAGCAGGAGCTGGCACTGACACTCAGTCTCACCCTCAAATATCCCCAGTGACTTTCCACTGCCAGTGATCTCCAATATGAGTACAAGTGCATAAGAAGATCTATGAGGATAAAACACATCTTTCCTTTATATTCAGCCATGTTAATTTTTAGTTTTCATTTCTGTTTCTGTGTATGCTTTACCACATAGTACCTGCTTATAATTATAAATAAGTAAATACTCATATAGTATTTGTGGTATGTGCTCATTTTTTTAACTAATGAGGTGTGCAATCAATAAAGTTTAGAGACCAGTGGTTTATACAATAAAGTCGAAATTCTTTGACATCAATAGGCCCTACAAGCAGCCTCAAATTTTCTCATCCAACCTTATTTTCTCTCAATCACATTCGTCCATTGTAAGTTCAGCTAAATAGGATTCCTTGTTTTTCTCCTGAAGTGCTCTGAATTGTCTAGCATATATGCCTTTGTTCTTGCTGACCTCTTTACATGGATACCTTTCTTCCCAGTCTCTGTGTGTCCAAGCTTCTGAGTCCAGTTCCAATTTCCCTTTTCAAAATCCTCCCTGGCCATACCCCTTGCTGGAGGCAATCTACACTTCCTCTCTCAGTGTCCACAGCGCCCCCATCTGTACTGCCTCTAGAACAGTCTGACTTCCTGTTACAGGTCATTGACGTTCATGTCTAATCTCATTGTTAGCGGGCAAACATTCTTCAGGTCAGCATCTGTCACTGACACCTTTTCCTATCTCACGTTTCCTAGTTCCATGCAGAAGTAAGCGACAGAGTCACTGTAACCTGGCCAGGTTTTCAAAGCTGGCTCTTAAAAACAAAATACATAACAAACAAAAATGCCACAGTAAGCCATTAATCTTTCCTAGGATATTTGATATTTCATAGTAAATCAGATCTACTCCATGCATTTGCTTTTGGGGGAAAGGACAGCTATAAATACCTCTATTTGCTCTGCCACGGGCTGTTCGAACACATTTGCCAGTTTCTGCAGAACGATGTATTTGCTGTCAGCCAGAGACGTAAACAGCACCTTCAGATCATTCTAGGGGGAAGAGCAATGGAAAGACTTAACATGTGTAACAAGAAATTCAAAATGGTTGCAAACATAACACACATTCTTAGAAATACGGTAATACGGTAATACCTTGGTTTGCGAGCATAATTCATTCCGGAAACAAACTACCCATATTGTAGGATATCGCTCATTTACCAAGTTAAAATGTATGATTAGGTTGGTGCAACAGTAATAGCCATTACTGTTTGCTTGTTTTGTGGAATACTCACAAAGTTACTCGCAATCCAAGGTTTTACTGTACTAACATAATGATACAGTATAGGAATTTAAGTCCAGAAGAAACCGTACTGTCCTATGGGAAGGTAACAGGAACTGGAAACAATTTACCTAAATGCCAAAACTGACTTTTGAAAAATTTGTTACACAAACCATTTCAGATTCAGTAAATGGAGAGGAAGTATATAAATAAAAAGCAATACCGCTCACCCCAATATTGTTATGTCTGAAATGAATGCGCATGTTTAAACACTCCAGCAGAAATATTTCACTGATGACATCTATCCTAGTAAAACAACCTGTAAATGTTACCCTGATTTGGGAAAAAATATGAATCTTAAGAATAATATGATACCTTTTTCCCTCTCTCCTCTCCTCCTCCTCTCCTTTACTTCCTGTTTTTTTCTTATCTTTTTTAAAGAATTTGCACAAGCTTATAAATTTAGAAAATAACTATTATCCATGATGACAAAAAAAAAAAACATATTAAGAGACAACCCAAAAAGACCTAAGCCAAACCTTTTGTTCATAAACATGTCTCACTTAAAAGTCTCAATAGGGGGCCGGCCGAGTGGGACGCCAGCGGCCCAGGTTTGGGTCCCACATATGAGGGCCAGTGACACTGCCCTCAAAAAAAAAAAGTCTCAATAGGGGTGGCTGGGTGACTCAGTTGGTTAGAGCACGTGCTCCAGTTTGATTCCTGCATGGGATTGTGGGCTCCCCCACCCCCACCAACTACATTGAAAACAGGGACTGGATTTGGAGCTGAGCTGTGTGCGCCCTCCACAACTAGCTTGAAACAACTATTTGCCTTGGAGCTTATGGGTCCTGGAAAAACCACAGTTCCCCAGTAAAATTTCTTGGAAAAAAAAAAAAAAAGTCCCAATATATTTCTATTGAGTTAGAGCTGTACAAAAATGAGGTCCCAGAATTTTGGTACTCAATTCTAAAGGGAATAGTAAACTAGAACAAAATTTGAATGACAAAATTTTAATTCCCCTCCCTAAAATATCAGCAAATAAGCTCTTATTTCTTATTGGTCAGAAAACATGTATGATGGGCTGGTTGTCCAGCACAGGTTGACTCATTACATCCTCTTCACTGGGGGCTGATCAGATACAAGTTCATGTCACAAGATGCAAAAATGTTGACTATCTCATGAGGAGATGGATAATCACTGAACCAAGGAAGAAGAAAGACTGTGTGGGAGCATTAGTATACAAAATACAAGGCTAAAAAGCTCAACAGTGAGTGGATTAGGCAATGAAATTTAAAAAAAAATAGTACTGAACATAAAATTAGCAAAAAAGCATATGATCCTAAGAAGCAATAACAATCACTAACCAAAACCCAAACTAATCTGTAAGCCTAGCTGCAGACTACATAGGAAATTGTAATAGCTTTGGAAAAATGGGGCAAGAAACAAGGATTTTGCATATGAGTTATGATCATGTTTCTATTACTCAACTGTGTGCAGGGTGAGGTCATGTGGGCATCAGAACTGTGACACATGCCTCTGTATGCGTACAAAATGCCGTTTTCCATTCATTTGAACAGATTCATAAGAAATAAAGTCTCTGTTATCTACTGATATTTAGAACAACGTTTCTTCAGTTAATATAAATGGGCAGATAAGTATAAACAACCTAACATGGGTTAGAAATAGAGTGTGTATGTACCTCCTGTACATCATCGTTACATGTTTAATAGCATATTTTCTATCTTAGTTATTTTCCAGTCAAAGTAACAGAAAACAGGGTTCACATTTTTGGAAGCCACAGTAATTGCTGGAAGTGTATCGACAAGAAGACAGTAAAGCATTGAAAGTGTTGGATTTCAAAATTTCTACATAAAAGACTTTAAGAGGTGCTGATAACCATATGGATATTGACAGCTTCTTAAAAATGAAAATCTAAAGGCTTTAACTACTTCTTATTACTACACTTGTAATGCAGCAGAATAATTAGGGAATCTATATATTATATACATAACAGACATGACAATTTTTTTCTTATAGTCACTGAATTACTTTGTAGAACACAAAGAGTCAGAGTTCTAGCTGTTTTACCTTTTAAAATCCTTTGTGCTGCCTTTTTCAATATGGAATGCTTTCATTTTTCATTTTTCAAATAACTTAAAATGTTCAACTACACAAATGTCCAGGAAATTTATTTGGGGTTAAGTTTATGGGTAAAAACTTCTAAAATACAGAATACTTGATAATTAATTTTATGATTGCATGTAGATAATATACATCTATGTAACATCTATGTATTTTTCCAGATCATCTGTTGGGTACAGGATAATGTTAGGAATCTGGCAAAGGCTAATCCTCAAAGGTTCAGTGGAAAAGAAAGGCATACCAGCCTAATAACTATTGAGCACTGACAGCACACCAGGTGTTCAGTGCAAAGTAAATTAAAATGGCTTGGGACATGACCTTTAACTACTCAACACTGGAATGCTTTCTCTCAATTAAATTGGAACGCAAACATTTTAAAATATCAGTTTTTGTTCATGAGCTGGCCACCAACATGTAGAAACTTCACGGCAAAAGAAAAATAGACAACATGATTTAAAGAGAATTTCATGATTACATGTTCTCCACTTGGTCCTCTACACAAAGTAAGCTTCTGAGTAGTCATGCTTAGTTCACATTTTACTCTCACCAACTCTAATCACCAATAAAATTCCAATGTACCAAAGACACTAGCATGGTGAGGGCAATTTGAAAAAGGGAAATATACCTCTGAGTGATAAACACATTTGCACTTTTAACGCACCTCATTCATGGCTGGTAGACTAGAATGCTGTTAAAACTCATGCATTATTTTATGAAAGATGAATTTCAGAGTAATGAAACTGTTTCCATAAGTTGTACAACAGTGTTGCTGATTTTAGACATATTGTGTACACATGTACATGCAATCAGATCTTGCATCCAAAACAAAATACCCAAGTAATCACCCCAGCTTTCCTTGACTCCAAGTGAAATGTTCATTCCTCTCTTTTATGCTATACAACATAATAGATAGAAATGCAAATATCCAGTTTACATCATTCCTGTAACCACAGGCTTGCATGCCCAAATGTCTACAATGACGATTTACCTGATGTCTTAAAATGACTCCATATCCTTGTCCAGCCAGTGGTACTGCCAGGACCCATCTTGCCCATTGGTCTATGGCACTGCTATCCACTAGTCTTCTCTGTCACACAATTCCCCCCAGATGCTCAAGTCAGGGTTCCTTGAATTCCTCAGCTGTCCCCTTTCTCTCATTCTCATATCCAAACCATCAACAAATACTATCCTATTGATTCTGCCTTCGAAGTATATCTTGAATAGGATATCTACTATTCTCCATCTCTCCTTCTATCAGCCTCACAATATAAATTATAAAAATATTTTTTGAGTCAACCTTGGGTTTAGTTCTTAATAGTTCAACGACCTTGGAGAAATACTTGAAACTTTCCATTGGTTTCAGGTCCTAATTAGTTATAAGTACTACTATTAATACCAACAATAATATATATTTTTAAAAAACCTTGCTGAGCGCTTACTATGTTTCAGACACTGTTCAGAGTGTTTTATACATTTTAACCATTTTATTCTCACAAAACCCTATGAAGCAATTAATGCAGGTATGTGATTTAATAGCTGTGGACACCAAAGCTCAGAGAAGCAGCTCTGGTTAAACAGCAGCGGATGACAAAGCCAGGCTGAGCCGCGGAGGGTTGGCTCCAAAGACTCTGTTCTTCATTTTTGCTCTTCTGACTTTGCAAAATAAATACCAGAACAATGCTTAGGGGTGTTGTAAAGATTAAAGATAATAGTACATGTGAACATGTTTTGTGAATAAAGAATGACACACAAATGTTTGTGATAATTTCACTTTGTAGTTTTAAGATCATAAGCTACTGGAAAGCAGTGATGATGTGTCTCGCTAGATAAATATCTGGAAAATTCCATGTCTCTGGACTAATGCTACATTTACTTAACATTTACAGTATTTTCTTTTATGCACATCATATATTTTTATATCAAATTCCTGGCCTTAATTACATGTATCTATTTTATAAAACTTGTATGTCTTTTAAAAATAAAATTCAATTAAAACTAAAGTATTCCCAAAGGGCACTTTTTACTAGGAATGTAAATCAACACTAAAAGTTTATCAGCAGCTTTTGCATTTGCTGAAGCTTACAGTCATAGGAAAAGTTTCGTAAGCACATAATGATTCAGTTGGCAACCGAACTCTAGTCTGGGGCTAAAAGGCAGTAAGTCTGAGGAATTAGGGTTGGAAAGTTATACAATATATTTTAATACAGGTGGAACAAATTAGGCCATAGTCACTTCCAGTTGGTCTGGATATTGGAGCCTCTGGTTCATTCTGTATGAACAAATCTTCCCGCATGTTTCTCAGATCATATGTTTTAAACTCCACCACCATCAACTGGAAATTATAATTATAATGTGCCATAAATATGACTTTTATTGGTTGAATTTAAAGTCCTATTCAGCCCTTAGTTTAGATGGCTGGTTTTCTCAACCCTCCATGTCTAGGAGCACAAAACTCCTAGTTTTCTAATCTTCAAGTTCAATCCTTGTTTTCCTGTAATGTTTTTCCTCTTCATTGTACATTTCAAAAAAAATAGGTCTATGTCATACCTCAATAAGACACCCTTTTTATGACTGATTATGGCTGAAGAATGGCCAAACATCTCTTGATAATGTTTTACCTGGAAATTTAGTATTTGTTGAAGTCTTTCCTTCATTTGATGACATCGTTGATTTACTACCGAGTCTAGCAAGGATAACCTTCCCAAAAGACACCCCAAAGTGTCCTCAATAACATCACGGTTATCACCATTCTCTGGAAATGTTTGGGAAAACAAGTTCTTGTTCTTATCCATCTCTTCTGACATTTCCTTAATATCTTTGGCAAGAGTCTAGGGTGGATAAAAGAGAAAAAACTTTTCAATGGTGAGATCCATGACTCTATATGCAAATCAAGTCTTTTCCTCATAGGAAGTCCAGCATAATGTCATACACTCAGACACAAGCTGCCAAACTCACCTCTTCGTTGAAGAGACAAGTCTCTGTTTCTTCTGGCAAAAGTGCTGTGGCAACAAATAAACGTTGTTCCACATCATCCAGCCAAGTAGAGGTGGCTGAGACTCCATCATATAACTTCTGTTCCAAGTGAGAGTTCTGACTCTTCGTCCCTCCACCCTGGGGAGGGGGCAGGGGAAGAGGGGAACAGGGCATTCATTATAATATTCTGAGAAATCAAAGAAAACTACCAGGACAAGACTCTGGGGCCCAGTGGCTCTGCCTTTCAGGGCTATTGACTAGGGGTGGGTCTCAACAGTCCATGCCCAGTGGTGGACAATTTCATGGAGACCAGAACCCATGAGCAAACCAAGAGCACAGCCCTACCTGGGATGAAACCTCCTCAAAGGCCTGGTTCAGTCCATCCAGCAGAGATGTCACGGCAGACTTATCTTGGGCCTGCCCTTCCCCTCTGTACAGCGGCACTCCAGACAGGAGCCGGTTTGGCCTGCTGTAGAGCTGCAGGCAAAGAGGGGCTGTTTATTTAAAAGCACACGAGTACATACTATGTCCAGGTTTTCTCATTTAGAACTGCACACATTAAAGCAGGTGCTGGAAAACATATTCTGATGAGAAACCTCTTTCAGAGAAATATGACCTCTACAACACACCATGTCCACTAAACATGGCAATTAGATTCAGCAAAGACAGGGTTTCCACGGATGGACCAAAAGAAAAAAAAAAGTGGAAAAATGCCTGAAATCTCATTATAACCTTCCTTGCAACTCGTCTTTTGGTTTCAGCACTGTCCATGATGAAATAATCCATCCTAAATACCAGACCTAGGCTGAGCCTCTTGCTTTCATTATTCACTTACCTACCCAAACCCTTGTTAGGCACACACAGTGTCTCCCCCAATGAGGACAATGATACAGCCAAGCGCTCAAACTTTTTAATCATGTTTCCAGTCAAATTCAGTTTCCTACACTTTTTTAGAACATCTCATCGTCACCTGACCTTTCAGGCTAATGACTCATGGCCCTCTGACATGCCAAACTCACTCCCCACTGTAGCTGGAATGCCCACCACCCAGCAGCTCTTTAAAATCCATCATCTTAGAATCTACAGTGCACATACTTTAGTGACTTCCCACTTTTTTTTTGACTTCTGCTTCCTTTTCCCATTCGTGCTTATAGAGACTACTATGGTTGCTTAACTTTTGAGAAATGTATACGATATTTTCTTGGTTGGGTTATGGGTTCCTTGGACCATGAGCCATGTAGGGTGCTGTGCATGGGAACCCTCAATATATTGGAGGTACACACACAAAGAAAAATTGCTCTGAGCGAGAGATACCTGTAGACCCAGTAAACTTTAGGCCAAAAAAAAAAAAGTGCCCGTTTTTATACTTGAGGGTAGTAAGTTAATCCAGTGGACAAACTTGTCAGTAAGGTGGGATGAAGACAGAGGGACGTGCAGTTGGACAGACCTTCACCCCCCTCCTAGCTCTGACTCTTCTTAGTCATGAGATCCTGGGATAGTATCTAATCTCTCCAAACCTTAGCTTACAGATCTACAAATTAGTGAGAGTGTCAACGTCCCCACAGCAGTTAGAAGTGTTAACACCTAGGACACAAAATATGTTCATTAAATGACCATTCCTTTCCTTCTTGGAGACGGTCACAGCCAACCTGCTTCATCCCTAGCTTTTTTCACCTCTTCACACCAAAGAGAAAAAAACAGCCTAGGAGGCCCTTTGTACAAATGACCGGCGATTCCTGAAAGAAAGCACTCACGTGCCCAAATGTTACGAAATGAAGAACATTCAGTGCTTTCCATTTCTAATTCTACAGGGAACTGAGACATGAATGTGAACCTGAACTTTTAACAGTCCTGGTACCGTGGACAAGTTCTTTGGTGTGTAAGCTTACATCAGGGACTCCAGGGTGCGGGCACGGCAATGACCGGGACGGAAGGGAACTCTGCAAGCTAAGAGCAGGTAATAGATGAGACGTCCAGGAAGGGCGCTGTGCTGGGTGCGTCATCCAGCTGCTTTCAGGTGAGTGGACTACAGGTGGAACCCAGGGATTGGGCGTTTAATGAATGGAAAATAATAAGTAAGCACGGAATATTACTAGAGATATCCCAGATTTACCTGACTTAGGACAGTCAGAAAAGACGGCAGTCCCTGATTTAGGGCTGTAAGTATCCATTACAGTCAAAGGAAAGGGGAAATATGACAACATGAAGGTGAGCTAGCAGTCTAGTCCAGGAGATCTACATCAGAAATCAAGGGTTCAAGCTGCGAGTCTGAGGAATGTTTGATGAGGGGTGTGAAGAAGGGTTCATTCAAACACAGCCAGCAGGTCCACGCTGAAGGCTAGGGCACCATTTGTCAGGGTGAGTATGATGCTGGTACAACTACCTCCAGGGATACAGTGCTTTCTATTCCCCAGGGACAGAGCTGTGACGATTCCTGCAGACAGTGGCAGAGGAGGCTCCGGGCCAAAGAAGGGGAGGGAGAAAGGGTGGCATGCCGCAAGGTTTTGTAAAATGGATCAAAATGAATGGCTCTGGAGGGACTGTGGCAAGGTTCAGCCCCTCCCAGCCCCTAAGCCAGTCCTGGCCAGAGAAATGAGGACAGCAGCTTCCTCAGATCCACAGCAAAATCCTACCATTTACTCTGTGAATACAACTGTCATGGCGTGGCCCAGAGGAGCACTGCTGGCCCAGAACCCAGGGTTAGGTTTCTAGCTTCAAAATCCTGCCAGACCACAGCTGCAGTAAGCATGACAGGCTTGCCTGGGGCCAACCTCATTCACTAGCTCTCCAAGCGGTTGATTCCTTGGACTCTCTGGTTTCTGCTTAGAGTGAACCAATAGCTCCTATCTGCCTGGAACCTTCTGTGCTATATTCACTTCCACTGGATTTGACTTGCTTGGTGGAACAAGTCCACCATCACACAGTACCTGCCCATCTTGGGAAGCAGCCCACAGACGGGTCATAGTCACAATTGTAGCTGACCTCTGGCTTCCCCTTCTGTTTAGACCCACTGGGATCCCAAGAGTTTCTCACTAAGATCTTCTGAAACTATGAAACACTGGAAGCAGCAATGGAAAATAAGATACCTTGACGATTTCATTCCAGATTTGTGGTATTTCTTTTGTCTTAGATGTATACTCATATATCCTTGATTTACATCCATAATTTTCCAAGTTGTGAATAAAGGGGGGACGCTTAAAATTGAATGGTTTATGCTAATGAGTAATCAGATATTAATCATCTCTGAGGAAAACAGTATCTAGAAATCAGATAAGTTTTCACATATACATTTATAATTATTAGGGAAAATGTGAAAGAGGCCTTGTTAAGAAAAATATAGGAAGAATAATTTGTTTCATTTGATAATGAAAATAAAGATTGCTGCACAGTTATAGTCTCAGCAACGCTGTGCATCTTTCATATTAGTCAATAGATAAAAGCAAAACATTTGATACCACTTGCTCTTGTTCCTGTTCCAGAACATTCTGTAGTAGTTTCTGCTTGGTACTAAATTCTTGGTGAAGGCTTTCCCACTTCAGTCTCATCTGGTCTTCAGCAGGTGATTTGTCGCCTTCCATCCCCAACTCCTGGGATAACACATCAGGTTTTTCGCTATTAGAAGAATAAATAATCTAAGTTTACAATGTGTGCAAACAGGTGGTCAGTTCTAGGTAACTTACTGCATGTTCTAGACCTGGCCTCTAAAATTAGAGCCAGAGTACTCATTAGTTTACACTTTAAAACTGTAAATTAAAATAGAAAATTTGAGCCTAACCATCAATAACAAATACATTCCTCCTCATAATTGAACCATGAGCACAATAATGATTAAAAAATACATTGACAACAGCTCGGTATTAAAGATATAAATAATTTGTAACTTTTAGAATCAGAAAGTGTATAGACTAGCAGTACCCTTTGCAAAATAACCCACAACTTAATTCAAAAGCAGTAAAAATGCTACTTAGTTAATTGAGAGTGTTTACTCTGAGTTGAAAGAAACTACTACCTCCCAGGGTCAGGACATAATGGGAGCACAGACCATAGAAGGAAGGCACGGCATGTCATCCTTAAGACAGGCTGCCGTGTGGCAGCTGAGAAAGACTATGGCTTGTAGAGTGAGACATCTGAGTTTGGATCCATGGCTCCAGCACATTAGATTTTTGGACTCTGAATAATTATATTTATTTCTCTAAGCCTCCACTTCTCATCTTTACAATGAAAATAGGATCTATTTTGCACAACTATGAGAATTACACTAAGAGAATATATGCATAATACCCATAGTCCTATATGGTAAATAACAGCCACTCAATAAGTGGGGCCTAACGATAATGGTAATGGTAACAAAAGGAGGGACCAACTTCCAGTAGTTCCTAACTTATCAGGAATTCTGAAGTCCTAGTTAGAACCACAACATATGAAAAGCATATTAGACAGTAACCATTATTTTGACAGAATGTTTTGCTTGAGTGGAAAAAAAATTACAAGTTCATTGGCAGGAAAATACTACACACTATCCCAAAGCCAAATCTTCTCAGAATAATTGAATACAATAGTTTCTTTAGGTAAATTTGTTGAAGGTAAGCCTTAAAAATGATCTATAAGCCTGTGACACAAGAATTCTAATTCTAGGATATAACTTAGAGAACTACCCCACTTGTGTGCAGTTAGAGACATATTAAGAAGATTAAGTTCAACAATTCTGGTAATTGTAAAAAAGAAATGGCAACAATGTAAATGCCCAACAATAAGAAAAGGGGCAAGTAAATTATGTTCCCAAGATAAAATGCTGTTAAGCAGTAAAAATGAAAGAAGTAAATCGGTGTATATCAACATGGATTGATCTAAAAAGGTAAAAATGCCAAAATAAAATTGATACTTCCAGTTTTGGTGGTTATGCTAGTCTCTGGACTTTTCTGTTTTGTTTTGTTTTGTTTTTTCCCCAAAAAACTTTTTCAATAAAAAATAAGTTTTACAGTAGTTATGAAATTAAATTTTTTTATTGTTCTGCCTTTTGTGGTAGTGATCTTATAGTTCATCACTTTTACTTCATTTATGTTTGCATAACGATTTAGTTTCAAACCAGGGGATATTTAATATCTGTACTCATATATTTAAGCATTGATACATATAAAATAACACCAGCAAATCAGTCTTAAATTAGATGATAGCCTTTCACTTCACATGAAAAATATTCTTCTTTCCCTTTGATATTTATATCAATTAATTTCCAGTTGTTTCCTTGGTAATACTGGAAGGACCCCTACATCAACCCTACTATATGTCACATAGTCCTTATTTTTTATATATTACATTTGTACCCTTAAAGCAAGTTACGTCCCTCCAGTGGAGGTTTTCTTACATAAACCAATACACAATTGATAGTCTTAGAAAATCAGTTAATATCTTAAAATCTGAGTATAAAGTTTATTCCATATATATATATATAGATCTATATATCTGATATATATCAGATATATAGATCTCTCTCTATATATATGTGTATAGATCTAAATATATAGTTATAGATACAGAAACAGATAGAGATAGAGATAGAGATATAGAGATATCAGGGGTACCAGAAAATTATATACACGTAGACACTGGTCAGTGTTGCTCAAGCAGTAGTTCGCCATAATCAGAAGTGCCTGGACGCTAATGGTAACCACTTTGAGCACCTCTTGTAATTGCAGAAGTCAAACATGACTTGTATTCATCTTTTGTTATCAGTATATATTGAGTATTACAATTTTAATACAGTTTTCTTTTCTTAAAAAGTGTACTTTTTTTGGCACCCTCTGTGTGTGTGTGTGTGTGTGTGTGTGTGTGTGTGTCTGTATAAATATGGCTGTGTGGCTTCTGAATATTGCTTAACTTATGCCTGGTTTTTGCTTGGTATGTTTATCTAGTGGATTGAAAGCCATGGCTGAACTGTAATCAACTAGATTTAAAGGTGACTTTGCTAAAGAAGTTGTATAAAAATTAAAGAATTTATAAGCAGTCTTTAAAGTGAATCTTGTACAAAAGTCAGTATCACACAATAAATTGCTCTGACAAATATTTTCATATTTTCAAATATCTGTCATATTTGTCAGAGCAGTTTGTGGTTGTTTGCTTTTCATCTGAGTCCTTTCCAAAGCTAGGGGCCAGAAACAAACC
The DNA here is from genome assembly GCA_033961575.1 of Aselliscus stoliczkanus. Lineage (NCBI taxonomy): Eukaryota > Metazoa > Chordata > Mammalia > Chiroptera > Hipposideridae > Aselliscus > Aselliscus stoliczkanus. Next base: position 145,988,091 of record CM066733.1, read on the forward strand.
AAAACAAAACAAAAATCATGGCAATGAAGTTGCAGAAGATTGCCACTGCTTCTTTTTGTGATGAGGACGCAATGTGTGAATGGGTTCTTTGTAAAAACAGTTCGGCAAAAATAATCAGAAAACTATGAGGGATGAATAAACATCTTAGAAGAGCTGGAAACAGAGCAGAAGATGCAAAGTAAAAGCAAGTCTGGACGCGGAGTCCCCATGGGAGGGAGAATGTCTGTCATTTCGGATTCATAGAGACACATATTTATGGCCTGAACAGCATTTTTAAGCCTGATGGACAACAGAGATTTAAACCCTGTTATATTTTAGCACAATTTTTACAGATTTAGGGTTATTTTAATGGAATTCATGACTATAAGTGTCATAGTAGCATTCATTCCTATTCTTTTAAATTGATATTTATTGGTTGTATCAATATTTTTGTTGTTTCTTTTGTTTTTCTTCTCTTAAATGCCATCTTCTTTCCTATATATTTTGTCATAATATGTCTATTGCACTTGCTTTTTAGTTTTGTTTCTCCCTATCATTTTGCCCTTGAAATTCTTAAACACACACACACACACACACACATCATATAGGTGTATATATGCATATCGTCAACATTGATGTCATATGTCAGCAACATATGTCAGCATGGATTAAACTGAAAAAAGAGAAAAGAAAAATCTCCAAATACGTCCTCTCCAAAGTTAGTTTTGATAATCTACACTCTAGTTTGGTTCTTAACTACATGTATACCTATACTACAACATTCAATTTTATATCACATTTTTACTTAGTATCACAGATACAATTTCTGATACTGTTATGTAATTTTTTGTTAAGATTATATACCCATACATCTTTTCTTAGGCTTTTTAACACTAGTGGGCATTTCTACCTTTCCAACTATTTGGTATCATAAATACTATTTCAAAAAATTATCTTCATAATATGTATTTCCTCCCTTAGGTTATTCCCTCCCAATAAATGTTTAGAAATGAGAACATTGGAGTCAATGGAGTTGAAGTTATTCACCATCTTACGGTTGCCAAAGGATACCACTAAATTACAACCTTTAGCAATACATGAGCACAGAGGTTTCACTGAAACTTTTTCCCCACTGTTTTAGATTTTGAAGGCAGTTTTCCGATATATCCCCTCAGTTGACATTTCACAACTTTCATGACCCGTCTGTGATGAAGGTGGTCAATCATTATTCCGATTCTGCAGATGAGAAAACTGGGGCTCAGAGCTGAGTCCCTTTCCCTCGGTGATGGCTATAGAACTTGAATACAACCCAGGCCTGACCGGAAACACAGGGCACTTCCACTCTGCTGCAGCACCTTTTCCTTCCAACCTTTAAACCAAATCTTCAACGGGAAGATGCTCCACTTCCCTACTTTTGTTTTTAACACTTTGCTTCTCTGTGTATACAACTTTCAGTCTCCACTCTAAACCAGAGCTTGGGGCTCAATGACTTTGCATGTAGAAATTATAGAAGTAATTTAAGAAAAATCAAGATATTCAGTTTTTAGAAGGATGTGAAGGAAGATAAGATCTTGTAGGGAGAGACAAGGTTTTGCCGTTAGATACTCAGTTTTTAGAAACATCTTGGATCCAATTTTATTTTGATGTTTTTAATTAAAGTTTATTGGGCTGAGAACTGACTCTGGGTGGTGAACACACAACATGGATCCAATTTTATAATGCATTTCTTATTTGACTTCAAAGAATGCATCCCAAGGTATGTTCCCTGGACAGATATGCTGAGCATACTGGAAAGGGCAAACAAGCTCGCCATCAGAATAGCCATACTCACGTTGTGCAACAAAACGTTCAAAATGCAAGTCAATTGAATGCCATAAAGGGAAAACAAAATGATTAAATTTTTGCAGATATTTAAATTAAAATTTTGAGTGAGGTGTATACATTGCTGCCAATGTCAGGAAAACAGTAAAGAGAGGAGATCCAGTGTTTCGAAACATACCCAACACCACCAGGGGTCTCCACGGCCGAGTGCTGGGTTAGAATTTCCTCTCCACGGCTGGCGACCGACCGGAGCAGGCTTTTCTGCTCTGCTAATTCTTGTTCCAACTCCTGCTCAGGGAAAAGGACAAATGGAAACATCGTTGATACTTCACGAGCATCGTCTACCATCAGGGCTCTGTCTATAAAATTATCAGAGAAGTCTTATAGTAAGTTTTTAGGTTTGCACATTAAACTTAAAAATGTAAAAAAGGTGTGGTTTAGGTAAATGTTCAAACATCTCTTCACAGTATTCTAGCTTCCCTGGCTTTGATAAAAAGATACCTGAAAAATCTTGAGGAGGAAAAAAAAAAAAAAAAAAAATCAATGGGAAAATAAATTTTGTTGGACAATGGTGCCCTCAAGTGGTACAAAATGCATTTTGACTTTTCAGAATCAATATTGCCTTGTTCCAGCTAAGATGGATCTTGAGAGCAGGTAGCTCTCTTTAGCTCCCCACTTACTCCATAAATTGGATTACCAGTGGGTTTGGTGTTAGTCTTTCATTATTTATGATAAATGCCTCTACTCTTTGAAAAAGTAAAATATTTTAATATGCCCTATACAAAACATTGAGGTATCAATGAGAAATCATTCTTATTCTTATCCAAATCATTCTCATTCAAAGCTCATTTGTTACACTAGGTAATAATTTGCAATCCTATCTTATGATGGTAGCTACTTGAAATTGCATTTCTTTGTTTTTAAATGTAACTCGGAATTTAGCCAATTCTCAGAGGCCTTCCTGAGATTTGTATTATATAAAATAGACTCAAATTGGGGCAAGCCTGAAAATAGAGTAGGTAACCTTGATAAGGCAGATTTTAACTGTTACACTATTTGGAAAGCTTTTCTTAAAGAATAGACTTTAAAATGCAGTGGCAGTACATTGTAAGCAGTACATTGAAACACTTAGCCAGGACTTGCTTCTGTTCAAAGAGAAGCTAAAGGGGCACTTTCTTTACTGCAGTTGTAACTTGGCCTTCTAAAACATTTCTCTCAAAGTGTTTGCTTGGCACACCTGCAGGTTAGAGAGGGGTAGGAGTGCTTTACTTTTTGGTGCTGGAGGCTGCTCTGCCGCTGCTGGGCCCACGTGGTGCGAGCCTGGGCCAGCCATTCTTGGACACCGGGGCTTTGGGTGGCACTTAGGTCTGCATCGCTCTCCTCCTTTTCTTGTGCCGTACCCTGTTTTTAACGAGGCAGAAACCAAGAGTCATACAACCCACAGGAAAACCTTAACCAAAACACAGCAAGGAGTACTTTAATGTGGTCCGTGTTAATACCAGAGTGGCCCCATTTGGATATGAAACCACATTTAATAAATAAATTTAAAAAATGGTAACACAAAACCCATCGAACTTATGGCATTTGCAGGAGGAAGAACAGTCAATAGATTATACTCAGAAATGTTTGAGGGAGAATACTGCCTATTTAGAGGCGAGGCTTTTTAGCTGACTGATGTGGTCACCAGATATTATTCCAGATTGTCTTCCACAAGAACATAGTAACTCTAGATCTCACTTCCTCTACTATTGCCACCAGGACCAGACCCCACTGCCATCTGCTGCCACTCCTGGCTTCGATAAAGGTCGCTAAAGGAGAAAGACAAAGGTAATTACAGTAAAACCTTGGATTGCGAGTAACGTGGTTTGCGAGTGTTCCACAAGATGAGCAAACATTTCTAGTACATTTTAACGTGGTAAATGAGTGATGTCTTGCAATATGAGTAGTTTGTTCCCAGAACGAATTATGCTCGCAAACCAAGGTATTATACTGTATTTGTTACCTGGGCAGGAATTTATCCGTCCTGCTTGATTATTCTGCTGGATTTTAAATGGCCCTAAAATACTGCATATCAGAATGGAATTAGTTCTGCATGACAGCCTCTCTGCTCACATCCCAAGGGTGCCAACAAAATGTATACAAGTGGACACTTTGGTCGACGTTGCTCAAGCAGCAGTTCGCCATAATCAGAAGTGTCCGGACGCTGATGGCAACCACTTTGAGCACCTCTTGTAATTGCAGAAGTCAAAATGTGACTTGTATTCATCTTTTGTTATCAGTATATATTGAGTACTACAATTTTAATACAGTTTTCCTTTCTTAAAATGGTATAAGTTTTTTTGGCAGCCTCTGTACATACATCAAAGGATCCATTATACAATTTTAATAAAACTCATTCACTAAATACTTATGAAGCACCCACTGTCTATCAGTCACTGTTCTAGGCATGGGGCATATTTTGCCAAGGAGGAACCAGACAAGGGCCCTGCTGAGGGAGACAGACAATAAACCACCAAGATAGGAGAGACGGTGATAAGAGCAACAAAGAACAGGAAACTAGATGACGGGACAGAAAGTGAGGGGAAGCCTTTTTTAGACTCTCCAGAGAAGGCATCTTCAGAAGAGATGACTGCTTTGAGTCCTGAATAATGAGAAGCTGCCAGCCTGCCGAAGATCTGCGGGGAGGAGTGCCCTCCAGGCCTAGGGATTGGCCGGAACAAAGCCCAAAGGAAAGAGAAGCTCAGCCTGTCACAGAGCACAAGAGCAGCGATGGGGCCGGTGTGGCTGGAGCACACGGGACAGAGGAGGGACATTCTGTAGGCTTTGCCGCAGAGGAGTCACCCTGCCGTCCAGGTCTAGAGCTGCTGCTGCTCTTCTTTGGTTCTTCTTTGCTGAATCTGAACATGCAATGGGATCCAGCCACTCCAGCTCCTCCGGCTTGACTGCCCAAAAGGACCCTTCTGTCTCTCTTAGTTTCAGAATTTTACTCTCTGCCAGGGAATTAGATGGGGTCGATTTACCCTCTGTCTTATTCGTTTGAATCTCATAACTAAATTTAAAAATGTTTGAGATAATGGACTTGGCAACATTGGTATCAGTGCTGAATGAACTGAAGGAAAACACTGAAGCCTATAGGGTAATATTTAGATAATCCTCTCCCAGATTCTGAGCCATCTCAGTTCACAGGTACTCCTTTCTTTGAGTACCCAGTTTATCAGCAAGAGATTGTGGTGTAGGTAGAGCAATGGGGATGCCACTGGTCTAAAATATGCTATCGGCATTTCGCAGGACCTTCAAAATGGATGATTATTAACACCCAGCTTAGCAGATTATCCAGTCCTCCAGGAATGCCTCTCAGAGAAAACCAGTGACTTTCCTGAAGGTGGCAGGTGAGGGGTGGGTGGACACTCTTCCGGGACTGACACCCACAAATTTCTACATGAAACATTCTCCCCAGTCTGAAAATGCACCATTTACTCAGAAGAAGCCCTGAGAGATCCTGGGTCTTCTGGTAAGGATAAAATAGCCGGTCAACGGGACTTGTAGAGAATGACGCCAGAAAATTAGCAGATGAGACTGAAAGTTGTCCTCCAGCAGAGCTGCTCCAGCTGATAAAACAGTGGACATGGCCAAGACCTGCTGACTGTCCTTTGTGGGATCTGGTCACTTCCTCTCTGCTCTGCTCGTCAGAAAAGGTTCGTTTCCAGGGCCCAGCCTGAAGATTCACGTGGCAACTTCTCAGTGCACCACCTTGCCCTTCGAGGCAGGTAACTACTGCCTGTCTGAGCGCTTCCCTTTCAAATTCCTCACATCAAATGTGTGCTTGGAAACAAGACAGCGGCAATGTCAGGTTGTAAGGACCGCTCGCCCACATTTACATGCATAGGTACATACTCAGATTGGAAGACTCAAAGTCTAAGGAGGAGAGTCCTATTTGACTGACTGAATCCACCACTGCTTTAGAGAAAAAGAAATTATTCAACATTAAAAGCATGTACTCTCTAGGTGGTTAGGTTGGCTTTTCAGGGAGTGACTTTTTCTCTGACCAATTTAGTCATTGTGAAATATTACACTTGGACCACAGGAAGCCAAAGAGGATTAAGAATCCAGCTCCGATTTCATCCCTGCTCCCTTGGGGATGAGAAGGCACTGACAGAAGGAATAAAATAATGGTAATTACTTTCTCTGAGGCCTGACAACAGTTTTGTCTCCTCTCCAGGGAACAGGAAGTAAAGGGACTTCTGTGCCCCAGAATCCTCCTTGGGTGGAGCGACATAAGCTGTTTATGTTGGAAATACTAGAACAGAAACCACTTTTGCCAGGAACATTCTTTGGAAGATTAGTGAGGATTGGGGAGTGCTAACCATTACAGAAAACGTTTCTTTATAAAGCATTTCATTATTTATGGAGGGCTCGAGCTCTTCTCCCTGGATGGATAAAACTGTGTGAAAATGACCTAAACTTTTATGAAGATGTAATTCAAGAGATATTATTCTATGCCAGTAAGTCTGTGCCCCTTCATATAGAGAAGGAAGCTATTTGTAGGGAAACTAAAGGAATTGGTTATTCGTTAATATGAATAGAAGTCTGATTAGTGAAAAAGAATGGCCTCGATCGATAGGGCCATTTTATTGATCAGTAGCACTGAGAGTGGATGTGCTTGTGGCCATACACGATTTAGGAAGGTATTCGTTTCCTGAATCATGCAAACCCCAACTTCAGGGTGTGACCTCATGGACATCTACAGCATCTATATTCAATGGAAGATATTTTTCCCCCCAATTAACGTTAGTTAATTTCAGATCAACTCCAAATTTTCTACATGAAGGGAAATAATCCTTTTCATGGCAATAATAATATAGACATATAATATAAACCGCTTAGTCCTACAGTTGGAAAAATAATCTCCTCCAAACGTTCTAATTATAAAACAAAAACAAAACAAAAAACCATCAGTATTTTATATACTAGAAACTCATTACAGATGAAAGATGATGGGATTTATAAATATTTTAAAAATACAAAATGACCAGCTTCAATGCAGTAAAACACTACCCCATTTTCCTGCTCCTACCCAACAGTATCCTCAGGAAAGCGTACCCCTGCAGGCAGCATCAGGACTTCTGAAAATCTGAAAAACCTCCAGGGCCATAGGCATGATGTGTGGGGTGTGAGCACCTCAGGGGCGGTCAGTGTGCTCAGGCCAGCAGTAACTGGGTTCAAACCTAGTCTTCAAGTGAGGGTTCTTTCCCTCCCAAAGCATGTGGTCTGCAAACTGTGAGCTGCTATTTATTATTATGTGTACTGTGATTTGAGCACTTATCTAAGCGCTACTTGCATTAAAATTCTAAGGATTTTTTTTTTAAGTCAAATACCATCATTATCTCTACTTTACAGAGGAGAAAACTGATTTGTCAGAAAGGTGAGGGAAATTTAGGATCTCGCCCCAGGTCACCTAGTTAATAACTGGTTGGGACCAGGCAGGTGGGGCTTAAGAACAGCAATTCCAAAGTGCTGGCCCAAGATCCAAGTCTGGCGGCTGCATATGCTTTGTTTGGCACATAAATTACTTAAAAATTTTAGAATGAAATGTCAATGTTTAAAAATTGGGAGATTTTAGATAGAAATGCAAAATTCCTTTCTCTGGAAGACCTAGCTGTGGTGCCCATAAATTTTTGTATGACAATAGCTGGGGCTGAGTAGGAGTTGCTTCCCAGACATGGGACCAGCTGGCCAGGGCCCTGACTGGGCATGCTCCATTCCCTTCCCAGGCTCTGAGGGCTTGGAGTTTCTGCTCCTACCCTGTTTAATCCCTATCTGTGCTGGTGTATCGGGTTGTCCCTTCCTACCTGCCTGGAGGGGTAGGGCACACCTGGAGCTTTATAAAGGAGAGCTATCCCAGGTATGAAAGCTTGAAGCCTTTCCCTTTGTTTTGGTTTCTTCAGAGATTAAGTTTATTCACATACCACCCCTGAGGGGTGTAGGGAGACATTATGCATTACATTGATAACACCTCTTAACAAAACTGAGTTATCCTATAATTGTAGTTAGAAAACCATCCTAGGGCCAGCAGAGGGGCTCAGTTGGTTAAGAGCTCGCTCAAGAGTGCGAGCTGAGCTCTAAGCAACAGCAGTTCGATACCCGAGCTGAGCTGCTGCTGAGCTGCCAACAGGTGGCAGGATGGCTCAGCTAAAAAAAGAAAGAAAGAAAGAAAACCATCCTAGTTCTGTTCAATTTTCATATTTTTAACAATTTTATTTTTGTTTTAATTCATAAAGTCAGAATGAGATAGAAAATCCAGGTTATTATATTTCAAGTGGTTTGCCTATTACTTCATTATTATTTGCATTGGGAGTCATATTTTATCCACTGATTTGAAATGCTACATTAAACTTTTATCAAATTCCCTTATATACTGCAGCCTCCTTCTGGAATACTTATTTAGTTTAATTTTTTGTTCATCCATTTATTGTACCAATACAAAACTATTTTAATTATTATAATATTGTGTTTTGATATGACTCATTAGCTCCTTATGAGTCTTCATTTTCAGAATTTTATGGTTATTTCATGTTTATTTTATTCCATATAAACCTAGTATCATTTTGTCACATTCCAAAAACACTTGTATATAGTTGAAGATAACTTAAACTTACGTGTTAGTAGAGGAAGAATTGACAACTTTAAAGTATTGTAGTCTTATCTAAGAATAAAATTTATCTCCCTATTTTTTCACACTTTTTTGTATTTCCGTTAGCTTTTAAAATGTTATTTGTTAGAATTTCAAATATTTCATATTTCATTGGTATTATAGATGGAAAATTATTGTACATTATTTCTCTAACTTGTTTTGATTCTCTATTTTATCTTTTTAACACTTCGTAAGCGGGCATAAAAAGCTATATGACGAGTTTACTCGTTTCCCACATACACTTTGTAATCGGGCATAAAAAGCTATATGACGAGTTTACTCGTTTCCCACATACAACGTGTTAATAAGCCAGTAATCTTACTAAATTCTCCCACTACTTTTAATAATTGTTGATTAGGTGTGATGTTTCAGATCACAGAATCGTAAGATTAGCAAAGAACTAAAAATATGTAGCTTAGTCTGAAAAAAATCATCATTACACTGAGAAAACAGACGCAATCACAGTGAACATCTGTTAGGTTTCCACCACTCTATTAGTGCCCTGTCCCCTGCCAGCCTCTATTCTCAGGTGTCTTCCTACCTCCTCACACTGTAGCTCCAAGACCACACCCTCCTCTTTGATCCTATCTTCTCCCTCCTCCACAAAAAAATGGTTCTTGCAATCTCACTTCTTTTACATCAACTTCTCCTCTACTGAGTTATTTCTACCTACATAGGAAAATGTCATTATTCTTCTGGTCTTAAAAGGAAACAAATTTCTCTTGACCCACTTTGTTTGGCTTATCCCATCCTCTCCGTCCCTTCACAGTGAAACTCCTGTGTTACCTGCACGGCCCCTCTCCCACGCTTCCCCTCCGATTCTCACTTCCATTTCAGAGTGCCTTTGGCCTCCATTCCTCCATTGAAACTGCTGTAGCTGAGGCGATGGAAGACCCACCTGTGGGTAAACCCAGTGGTCAGGTCTCAGTCCTCATCTCACCTAACTTGTCTTCAAGTGCCTTCCAGGAACCAAAATCTCGGTCTTCCTCCCACCTCACTGGTTTCTCTTTTCTACTCTTTTTTATGGGCTCTTCCCTATCTTCCAAACCCTTTTTGACACTGGAATGTCTCGGGGCTTGGCTCAAGGACCTTGGTCTTCTTTATCTCGCCTCACTCCCTGGTGATCTCATCCAGTCACATGCCTTCAAGGACCACCTAGAGGCTTATGACTCCAGTCTAGGTCTCTCCCTTGAATTCCTACCACTCCTTGACATTTAACAGGCATGTCAAATGTAACCTGTCCAAAATTAAACTACTGACCTAACTACTCTTTCTCCCCCAAAATCTGTTCCCCAGAGAGTTTTAATCTTCTCAATTATCCAGAATCTGAGAGGTGCTCATCACCACTCTTCCTCTACACTATGCCTTCTAACTGGTCTCTCAGCTTCCACCCAGGCCCTCTACAGTAATTAAAGTCTGTTCTTGTCATTCTTCTGTTCCCAAATACTCTAGTGGTTTCTTATTTTCCGCAGCGACAAAGCCAAAGTCCATATGATGCCTACAATGATGCCTTTGATCCCTGGGCCCCATGTTACCTGTCTGGCCTCATTTGCTATCTCTATCCACTTGCTCCTTCCACTCCAGCCACACTGCCTCCTTGAGCATCCCAGGTAAGATCCCACCTGGGAGCCTTCGCTCTTGCTTTCACCTTTGTCTAGAACTCTCTCCCTTCATGTCAACATGGTTCACACCTTCAAGTGTAACCTTAAGAGGGCTTCTGTGGTCCCTCTGTTTAAGGATATACATCTGCCCAGCCCCACCTTTCCCTACCTACCTGCCTTACGGCATCTTACATATACCTCTTACCATCTGCTACCTCAGTAGATAATAATGCTTTTTAATTTTATGTATTATCTGTTTCTTTCAACCATAATCCTGTGAAGACAGGAATATACAGATGTAGATATAGATATACAGATACAGATAGACAATTGTTTCTCATACTCCTTCACTCTATCATATAGAGTAAAAGCTGGCACATAGTAGATTCTCAATAAATATTAGCTTAATTCTTGTATAGGATAATAATAGTAAAATCTAATTTGTAGGGATTCAAAAAGAACAAAATAAAAATACTGGACAATAAAGGTATGAAAGGTGCATGGGGAGAAATCTGAGTAAAAAGTACATAAGGCCCTTATAGTGATCTGGAGGGAGATTAAGATATAAACTTAGAACTTTAGGTATGCATAGTAAAAGCTCAAGGGTAAAAAAAATGAAAAGCATGCAACCATTGAAAACAAGTTTAAAAAGGAGAAAGAATAATAGAAAGGGCAGGAAAAAAAGTAGAAAACAAAAAGTAAGATGATAGAAGCCTGAACGTGTCCGTCATCACAATAAATTTTTATAAAATGTACTAAACCCACACTTTCAAATTTAGAGATTTTATGATTAAAGTGTTTCAAACCAACAAAATATAGCTAAATGTTCATTAAAAGAAGCAAATCTAAAACATAAGGACACAGACGGGTGAGATCATAAGAAAGTGAAAAGAATACTAGGCAAATATCATCCCCCAAAAGCTCTGAAAATATAAAACAAAAATCACTATAAGGGAATATTAAGGCGACTATATGATGGTCAAAAGCCTCAATTCACCTGGAATATACGAAAGGCTAAAGTTGTGGACCCTAAATAAAAAACTCTGAGTATATCTGAAAAGTACAGTGTAGAAGAAATAATAGGAAAATGTAAACATGGCATAGGACATCTGAATTTATGACCTATGTGTTTTTAAATACTGTGTATCTGCTAGATTTGGGTATTCCTTTCCTACATGGCAATCATCACATCAATGGATTTAAATAGTCCTTCCATAGCCTGTTTGAAAATCGATGCCCAAGTTTGCGTAAAGCAGGTGTGTACGTAAGGGCATACCGTTCCCTGCCTTGTCCTTCATAGGGCGCAGGTGCAGAAAGGCACGCCAGCGACACACAGTGCTCGGCGGTGCCAGCAGCCCGGCCTTGCTGCTGCTGCTGGCGGGGGCTCTCACCTGGATATTGAGCTGCTTGTCGTGCAGTGCTCTCTGCAGCTCCAGGAGGCTCCCCTTGAGCGTCCTCAGCTTCGCGGCCAGCTGCTCAGCCTCGTCCTTCGTGTGAGCCTTGCCCTCCAGCAGCAGGCTCTCACTGTGGACGGAGAGCTCCGATAAGGCGACCACCTTCTGCTCTATTTCCACCAGCATGTTCTGGGGCGACAGAAATAAGGGTGAAACACACACTCCCCCATCTGCAAAGGCGGTTTCTCACAGCAGAACACAACGCTTGCTTCAGTCTTTCATGTCTTTGTGTTTTGTTTTGTTTTCCTAGTTTGCCTAGAGCCTGGAAGGGTAGTGTATAGATTTTTAAAAATTCCTTGAGCTTCTCAATTTTTCCCTTATTTAAGATTAGATATTATAGAGCAAAAGACATATTGGAAACGCACACGGAGAGCCCATTTTGTATAACCCACAGGTAAGGACAAAGAACCATTCCTTAGTGTTATCCCACTATTACAATCATTTTTTAATTTTACTGTTAGATTGTGATGCTTATGGCTGATAACAGTAAAGACTTCACATGATTGACCCTTTTCTTGTCAATTTAAAAGGGATTCTCTTTCAAAACATTGCTTCTTTGGGTTGATTTTTTTTTTTTTTCCAAATTACTGTACCACTTTTAGGTATGTATGTATGTAAGTATGTATTTATTTATGTTCTTATATGATGTATTTTTTAACCTTACAATACTGCAAGTTTCCCTAAGAATTTTATTTTACTTTCTATGACAATTCTCTAGTGCTGCTGGGTTTTTTCTAAAATGGAGGCTAATCCAGAAGAAACAAAATAGTCTCCCTTTTTCCAAAGCAAGACTTAAAATAAATACAAACAAAAAAAATCTAGCAGGGCAAACATCACCTGTTTATTTTCTACAGAAATTGTTCTGTTTTTATATTCCTTAATTCTCAATTCTTTTGAAATGCACTTTCTAAGATATCAAGCAATTTTCAATGAAGTAATTTATTAATGAGAAAAGGTATTTTATTTCCCTGTTCCCAATCAGAATTACTGCCATAAACTTTTAAGTATATAGGCTTGAACCAAAAAAAACTACAACTAAATGGAAGAGTAAAAATTTTAATGAAATGAGGTTTAAAAGCTGATATCCTAAGGATTATTTCTGAGAAATTAACATAATTTTGTGCAGGAATGAATTTTCCATTAGGCACAGCTGCCATAGTGCTGAGCGTACATAATATTCTTTTGGGGGTGGGGGGGAGTCCAAGAACATGTCTTTATTGGAATTTCTTTTGAAATCAGAAGAAAAAAATGAATATAATAATCATGAATCTGCCCTGGATTATATTAGTGTTTGTACCAAAGCAATTATAAAATAAAAATATAATTTTTAGTATTTTTATAGGGGAAAGAGCCATAGAAGCAAAATGCTCAGGGTCCCAAAAGTTATAATGTGGCCCTCATTCTGTGTAAGAACCACAACTAGGATTATACAACTGGCTTAAATACTAGATTTGAATTGACTGAGACACTGTTGTAAACTTGTATGATTCCATATGCTTCTAGTTTCTAAAAAATATTGTCAAAATACCATTTTAATCCTTTGTAAAAGCCCTGAAATACATTATCTGAATTATGGACTTTATGCGTGACTCTAAAAATAGAGATATCCAAAAGGGAGCAGTGGGAGTAATGATGAGACAGGTTTTGAAATTCTAGTGCATGTGGTGATTTCAAGTGCTAGAAGGAAATGGTAAAAATAGATGTATCTTTTTAGGAAGAAACTTTAGAAAAGATTATATAAAGAATAGAAAACACTAGCAGATGTCTTATATTTATTATTTTTTTCCTTCTGGTTTTTCTTTTGATCTATTGTCTACCTTTAAGGCAGAGAATAATAATGCCTTGAATACACATGGATAAACTGTCCAAACAATTTAAGAATCCTAATTGTAATGATCAATATCACAATAAATCTCAAATCATAAAAGGAATGAGCAAAGTAACATGCTACATAGTAAGAAAAAAGATAGTGTTTATTAATTAATGGTATTTACATATTTTCCCTGATTCCCAGTGGGGGTAATATGAAGTTATGCTTCCCAATACTTAACAGTGTAAATTAGGTAGGGTCTTCTAGAGACTTGCTAGTTAGGTAAGTGAAAGAGCTTTTAAGACAAATATGTCTTATATGTTCATAATCATTGATATTTGATGATTGATACATCGGAGTTCATTATCTAGTCTCTATACTTGTATGTGAGTTTCAAAGTTTCCATAACGAAGAGGTAAAAAAATGATATGACAATAAAAACCAAAATGCCACTACCTCTTACATTAATTCCTAGAGACTACACATCGGAGAAGGAAATTTTCTGCTTCAAAAGACATCCTTCCCATGTTTAATCTATCTGTCTATGACTGACAGTTTTTCCAAAAAATGTCAGAATTAGAACCAACATTGCAATGGAGTACCTAGGGACACCTCCTGTCATATTTATCCACAGTCTGCTTTACTGGTACTAATTCTCAATGGCTTTGTATCTCTTATTAGCCACCAAATATACACACTGCATGTGTTTTGATATCTATAGCCTTTTAAAAATGTCCCTTAGGAAGTTGAAGATTTTCTAAAGGATAGAAATGGTAAAATTTTTCAAAAGACTAAGTTCGTGTTTGAATTTTATTTAAGCTTTTTTAAGGTATAGAGTAACTGGGGACGATATTAATAACTATGTAAAATACATGCATTCATACTGAGCCTTTTAACCATTATGCCTTCTGTCAGTTTTGTTTTTTTTGAGGGCAGTGTCACTGGCCCTCATATGTGGGACCAAACTGGGGCCGCTGGCTTCCCAAGCCAGCACTTAACCACCACGCCACTCGGCCGGCCCACCTTCTGTCAGTTTTTATATTTAAAAACGTGCTTTGTGATTTGACATATTCCTTTGAGACATTTTTGTACCTGGCAGTCCACCAGCTGGGCATCCATGTCCATGGGCTCCTTGGGTGTACCCAGTGCAAGGTCCAGGGTGGCCTTGGTGGCTAAGAGCCAGTGGTCCAGCTCGTCGACCTCAGAGCGGTACCTCTGCAGGGCCTGTTCTTGTCTCTGTTCCTCCAGCTGATCGTTTAACTTCTCCTAACAAATTAAGCAGAAGGGAACACGGATCACCCAAGGGTAAAATCAGTAGGATTCAACACAATAGAGCATTGGTTCTCAGCCCTGGCTGCACATCAGGGTAAACTGTGAAACTTAAAAAAAAAAAAAAACTTATGCCTGGGCCACATACCAGAACAACAAGTCATAATTTCTGGAGGTGAGTCTCAAGATTTAGTGTTTTTCTGAAAGTGTCTCTAATGATTCTAATGTGCACCTAGTGTTTTAGGGCTCTTAAATAACATACCTGCAGAACCAGGAAGATAATGTGAACGAATGGAAATTGATCAAGGATTAGAACAAAACTGACCAAAGACAGTCAGTAAATGGCAACAGGTGCTTGACCTCAATGTTGGGTAAACTGGGGAATGGTGGGGGCTACGACAAAGTGAAGAACAGAGGTCCACCTCAAAAGGCAGCATCATGCAGGTTCAGGCAACTGATTTCCTGCAGGAAGTAGTTGGCCCAGTGTTACTGGTTTCTTAAGTGAAGACAGAAACTCAAATTTTTTGGCTAGATTTCTGGGTTCTTTTCAATGATGGCAAATAATTCACATTAAAAAAAAAAAAAAGAAAATCCAGGCCCATCACTGTATTTTGAAACTCCACAAGGGATTCATCGAGTAATTGAGGAAAATATTAATAAATTAAAAATTTAATTCTTAAGGTACTCTACTTTAAAAATTATTTTATGAATAATTTATTTTTAAAATTAAACTGTTAAAAATAGTTTAAAATAAAGATTAAATCACACAGAGGTGTTGATTTTAAATTTCTCCCAAACAAGAAACAGATGAATATATGATTTGACTAATCTTGTAATAGGTAAAACTAGAAAGAGCCTACACACCCAACACTAGGACCGTGGTTAACTGAATTATGCTATAAACAGCAGCTAAATAAAATAACATTATTAAGTTCATATAATAAGAAATATATTGAGAACTGATTGTATCTCTGGGAAGCTACTGCAGACACTGGAGATACAAGAGACAGATGCTCTGAAGGTCTTTATGGAGCCTCTAGTCTAACATCATATATGTTTAGGGCCAGGAGTTATAAGAGAACAAAGAAAAGGGAAAATAACTTATTTTTAACACATAAGTTATTGCTAGCAAAATATTTCCCTGTATTAAATAACAAAGAGGGTGCCAAAAAAATGTATACACATTTTAAGAAAGGAAAACTGTTATTAAAATTATGCTGATGGTAACCCCTTTGAGCACCTCTTATAATTGCAGAAATCAAACATGACTTGTGTTTATCTTTTGTTATCGGTATATATTGAGTATTACAATTTTAATACAGCTTTCTCCTCTCAAAATTATACACTTTTTTTTGGCATCCTCTATATTAAAGTTAGGTAACATGAGAACTGGAATTGCAAGAACGGATTTTCATGAGTCAGTGTGCGTGAACTGGCTAGCAGCAACTAAGGATTTATTCTTCGCAGCTTAGTAATACTATTCATAAAATCCTCTTAGTTAAACATAGCAAACCATTGTGCAAACCTACAATTCATCTTCACAAGGCTTCTCTACCAAGTGTTTGCTTTTCAATGTTCAATTTTTCATGCTGAAATGAGGCCAAAAGGGGTGAAAGGACCACTGATGGCTACACACTGACTCAGTGCTCCGTCCACGAGACCCTCCTGGAGACACAAATCCAGCTTCTTAAAGGTGGAGAAACAGTAAAAATGGAGGTCCCGTAAGTAACCCAGATAGCTGTCAGCACAGCTGTAAGAGTTCAGGGGGACATGAGGGGTGCCTTCAAGTTCCTCGTTACCTCCAACAGCTGCCGTTTCCCTGACGCTTTCATCTTGATGGTGGACATGCGCTCGGCCAAGACGGTGAGCGTGGACTGCAGGGCCAGCTGTTCCGCGGGGTCGCACTCTGGGGACTTGGACACCAGCTCGTCTGCCAGCGATGCCTGGAGGTCACTGATTTCATCCTGAAGCATGAGAATCTCGTCCATCAGAGCCTGCAGGAGAGACTCAATCACTCTCATGCATGTGTTTTTTGAGGGACTCAGACAACCTATCACTATAGGCCAAGTCTCACATCCACTGAGAAGAGTGAAGACATTTCACTGGAAGCCATTTAACCAGCAAACAGGGGGCCTGCTAACCTGAGTTTCACAGTGGAAGTACCAGACTAAATCAATGTCGGAAAATTTCTGATTTCAAAACCGTTTGTGTCACTAACAAGTGAATTTGAACAAGTTAATTGAACTTTTTGGTTTTCAACAGGCTCTTCTATAATCTGAGGGGCATACGCTCAATTATTTCAACAATTCTATGTTGAAAATAAAATTCGACGCTTTCTTTCTCAACATGACTTTTCTCACTCCGAATGGCCCCAAGTCTGAGACAAGCGGTGCGTTTGAATCCAAAACTTATACAAGACGGGAGAAACCTGTCACCTGTTCCTATGTCATCACCCTGTATTCATTTTTCTCTTTTGCTCCCAACTCTAAAATTTGAAGTCTCTCATGGCTAATTTCCAGGCCCTCCTTCCTCTCTTCATAGCCCTTCCCAGGTGATATCATCCAGTCCTATGACTTTAAAGCCTTTTAATGCTGAACACTTCCAAAGGTATAGCCCTAACCCAGACATCGGCCCTAAATTTCAGGCTTCTATACTCCACTCACATGTTTCATGGGCATTTCCTATTCTGTATAAAGCCTGTCCCCAACCTCGTCCTCCCCACCTCAGGAAAAGGGACCACTCTTCTTCTTACTCCACCTCCAGGCCTAGGAGTCATAATTCCCACTTTCCTTCACTTGCCGAATCCAATCGAACACGAAATCCAATTGCTTTTATCTCCAAAATATACCTTGTGTATCTCCTCTGCCTCTATCCTAAGTCAGAGCCAAATCTGTTATCTGAATTGCTCTAATGGTCTACTGCTGGACCTGCCTGCTTATATACCCTTGTCTCTCCAGGCTACTCTTCACAAAGTAATTAGAGTAAAGGTTTAAAAAGGTAAAGCAGGGGCAGGCCGAGTGGCGCGGTAGTTAGGGGCTGGCTTGGGATGCCAGCGGCCCCGGTTCGGATCCCACATATGAGAGCCAGTGACACTGCCCTTAAAAAATAAATAAATAAATAAATAAAGCAGGTCCTCTCATCTCCCTGCTTTAAAATACCTAGCGGCAGGGCCGGCTGAGTGGCTCAGTTGGTTAAGAGCTCGCTCAAGAGTGCAAGCTGAGATCTGAGCAACAGCAGTTCGATGCCCAGCCTGAGGCCGCTTTGTTGCCAACAGGTGGCAGGATGGCTCAGCTTGGAAAAAAGAATACTTTGCGGCCACTGCCTCTGAAATAAAATCCAATGTTCTGGCCATACTTGTAGGGCCTCATCTCTGCCTGCCTCTCATTCCATACTCCCTTGTCACTCACTTCATGCCTGCCTTTGTTAATTACTCCAGGACTCTCAGCAATTTCTGGAAAATAGTACCCTGTTTTCCTGATGAACATCTATCACAATTATACATGGTGTTTATTTCTCATTTTTCATGTTTTATGACTTGCTTTTTCACTGAAATCTTGACAGGAGAAATTCTGATTTAGGATTTAAATGGTGCATTAGAAAGACAGGCCTCATTGCAGGAAAGGCAACCATGACTTCAAGTAAAGAAACACAGGATTTTTATATGCCAATATTTCAGTTTCAGTTTCCCCTTCAGGCATGATTCCCATCTCTTCCACGGGACTGTAGTTTCCACTGTACACACAGTGCCATCTTAGAGTGAATGGCCTCACAATGAAAATTTAAAAAACAAAACAACAAAAAATCCTTCTCTTTCCCCAATAGCAAGTGTAATCATGGATAACTAATTTTTTTAATATGCTATTATATTGACATAATTATATACACCTAGAAAAGTGCATGAATTGTCGATGTGAATTTATGAATGCTTACAAACCACACATCTCCATGCTCCTGACACCCAGATCAAGGAACACAACACTGTCAGGTCTCCATGAGCCCCCGGACCTCCTCCTTCCGCCCCAGAGATTACCCCGGAGTGGGCTTTGAAACATCAGACTACTTTTGCCTGTTTTGGAGCTCTGTGTAAATGGGATCGCACTTGATGCACTGGTTTGTGTCTGGCATCTTTCGTACCTTGACTGTGAAAGTCTCTCATGAGGTTTTAGGTAGAAAGAGCTGATCATTTTCGTCTTTGTGGCACGTCCCATGGTCACGTGGTTTGTGGATATTTTCCATTTATGCCTTGCTAGTGGGTTCAGTGTGGTTATCTCATTGTAGTTTTTATCTGCCCTTTCCCTGATGACTAATGGGATTCACCACTGTCTCCTATGCTTCTTGGCCATCTGCATGTCCTCTTTTTGTGGCTGCCTGCTAAAAATCTTTTGCCCATTTTCTATTGGAGTCTTTCCGTTTCTTATTGATGTGTGGAGTTGTTTATTTATTCTGTATAGGAGTGCCTTTTTTTCCTTTGGCTATGTATGCATATTGCAAATATCTGCTCCTATTTTGTGATGTGGGTGTCCCTTAATCAGAAAAGACTTGCTTAATGGTGCCCTTTGATAAACAGAAGTTCTTAATTTTACTGTATTCTAATATATCAGCATTTTTCTCCATTTGAAAAGTCAGGGCTTTTGGTGTTCTATTCCCTACCCCGAGATCATGAATATATTCTCACATGTTATCTTCTAGAAGCATGCTATTCAAAGTATGGCCCAGGAAATGGTATTAGTCTGAAAAATGTCTGTCACCAGTTCATGATGAGGTAAAGATACTGTGGGTAAAGGTTAAGAAATTTTACAGCAACTTGACGTTGCCATGATACCCAAGCAGTATTTTATTTTACTAAAATAGAATATTTAAAACTACTCAAAAAGATTCACTACAATAGTTTTAACAGCGGCCTCAGGCTGGGCATCGAACTGTAAAAAAGGTAACCTTTTTTACCTTCACAGTTAGATCCACCCGAACTTAATTTTTGTGTCCAGTGTAGGTAGGGATAATTTTTTTTAATATGGATATCCAATTGACCCTGCGTTATTTATTAAAAGTGATTTTTTTATTCAGTGTTTTACAGTATAATTTTTGAATACACGCGCCAAGTATCTTTGTAGGTGTGAGTGTGCTTTTGGCTTCTAATTCTGCTCCATTGGCCCATTTGGCTGTCTTGGTCAATACCACGCCCTCATAATTACTATAGCTTTGTAAGTCTCACTCTCCGCTAGGATACATGCTTCAACTTTATTCATCTTCTTCAGGGTTGTCTTGGATATTGCTGACCTTTCGCTTTCCAATGTGTATCTTTTTCATACATTGCAATATATTTTAGAATTAGCTTGTTCATCTCCACCAAAGAACTTGCTGGGATACTTTAATGGGATTGTAATGAAGTTAAAGGTTGAACTTGTTTCTTATACATTCAAAATGCTTTTTGTCCAGAAAACTATATCCTATTACTTATAATCATTTTTAGTATGTACCTAATTGCCAAAAATATAAAATTCATATATTTGGCCTGTGTAATGTAAAGGCTTCTCCATAACCACAGTGACTCCATTTTTCTGCACTGACCCTCTGTGCAAACAAGAAGAACCCCCTCATTATTTCACACCCCGTTCATTGTCATTCTTGCCATTGTGCCTTTCCTCACATGCCTACGTTCACAGTGCCCTCTACCCACTCCTGCTGCCATTCCAAATTTTCAAAACCTGTGTTTCCCCAAAACCTGCTAGAGTCTCCTTTTGTCTGCTTCCCACCACTATAGCCCATAGTCACACTGCTTTTTTTTTTTTTTTTTTTTGTACAATGTGTTGGTAAGTCACTCCAACCCCTAATCCCCTAAAGCATGGTTTTCAATCATGCATTAATGAAAACATTTGACTATTTCAGCTGTGCACATAGTAGGTGCTCAACACATCTAGTTGAATTAATTATAATTCATGATAGAGAAAACATGTTCTGAATCATGAAGCAATCAAGAAAAAGCCTCCACATTTAATCTCAGTGGATTTGACCAATCAAGTATGCAGTGAAGTCACCAGCTTCCGTTTCTAACTCACAATGTTCTCAAACAGCTCGTTTGCATGTTCTGAAGTAAGCAGTGAAAGAATTAAGAAATAAAAGGTTCCAGAACTGTCATTTCTATCCGGTTACAGTCAAGCCTCTCTCTTCATGCTTCAGTTTCCTCTCCAGGGAGAGGGGATATTTTTGGAAGACAGCTGTAGCTTTTAACTTCAAGATCCAGCAGCGAAGCTTACTGGGGATGGGGTTTTCCTTAGTGGTGATGAAAATGTTTTTGAGACCAGATAGAGGGGGTACCTGTATGACACTGTGAAAGTACTAAATGCCACAGAATTGTACACTTCACAATTGTTAATTTCGTGATGTGAATTTCACTTCAATTTAAAAAAACAGTACAGCGGTCAAATACATCTTTACCCCTAGCTCTGTCTCAGCTGGGGGCCAGCTGCTTCCCTACAACAGCTGACTCAGAAATAAGGAGAGGAAGACGAACGTATGTCTTTGGGTTTCTGACTTGCGGTTATAAAGAGGGCGTGTGCATGCCACTTACGTGGTTTAGAGAAGTACCTTGAGCTTCTCTAAAATGACTTGCTGGATGGGAGGGGTTGGGGATGGGGGAGAAGGTGAAGGGGATTAGAAAGTACAAATTGGTAGTCACAATATAGTCATAGGAATATTAAATACAGTATGGGAAATATATTAATAATCAATAATGTTGTAAAGATTATGTAGGGTGCCAGATGGGTACTGGACTTATGAGGGGAGTCACTTCATAACTGTAGAGATGCCTGATCAGTGCTCTGCACCTGAAGCTAAAGTAGAATAATATTGAATGTCAACTATAATTAAATATATATATATATACATATATATATATTTTACATAACTATATATTATATATATTAGTCATGGGATGTAAAGTACAACATAGGGAATATAGTCAACAGCTATATACAGTGTCAGAGGGGTGTTAGATTAGGGGGGTTATCCACTTTGTGAAGGGTGTAAATGTTTAACTAGTATGTTGCTTTGTACACCTGAAACTAATAAAAAATTAAAAATAAATAAATAAAATGACTCGCTCTGGGGAGAATGTGGTTGGTTGAACACCAAAGGTAAACATGAATTTCACTGGGACTTTCAGAACTATCAGTACCGTTTGGTTCAAACATTGAGTTGTTACACATATTAAAAACACCAAAACAAAAACAAAATAACCTGAGAGCTCTGCCTACTATCTCTTCATGACTGAGCTTAGAGTGGAGAAGACAACACACACCCACAAAGCATTAGCTGCCGGTGACAGCAGAGGTTGCCACCACAGAGGGCTTACTCCGAACAACCATGAGTCAGCTTACGGATTGCATTAATGCCTTAAAAATTATGTCTATTGTATGCTTTAGAGGACAACAGGAAAGGCACTGCGCTCCACCCAAATTCAGTAGTTTGGACAAGGGTTTAATGGCAAAATGTGGAAAAATAGGTTAGCTCTTTAAAGAAACTGAACACTTCCAAGAAGTGTTGAGAAATAACACTTGAAGTGCTTCTATTAATTTTTTCACAAAAAAATCACACTGGACTGTCTCACCCACATTCAGCTGAAATTTAGAAACAGTAATTCTACAGTAGAGCTTGAGCATGTTTTAAGCACCATTCCAGAAGCTAAGCACTGATTTAGACATTTTGATACCATTAGCTTTGCACGTGGGCAGCCCTGTCCCAGAATTTGTAGAACTTGGGTACAGACAGCAAAGTTAGCAGAAGTAGGTCAGATCGAAAATGTTCGATTTGCGATCACATGAGAAAATATACATTATTTATTTATATTTGCTTTCCCTCTCATTAGCGCACTCATGTAATTGTTAAGCTCAAATAACAAGGAATCACTGAGTGAGCTATATCTCTTCACAGCTATCATGGTTAGCATTACCACTCCCAACTGAAAAAGGGACAAAAAGTCATGTGGTCAGCCTTAATAACAAAAAAAAGTCACAGATTCATTTCTCATAGAATACTGAGTAATGTGCAATTTTGAGTTTTCTCTATGAAATCTCTTGAACAAAATAACAATTTGTTCCACATTCAGCTTATGAGTGTTTTTGATCATGGCTGAGAGGCAGGGTGGTGGCAGCGACTGGGAGCTGAGTGGCATTCTCAGAAACTCCCGAATGTCTGGGCTGATCACCAGGATCCCATGTTCATGGAGTTCCCAAATCCTGGGGGACCTGGTGAAGGGTCTTTGGGAGCTGTGGTCAGTCATCTGGGACACAAGAATGATGAGCCTTGAGCAAAGATGGAGGTGATTGGAGAATAGACAGAGTTAAACTATGTAAATCCTCTCCAGGAACACAGGCTAGTGAAAATCTGAACGGGTGACCCTCAAATGCACTCTATTCTAGCCTGTGGGTAATTTATGCCAAATGCCCTTTGGAGTCAGAACACGCAACCACCAAATGCCTTTTGGGAGCTCAAAGGGAGCTGTATGGAATGGAGGGACGTTCTCCCGTCCCTCCAGGGACAATGAAACAGGTGGTGGGGGTGGGAGGAAGCAGCGCAACGTGGAACACCCCTTCAGATGACGACGAGATGGCTGTGTGCAATTAGAAGACTGGCTGTAGGGCTCAGCGGAAAACTACCTTGTAAGCGTCATCTGAGTCCCTGATTGCCTCATGGTCACTTTGATCTAGGCAAACAGAGACTAATTTTAATTTTGTATTTTTATAGCACTCTTCCCAAACCATGGGTGACTTTGGGATAGCAGCAAGACCCACAGAAGGTACTTTTATCAAAATAAGGCCTAAAATAGATGCTATGCACTTTGATCTCTATCTTACAAGGTTCAAAAGTGTCAAAAAGCTGAAATCACTATTTCTCAACATGCTGTCTCTCAACGAAACATTCTTATTTTTGTGTTATACTGCAAGGTCCTATACAGTAAAAGAATGCAATTTTATCTTAGATTACATATATGAACAAGCAATGTATTCCAAGGTTATCCTGGGTTCTGAAACAACACGAAGGCAAAGTAGGGGAAAGATAAAGTACAAGTTTCACTCTGAAAGCTGATAAACTTCCCAGTACTCGATAGATACACATATCACATCATGCTTTTATAGCTCTTAATTTGCATCTAAAAATATCTCTCTTCTCTCCTGCCTTTTAGAGTTCTGGTCAGGGGCAGGTAACATACCCTGCATCATGGTGACTGAATATTTCGGTGTATGCTTGCCTCAGTAGCTTTGCACCTCAGTTATGCCTGATTGTACATTAAGAGTACGACACCTAACAATATTGCTAAAGCATTAACAGATATGAATAAATGCACTTTCTTATCATGCACTTTAGATTGATGCATTTTTAACAATATCTTTCTGATTTAGATTAATTTAATCACATCTGCTTCTCATGGAAACCTTTGCTTTGCCTCGTTTACATACCTTTTAAAAAACGATTCAAGTCAGGAATAAGCAGAAGATTATAATTTAGAACCCCACATTCTTCAACTGCTCCTTTGCCCAGTGAAGTCTGAGAGCTCTTCTCTTAAGTAGAATGGGGAGGTGCTGGGCAGACACTGGCTGTTTCTCAAAACAACACCACCCAGAGAAGGTAGATGCAGTTGGTGGGGGGGAGAGGGTACATTTTACTTTTACAACAATGGTTTGCAACAAAATAAAAATAATGTGGCAGCTATAAAGAAATACACTTTGTGTACTAAAAGTAAAAAAGCATCATCAAATGCATGCAGCTTTCTTTAATTAGATTCCAGGTCTGAATTTCTTTCTTTCCTTCCTAGGTCCCTCCCTGAAGCAGTAGTGGAAACAACCACCATTTGGAGCCTTGTTTACTCTGTAAGAAGTGATGTAGTAAAAAAATGTCAGTCTGCTCTCCCCAATGCATGCTTGGCCCGTGACCAGTCAGTGACAAGAGTGCACTTATTTAACCATGCAGGAAACTGAAGTCATCGCTATTTTTACCTGATGTTCAGCCATCTGGCTTTCTGGGCTCCTGCCAGGTTCTAGGTTCTCACTGAGTTTCATCTCGATGGCCTCCATTTTTGTGGAGATGGACTGGAGGGAGTCCTGGTACTTTTGTTGGCGTTCCAAAGCTTCGTAGAGTGTGCGCTGCTTTTCACTGATCTAAAGAAGAAAGGGGATGTTACCAAATGTTCGTCAGCCCCTTATCTTCTAGATTATGACATTTCTTTCCTCACTGCTTTACCTCTGTGGCCCAACAGAGGGTATTCAACTGTGCAAAGGATGTGTAAACTCTAGGCGTGTATTGCGTAAGACCACCACTAAGGTAAGATGTAGGGGGCTTGGACAATGCTCGTTTCAAAGACCTACCACGTTCTTTAAGGTTTCCCAAGAGCGCTGCAGGTCATCCAGTTTGGCAGTCGCCGATGGCTCCAGGCCTGGTTCGTAGAACTCCTGGGATGGCCACGTGCTGGGGTGAATCCTTGCCGCATCCGTCTGCAAGCGCTCAGCAGACAAGGCTTGGTAATAAGCAATATCCTGTGGGTGCAAAGCACGGCGTTGGAGTCAAGGGCAGGGCAGGGTTTAGGTTCACATGCTCTGGGTGCTATCTGTCACATGGGGAAAAGGTGTAGGATTCACACCTGTCCCAGGGACTACAAATTTGTAGTAAAGTCTTGTGACAGGAGGAATTTAAAGATCACATTAAAACACATTATAGTTGCTTCAGAATTTCAGTTTATACTTTCAAAGGAAATGAACAAATTTACCAATATTTCAAGTTTCCAAAACTCATTGTTATTTTATATTTGGTGAAATGGAAATACAAAAGACACAAGTATTACAGATATTTAAAGACTGATTAACTAGTACAGCCAAAAAAGAGAATCTAAATGACCTTTTCTAAACATTTCCTAAAATGTTGTTTAATGTGTTGATTAAAGTTTTGAATAACTTTAAAAGTCCTTGCTCAAATAAAATTAAATCTATAGAAAGTCACTTTTCATATATAAGCAAATCTTCAATATTTGAGAGTTCCCTATTAACAGAAATTGATTGAAATATTTTAATATTAAATAAGGGAAAAATATATCAGGGAAGTTAAAACTACTGTAAGAAACAAATAATAAAAAGGTTTGCCTTCTAACCAATTCCTGGAAGTACACTAAAAAATAATCAAAGTGAATAATGAAAAATCAGGCTTTGAAATTATTTTTATTTCTTGGGTTATAAGTAGTATTGCATATTTTATTAGTATCGATGATGGAATCTACTATATCAAGACATATAGTGCATGTGTTCTTCATTGTTTCTATGGTTATATATCTGTGTATTAATAGAAATTGAATTGGGGAATAATGTTAATATTGTGGGAATTGCTATGATAAAGTTCACTTCTTTTGCAGTTGTACTATTGAAGAAACTTACGGTAATTTAAAATACCTGAGCCTTATTGATAATAATGTTTTGGAAAAAGGCCCCAGCCACCTGAGAAACCAAGCTAACACAGGAGGGGGCCTGGTGTTTGGGGGTCTGTACAGGGCAGAAGCAGGGTTGTGCAGCAGAGTGAGTTCAGACAGGAGTCTGACACCTGAGAAGTCAGGACACCTGAGATCCCAGTTGATATCCTCCTCCTAAGTAGCTATATAATTGGAGCAAGTCAGTCACATCTCATGCATCGGCTCCCTCATCTGCACAACACTGAGTGGTTCTGAGGGTTAAATGAAGTCACATGTGAAGAGCCATGAGACCTTTTACCTGTTTTGTTGTTGTTGTTGCTGAGGCTTCCACATAAGCCCCTAACGTTTATTGATGGCATTGGAACATGGAGATTGCTTCCGCTTCATCCCTAGCCCTGTCACCATCTTGGGTCGATTGCTTTAGTATTCTCGAGTCCTTGACAAACTCAGTTCATTCATCCTCACCCACTTCCACTCTACTTCAGTCCTCTGCACTCTTGAACATGATGGCCCGTCATCACTGAGCTGGTCCACGCCATGCGTACGCGCCAGTCTGAAGTTACTTAAACCCTTCTTTTGCCAACACTTCTGTTTCCTTCCCCTCTTCAACCTCTGCTTCTCCCACTTAGAAAACCCCAACCAGGACTCAATTTAACTTTACTTTCTAGAGTGCATGTGTGTGCGTGCTCACACAAACAAATGCACAGACACACAATTAGAGTCATCAAAGAGACACTTCTGAACTTAAATTTCCAAAAGTCTCTGTATGCAGACTCACCTTTATCTTAGGCTCACCAGTTAGTTTCCTTGCTTGAGGATAACCCTCCCACCTACCCCCAGATTCCTTCCACCTTGGTCCTTTCATATCTTCTCCCTCTCCCTCACTATTGACTTTCTTCTCAGCATATAGAGTCAAATCTTTTCCATCTGAAACACTACACAGTTTCTTTTACAATTTTTTTCTTGAAGTTTATCACCTATTAGAACATTCCACAAATCATGATACGATGGATCACCACAAGCGAATACACTTGCGCACACATGTGTAATCTTCCTTTTCTCCCTTTAACTTCATAGCCAGTCTCTGAAAATGGTAGTTTACACTTGATATATTCACTTTCTCACCCTCAATTCACTTCCAAGTACCCAACTGAGCTTCAACCCTAATGACTCCACTGAAATTGCTCTTGCCAGGTCATCAGTGTCTTTTCTCTATAAAATAAAATGATTATTTTTCAGCCTTTTTCTTGCTTGCTCTCAGTAGCATTCATTGTCACTGGCCATTCCTTTTTGGAAACACTTTCCCCTTAGTCTCTCTGTTCCCTTCCCAGCTCTCTAATCAATTGATCTTACTCATTTGTAATTTGTTTTCGTCACTCATTCTTAAGTACTGGTGTATTTATAAGTTCCCGACTCATGCATGCAGTTGTACACACATATCCCAGTCTTTTTCAACTCAACATTAAAAAAAAAAAAAATCCAGGATGAAAAATGGATTTAGGAAAAAAATGATGAAGCATTATCCATCTCTCACCTAAACTATAAATTTGGAATTTATTTTGTTTCTTCCCTCCCTTACCACCCACTGCTTATGTAAGGGTGAAGTTCTGTGGACGCATGCCATTGCTACAGCACTGGTTCAAGTTCTCATTACAGCACCAGCTTCCTAAGTCCTAGGTTGCAAGCTGGCAGCCTGCAGGCTGCCTCCGGCCAGTATACAGTTAGCTTGGCTTATACAGTGTTTAACATTGTTTAAAATTTCTCTTCACTGAGACAGGGAGATTTCATAAAAATCCAGATTCGCAGCTTCTCTTGCAAACCAGAAGGTAGGGGAGACTGGACTCTGTGTCCACATGGCTACGGTAATTCCAACACAGAAGGAGCTGCCTCTTTAACCTGGCGAGGCACTGTCCCAGTCTCCAGAGGCCTGCTCTTCTCTCATTTACATCACAAGCGGGGCTCCGGACCCTAACTGGCTTCTCTGGCTCTGACTGGCCATCTCCATGCTACTGTCCACATTGGTCTAAAATGGTCTGTTCTAAAACTCACTTCTGTCCATAGTTTCCAGAGAATTCCCTCAATGGTTAACTGTTAGCTTCTGGATAAAGGTGAAATTCTTCTGCGTGGCGTTCAAGGTGCTTCATGAGGTGTTTCCCGCATTCCTCTCAGCTTCGTTTCTCTCCCTCCACCTCCAAATCCTCGTTTCTCCCATTATCCTGGCGCTATTTGCACACACCTTGATGGGTACATTTTCCGCCCCCCCCCCCCACATCTTCCCACACATGGCTCCTTCTGCCTGAAACATCACTCCAGTGTGTTCCAGCTGCCTAACTTGTACTCTTGTCTTAAAGCTAAAGGCTGCCATCCTTCTAAATAGTAAACTCCATACTAAACTCCAGCCTGGTTTCAGAGCTTTCTCTGTGTGTGTGCCTGTCTCCACACTCGTGTTTCCCACTGTCTCAGCACTTGTCCCAGTCTATTGTAATCACTGGCCTGCTCTCATATAGACTGTGAGCTCCACGAAGATGCAAAAGTGTCTTTAGTCTTCGATCCTGACGTCATGTAGAGAGTTGGGCGAATAACCGGCAGATGTGTATGCCCATGATGAATCATACAAGTAAACGTACTTCCATAAAATCTATGATTTTATATAATTTATATACTATTATTGTCCACAAGGGAACACAAGTTGCCTTAAATGTTGTAAACATTTTTTGTTGCTCAATTATAAATAAAGAAGGACCTTCAAAGAACTAGAATGAAATAAATTAGTCACTTAAAAATCTTTTTTTCTGGATCTTTGTGTGTGAGTGTGTATGTGCATAGCTCAGGCCTGTTAGACCTGAATGACAACTCTTGGTTTCTTAAAAGGACTTGAAAATATATCACCTTCTGTAGAGGAATAACTTTGATGTATTTGAGGACTACATAGATGCAATAAAATAAATCAATCAGTCCTATGAGTAACTACTAAATATTTGGCATAGTGAGCAATCACTCCTAGAATTATGTCTCATTGCTTATGTGCCTAAATGATGAGAATTGTTATCACGTAGATTCCTATGTAAATCAACTTGGAACACCACAGCTGCTATTTAATTAGCATTTTGCAGTCAACAACCTAATTTGACAATTAATATCACATTTAAAAATGTTTCTCAATTTTGTAAATTGAGAAGCATTGCTTCCGATTACAAATGAGGGGACTGAGGGACTTTCCAGCGCTGGACCATGTTACCCTATCGCCCTTTGCAAACCTCTGCTTTCCTCAGCTCTTCCCAGGAGCTGAAGTCTTGGCTGGCTTCTAAAGGAATCCAGAAGCCTGAAGCACTTTCTGGGGCAGCCTCATTATTTCTGCCCTCAAGTAAGCGAAAGTCTTACCACATTTCAGCTAATAGCTGCTGTCAGAGGCAGAACAAATGGACTGTGGGGAATCAGTTAATTATATAAGGGAGATCTACTTACAGAAGCAGCAAGCACAAAACCTTCTTTTAACACCTGCGATTTTATAAAACAGTTATATTTGGCTGATCCTTTAAACAGTTGTGCACATTCTGGACAGTGTTTTGAGTCTGAAAACTGGACCGTATGGGGATTCTAAATGTTCCCCTCAGTTTCAAGGAACAATTTTGTAAACCCAATGCATCACTAGCCATGATGTATCATTTTCCCCTTAACTTATACTGATGTACAAGAACATATGGCCACACAACGATGGGTCGATTTGTTTGAGCAACACCAAGTATAATACTTTTGCATTTTAACAGCTTCTTCAGAGTATAGCTGCCTAACATAAACTAAGTAAAGACTTAAAAAGAAAATTGTAGTACTGCATATAAATATGTTAGGTTAACAACTGATGTTTTCCTGTGATGGGGGAGGAGTGTCAAAATGGGATTTAAACAAAGCATAATCTCACATATAATTTTGGGCTTTGATTGAGCTTGACAGTTAAAGTAATCGTAACAAAAACATTTGCACATTTCATCATTTACAGGGTCCATTGAAAGACATGTCCATTGAAAGACACTCTACAAGAAGTAGCATCGAGACTTAGAATTTCAGAAAAGGGATCTTCTTCCCTCAGTGTTCATCTCTAGGTCAGTGCTTATTGTGCAATTTGAAAATTTTAAGAACATTAGGCATAAACTTTTTTCCTAGACAATAAACAACTGACTCTAGCCATGCTTCTCTGATTCTAATAACATCTGTCACCGCAGGGAAGAACATTGTTAAAGAATGAGTAATACATATATATTTTAAAATCAGAATTTGGAGAACAGTTCCCCAACTTCTCCAGAGCACCCGGAACTTCTCCTTTTTCTGTTGCTTTTTAATTTCATCTGATTGCTTTGGCTATTATTCCTCCCAAAGCCACCTCTCTCTCTAGATTTTAAGGGCCTCGAGGGCAGAGAATCCAGCTGTCTTCTCCTTTGCTGCATCTTTGGAACCCAGCACAAGGTTTCATGCCAAGCAGGTGTTCAGAATGGATGTGATGAATGGATGAATAGATGACTGCCCTAGAGCTTTATAGATTTTTACCAAGAGGATTATTTTATCTAAAGTTTTCATCAATTTTTGAGGGCGGGAAGACAGTTCTCCTTCTTACAGAAATCATATTTGGGAATGCTTCTACTTTAAAACAAAAATAGTATGATTGATTTGTAATATAGTTTATAGAACACTGGCTCTGTTTAGTGCTTCTTTCTTGATAGTATAGCTCAACCTCTTTCAACATTTACATAACTTCATAGTAACATAATTTAAAACAATTTTTAGTTGTTCTGGCTAAATGAAGAAAAGTATTAACATGCGTTAATTTTTTGATTAGTGTAAAAGCATCTTTTTATTTCTATCTAATATATTTTTCATGAAAACTTTTTGACACTTAATTTGGTGTAATCTATGTTAATATAATGGACGCCAAAAGGCATCTCATGACAATGAAGTATTATTCCTATTTTATAAGAAAAAAATGTACGATTATTGAAAAATAAGTGAGAAAACTCAAATCTACATACATATTTATGTGTGTGTGTGTGTATGTATATATATAGTGTGTATATATATATATATATATATATATATACACACACAAATACGAGTATTTTATATATATGTATATATATACACACACACACACAGGAACTCAGCCCTTTAAATTGGATGACCATTAGTAAATAAAGAAAAGGTATGATATGATGAACAGAAGTTTTCTATCTTGAAAATCTGAGTTGGTAGTCAAAACTATGTTCAATGCATGTTAAAACAGCAACAGAATCATGTTATTTTACAGCAGTGATGCAAGCACTTCATGTTCTGTCAGGAAGCAGGACTTCATTATGATGGCTGTTAGAAACTAAACCCATGATGCCTTCCAACAGGGCCTCCTCCAGCTATAGTTTCCATGACCTCGTTTTTGCTCATCTCATTGCCAGGCATCCTGGAGAGGAGATGTATAAAGCCAGTCATGGCCTCACATGACAATCACAGCTTGTGCAACTATCACCCCCAATGGTGTGCTCTTCCAAGTCTACAATTCACACCTGCAGCCTGATAAGAACAAAGATGGAGTCCTGCATCCCTCCAGAGATGGCAGCGAGGGGAATGCCAAGTGGGCGGTACCTGGTTAACAGAAGCATCTGTATTAGCCACAGGTGAAGGGGACCGACAGGCAGGTGGAGAGGAAATCTCGCTGTTGGTTCCCTCCTCCCCAGACTCTTCAGTGACAGGTGACAGCAAAGTGTGACAGCGACCTGCAGTCATCTGTCACATAAAATGTAACCCAAGGACATATAAATCAGTTAGCTATGTTAACAAAAGACCTGGTCAAGCACAGGTCAAAACAGAGATAATTGATAAAACAAAGCTTAGAATTACTGAGACCCATATTTACATACACACTCTGTGTTAGTATTTAAAAGTTTTGTTCAAGTGAATGTGATGCTAGGAACCATTTGTTAAACAAATGGGGATCCGGGCTATATATCATATGAAAAAGTTTTGTTGTTGATTAAATACTTCTTTAAATTACTTTCCTTTTCTTGATTGTTTGTGTCTTTATAAATAACTGGCAAAATCATGAATTGTACAAATGAGGGGAGGGTCTATGAAATAACACTTGGTCTTTTGTGGACATCTCAAATTCCAAAAAGTCTAGGAAGTTAAGTGCACCCAAAGTAATATATCGTCATTAAGAGTCCAGGTATGCATGTGTGGTTATACACTATTCCAGCACATTACATATGTTTGGAAAACAGACACTGAGTTACCACAATAATTAATGCATTTTAAATGCGAAGTGATGGGGAAATAATGTTGTAGACAGAGATTAATGGAATTTATATATTTTAATCCAAAGCTAAACTTTGGATCTTCCATTTCCTTATTTTTCTAATAACAGCTTTTCTTCTACATTTTATTAAACATTTACATAATTTAATACACATGTGTAGTCAGTGAATCTTTTTCCTTGGAAAACACAATATAGTATGTAGCATTATTCTCTGATCTCCCAGAAAACTAGGAAACTGTGCAAAGGGGTTTTTTTTTTTGACCCTCAGAACCTCTCAGTATGACTGCTAAATTATAAACAAATGCAGGGCCAACCTTTGACATGTTAAGTAATTCAGTAGTCTTAGGTAAATAACTTCATTTCAACTGTCATTGTTTACAGTGTCCAAGATGGGTCTTGGCCCCAAAATAGCAGAGTTAATAAGTAGCCTGTTCCTCCGTTCTAATCCAGGATTCGGAAAATAAACCAGAGAGGGGACCTGGAGCCAGGAGCCAGGGTAGGGTCCGGAGAGAGAGCTCGCGGGGCCGGCAAAGCTGGCCCGGATCCTTACTTACCATGATCACCGAGGGGTGGGCCGAGGTCGCGGGGAGGAGCTCGCGGTCCAGGTCCTCGGTCCCCTCTGCCAGCCCCTCCGCCTCGGTCACAGTCAGCAGCATGGTGGCATGCTTGGCTTTCATCGTCAGCATCTTGCATTTGGAGTTCAAAGAGGCGATCTGCTCCTGGTAGCCCTTGATTTTCTGAGCCAGCTCCTAAGGAAACATTTTCCCACCCCCGTGTGTCAGGGCAGCATCAAAAGGAAACAGAGCCAAGTAGCGTTCATCTTCCTCGGGGGGCTGGCCAATGAAATCACAGTGCTGTGCCAGCCGGCAGCCGCGGCAGCGCGGGGAGGCAGGATGTGGACTCTGCAAAGCAGCCAGCCTGCCTGCAGCGCACACCGAGCCAGACCACAGCACAGCGGGGCCGGAAGAGGTGCTGCAAGTGCCCCGGGCCGGGGCCGGGGAGACAAGGCCGCCGCCTAGGGGAGTCCAACGCGCAGGGATGCTGCGTGGGGAAGCAGGAGTGTACCTAACAGTGAAGAACCAGCAACTTTCTTTAAAAAAGCCTGAAGAACCTGAAATTGCCAGATGGTTCATGCCATGGAAATTAGGTCATGTGATAACTAACACTACAAAAAAATGCAATGCTCAGCTCTTACCATCCTGAGGATCTCCAATAGAGCAGTCAGTTGTTACGGACAGGATCCCAACCTAAGCTGCTGGTCATTCCTGTGATCTTGGGAGTTGTTTTCGTAGATGAGCTTAATATTACATATGAAACCCTAATTTTTAGGCAGATTACTCCCAAAATAAAATTTTGCGCTTTCATCACCTTTTCCCCTCATGCGCTCCATCAAGCTTAAAAAGTTCCTGATGCTTGCAACTAACTACAGCTTTGAACTTGATCCATTCAAATTTAATGGATTTTAAATTCATCTGTTGTTGAAAAAATTGTCTTGGGAGTAGAGGTTTTCCAAACTTTTACCAAGAGCTTATGGAAAATATATTCTGGACACCACATAGCTCTTAAAAATTCTAAAAGATTGAAGTTCTAAAATAATCTATAATGGTAATTCTAAAATATTAAAGTTATATTGGGTTGTTAGAAAAGTCATGACGCATTTTTTGTAATGAAAAACAGAAAAAATACGTCATGACTTTTTTGACAACCCAGTAGTTTCTTACTTAAAAATGTAAACGCCTTTAAAAATTAAAGATGTATATTCTACAACATTAATCTTAAAAATACAGAACCATTATTTTTTTCTATTCCTTTTATTTAGTTCCTTTGTCTGGAAAGTTGTCATTCACTGTTTGTACAGAACACATTTTGTCACAAAGACATTAAATGTCAGCCTTGAAAATGAGTGTGTGTATACTATCATTTTAAAGACACTGACATTCAAATTAGATCTTTGAACTTGAAGTTCAGAAACAAAACCACAACAATTACAATATTATATATATGTGTGTGTATATGTTTATGTATTTGAATATGTACACGTGTGTATGGATAATATGCATACACATACGTATTATAAATACACATGTACTGTTTTGGTATTGTTGTCATTTTGTTTCTCCCCTCCCATCCAAAACGGATGGAGTGGAAGGGGATAGTCCAGCAGAACTGTCTTCTTAACTTCTAGAATAGTACAGTAATTTCTAAAACAAGGATTTTAAAAGTAGAAATCACTTCTTTACATTTTAGGGCTGCTAAATACTTAATTACACCTAATGGAGTTTTAAAAATAGTGATTAAATAGCTATCTCCACTCTCTGCTCTAGTGCCTAATGCATGGGTACAAAATTAATAATTAGATAACATGCACATAAAGAAGACATGTGCCAGTTCACTGGACTCCTTAAATTCTGTTTTCATAGGACAAATCACTGGCCTTACAATGGTGTGCCCCACCGGGGTAGATTTGTGTAGAGTTAGTCTTAGTCCTTTCACCCTTTGTGCCCACAGTACCTTGCTAATGTATGCCCACGCTGACAGCAAACACCCATTCCCTATATAGGAGTTCTTGACATTATTGTGTATAAAATCCATGTGGGTTGTTTGTAAAAAAAAAAAAAAAAAAAAAAATGCAATTCTGGTCTCTACTTCAAAAAGATTTTGATTTACTAGACTTATGAGAACCTGCATTATGTAGTTATCTCATGTCACTCCCTTGGAGAAACAGTTCTCTAGAACTTCCTTCTGTAAACATAAGCCTGCCTATATCTCATCCACTTTATGGGTTGGTGATCAACTGCTAAATTAAAATGGAGCACTGATGGATTAATGTGTTCCCCATTCTCGGGAAGCAAGTGCAGTTTTAGTTTTTACTGATTGTAAAGGATGGGCACACAGGTGGGGATTTCAGGTACAGTGGCCGCTCTGAGGAAAGCTGGCCTCTGGGCCACCTCCTGTGCTCAGGGGCAGGTGGAACGCAAAGAGGTCAGAGGCCTCGCTCCTCTGATTTCAAAGTGGCAGGATAATTTTGTCAAACCAAATGGCGACATTTACAAAAAAATCACATAAAAAGAAAAATAGGACTTCCCCAGAAATTAATAAATTATCAGTCATGTTTACGAGTTAAAGTTATTCATAAGGATGCTAAACTCATCTCAAGACTGAACTTCTACTAAACGGAGACTGAAAACACAGGAAAAAGCATTCTTTCAAGTTCTTATCATAAATCAGGCTTTCTCCACTTGGCACTTTCCTTCCTGTGTTTGTTTCACATGTACAATTAGCCTCACATAAGACTGTGTCATTTTTGATGTGAAAATGTCTTCTAAATCACATGACAACACTAACAAATGTCTACGTTGATATTTAGAACTGGGAGGAGAATGTGACAAAATGAACAGATCCCTGAGGGGGAGCCAGGAAGACAGCCTATGGCTGACCGTGCTCAGTGCTGGCTCTGAGACCTTGGACAAGTCACTTGCTTTCCTGGGTCACCCCTCTTCTCCTTTGTGCCGTGAGGTTGCCCACATCGTTCCTGGTACAATGAAAAATCATGGAATTTGGAGCCAAAGACACTAGATTAGAATCTGGTTTCTTTCAGTTACTATATTTGGGAGTTCAAGAAGTCATTCAAAAAAAATGAGTTCCTGTTTTCTTATTAGTAAAATGGTGACAATTAAAAAAAAATCCTTATTTTACAGGGTTGTTTTAAAGGATAATGTAAAAGCTTTGTAAATTGTTTACAAAAAACTAAAACAAAAAACTGTAGTAATGATAATTATTGTTATTCAAGAAATAATATTAAAAAATATTTTCTGTAGTACTATAGAAAAGGTTATAACCAAATTCTGGATCTTGCAAAATGTGATTTAAAATAGTTTCAAAAAAAATTTATAATATTTGGTCTAATGTATGAGTTATAGAAACAGTGGTTTCAAATATTTGCAAGACATTTTCATTTATTCAGGGGCATAAGAGAAATAAATAGTTAACATGATTATCTACAGTGTAGGAGTAAATGCAGGTAGGATATTTACTGACATTATTTTGTAAATTATATGTAAATGTAAGTGATTGATGCATTGGCTGTGTCAAGATATTAAAGAATTGCCTTTGGAGAGGCAGGTGATAAGATTTTCCATCATTAAAAGGCAGCAATTGAATCAGCTGAGACCTCACTATGATATTTGGTTTGGAAATAATTTGTTGCTTTTATGATAACAAAGTTAAAATAGAACAGATGAAAAGATAAGCTAAACATCCATCCTTGGCACAGATAAATAAGATGCCTCCCCACCCCCAGTTACTTACCAAAATTCATGATGCTATAAAGCCAGCCCCCGAGGGAAACAGTAAATGTGACCTACATGGGAATTGACAGGTTGGGAAAGGAAATTCAATGCTAAGTGTCACTGGGCACAAACACTTAAGGTCTGTGATCTCTGAGAACTGGTCTGCAGAAGGGGTGTCCAAGTACTAAGGTCATGACAATGCCAAAGGCACAAAGAAGGAGGCACCTTTGAAAATAGGTGCTAACAGCCACACAATCTGGAAATCAGGAAAACAAACCACATGGAACATTCTGATTTTGCGAAATGAGCCGAAATGACCTATATTTGAAAGAGCAAGTGATTTCTTTTCTATATGAAATATCCCTGCTTTTTAAAGAGGGTGATCAAAGCAGCAAGCCTGAGCATCGCTGTTTTTTGCAGGCTTTACATACAGGCGTAGAATGGGCTTGGGTGGTTTAACTCTGAGAATTCAGGAGCAGGAGACAGTTGGTGGGTTCCGGTTGAGATACACCATGAACCATGTGTAAAGAGAGTTTGGACTCAAGGAGCAGACTAATGTTACCAGGTCTTGGAAAAGATCAGCAAAAGAAGCGTTCACAATGCAGAGACAGCCAACGACACTACCCAGGAACTGAACACCTTACGAGCCCGAGTGGGAGAACCATTCTCGTTCATTCACTAGAAACCAATCACATACTCTGACCAAGCCCATGTCCCGCCCTTGACATTCGCCCATATTCCTGTCCTACCTCATGCCGAGAGATCTGGGCCTGCAGCTCCTGGATGTTGCTGGTAGCCACGGGTTTATCCTCAATCTCCCTGTGAGCTCCTTCTATCAGCTCCTGGAGGTGCTGCATTTCCTGCTCATACTGTTCATATTGTACCACGGCCTCCTTTGAAAACACACACACACACACGTGTCACTCTGTGTCAATAACCGTGTGACTCTGTGCTGCTGTCTGCCCAACTCTAGTGTTAACGCCTGTTTACCTAGGTGTCCAAGGAACAAGGCAAGGATGGGGGAAGCCTCTAGATAATTCAAATCCTCAGAGCCTTCTCTCTAAAATATTTTGCCAAGATTATTCATGGACTCAAAGTAGTTAAATGGCTAGATCCTCTGTATTCTGCCTGCTCATACTGCCTTGAAGGTGGCAATGTCATGGTCAGAGCATGGTAGACAGCAGTAGGAAAAACATGATTATTTCATTTTTCCACCTGAGAGATACTGAATACCAAGGGTGCCAAAAAATGTATACAAGTGGACACTTTGGTCAACGTTGCTCAAGCAGTAGTTCGCCATAAACAAAAAGCGTCTGGACATTGATGGTAACCACTTTGGGCACCTCTTGTAATTGCAGAAGTCAAACTTGTGTTCATCTTTTGTTATCAGTATATATTGTATATTATAATTTTAATTTTCCTTTCTTAAAATGTATACACATTTTTCGGCACCCTCTGTATATATGTAAGGCACTTGGTAAGTGTTGGAGTAGAGGATACAAAAATGAATTCGGCATGATTGCTATCCTCAGGAATTTATTGTCTAACAAATTACAAGGTAATGGAAGGAACAAGGATAATTGACCAAATAGGCCATTAGCAATTTAATGAGAGGACAGAGATGCAATTTTCTGGATAAAGATGGTAAAATTGTGTTGAAAAGTGAGATGAGGTAAATAGTGTCATTTGTTCCTGTCAATGATTTTTCTTTTTTTAGGTGATGAGACTAAAAGTTACATTTGGTTGCATACCTCTCAGGCAAGAAAATACATTTAGTGTATCCATATGAAAAAAAAAAATTCTGGAATGTGTGCTAGCAGTAAAGTCATATGACAAGGTTCTAGATGCTTCTCAGATAAATAAGAGATAAAAACTACATGCTTGCATGTAAATTAACCTCTATGAGGTGTTCTTAAAAAAAAAAGTATCGCTGAAAGATAGTTTTCAGGAACGGATATTTTTTGTAGAGCTTTCCCCAGGCTTTTGTGGGTGATCCAAATAATAGCATTTCATCTCCTTATTTTATATAACCACAACAATCTGTCAGAATTAGCTCCCTGGGTGTGTTTTGATGGCTGAGCCCACACACTGCTAAGAAAAGAAGCCCTTGACTCATGTGCTGTTGCATGGCTGGTGTGGGGCAGCAGCAGACGCGCGGCAGGTTGCACATGCCTGCAGGATGTTGCACTGCTGGATGGCCGTGTGCTGCAGCCGGCTGGCCTCCTCCTGCAGCTGCAGAGCGGCCTGGCACAGCGGCAAGCTGGTGACCACATCCTCGGGGACCCGGAGCGCACTCTGGCACCTCTGCACCGCGTGCACTTTCGGCTTCAGTGACTCCATCTCACACAGCAAATGCTGAAAGCGAGAGATCACATTTCAAAAATTGTGCATTTAAGAGTTTATCTCATCAGCAAGAGACTGAATTACAGCTCAGTGTCTCTCAGAAAATATAAACATTTTCCAAGGAACATTTTTTTTTAAATAATGCATATATATAGGGCTAAGACTATAACTGAGTTTAGCAGTCATTTTTCCTCACTCCTCTTTTTTTTCAATAGAGGCCCTCACGCATTTTGCTGGACTTCTGCCTGCTTACCTGTCGATGAGAGAGCTGCCCCTTGAGACTAAGACGTCCAACTTCTGGGGAAGTCAGGGTTGCCTGGGCTTGCTCCAAAGCTACTTGTAAGTTTTTTAGCTCGGTTTCAAATTTTTTCATATCCTGCAGAGTAAAAGCAACATGAATGTTGGCGTGTAAGCACCTGAAGTCCAAAGCCGAGGAGAAGAAGGCAGTTCACAATCGAGAAGGCACTTCAGAGGTGTGTACCGTATCTCCACTCTAAAACCACCACTGTGTTTTTAACGATGGACTTGGCAATTTAAATTATTATTATTATTATTATCTTTACCTTGGCTGCATCTTGGAGATTCTGCAAACGAACTTTGATCATCTGCCGCAATTCCTCTGTCTCCCGCCCCAGCTCGGCCACTTGCTGAGACATTTTTTCTGTAGAGTACACACTAGCGAGGTACTGTAACTTCTCAGCCATTGCTTCCAGATCGCTGTGAATTTCTTCAGATTCTTCCAGCAGGGTCTAGAGTGAATTAGCCACATTCACGACATTGACCAGTAGGCAGAGAGGCATAGGTAATGAATATGGTGCAGTGGAAAGACCATCAGAGTGGGCAGAGAGTAAGGAGATAAGCCCTGCGTGGCTCTGTGTCTTACTGTGTTTAACCTTCACCTCTCTATGTCTGCTGCTCACCGACAGCTATCCCCATTTCACAGAAAGAGAAGTCAAAGTTCAGACACTGTAAACAATTTGCTGAGGCCACATGCCATGAGGCTCAGGCTCTGCCCACCATGCAAAGCTGCTCCCTGGTGAGGGGCAGGGCACGAGTGTTCCAGCAGCGCCAAGGCTCCACACCTTCAGCAACTTCATCAGGTCACTGGGCTACCTCTTCTCATACGTATTCGAACGCAAGAGATGATTTCCAGATCTCATCATCTATACCTCAGATCTAAGCACGTGTTGATCTAAGAAATGAAGATACGACAAGAGCCTTACCAATGAACACAACTCCTTTGATCCCTTGCTTTAAGTAAGATAAGGGGCAGATGCTCGCTTAGGACACTAAGAGGAACGAAACAGCCCTCATCATTCGGGATGGTGTCATCTATCAGGACTGATACTAGTGGATCAGTAATGCTAAGATACGCACAACACAAGTAGAGTGAAAGAGAAGACAGGGTGAAAGAAGTGACACGCGCTGCTCTTTGCAGGAAGGCTGGGAGAGGGTTTCCCAGAAGAGTCGCATCTGAGCGGAGTCAAAAGGACGTTTGCACTTTGGCAAGACATTTCACGCTGAGGGAGCAGCATAAGCAAAAGTACAAAGGGAGTGAGTACAAAATGTGCAGTTACTGGGGTGTGTGGTGTGTAAGGAGGAGACATGGGAGAGGGGACATTATCCCGAGGCAGCAGACACTTAGTTTTCAAAATGAAGCACGTTGTTTTCTCACAATGAAATTTTATATATACATACGTGTAAAATAGCCCATAATCCTATACCTCAGGGATAGCTTTAAGTAAGCTACATCTGCTGCTATGTTTGGGTATAATTTTAGGTAATTGAGATCATAGCATACCTATGATTTTTCATCTTTCTTTTTCACTTGACATTAGAACACAGGCATTTTCTCTGTGTGCCCTGTTTTTGGATAAACTTTGGCAACTTTAATTACTATGGCAGGCATAGGAGATCTCCCTGAAACAGTGTGTAATGGTTGAGTTCTCTCCTGAGTGTCTGTTAGATGTAACTACCCATACCTGGTATCTGTCCTTCTGTGGCCCTCAAAGCACTCAACCCAGCCAGCCGCCCAAGTCAAAACCACCTGGGCGTCCCCCTGGGTTCCTCCCTCTTTTCCCCCACATCCAGGCTACTCAGGCAGAATTCGAGCCCAGTAATACCCCTGCTATTCTCTTCTCTCAGCCTCCAAAGAAAGGCCTTGTCATTTCCTAATGGAAAACTGAAACCACCTTCTATGTGGTCTTCTCTTCATCAACCTATTTTCCAGAGGCTGCTAAGTCATCTTTCTGAAAGTACGAGTCTGTGCTTGTCACTTGCCTGGGGAATATCTGTCAAAAGCTTCAGAGTGACGGGAGGATTGAGTCCAAGTTCTTAACAGGCTTGCATGATCTGTCTTTTCCTTCGCTCTCTATTCTTATCTTACACCTCTTCCCAGCTCTCCTCCAGGCCCCCTCCCCGGACTGCACCCACCAGTGCACCAAAAAGAGCACCTCTCACTCACTGCTGGGATTTCAACACGCGTTTTTGTCTAAAACACATTCCACGCAAGTTGGCTGCCTTCCTTCGGGAGTCAGCCCAGTTTCGCCTTTCCTGAAGAAGGCTTCCTTAGCCTTCCTCTCAGCCTGGCAGTCTGGGTGTAAAGCTCTCCTGTGCTTTCAATCGTTCAGCACCCCCATCCCTGAGTCCCTCCTCTTATCACACTATGTGGTAATTGTCCAGATCCATCTCTCTATTTCCTCCCTCCCTTTAATGATCAACTCCCTGGGGGCAGCGAACGAACGGACTATTCTTTGTATTCCAAATGCCTAACCAAATTCCTAGCTTTGGAAAATACTCTAAATGTTTGCTGAATACATAAATGAGCAAATGAGCATAGGAGCTATTTTAAATAAAAAGTCTTCTTGATCATTTTAAAGGCTATATCATATTCCACTATATCCAAAAATTTACTCGGAAAAAATGAATTGACATTTAAGTTTTCTTTAAATTTTCACTATAGCTAATACTGCATAAAATGTTTCCTATAGTTTGGACTACAGAGTAGGAACTTTTTGATGATCATGATACATTTTGCCAATTGTCTTTCAAAGAGATTTTACCAAGTTCCCAGCAATGTTTGAGAGCTCTCACTTCCTTGGATATGAACTTTTTTTTTAAAGGTTTTATTGGGGAATTGGGGAGGGGAACAGCGTTGGGGAATCGGGGAAGGGGAACAGACAAGTTGCTGTCCTTTTGTTCCTCAGTCTAGTTGTGGAGGACGTTGCTTCACTGGCCCAGGTTGGTATTATCATTGCACTCTTCTTGGGTGAGGCAGATCGGTCACTGGCCTCTGGATGGTAGCTCACGGGGGCTATTGGCAGCTCACGCTGGCTGCCAGACACTCACTGTAGCTTATGGCAGCCCACTGCAGCAGGGGCTGCAGCTATGCCGTCCCGGGGACTCACAGCAGCCCAGCTCCAGATGGAGCTGTTCACCATCTTAGCTGTAGAGGGCAGTGTCACTGGTCCTATATGTGGGACCCAAACCGGGGCCGCTGGTGTCCCAAGCCAGCTCTTAACCAATGCGCCACTAGGCCGGCCCGGATATGAACTTTTAAAGTTCGTATGTTCTGTTGGAAATTTGCATTCCCAGATTTCTAATGAGGTTGACCATTTTTTTCATTGTTTACAACCAACAGTAACTTAAGTCTCATCTGTTAATATATAAGCATATCCTCAAGTAGAAGACTGGAGTTGTTCAAGAAGATTCCTTGAGAGGAATGTGAGAGATCAATTAAAGAAGAAAGACTGTCGATATAGGGAAATCAATGAGAAGTTTATTGAAGCTCTCCAAGAAGGAGACAATGAGGCTTTGATCTAGAACCCTGTCAAATAGAATGGTAAAGAGGATGGATTTAAAAGACATGAGTATACATAAATCTGAATCAAAGAGGGAAAATCTAAAATACTTAAGGATATCCACATAACATAAATAAAAATCATTCTGTATTTTATTGCAAGATAACTGGGCTGTTAGCTATCTCTATCTAATTCAAGCCTACATTATAAAAGGATGAAATCATTTCCTAGATGACATGACTAAGAGAAAACTCCAGAGGAAATGAAGTAATGCAGCCAGCTGATGGCCAGCTGACCCCTTCCTCCTGTGGAAGGTCAGGCCACTGAGGCCGGGCATCAGGCTGACGGAGGAGGCGAGACAGCTCTCGGCGAGCATCACCCCATGTGCCAGGTGATGGGCTCGACGTGTGCACATATGTTAAACCGTTTGATTCTCATAATAATTCTGCAATATAAATCATTTACACCACTCTCTTATCAATGAGAAGACTGAATTCAGAGAGGCAAAATGGTTTGCTCCAAACCACAGTCCTGAGGGGCAGAGCTTGATTTTCCCATCAGCCTGAGTCTGGAGCCTACTTTAACCTTTCTACATGTCACTACATCTCTTCACCTGAAAGAATTTCCCACCATATCCCTGCATATAACTGGTTCCAAGACCCCGCAAAAAAAGGGACTGATTATCTATGGACTTGGGGAAGTTTTTTACGTGGCACCCACAATAATTTTACGTCACTGCCCTCTAAATTTTCTGTTAGTCGAGACAGTTAAATTACTCCCCCTCCTTGAAATCCACCTTTCCCAAAGTTACCTGATGTGAAATGTATTGCTCCCGAAGTTGTCTTGCAGAATTCCATGCAATCTTTCCATGCACCAAGACTTTAGCTTTGTCAATCCACTTCAAAATTAATTCAAGCATTTCATTGTATTCTTCTAAATGTGATGCTGCCTGAAAAAAATCACTCACATTCAGATGACAAATGTAACCTCTGCTACTTGAGCTAGAAATCAGTTTTCTGTCTCTCATTGGATACAATAATCCTAGGGGTTGATCATTATAACATCTGATATTTATAGTGTCAACATAAGAAATGTCCAAACCTGTAGAGAATTTGTATAAGAATTTATTTGAGCCAAACTGATGACATATGCTGGGGAGCAAGATCTTAAATGCTATGGAGAATAACAATTTTGCAGTTTCTTTTATGCATTTGAAATTAAGGAGGGACTAAGGAAGAATACATAGAGGTGGGAGAAAGCAAGGCGGGGATTAGATTACACATAGCTAACAAGATTATGTGCCCTCTTGAGGGTGGTTTCAGCTTATTTCCTAGGTGTATTAACCCAGATGCATAAGAACAATGGATGGGGCTGAGTTAAAACCTCTTACTAAAGAAGTTAGAGGCCTGGGACTGACTACCCACCATGACTAGCCCCATTAGGAATTTGTAATCAGATTACCCTGTGAGGTTACTTTCCATAGAGCCTACCCCTGCTTTGTTTTATCTACCAAAGGTATCCTGAAAAACCACATTATTGTTGAAAATATTTCAAGGACTTCCCAGTGACTTTAGGATCAAGTCCAAGTTCTTAATATGCTTGAGTAACCTGTCTTTTCAAAAAAAAAAAAATCTCTATTCTCATCTCTGATTCATTTATCTAGATCCCCTCTATGCCTCCTTCCTTCCACACTCCACCCTCACTGGGCAAAGAGGTCTGGTCTGGTGGGGAGTATGGCAGGACAGGATTCAATATTGTAATTCATTGATTGCCAAGTTCTGATTTAACTTGTCCCTGGTTACAGAAAAGAACATAACCAATTAACAAAAGTTGAGTCTATGGATGGATATATGGATGTATGACTTGAACCTATTAAGTAAATAATAGCTATTATGTATATTTATATATCTCCATCTCTGCCTCTATCTCTATCTCACTTTAAGATATTTGAATTCACACAAACTGATTTGTATTTAGATGAATATTCATTTTACAAAATACTTCCCCAGTTTATAAATTATTCACCCCAAAAGTACATTTATATGACCTTTGTTAATGAATTTATAATATGGTTCTATATAAAATAAAGGCAGCATTATGCCTAATTCTTAGGAACTCAGGTGTGGTATGAAGTAAG
Source organism: Aselliscus stoliczkanus (assembly GCA_033961575.1). NCBI lineage: Eukaryota > Metazoa > Chordata > Mammalia > Chiroptera > Hipposideridae > Aselliscus > Aselliscus stoliczkanus. Next base: position 146,033,029 of record CM066733.1, read on the forward strand.
TCACTCTTAAATTACTGTCATCATTGTCAATAATATCTGTTTATTTATTTTCAAAAGAAAAAAACAGGACATAGAATGTCTGCCGTAGGATTTTCACTACTGGCCTGGAAAACATACCTGGCTGAGCCTGGAAAGCCGGCTCTCGGCCTGCCTGATGGTCTGCTGGTGAAGTTCAGTGAGTTTGCCTATCTTCTTGGCCAGGGGCTTACACAGTTGGTCATTCTGTTCTGAGAATTTTTGTACTGCTTCATCTAGCTCCATTAACTTTAAATTACAGGCACCTAATTCCTCTCCCAGCACCTAGATGGTCATCACAATGACAGAACATTAGACTATAGCAAATGAATTGCTCCAGGTTTTCTAAGATCAGAAAGACAATATCTTTAATGATTTTTATATAAGCCAAATACTATTAAGAAGAATTCTACCATGACCAGTTCATTTTTATTTCTTCGCTTGGAAAGGCAGAGCAGGGTGTTTTGAAACCTGGTATTTATTTCCTATGAGGCTGAGAGAGCTAACATTTCCCTTCTGCCACACCCAAAAAGGATTAGTCACTTATCCAAAGAGTGAGAACAAACTCAACTCCCAAGAACACCCTTCATTTTGGAATTTATAGACTTGTATTCCTAAATCATTATGTAGTTCTTGGACACTCTTCCCTTTTACCCACCCATACATCTATATTTATCAATACAGTTCAATTATGATGGTAAATGACCATGCAAGTAGATCTATGCTATTATATTTATAAAATGCCATTATGGAATATCTTTATTACCTGATTTTAATGAAGCTTGCTAATCAAGAAAGCGTTTGTTTTCTATAACCCAAAAATGAATTAACTCTCCCAAATATTGAATGTATTGAGTAGCATCACTTCTCTTTCCTTACCTTTTGATCAGTTTTAGCTTGAACTAAATTATCTGTCTTTGCCCTCAGCTTATTCAGGATAGTTGTGAGATCTTTGGCTATCTTCTGAATTTGCCGGCTGAACTCCTGGCTGGTGGCCTTGTTCTGTTCAACTTCTTTTACTTTGTCCTGGATCTAAATAATCAACAAGGACAGCAAAACCAACCATGGTTAAAACTGCTAGATGCTGACAGATGCTAAAAACCTTTATCTGGAGATGCTGACGAGAGATTTCAGATGGTGAATGCCGCCTTGACGCTGATGCACTTTGTCCAGCCAGACTCATGCAGGTACAAGTGCTCATGACTCCATGCAGCCTCACTTTCCCCCATCTTCATGCAGCCACTGAACCTCTTTCTCTGCTGTTTCAGCAAAGGAGCAAGCAATGAGCGTACAGTGATTCACTCATCAAACGTTCACAGAGGTTCCGTAGATGGCAGTGTAGATACCTGAGTCTGAATCCTATTTTTTTCCCCATATACTAACTTGTGACCTTGAGCACACAGATTCCTCTAAGCCTTGATCCTCATAAAATGGGAAATGCTTCCAGATAACTAGAGGCACACAATTTTGTTTCCAGCTACCTTTTCATAAGAAGCTATAAATGATATGGCAACTTTTTCTGACTTGCAATTACATCCCTATAGTAGGGCACAAAAGCATTAAGCACATCTCATGGAAAGAAGGTGGAAAAGAACAGTTAACATTTATAAGTTTCTAATGGCTTTGGTTTGATTTGATAACATCACACTTTTGCTTATAATACAATGCTGAGGAGAAAATGAGAAAAAAATGTTTTCTTTATATAAATGAAAGGCTGAAATAGCAGAAAAGTACCTGGCAGACTAGTACTCAATAAATAAATATTTCTTGGACACATTGATATAGAGCTTATTTTTTGTTGTTGTTCCTTTAAGTTTTTTTTTTAGAAAAAGATGAGGGAAAGCAGGTAAGTTATCTTAATTGTATGACATTGTTCACATCTATGATTATCTGATTTTTTTTTTTGCCTACAATTAAGATTTCTAATTTAATATTATTGCTTTATGCTGAGGTGTTTTTTAACTCTGTTTCCATGAATATATAATTATGAAAATCAAGAACTCTCGTACAAGAGTATTACCCTCTAAAAAGCATGGGAAAGCATTCCTTGAGTGTATGTTTACCTGATCATGAATAGTTCCTAGGTTCAATGCCACCTCAGCTAACTGAAGGGAGAGATCAGAAGGTAATATAGTATAAAGAGCCAGGTACTTGTTCTTCTGTTCTTCAGCCACTTTCTCAATGTTCTGTCGGTGGTTTGTGGCTTCTGATAGGAGAATCTAAAGAAAAGGTCAAAATGAGAAATTTCTGGGAGCCTATGGAAATTTTCACGGGTACAGAGACAAGATGATGTACCGTTCATCAATATATGATTACGTGTGAAATTAGAGAAACACTTTAAGAAAAACCAAATGCTTCTTTAGTCTCTGACTGAGAAACATGTCCATCTTATACAGAACAAACAAAAGACCCATGAAATAATAGTAATAGCCATTATATAACACATTTCTGAAATTTTTTAATTCAATAGTTCATTTAATATAAACAAGCATGTCTGATTAAAATCAGGGCAATTCTTTTTTTTTTTTAAGTGATGGATCTAGGGAATGAGGAGAGCTTTGTACCTGAAGTTCTTCAAGTTGAGCATCTATTTCTATTGTTGGATTCCCCAGATATTCCTTCGTTTCCTGAACCCAAGATTTCACAGAATTGATTTGAGTCTCTACCACTTCTCGATCCTTCAGCTCTTGCTTTACCACCTTCCCACTGTTCTTCACTTTTGCCTGCATGCTTCAGGGAGGAAGCAGAAGTGAGTTTGAAATGAAAACAACCCTCTAATACACAGCATTATGTTACCAAAAACAGACATAAAAAAAGGTGAAACCTCACATCTGTTTTGCAAGTAGACACATTTCCCCAAAACTGTCAGATAATTTTCAGTAACACTTCAGTTCAGTTCAAGTGTAACAGAAGAATACACATACATCATATGGGGTGAATGATTTATCCCTGGAAAATTGAGAATTGACACACTTCCATGTCACTAAATTGTAATTAATTTTCCTATCTAAAGTAACCTGGACATATTTTGATTGTTTATTTCCTGTTGGGAAATCTACTCAAAAGGTACAGAATATCAACATTTAAAAGTAATGTGCAACGGGCCAGCAGCCCCGGTTCGTTCCCACATACAAGGGCCAGTGACGTTGCCCTCAAAAAAAAAAAAAGAAAAAGAAAAAGTAATGTGCAACGGGAATATTTGTGGTTATTAGACACCAGTCTTTAAATAAAGACTCCAGCTTTGGAAATTTTATAATTAATAATGTTCAACATCCAAATTGTAAGTCTTTATTTGAATTAACATAAATTTGGTTAAAAAGTTTAAATGAGTGGAGTCAGATGACCCTGAATTCACCTATAAGTGAAAGAGTTGAATATAGGATATGTATGAATAATATTGGTTAATACAGGAGTTACATTATTTATTGACATTTCTACTCTGGCCCAATAAATGAATCAGGCCAATTATGTATCATTAAGTTTTACTTCCTCTGTCCACCAAGTTCACTACCAGTAAATAACTTATGTACCTGAACTTTGGTATCATCCTTGCCCCGATCTCTCTGTCATCCAATGTATCTAATGACTATCAAGCTTTTTCAAAACAAGGTTCTAAATAGCTCTCAAGTGTTTACCATTCCAACTCCATTTCTCATAAACAGCTCATCACCCAACAAGTGACATGCTTACTTCCAAGCTTTCTTACGTGCTGCTATTCCCCTGTTTGCAATACTCTCCTCCCACCTCACTGCTGCACTCAAGCCGGCTCAGTCCGCAGTTTCAATGCCCCTTGTGAAGGGAGGCCTTCCTCAACCGCTTTACTGGGGTAGCTGCCTCTGCTTTGTGCTCCCTTACCAGCCTTTCCACGCTTTACCTAAACAGCTTCGGTAGTTGCCCATCTCTGCTGTTTGACTGTATGTGTAACAACATGAAGGTATTGACTGAACCTGTCTGGTTCCTCTCTGTGTTTCTAAATACTGCTAGAGGTGTGTTCGGTAGACAAATAATCGAAGGGCCAAGAAAAATGAAAAGCAGGGGTGATGGGTACAGATACCCCCATATTACGGTGGAATGATGGAGCATCCCCAGACTCTAATGCCACATTTATCCCTTTGGGTCATGGCCAAGTTTAGTAACAGAGCATGAGAGACGGTATGTACTTACTTGAGGCACCGATCCTGCATGGCCGTGATTTCCTGCAGGATGGGTGGCTCTTCTGCAGGGGGCGGCGTGGTCCCCTCTGGGAGCATGCTCAGTGCCTGTTGTCTCAGCATGCCCAAGGTCGACTGCTGCTGCTCCAGCTCCAGGGTGAATGTGTCATGATGTTCAAGAAGAGTTAAGAGCTCTGCTTTTGAGGCTTTCTCTGCTGAACTTCCTGGGAATTTATCTTGCAACTGGTCAATCATTTCAGTGGCTTTTTTCACCTGATGAAGGAATGTACATACTGTGAAGTTCAAAAAACACCACATTTGACACTAATGCATTGGAGCCTGTTAAAGATGAAGGGGCAAACTCTAAATTTCAGGAAAATAAAACCTGAACAATCTTAACATGAAAGGAAAGACCATCTCTATTGTGCTGGGCTTAAGTAAACTTTAATCTCTGAATCATCTCAGAATAATCTCAGGGCAATGCACAACATAGAAAAAGTTTATTTTTGTTTGTTTGTTTGTTCTTTTAACTAAAAGACAAATGCAAAACTCTTTCCAACATTTAAGTTACCATGAATGTGTCTCTGAGTTATAGAGGAAGATGGGGTTTAAAATATTGAACCCGGGCCGGCCGAGTGGCACATTGGTTAAGCGCTGGTTTTGGGATGCCAGTGGCCCAGGTTCGGATCCCACATGAGGGCCAGTGACACTGCCCTCTACAGCTAACAATAGCTCCACCTGGAGCTGGGCTGTGCGAGCCCCGGTGATGGTGTGGGCTGCAGCCCCTGCTGCAGTGGGCTGCAGCAGGGGCTGCAGTGGGCTGCCGTAGGCTGCAGTGAGTGGCCCGCAGCCAGCGTGAGCGGCTGGCAGCCAAGAGTGAGCTGCCAATAGCCGCGATGAGCGACATCCAGAGGCCAGCGACCGATCTGCCTCATCCAGGGAGAGCGCAATGACGATACCAACAGTGAAGCAACATCCTCCGCAACTAAAACTGAAGAACAAGAAGACGGCAACTTGTCTGTTCCCCTTCCCCGATTCCCCAACGCTGTTCCCCTCCACCAATTCCCCAATAAAATCTTTAAAAAAAAAAAAATTGAACCCTACTTAAAAGATGAAAGACATTAAATGCAGGATTTGGGAAATTAGTTAAATTCCTGCTCATTTCTATGGCAAAGAAAAAGTACTGGGCACTTTTTCAGGGCGAGATAAGAAAGTTTCACAAAGAGTTAAGCAAATGGAGGAAAGGGGGCTTGTCCTCCTTTCAAAATTTAATTTCTTGGTTTTCTTATTAAAATAATTGGACCCTGAGTTGGGACTACATTGTGCATTGCCTATTGTATTTTGTTTCATAATTTGGTTTTCATGTCATTGAAATAGACATGGAAAAAAATGAGGCTCTTTATTGTCATGCTGCCAATTAAAAAAAAAAAAAGATCAAAATACTGTTTTCAAAATGCATTTTCATCATCGAGGAAACAATAATTTGAGCCCAGCCATAACAGAAATTACCTTCATGTTCAAGTTCTTCCACTCGTCCAGGGCATCTTCCAGGATCTTCTCCTGGTCCTGGGCCACAGCGCGGAGACGCGCCCAGCGCTGCCACACTGTCGTCATCGACCTGCCTATGGTTGCTTTGCTGGCATCATTTCCAGATTTTTCCAATAGTGAAGTTTTATCCTCTAGGGCCACAATTTTCTCATGGAAAGAGTTAACTACTGACACCAAAGCCTGGGGTTGGGGGAGAAGAGAGGTTGTGGGAGAGATGGTTTTCAAAAATTCAACAGATTTGGGTAAAGCCCTAAATTATCTGCAAAAAGAAATGTTCCTAGATATATTCATTTTCCTCTTGTGACTCTTACTTTTACACTGAATTCTTAATTGAGTTAGGCTTGGATTTTTTTAAAGAGGTAAGATTGATGAGCTGAGCTCTGAGCCACAGCAGTTTGATGCCCAGCCCAAGATGAGCTGCCGCTAAGCTAAGCTGACAACAGGTGGCAGGGTGACTCAGCTAAAAATAAATAAATAAATAAATAAATAAATAAATAAATAAATAAATAAATAAAGAGGTAAGGTTGAATATTTATTGGGTTGTCGGAAAAGTCATGACGTATTTTTTCTATGTTGTTTGTTGCAAAAATGCATCATGACTTTTCCAACAACCCAGTATTTATTAAAAACAAAAGTTGATTTGCTGCTTAAGCTGACATTCTCCCGTTTTTAAAAAGGAGCAAAAATATAAGTGAACTGAATTTCATATTGAAGGATGTCATATTCTACCATATATTGCTGCAATATATGAGGGAGACTCAGCTATTATTTGAATAATCTAACATCATCAGAAAGTACTTTACCAGAAACAATTGTTCTGAATGTCTTTTTAAATCTAGCTATGCATTTCCAACAGAAACCCTAAAAGCAAAATTGACAGATTTAGTTAAGTTAAAACTGCTGTGAAACATGGATAAAGGTATCCTTCTCATATTTAAGGAACCCAGACATAAATGAAGATTTATTGACCTGACTCTGGAACTCTCATAGTACAAAGACCCATTACAATTGCAATAAAAAGGCATTAAGAAGAAAACGAACTCACCTTGTGTTCTGACAGTTTTTCTTCTGCTTCATGACTGGAAGAAGTCTTCAATAGCGAAAATTCAGACAATTTCTTTTCTGCATTATTCATCAATTCGATAACCTCTTCCCTTGCTTTCTGATAATCCTGCCATTGAACTGCACATCTTGAAAAAGTCCAACAAAAGTCAATAAGTGACATCAAATCACACATTTCTATGCAGAGCTCTGATGTCAATAGGTCTAATGCTACTTAGAGAAGAATGAATTTCATGCTAATGTACATCGTTAGTACATTCCTGTTTCCTGTGTGAAGAGTCATTTCAAAATGCATTATGTTTTGATAGAATATAAAGGTTAAAACAACTCGGTACCTCTGCAAGAGATCCTGTTGGGCGTGTGACTCCTGGATTATCTTCTGGCTCTTCTGTTCCAGGGAGGACATTCTCTGTGCGAGGTCCTCTTTGCCAGCTGGCTTGATGAATGGGTCCAGGCTGGCTACCAGGCCTTGGAGCTCCTCCAGGTTACTCTGGAACTGATCCTCTGCACGAAAAAATTCCAGGTGGCTTTTGAGACTTTCCTCTGCACTCTCCACATCCAGGCCACTACCTGCCAGCTGTACCATTTCATGGGCATCCTCCAGCCAGTCGTCGGCTGCTTGAAACACTTGATAGTACCTTTGGCATTGACTGTACACCTGAGTCAAGGTAGCCTGAAAAACAGTAATTGCAAACACAATCAACTCATCCATTGCGACCTGTTTGTAGGAAATAGTTTAATTTCTCCATTTCTTTTCCAGTCCTCTGTCACATGGGTTCACGTGTATAAGTGAATTGAAGGATTGGTGGGCTTTTTCTGGTATAATCCATTATCATCCTTTATTTTTCCTTCTGCTAATTTTGTTATAATTCTATTTTTTTATGGTTACAATAAGTAAAAAAAGGCAGAAATTAAACAGAAATTTATAGTGGTATCTTGACTAGTTCTGAAACTTTCCTCTGTGATACACACACACACACACACACACACACATATGTATATGTGTATGTATATATATGTGCCTATGCATATATGTATATGCATATACATGTGTGTATATATGTGTACATGTGTGTATGTACATATACATATATGTATATATACACATTCACACATATATATGGGGGGAGAGAGAGAGATAGACATAGAAAAATAGATTTATATAAAATGCTTAGTAATATGTGGCAGACTGAATATTTACCAAACTGAAATAATGGCTCATTTGGTTAGAAGTATAATAACACCAGTGGGAATGTAAACTGGTGCAGCCACTATGGAAAACAGTATAGAAGTTCCTCAAGAAATTACAGAGACCTAAAATATGATCCAGAAATCCCACTTCTAGGTATTTATCCAAAGGAAACAAAGTCATTATTGTAAAGAGACATCTGCACCCCCATATTTCGTGCATACTCTCATGTTTTTGTTATCCCCAAGTTAAGTCATGGTGAATATTCTAGTTGTGCCTCTGTGATGCTACAGAGAAGTGAGAGAACATGAAACACTCCTCCCTGAGGAAGGAGTGAAGAGAAAAGGCAACTGGTGGAGACCCCAGAGAAAAACAAGGGTAGGGGCTGGATCCTCCCCTGCCTCTCTCCGTTGGAGAGTCTTCCTTTATCCAGTGCTAATCTTAGAAATGCCAGGGTTCACATTGTTTAAAAAAGGCATCACTAATTATTCATTGCTAATTAAATAATTTTATTATGAATGTACTCACCATGGCATTAATTCTATCCTTTACCATCTCTCCTAAAGATGAGAGCTGAGGTTGCTGTATTACCACCAAAGAGGTAATTGCATGAAATGAATAGCATGTGCATAAACAATAAAAACACCCTGCCTAGTTACTGTTGAAGATGAAGCTACGAAGTATCAAAAAAGAAATATTTAAGGGAGCAATTCTAACCCAAACAAACCAAAAACGAAGCGGTTTCTCACACGTGTTTACAAATAAGCAGAGTGGAGAGAAGAAGAGACCAGCTCTCCGAGTGTTGCACCCACCTGTCTGGTGCGTAAAGCTTCCTGAACGTCCCCATCCAGCTCCGAGAGCTCAGTGAGGGTGTGTTGTAAATCGGCAGACATCAGCTCCTTGGCTTTCTCGAATTTCTCCTTCTCCCTGTTGCTCAGGGCGTGCACGATCCTCAGGCTGGACTGTATCTCCTCCTGATGAATTTGGACCTTTCTGATCTCCTCCTGGACGTCCTGTATGTTCGGGTCCAGGCAGAGCGGCCCACTCAGCTCCGCCTGCACGCTCCTCAGCCAGTCCAGGGAGCGGCTCAGCTCGCTCTGCAAGTCTCTCCTCTGCACCATGCGGTTCTCACACTCCGTCACCGTCGCGCCAATGGTCGAAGTCAGCAGCTTTAACACCTCCTGCCAGGCCTGGATCCGATGCTTGGCTTTCTCATAGGCGGAGGGATCAAGGTGTGGAACAAGCCCTTCGAGGTGCACAGTCAGTCGCTCGAGTAGAATTGCTGAGTCCTGAAGACTCCCCGCCAGGGAGTGATACAACTTGAGCTTCTCCTCTGCAGGCAGCATCTCCTCGTTGACTTCGGACTGCTCTCTTTGCACAGCCTCCAATTGTGTCTGTAGCTGGTGGCACATCTTCTCGTGCTCTTGATAAGCACTGGTCGTGTCTTCTAAAAAGCTGACCCTTTGCTCTGTTTGTCGCTTCAGCCTGTGGTACGAGGTGACGAGGTGCCGCATCTTATCTGGCTGCCAAGGCTGACCGGTGCTGCGAAAACTTTCTTTCTTCTGGTTCAGTTCGTCCACAGCTTCCCCGAGGCCTGTCACCTCTCTCAGAAGAGCTTGGCACCCATCCTGAAGGGACACAGCCTCTTCAACAACCAGGTCGGTGGGGACGTGGCTCAGCTTTAAGAACTGGTCTTGGAGTTCACTCAGAGACTGGGCTGTCAACTCGATCAAGGAAGCGTACTCTTTCCGGGCGAGAATTGTCTCTTGGAGTTTGTAGAACTTGTCCTTCGCCAAGGCGACGATGACATTAAATTGTAGGGGCAGAGCATTCAGCTTTTCACTGAGGTAGGAATGATCGACTTCATTCAGCGAAAGCAAGATGGCCTGCCCGCTTCTCTGCAGCGTCAGGAGGAGGTTTTCATATTCTGGAGATTGTTCGAGAATGTGCTGGTATTTAGCCAGTTGTGTATGGAGCTCAGGGCTGTCATTCATTAGGTTGATTTCAGGAAATGTAATGATATCTGCTTGTTTTAGCCAGTGACAAGCTTTATCAAAGTCTTCCTTAAAATGCTTCCGAGAAACTAAATTTTTCTCCAGTTCTTGGAGCCGATGGCTGCACTTCTGCAAAACGCTGTCGTAGACACTCTGCAATTCCTGAAGCTTCCCCAGGACCTCGCTCTTCTCCTGCTCGGTGGCTCCTTTCATCAGCTCCCGACCCTGGGCCCACAGTCCAGTCACCTCATTTTGGTATGTCTTGAGGCTGGCCTGTGCGCTCTTACACGTCTTTACTTGTTTGCTCACATCGTCCGGCAACAGGCAGATATGCTCTCGGAACATAATCTTCCGCTCGTGTTGCTGAATTTGGCTGGTTGCCTGGAACACCGCCATGAGAAACTGGGTTTTCTCGGATAAGGTCTTGTTTAAGTACTTTCGTCTCTGGCCCACTAAGTCACTGAGACAAGTCACATGCCGTTGGGCATCCGAGAGCGCCTTCTGGATCACCTGCCTCTCATTCAGGCCCAGGTCAGCCATCACCCGATCCGCGTCCTTGATGAGCGATTTCAGGAGCAGCTGTTTGGCCTCCAGTTCGCTACACATGGTGAGGTGATCCATGAGAAGGTTCTGGGTCATATCGGGCGGGGGGCTCTGCTGGAGGGCCTCAGCAATGTTGGGCTGTTGCTCTTCCGCCCACTCCATCAGCTCCCGAAACCTGGCCTGCACCACATTCAACTCCTCCAAGTTGGTGACTGACACTTGGATTTTCCTTTTAACGAGGTCCTCCAGCTGAAACCAACGCTGTTCAAGGTGACTCGTCTGCTCTTTGACTAATTCTCTGTCATCTAAGTTTAGATGCTCTGTCATGTTCTGCTTTTTATCTTTTAGATCTTCAATGGCCTGCTTCCTTTCCTGCAATGCCAATGCTAACTTTTGCAAAGCCTCCAGGTGGACAGCTGTGCTCTCTGCATCGGACCTATAAATCCAGGAAAGACATAAAAGAATTAGCCAACTCAGTAGCTATATTTGTTCACACTATGTTATAGTCCATTTCACCATTCCCATTAAGTGGATGTTCTCAGCTTAGAGTAGCTCAGTTCATGGTTTATTGACACAGGTGCTGTAATTATTATGGACTCCAGGGCCCATATGTTTTTATGTCAGAAGTTAAACCAAAACAAATGGCCTAGATACTTCTCTATGCATCTTCTGGCCACTGCTGCCCTCCCAACACATCTAACACATACTTTTAGCTTCTTCCTCTGCCCCTCTAACCTGAGCAGGATCTGCATATTGGCAAGATCCCTGGATGATTGTGGAAACACTCAACATTGAGAAGCACTGATTGACTGCAGTCTTGAAAATAGTATTTAAAGAAATTAATAAGTGACCCATGATGCATGTGCTTTCCTGTGCAAGGAGCTCTGGTAAACAATGGAAGAGCTAGGTACTACAATCCTCAAGATATGGCCAATGGCTCTGTCAGCTACTCATTTGTGTACTTACTTATTTTTTTTAAATTTGTGATTAGAAATCTTTAAAAAGAAGTGTAAAATGCAAAGAATTCTCATCCCTTTGACTACAAAACACATGAGAAAATGGAATCTTACAGTCTCCTCCATTTACAAAATGACCAGTTCAAAGCATGAGAAACAGGTTGGGAGGCAGTATGATGAGCTCTGTTTGGGATGTGTTAGTTCTGAGGTGTCTGAGGGCCTACAGATGGAGGTGCCTATTGAAGGCCTGAAATATGGGTTTTTGCTGATATGGGTTTTTGACTGGATTTACCCCAGAGACCAGTTAAATGTTTGGCATTCAAGAAAAGGTCTGTAAATAAACCATAAAATAGTGCACCCTCTCCAAAACAGCCACTTGATTTACTTTATATCTAGAATTATGTTTTAATTTTCAGTTTTTGTTACTGCAAATTAATAAATTTGGGCAGAGGAAGTACAGATTTTTAATAACTATAGTGATCAGAAGTATAGAAAGATTTCCATATCAAGACCCAGCACATGTATGTGGAGAGGAATTCTTATTTTTCAAAGAAAAAGCTAAGAGGAGTTCAATCGCTACAAAATTACAAAGAACACATATCAACTGTGTTTAGTTTGTTCACTGATTTCTAGAAAACCACCCACAAATGCAAGACAAAACTAGACTGAATTACATAGCATGTATTACTTTATAGAGTTGATAAGAAAGCTATGGAAAATATAGATTAAAGAAAGATTTATTTCATGAATTCATAGAGCGTAGTCCCATAACTGGTAAAACAAAACTTGACATCGTCCTGTGATATTCTCTGAGGTCACAGGGAAAAATGGTGCTGATTTCAAACATTTACCTTTTACCCACTGGTTACATGAATACTGAGCAAGGAAAAGCATAATTCTGTGTCCATATAGTTTCTTAATAATGTTTTATTAATCATTAGAGGCAATAGATGTCAAACATGTAAGTAAGACATTTTACATTTTTATAGAAATTAAAGAATTTCTGGCTCAGGATGTGGTGACTCACTGGAGAGTTGCCATTACCTGGCTAAGTTATCCCATTCTGTAGTAAATTTTTCCAAGAACACTTCAACAACATTCAGACAGTCATGGTAATCTCTTGTTCTCTGAAGATCCTCTTCCCTTTGCAAGCACAGATTGTTAGCCTGAAGGCACAAATCTAGCCACTGGTCATTTAAGTGGCTTATTTCCTTGTGTTCAGGGGACTCCTGGTTCTTGGTTAACTTATTCATCTTTTCTGTAATAGTGGTGACTGATGTCTGTTTGCTCTGTAGTTTCTTAACAAACTCCTAAAGGATAACAATGACGACAAGAAAAGGAACATGTAATAAAACTCCCCAAATAAATGCATAAATGTAATACATCTAAATACTTTAAATAAATGAAGAATGTATAATGAATGGCTCATAAGGGACAAAGAGGAAATTTAAAAATCATCATAGCTTTTTATGAATATAAATTTCCAAGTTTATAAAAATTGAAGGGTACTGTGGTATTTTCTTTTGTTGTGTCACTTTGAAAAGTGTAAGGATAAACTGATAAATGTGAAACAATTGTACAGTTACTATGGAAAAAAGGTAATATTTTATCAAAGTGCAGCCTTAGTTTCCTAAAAAATATTTAAAGTTCATGCTTTTGAGGAAAAAATAAAATCGATGTCATCTTTTTTTTTATCATCTTCTTTTTCTGCGTATGCAAACAATATTTCAGTAGAAACTATAAATGGCTCACTCTCACAGGGAAAAAAATCTTAAAGTTTGGTAAAAATCTGATACAACTTCCAATTAAGTTAACATACTGAAAATAATTTTCTATTATATATAAAATTATATATAGTCTAAATTACTTATATTACATTGTATTTGTTTTTTTTTGTATCTTTCTTTCGTTTGTTATGTTACATTATAAATTAATTATATACTACTATCCATTTCATATTTTAATTAATTAGCATGTTTACAATCTTACAGCTTTAGATGAACTATCGTGATGAAAAATATTTGTGTTTGTTTAGTGGCCGAGTTTCCTGGTTCTGTCTGCTAAACCACAGCTGCCTTGTTCAAGAACAAAATACAGAGTAAACGTCTTTTCATACAAATGGCCAATTGGAGCTGCCCCCAAAATATTTGAATATTTCCTTTCGATCTGTCCTTTCCTGGCCCCAAGGAAAGGCTGTCCTGATTCTATTTTACTCCTTAAATAGCTGTACTAATGTTTCAGGACTGACTGCCATGTTGGTCTTCTTTGTTTCCCCTGGAGACCATTCATTCCCACCTTTACTTGGGAAACCATGTTTTGTGCAATGTTGAGCTCCAGCTCTGAGTGCCTCCTCTTCAGATTCTGCAGTTGCTGATCGGCATCCTGGAGGTAAATCCAGAGCTCAGCCTTCAAGTGCTTGATCTCTTCCCAGCCTTGAGTTAGGTTCTGTGCGTGGGCAAGCCTTTGTTCAATCTCGAGAGAACACAGAGGCAGTCAGCAGCAATAGATAGAAACATTTATATCCAACGATTGAGAGATGCAGTTCTTCAGCCTGTCTATGTCCACAGGCCAACACACATGCAAACTTGGGCACAAATGTGTGCATGCACGCATGCACGTACCCATGCGCGCGTGCACACATACACACACACACACACTGTGATACATACAGAAAGAATTCCTTATTTGCTTCAAAGAAAATCAGATTTTATTTTTATATTCAGGTTTTCTAAGACTTTAAACATCTAGGACAGGCCATGTGATTTCACTCAGTATTGTGAAGCTCTAAGAAGTTTTAACAATTCATTAGGTCAAAAACTCCCCAAAGGTTTTTCACATTGGGCTTTTCAGTAGACATGTTTGTTTGAATGACTCATGAATTTGGTCTCGGGTTAACCAGAAATGACTTGTACATTTGTTGATAGGTTTAAGAATATACCAAGTTTTCAATGTTTTGGATATACTTTTAGATCTATTTCACTGGTTTTTGAAACCATGAAATTTATTTCAATAAATAATATCTGTAAAAAAATGAATCACATCATTTTTCATAAGGATTTAAGGACATTTGCTTTGGTAACGTAAAAGTGAATAAACCTATTTTCTATTTTTATTATTTAATATCTACATTATTATTAACTTATTTTAATTCTTCATCATTTATTTTTCTTTAGATTATTTTAATATTCTGTGGATATTTAACTAATTAAATACCAAAACCAAGTCTTATGTTTAAATTGTGAACCCAAATGCGTTGCCTTAGAGTGTAAGGCAGCTGTGGCAAACACGTTGCCCTATGCTGCCATCCGTCTGCAGTGAGTAGGTACTGCAGGCTCATCACAGCACTTTCCAAGTTGCCCAGAGACAGCTTTAGAATCCTTCTGGACACAACACTCAGCTACTGGCAAGGGATTAAAAGGGTTATGAGGGTTGGTATGCTCTTTCCATCCCTAACATAAAACAAGGATCAGGAATCCCTTTCATATTAATAATTATCTAAAGAAAAAGATGGAAAAGGAGGAAACAAATAACAAAAATAAGTAAAAAAAAAAAAATAGGAAAAGAGGAAGAGAGAATAGTAATTAAAAAGGAAAGAGGAAAGGGGCCCTAACGATTAGCATATCAATGGGACTACATGTTTCAGTTCTAACTCAGTGGTGTCAGAGAGTGTGCTTATTTTTCTGTGACTTAGTTGAAATTCAAATATCTATTTATTATAATGGCTGTAGGAGCATTATAGCAACAAAAATCCAAGGATATATTTTCTTCACATCTAACATTCAAGCAAGAGAATATAATAAAACAGACAAATCCAATGTAGTATGATTTATCATTATTATTATTACCATTTGCTCTGTTTGTTGAATGTCTTTTGCTGTGGCTTTCACTGAAGAGTTTGACAAGTCACACATGGAACAAAGGAGATCTAAGTAGGTCCTTGCCTGCTCCTGCAAAGCTCTGAAGTGTTTGACCTGAAAAAAAAAATTTGTTAGAGTGAAACATGATGCAAGCTATATTTAGACAGCAAATCTTCGTACCATTTATAATATTTTGTTGACATTTCAAAAATAGTCTTGCTATGTTCAGTATTTACAACCCTCATAAATGACATATATTAGTGACTTGCAGAAAGAATTCAAAACATACCAGCAAGGGCTCCATTTATCCACCACTTGCTTCTCACTGTAATTAAAGAAGTCTATATGGTCTAGGGGAAAAGGAACACCCAAGAAACTTCTACAGTTGTTCTTGGTTGAATGCTGACATTCTAGCTTGTTCTCCATTTCACAGAAAGAAACTTTAACCTACTCTGGCCTGCTTCTTAGCATGTTTTTGTATATTCTGGAGACAAAAATGAAAAGGTGATTGTGTATTTGTACGCTTCATTGGAGTTTGACAAAAATGCAGATGGCAGGGCTTTTTTACTATGTGCAAAGTTCATAGTGTTTGTCCCTCTCCATTGTCCAAAAAAGGCTTCTCCAGGTGTGTCCTTAATCTAGACACAGAAACTCAAAGGATGTGTTTCTTTGAAGATAGTCAGACATGTAGGCCCTGTTTTAGGTACTGGGTATAAAGCAAAACACAAAACAAAACCTTTGTTCTCAGGGAGCTTATATTCTTATGAGAGGGATGGGCAGCGACGGAAACAGGTGACCAGTTGTTAGGCTGCTGCAGAGGTCAGATGACTAGTGCTGAGGGCCTAACGGAGGGTGGTGGATGGTAGAGATGGTGAGAAGTGTCTCTCAATTACTACATCTTTGTGATAAATAGGGAAGACGGTATTGGCTGCAAGTTATATAGAATAAAGTTGATCTAGAGATACATTAGGCAATTTTCCAAAATCACAGTCAAAAAGGAAGCCTAATTTTTTCATTCCTATCTTAGTAACTTTTCCTCAGAACTGTATGGATTGCTATACACCCCATGCTCATGTAGATGTAATAAATACAGACCTATTTCCCACTGAGTCAAAAGTAGCACCTAAATTTTTATTCACTGTAGAAACTGATCGGCATTTCACTTCCAGTCAATATCATTTATCGCTAGTCATTAACCAGGCTGAGATGATGGTTAGCATATCTTAGCAATAAAATATTTTTTAATTAAGGTATATACATTTTTAAGACATAATGCTATGGCTCACTTAATAGATTACAGCATAGTATAAATAAAAAATTTTTATGATCTTGGAAACCAAAACATTTGTGGGACTTGCTTTATTGAGATGTTCACTTTACTGAATTTACAGTATCTCGGATATAACCCTGTATAAATAAGGTCTGAGTGTGCCAAAGCACCCCATTATGTACCTGTGACCCAGAGAAAGCAATCTGTCCCAAACAGCTTTGGAAAATGAGAAGAGATTATCAGATGTTTGTTTTTTTTTATCTTATAAATATATTCACTTTAAAAAGAAGAATGATTTAAGATTTGCACAGTTGACCTGATTCCAAAAGCATTGGGAACAACTTACAGATTGTGAGTGGCAAAGCAGCTGCAAAAGATTTTTGCTAAAATCAACTTCAAGGGCATATATGATAGGGCTGTTTCCCACTCTCCCAAATTCACGTGTCGCATCTTTTAAAATACATGGCATTCTTAATGCAATCAAATCAGGGTGGCATTTTCTTCTGGTAGTGGGGAGCATATTATCATATATGTATTCATAAATTATAACATATTTTCATATATCATGTACATCATATATCATACTGAGTGTTTACCCAGTGGGAGGTACTGGGGACACACAATGCACCCTGGGACTATGACAACATTGCAATTGCAGCCTGCCAAAGCGTGACCCCAGTCTGACACCACCTGAAGTTGTCAGGTTGTCAATAGTGGAATTCTCTAGTCGCATATTTAGAAAAGCCAACAGCGAGTGTCGAGCTCAGACCTTATTTATACAGGCATACCTTGGTGGTATCAATCAGGTAAAGTGGATATCTCAATAAAGCAAGTCTCACAATTTTTTTTGGTTTCCCAGTGCATATAAAGTTATACTTACACTATACTGCAGTTTATCAAGTGTACAATGATAGCATTATGTCTAAAAGCCAATATAAACACCTTCATTAAAAATACTTTATTGCTAAAATATGCTAACCATCATCTTAGCCTTCAGTGGGTCATAATCTTTTTGCTGGTGGTTGCCACACACCTTTAATTTGTAAAAAAAAAAAAAAAAAAAAAAGGCAATATCTGCAAAGCACAATATAATGAATACAATGAGATGTGCCTGTACTTTTAGATCCCCGGCAGCCAGCACAGTTTGGCACATGATAGGGTTCTTAATACGTTTTCACTGAATGTCTGAATGAATCACATCACATAAACTTTCCGGAGTGTACCACCTGCTTGAAGGCTTCTGCCCTGCTAAGAGGTGGATGTGGGCTTGGCTTTACATCTGGCTGGACTGCGGAAAGCCAGGCCTGGCACTGCTGCAGAGTGTCTTGTCGACTAACATGCCTCTGAAGTTCATGTTCCAAACTCTGGTACACCTGAAACAACACAATTATACTGCAGTTGTGAGAGCTGCCTTATATCTCTATAAAACACCACCAGGGTCAAGGGAAACACATCTACAAGCCCACTGAAATGGATCTCCCAGAACTCCCCAACACCATACTCAGATCTATGGGGTTTGCGGATGTTCCAAAATGTTGCAAAGTACAGCTGCCATCCCCAGTCTATAACTTTTCAACCCTCATATTACAATGTAATATCCTGATTAGGGAAAGACATGTGGGCGGGGTTAGTGTCACTGCAGAAGAATGTTAGAATACATACAATTATTGAAGTAAATAAAACACAAGTCAGAGTTTCGGCAGCTTCCCCATTATGGTATAAATATTGTACTTTAAGCTGGAAACCCAAAGTAAACATAAAATGCCATCTCATGAAAAGAGAACCAATATTTCTCTAACTGAAATGCTTTTGCTTTAGGGATAGGGTCAATCTGGAAGTAAATTATATCATGGCGGAGGGGAGAGTTTGATGCCCTCATTTCATCTTAGAGGTTATGTTCCAGGACAATAATAATTCAAACATTTTCTAATATGTCTATTCAATTAACCAATCCTTAATCAGTCAACCAATTTCCATTATACCAATGAAGATGTGTTGAGAAACTACTGTGTATTTCTTTGAAATATACCTATGATGTTTCCTGAGCAAATGATGCCATTAGAAATAAAATAAAATCAAAAGAAAGATATGAAGTCAGACTGGCTTTTCTTCCATTATTGCAACAAGAAAAGTAATAACTGAATTCTGTTTTTCTGTGCCATCTATTAAATTCATCATTGCTATCTGATATTGGGGCTATCTCTTATTATTATTCTAAGCAAAACTAAAAATAATATTTTGCTCTCTTTATCATTTTTGCAAATTTTAATTATGAGGTCTGACTCTCTCTCTTTTTAGAGTTTGAGCTGCTTCTTAAAAACATTATTTTTAAATATTTGTCTTCCAAACATTTACCAATGTTTCTTAAAAAGTTTAAGTGTATCCTTAATGCAGAGGAAACGCCCACTACAAAGTCAGTGTTCAATAAATCTCTGTTGAATGAGTGAACAAATGAGCTCACCAGAAAGCTCCACGCTGTGGTTTTTTTTCTCCTTTCTTACTCCCTTCCCTTCTTTGTCATCATCAAAAATTATTTGTTAGATGACTTTGTTTCTCTTTTTAACTAACCTTTTGAAAGTAAATTTCCAAGTTTAGGGAGTCAACTAATGTCACCAGCAATTATTTTTTATTATCATGATGAACACAGACCATGCTCCCATGTCACTTATATATCTCCAGTTCTCACTGGCCAGCCCAGTAACAAAAATACATGGACTTTTTGAGGTGTCATTTAAAAGTTCTAAAAAAATAAACAATTCACTAATTGTACTTAATTTTTGTTAAAAGTGTGATTCTTATCCATTTTAGACTTATTTTTATAACATTAAAGATTCCATTTTAGTAGAAGTACACCCATTAAAGTATAACTCAAAATTGGTACTTATTCCTTTTCTCAATTTCTATATGGAGACATAAAAATATTAGAGTGGAAGGAACCTAAAAAGAAAATAATTATTGTGAAAATTACAGAATAAACATATTTTGGTGTTATAGAATAAATGGCAAATTAGAAAGAAGCATTGATGGTATGCAAATAAAAACAATGAAAACAAAATATAAAAATTTTTTATAATCAATCATGGAATAAGATGGTTGGGTAAAATCGAATGTTTGAAAATTCACCATTTTGTCACATCAATCATATGTAGGACATCTTAGTTCTGTGTTCATACAGAGACTGAAATATATGCTATATCCTGAGTGGGTAGACACCAAAACTACCCTAAAGACTGAAGCATCAAAACTATTTTAAGTCGCTCTAGATTTCACCACTTTTCTCCTTAATTCAACATTGTTCTAAAATGTCCCCCTGTCACTCACCCTCTGAGCTGTACTGCAGATGGCCGAGTAACTATCCTTGGTGCCCTGCAGATGTGTCTGAACGTTTTGTTTAAGTTTTGCTTGGAGATGTTCTGCACATTGGCTGATCAAATTGTCACCTTTAATTTTAAGGTTGTTCAAACGATCTTCAAAACCAGCAATTTCTTCCATCATTGCCTACACAAATGAAACAGAGTTCTGATAAGTCCATTTTTAGTCTTTAAATATCCTGTTTGCCAAACAGAAATATTAAGAGTAACACTTTAACTGTTTCATGATGTTTTTAAAAGAGTTTTGCAGTTTGTCTTGGTTACCATAAAGCAAATGAGAAAAGAAAAAAAAAAATGTATGTTTTCATGGATACTCCAATGGGAAGAGTTGATGAGTTTAATGAATTAAGTTACACAGGGATGATGAAGTAACCTTTAAGACTAGGGTGACTTCATGGCTGATCTTAGTTAGAGAGATACCTGCTCCATGGTATTATCATCAGAGAAAGGATGTTCATATATTTTTCAGCTCTATAAATTATAATTCTGGTATAATTTATTTCTAAAATAATCCAATTACTAGTTAATCTAATTTACTAATATCTAATCTATCTAATAATACAATATCTGATTTATTTAACAATCTAACATCTAATTATTAATTCAAATCAGGTTTAACTAATGATAAGTGACACATTCCAACCAAGGTTTCCTGGGTTAACACATCAGTATATCTAAGGAAGCCTGGTGGTCCGTCAGCAGGCCCACGTCCAACACTTGTTCCAGTGGTGCTGGGTTACAGGTTATTATATACACATTTTGCAAAAGAACCACTTTGTCTTCAAATTGGAATAAAATCACTACCTCATGAGGTTATTGAGGGTGTTTCCTCAGGTGTCTAATAGACTATATAACGTAGTTACATTTCTATTTGTATTTGCTGAATAAAATCCTCCTACAGATAGGAATCCAGAGGTTCGCTGGCTTTCCTGACACACTGCTAGATGTTGACCACATCACGACTAAAATTCAGATTTCTATAAGGTCACCACGATTGCTCCAGAACATTATGATCATCTGGCATGTATAATTACTAAAAATACATATTCATAAAGATAAAAACACCTCCTATCAGCACTGTAATCTGTAGTTTACAAACTACTCACAGAAGTCTCCTGTGAGGCCCACAACAGCTTGTAGTGGGGCTGGTATCCTGACCGCCCTTCAGAGAGGAGAAAAAGGAGGAGGCTCAGAGAGGCCAACTTTCCCCAGCCAGGAAGGAGGGGCTCTGATGGGAGTCCAGACTTTCGGATCACTATTCCTGTCTTTGGCTGCACTTTTTCTGTATTACAGATAATCTCTTTCTTTGCTAAATTACTCCATAAAGGGCTGGCCGAGAGGCGTGGTGGTTAAGCGCTGGCTTGGGAAGCCAGCAGCCCCGGTTTGGGTCCCACATATGAGGGCCAGTGACATTGCCCTCAAAAAAAAAAAAGAAAAAAAAAATTACTCCATAAAGATTAAATTCTGCAATAATGAAAAACCTGTTAGCGGGGAAAAAAATGCTACAGTGCGTTCAGAGTTGAATGCCAGGATTCAACCGTGGTGATTCACTGAAATATTGAATTCAGCTGTTCTCAGTTGTCAGACGTCGTCGGGACTGAGAGCGGAAGCCTTGTAAAGTCCTTCTACTCCAGAGCTGCCCGTGCGCCCGTGTGCATGCACACCTGGCACGGCCCATGGTAAAGCCGTCCAAATTCTTCCGCTTGTGAGAGACCAGGCGTACCTTGTGGTGGGCCAGTTGCTGGGTGATTGTCTCTAGGCTGCTGGCCTCCATGAGGTCAGGCGTCACCAGCCTGCCTGACATCTGCAGAAGCCACCTTTCTACTTCTTGGAGCTCACTGTTGTAATCCTCATGGTCCTTGACTTTCCCCTCCAGGCTACACACGTGTTCCTGTGAAGCCAGACGCCCGTTAGAGGTGATTTCAAGCCAAAAATCGACACAAAACTGTTTTATATTTTTTAAAAACCCAGGGCAACTGCTAGGGTAGTTAAAGTTACCTGTATCAGAAAATTATTAGGAGCAGAAAAACAGAACAATAAAACAGAAAGAAAATCATCATGCCATTTAAAATGCCTATCTGACAAGAAGGAAAATTACTGACCCATCCCAGCCCTTAAATTTTTCTGACAGAGAAAAAGGAGTCAGAACCCCCTGTGGGGCAAATACATACATTTTTGTTGAATTTCTGCTATGTCCTTACCTTTCCCGCAGTGCGGAGGTCCTGATAGTCACTCTGAAGCTTATCTATTTTGTCCTTTAAAGTAGCATCCTGCACCAGGTCCAGAAGAGCCTCTCCTTTCTCTTGCACTGATTTTACTGACGGCTCATGAGATAGCACCATTTGTTGAAGTGACTTGAATTACAAAGAAAAACAGAGAGCTAGCTCATGTGTGTGATCAACGTGAATATACACATGTGCCTGTGGCATGTATGAGGTAATCCCCTTCAAATAAAATTTTAACACATTCTTTAGAAATCAACCAACGTAAAACATTAAAGAGAGAATGATGTTTTATGGCGAATATGGTTCTGAAATACTAACACATCCAACATTCCTTCATGTGTGGAGAGGACAGTATGGAAAAGAATTGCATTTGGCTAAATTTAACATAGTTTATATTTCTGGCTTCCACCTAAGTCCTTTCAGCAAAGAAAAAAAAAATGCATGAGATAAAGGGAGTGGGGTACTATCTTTTTATTCTGAGTTCATGAAGTTAGCTGCAGCAAGAGGTGCATGTGAAGTTAGGGAGATGCATTCTGGCTGCCCCAGGACTGTGAGCTACCTGTACAGACTCACAGCACTATTTAAATATATCAAGAACTCAGTGATAAAAACAAAAAAGCAGCAGCTGTGAGTCTTACATGGTACCTTCAAAGACATGCTGTCAGACATGGTAGAAAAGCCATGGATGAGAATAGACATATTGGCTGGAGAAGGAAAAAGCCTCCAACAGGAAAAGCTCCAGGTAAGCCATCACACACATCACACTTGGAGATTATCACTTCATCATTCAGTCAAGTTTAGAACAAAAATAATTCCACATATAAGCTTCGATAACTGTTTCAAATACGTGAGCAAGTGAGATATCCGGATATCATGTATAGCTAGCTATATTCACAGCATCATTTATTCTTTGAAAAATTAATTTCTAAGATGTTTAGCTATCGTTGGCTAATCAGAACTTAAGTTTCCTGCAAATAGGTATCCCATTTTCAATTTACCATAGGTCAGCATATAGGCCTTGGGTATCCAAAGATGGAGGGAAGGCCCTACATGAAACACACCATATATCGGAGTGAGATTCTGGTGCCAGAAAGATTTATCTGGAGGATCCATGTACCTGATTCACACTATGAGAACAGATAACTATTTTTTGATACAATTTTGAATATCAGGAAAATATGATTCCTGGATGGACATATAACTTGGATGTAGTATATCTAGCCAAATAAATCTATTATACATCACTTATGCCTGGTAGAATAGACATGCTATGGATGTTTTCTGGTGCCCAACAAGGGTGACACACACCAAGAATCACCTCCCTCCCATTTAGTCCCAATAGGACCTCCTAGGGCATTTGCCAGTAAGTAATAACCAACTACCTTATATTTAGATAACTGAGCTTTTTTCTCATATAATTCCATTTTGGGCTCCTCAGGAAAGTGTAGGATTTCTTGGTATTCTGCTATCCACTGAGTTAGTGCTTTATATTTGTCTGAGAATTCCTTTGCCAAATGAAGGCCTTTTTCCAGGGTCATGTGCTCTCTCCGAACAGTGCTGGTCAGTCCCTTCAACTGCTCCATGTGATCATGGATGTGTTTCCTTAAAGCTTCTGCATCGCCATCTTCCAAGTACGTAAGAGCCCTCTCTGCTTTCTCCCGGGCTGATTTCAGCAAACTGTGGCCTCTCTCCATTTCTTTTAGCAAACCCTGAGAAAGACAGTGAGTAGGAAACAAATACTGAGTTAATCTTCTTTCTTTCCTTTTTAAAGAAAAGGTTTTCAAGCCCCATTCTTGAGTCAACCTATTTCCCCTTAAAATATGTTTTTAAAGTTTATAATGAGATTTGACCTGCCAGGAATCAGGGATCCTAATTATTATTATTATTATTATTATTATTATTATTATTATTCTAGATTTTATTGGGGAATTGCGGGAGGGCAATAGTGTTGGGGAATTGGGGAAGGGGAACAGCCAAGTTGTTGTCCTTCAATCTTAGTTGTGGAGGGCGCAGCTAGCTCAGCTCCAAGTCCAGTCACCATCTAGCTGCCTATCGGCAGCTCGCAGCCACTCAGCTCAAGGTGCCATGTTCAATCTTAGTTGTGGGTGGGCATAGCTCACCATCCATGCGGGAGTCGAACCAGCAATCTTGTTGTTAGGAGCATGTACTTTTACCAGCTGAACCATCCAGCCACCTGTTGGCACCTCAGAGGCAGCTCAGATGCAGCTCACTGGCCCATGTGGGAATTGAACCAGTGACCTGTTGCTCAGAGCTCACACTCTTAACCAACTGAGCCACTCAGCCAGCCCCACAGAGCCTATTTTTTTCCACGCTTTACTTCCATGATCCATATATCATTCCAAATCAAAGACTTAAGAAAGAACTTGACGTTTCTCTGATCCTCAGCTATGTTTTTAAAGATCTGAGTTAAAATTCTGTTAATGCACGGTGCCATGGATGTGAGACAAAATTTTTTGTCTTAATTTTTAAGTGTTAAACTGGAGTTTAATTAAGAATTTTGTGAGCAGTCATGTCTAAGTCATTCAAATGACATCACATCACCAATAAATGAAAGCCTGCATTGGGCCTTAAAGACATTAGAATTTAGTATTTGAAGGGAAATGATGAGTCAAGGACTACCAGTCATACCAGGCAAGATAAATACATGTGCTCCTGATACTTAGCAGGACGATGGAAAGAAAGGTGGGGAGACAAGTCTGGTGTTGGCATGCCTACCTCCAACGTCCTCATTTTTTTCCCCATCATCACTTTATCTACTTTGTCAACTTTAGCAGCCACATTCTTGAAGTTTTTATGAGTAGAGCTGTACCAGTCAGAATAGGAACTTAGGGATAATTCGGATTCCTCCAAACTCTGTATCTCTTCCTCCAGGAATTTTATTTGTTCCTTTGAAAGAAAACACAATATTGAACAGTGAATTAAAGACCTGTGCCATCGCCTTTCTCGGTAACTATGGATCTTTGCTGGAAGTGAGTGAAAGGAAGAGCATTTTGGCTTGGGAAGTTTGCGGAGTTATGACGAGCGCTGGTGACCCTCTCACCAGCACTTGGAGAAGGAGGGCCTGGTATCTGGAAGTCAGCTGTGTGGCCTGGCAGCCCATCCGGCTGCTCACACGACGCTCATCCAGGATCTCCTGGGCTCTCGCTCCCACTTCCTCAACTTCATCTCTGTATGTGGTGATTTCTTCATGCCACTTCTGAAACGATGTAAATATTGTTTAATATTTACATATTATTTTTATAATATAAACATATATTGTTTAATATTTATAAATATTTATAAACATATATTGTTTAATATTTACATATAGGGAAAGGTTTAATCTTAGGCATTCTTGAGTAAGACAAACACATACACACACACACATATCTTCTTAACAGGAAATGATTTCACTGTATGTTTAGGACACATTTATTCTGACATATAACTTTGAAAAAATATATTTAACCTTCATGACAAATCGTATTACAACAATGTGATTAAAAATGGTATACTTAACATAATGTTCTCTAGGTCCATCTTAGATCCATTATGTTAAGTGAAATAAGTCAGTTGGAGAAAGACAAATACCATATGATCTCACTTACATGTGGAATCATAAAAACTGAATGAATGAGCAAAGTAAACAGAAATAGTCTTAGAGATATAGAGGAATAACTGATGGTTGCTAGCTGGGAGGGGGTGGGGATGAGGGAGAAGGGGAAGGGATTAGACGGCATAAACAGGTAACTAAAATATTGCCACAGGGATATGAAAGACAGTTTGGGGAATACAATGAATAATGTTTTAAATATTTTGTAGGGTGTCAGATGGTCGCATGTCTTGTTAGGGAGATCACTTCATGGATGGGGTAGAGGCTTGATCATTGCACTGTATACCTGAAGCTGATGCTGAATAATATTGTATGTCACCTGTGATTGAATATATATATATATAGTCACAGGATGTGGAGCATAGTGTGGGAGTGGAATCAAAATTGTAATAGATATGTATGATATGGGGGGGAGTGGAGCGGTGGATTGGGAGAGGGGGGTTGTCACTTTGAGGGGTAAAAAGTATAACTATTGTACTGCGTTGTACCCTGAAACTAATATTAAAAAATTTATATCATAGATTCTGTATTATATAGACCATATTCTTTGAATATAAATAAATACAGAAAATACTAAGAAAAACAAACAAATTAAAAAAACGGTATACTTTTAATTTGGGCACTTTCCTTCCTGTATATATTATACTTCAATTCAAAAAAATTATAATATTGTATATAGATATAACTGTCTTAACAGCAAATGATTCCCGTATATGTTTAGCATATATTTTTACTGAGGTATAATTTTGAAAGTGTATCATATAGAACCTTCATGATAACATGATAATCATAACATGAAAAAACTGTACTTTTTTATGAGTTTGAGTAGTTTTCGGCATATATTGCACTTCAGTTTAAAATTTTTAAAAAAGAGTGGCATAGGGCCGGCCGAGTGGCGCATTGGTTAAGCGCTGGTTTTGGGATGCCAGCGGCCCCGGTTCGGATCCCACATGAGGGCCAGTGACACTGCCCTCTACAGCTAACAACAGCTCCACCTGGAGCTGGGCTGTGCGAGCCCCCGGTGATGGTGTGGGCTGCAGTCCCTGCTGCAGTGGGCTGCCGTAGGCTGCAGTGAGTGGCCCGCAGCCAGCGTGAGCGGCTGGCAGCCAAGAGTGAGCTGCCAATAGCCGCGGTGAGCGACATCCAGAGGCCAGCGACCGATCTGCCTCATCCGGGAAGAGCGCAATGACGATACCAACAGTGAAGCAACATCCTCCGCAACTAAACTGAAGAACAAGAAGACGGCAACTTGTCTGTTCCCCTTCCCCGATTCCCCAACGCTGTTCCCCTCCACCAATTCCCCAATAAAAAAAAAAAAATCTAAAAAAAAAAAAAAAAAAAAAAAAAGAGTGGCATAAATTTTTATATCTTCTGCTATACTTAGATAAATTTAAACTAGATGAATAATGAAAATAAATTCTAAAGACTTAAGCCTTATTTTGATCATGTGCATTGAATGTACACAAAAATTAGAATAAAACTAAATATCACATATTATTTCAATGCACTATATTAGAACATTTTTGAATCAGAATCACAGACTTAAATGACTGCAATACTGGCATTCATGTATCTATACAAAGCAAGGTGATAGGATATGGGAAGAAAATATAAAATATTTCATTAAATTATATTTTATTAAAAACTCATTTAAGATTCTATTACTAATTGCTGTTAGAATGCATCATTGTAATTTATGTTAGATTTCTTTTCGAGCAGAAAAAGATTTTGCAAAATCTGAACCTCTGACAGAAAAAGTTCCTAAAGATTTTAACCAAACAAATTACGCAAGGCAACTGCCACTTTGATCAAGATCGGGATTGTACCTTCAGCTGATGTAACTGTGTCTCCTTGGCTGCTCGGCTCGACTGACGTTCAGTCCTGAGGCTCACTTTCTCCTCCAGTGTCTTTAGCCATTCATCCACCTGCTGAAACTTTTGTTCCATCAGCCTCAGTTTGTTGACCACATTGTTGAACTGCGTTCGGGTCTCGGACAGCCTCTGCTGGTAAGCGTGCCAGTCCTGCCGGATAGACTCCAAGGCCCGGTCTTCCGTCTGGGGGATGCCTGATGGTATCACCTCCTCCCTGCTGTGCAGCACGGAGTTCAGCAGGGCCTGGCCCTCGGCGCAGCGCACTTGCAGCTCCTGCAGGGAAAGGTATGGCTGTCACACCTCATTCATATTTTACAGCTGCACAGGTTATCATGTCTCACCCGAGCCAACTGTGCCAACCTGAACTTCACATTAGAAAAGAATGATTTTGTCTGTTGTATACAAAACAACATGTACTAACACTGAATAGTGTTTCCCAAGCCAGGACAGAGATGCACAGATATTTCCTATGAAAACAATCCAATAACACACACATAGTAATTTTGTCCCAATCTTCTTAGAAACAGTTTCTGAAATTTGGCTTTTCAGCTTATAGGCAAAAACACTTGTGATTAAAGGGCTATTTTTTTTTTCTTAAATAACCTAGGCCTTTTATGGCTCATAATCTGCTTAAAGAGCCTAAGGCTTTTTGCTTTGACATTGAATGGGATCAGTGCTACACTTGCCGTTGAGAAAGGAACAATGGGCCCTCTTTTTCTTAAGGAGGGACGCTGCCAAAAGTGTGCTTCAAGAAATGCGAGGGCCAAGAAAAGTTGGCCCAGAGGGTAATAAGGCATACAAACCTCGGAGGTTGAATTATCATGCCTGCCAGCCAGATGCTCCCAGATAAAAATCTATAATTCATAGAAAAACTCATTGCCTTAAAGATATTGGCAAAACAATATTATATACTTGTAGTTTTTATGTTAAATAAATCCAATTACTTGATCTGGGCAACTAAAATCGAAAGGATCCAAGTCAAAACCCATCAAGAATGTTAAAAATGCCAACATATTTAGTTAAAATACAGTATTATAAAGAAATATTTATATCAGTTCAAACAATTTGAAAGTGCAGATATTTGACTATTTTTACCTACAAAACTAGCAATCTCATATGATTCAAAATAATGGATATATAGTTTCCTCAGCTATGATGTCACTTTAAGAGCATTGTAATGTGATCATGTTGTAAATAGAAGAGTATAATAATATATATGGTAGAATATTAATCAAAATGGCCACAAACACAGAAATTTTATTCAAAAATTCTTTAAAAATGTTAAGAGTTAATTTTCCACAATCTCCTTCTTTAATTCTGGGGTTGGCAAACTTTTTCAGTAAAGGGCTAGACAGTAAATATAATATTTTAGGCTTCATGGGCCATACTGTCTTTGCTGCAGCTATTGAACTTTGCCATCATAGCTTGAAGTAGCCATAGACAGTACATAATGGGTTTGGCTGTGTTCCAACAGACTTTATTTAAAATACAGGCATGAGGCTCTGGGCTGTCGTGTAGTGACCCTTGTCCTAATTTATTAATCTTCCCAGTATGTCACGTTTTGTAACTGTTATCTCAAGTATACAAATCATCACTATTACATAAATTCTTTCATGTCCCACATTTCAAGTATTCATTCTGAACGGAATAATGGTTCAGTATTTTAAAATCTGTATGTTCCATGATCCAAATTAGGCCTTCAGTTTACACAAAACCATTTGTGCACGTGGCCCCCACTGCTGGGCGACCCCCACCCCACTCGGCGTGCTGGAGGACACGAGGATCCTGAACAATGGGGTGATCCTGAATCGACACACCACGATTCTTCACTACCTTTTTCCTCCATTGCATCTTAGCTCCTTTTAACATTTGTGATGGTGCAGAATAAGACAGTGCAAGAATTAATGCATGGCGAAGTAAGAGGTTGGAGTTAGGTGTGGGCCACATGACTATTGATTGAAGTGGAACATTTTCTTCTGACCGGAACAAGAGAAACATCTGCTGGTGACAAGCAATGTGTTGGCCCAGCTCCCACACAGAAGCCTCGAGAGCTTGGCATTTGCTTTGCCAAGAGTGTCTGGAGTGAAGTGCTGAGAGGAGTGATTTAGCAAAAACAAAGTCAACACTACTAAAATAGATTACGACAGCTCAACGTGGTAGAGCAGAGTATCCTACTATTTTTAAAAAAGAATGGGTGAGATCCTTAAATAATAATGAAGTTATGGCCCTTCTAACTTCTACTAGATATTTATTTCATGAATGGACCATCACTTAAGTAACATTTCCTCCCATCTCATTTAATCCTTTCTCACAAACAACTCTATGGAGAGGGTCTATCTTGCCTAGAGTCACCCAATGTCAGGTCCCACCAAGAATTAGAGTCCAAACTTCCTAAACCCAACCTGTGCTCCTGCATTTTATACAATAGTTTCTGAGACAACAGACAGAAATTTTATAAGCCACTGATAACCATGCTAGTCCCGACTTTTTCCACCTGGTACAAGCTATAGGTGCATCTTGCCCAATCTTGAACCAATTCTACTGAGGGCTGACAGCATGTCAGCAAGTCCCAGCACACAGCTGATGGGCCATGGAGTGGTCTCGTTGGCCTTGCCCTATTCTCCTCTGTGTATACTTGGCCGCCCCTTTTTGGGGCACTTCCTGACCCCTGCCTATTTCTCAAGGGAAGATTGAGGGCCTCTCTGATGCTCCCATAAGATCCTTAGCACTAGTCTGTTATTGTCCATATCACATTGTTTATAACGATCTACCAAATGGGTCTACTTTTCTCACTAGATTGCAAGTTCCTTGAAGGCGGGAATAACGCTTTAATCTTTTTTACATGCGGTCGCTAGCCAAATGTCTGCACTGTCTTAGGTGTATTCAATAAATGCTGAATGAGCAAATAAATAGTAGAGTTAGGACCACTTTCCCCACTGGGTCTGTCATCTCGCCTCCATCACAGCTTGCTTGTCTGAGACCAGCTCTTTTTCTAGCTCCTTTAATTCCTGTTCCTGGGACCCTATGGAGCAATGTGGAGGTTTCGGTTGAAGCCCGATGGCCCAAAATGGTGCCACGGGTGTCATTTTATGGAGTGTCACATTCTATTAACTCTTGCTGCTATGTCCCACATCTAAGTGAATCCTTTAAGGAGAAACAGGCAGGGGGGCCACTCAACACCATAAATTAACCAGTCCTCTCTCAGAGGCCACCACAGTAATGGAACAAATTCCACAAGTCCCAGCCCTGCTGGATCTAAATTACCTACTAAATGATCTTGACTAGCATATACTAATGAGGTCCCAGAATGAGGTTCAGACCTTCCAGGGTTTCATTTAATATGTGCCAACTACTTATAGGATTCAAGGTCATGTTAACTTCCCTTCGCTTGAAAGAGTAATTCCATATTTAGAATAAAAACTCTTTTGTTTTCATATAAAATAAAACTTACCTGAAGATCCCTCAATGTTGTTTCATGAGTATGGATATCACCTTCAAGAACTGAATATCGTGCCAGCTTCTCTTGTTCTTGCCCCAACCAAACTTCAAATGCCTTTAGGTCCCTCTGATACTCTTGGTGCAGGCGAACTAGTTTTTCAGACTTTGTTACTGCATCCTATTATGAGCATTTAAGATGATTAAAATGGGAATCCATTACTACATGCAGTTTCAACACACTGTAAGTATTCACTTTTGGGATTTTAGAAAAGCATGATTATTAAACCATTGGAAAATGAATAGTTTCCTAGAAGAACAAAACTTCCAGGTATATGTAAAAATGTAAAAACATAATGTCAGGATTTAAAGAAGTTTTAAAGATCACTTCATGGAATTAACTTCCTGATCTCTGAATTTCTTATTAAATGTAACATCAACATGCCACAAAAATGAATTAACTACACTTGTCATAAAAATAGACTTTTGCTTATAAAGTTAAACCCTTACATTGTGCCTTAAGTAAGGATTCGAACTACTGTAGATTTATTTTTCCATGTACTTTGTCTAATAAAGTAGGATGTGCTTTGAAAAGTTATTTTTATTTTCTTTGTGAGGCCTAACTGAAGAATAATATTATTGATGATTTATTGCCTTAGGAAACTCTCAGTACTGGAAATATTAAGGCTTTTATGAGTCTCATTAGGAATCTATCCAAAATTTTTTTTACATTGGTAAACTTCTACGAATTTTTAATTGAGAAATATTTTCCTGTAGCAATTTTAATGTGCTGATATTAGTTAAATTAAAGATTTTTGTTTGGTTTTGCCAAAGGTATATTTAAAATATTAAAATTCATTTTGCTAGTTGCTATCTGCTTGTTGCTATCTGCTATATCATATTTTTGTTCTATCTGCTTTCACAAGTCTGTGAAAATATTTTTTGTGAAAACTTATATCCCAAAATACATGAGTCTTTAAATAAGCACAGCTGCAAATGCTCCCGCTTCAGTGAGTCTGCATGGAACTTGGTTCGCCATACCTTGGCCCTCTCCTGGATTGCTCGGTATCGTTCCTGGAGATCCTGGAATTCTAACTGGGTGACATAGTGTTCAGTCATGCCAGCTCCCTTCACTTCAATGGTCTCCAGCAAGCTGCTGTGACTCAGCACCTCTTCATTTAATAACTAGAGAACATTTTAAAAGATAATAAAGGAGTTAACACATATACTGTCATAGCAATGATACTGATATTAAGATATTTTAACTGTGTAGTTGACAAGTGATCTCAGACTATCTATTTGTAGATAGATAGATCCATCCATCTCTCTTTGTGTGTGTGTGTGTGTGTGTGTGTGTGTGTGTGTGTGTGTGTGAGAGAGAGAGAGAGAGAGAGAGAGAGAGAGAGAGAGAGAGAGAGAGAGAGAGAGAGAGAGAGAGATCTGGCCCAGAACTTTCTCTGAGATACTGATTTTAATTGACTTGGATATTTCAAACTTAATTTGCCCCAAAACCTCCACTCCATTCTCATTCTCCCATAGCCCCCACCAAATGCCCTTCCCTTTCAGTCTTTTTTCAAACAGTAAACGCCACCGCATCCTACCCAAACGATCAATTCGCAGCACGGAAAGTCATCCTTTCTCCCTACTTTCGGTCATCCCATCCATGATGAAAGCCTGTTAGGTCTATCTCCTCACAATATCCTGATATTTGCCCTGACGTCTCTGATAAACTCACTAGCCCATGCTGCTATCATCTTTTTTTAGACTTCTGCAATATCCTGCTAGGCAGATTCCCCACCGCTAATTTGGCCCTGTCCCTTTTTCCATAGTCCACCTAGCAGCCTGAGTGATAAAAGGTTTTAAGATTATAAATGGAACTGTGTCACTCCCCAGCTTAAAATATGATCTTCCCAGTACTGTCAGGATCAAAGGGAAAATCTTCAGCCTAGCATGGTCTGGTCCCTGACAAGGCTGCCAACTCGCTTCGCAGCCCCCTCCTGTTTGTTCTCTGCTCCAGCAGCACACAGCCTCTCTCTTAGTTCCCTCCCTCTTAGGGCACTGTGGAGCTGACTATTCTACCTGCAATGCTTTTTTCCACCTCCTACCCGGACTGATCTCTGCACTAAATTCTTCATGGCACAGTCCACATGCCCAGTTTCCAAGAGGCCTGCCCTCTGCCCCCTGACCCCACGCACTTACACGAGCACTGGCCAAATTACAGCACGCTACATTTCTCTTCATAGAATTCTGGCCAGCTGTAATTATTTATTTATTTGTGCATTTATTGATGAGTGCATGTGTTCCTACCAGAACACAACACTTGTCTGTTTTATTCACCTAGAACCTGGCACAATGCCTACATGTAGCAAGTTCTCAATAAACATTTATTGAATAGATCAATAACTTAATTAATTAGGCAATTAATCATTGTAGCAATCCCATGAGGTAGATAATTATGATTGTATAAATTTTGAGACGTATAAATGAGACCCAGAAATGTTAAGTGATTTGGCATAGGTCGGCATAAGGCCATTTAGTCATTCAAAAAACTTTTACTCAGCACTTGCTCTGCGTCAGACAGAAAGCTAAGTACTGACTAGGATATTAAGAAAATTAAGCCTCTTCATCCACTGAGAGAGAGATATGTAAACATATATTCTATGTAATTGATAGATAGGAACAACAGAGGACAGAAGAACTAATTAAACCTAGGGTGGTGGTAGTATTATAGCAAAAATAACTTCTGCATTAATTCCTAAAGGTGAGTGGTAGGTTGCCAGGTGCAGAGGCTGAGGGAGGGCCTTCTGTGAAAAGGTAAGAGATTCTGCAAATTCATGGGATTTTAAAAGATTATGGCACATTCAGGAAATAGTGAGAAATTCAGTAAGGTTGGACTATGGGTGTGAGGAGAGTGGGAAAGTGAAGGAAATGAGGATAGCAAAAGAGATTATTAAAATTCTTACAAACACATTAGGGGAGATTGGTATGATACTGCAGATAATAGGAAACCAATGGGCCTCGTAAGCAAGAAAGTGAGACATTCACCTTTATATGACATTCACCTTTATATAATGATAACAGTAGATGGAGACAAGAGCCAAGGTATGAGGAATTTTTTTTGGTGTGTGTGTGTGTGTGTGTGTGTGTGTGTGTGTGTGTGTGTGTGTGTGTGTGTGTGTTTTAATGCTGGAATACTACTATCAATAAAAAAGATTTGGGAACACATCCCCCCAATATGTATCTGTATCTATCTATCTATCTATCTATCTATCTATCTATCTATCTATCTATCTATCATCTATCTATCTATCTATCTATCTAATTAAAAATCTTTATATGTAGTGCTGTACTAATATGAGTATTATAAAAAATGCACAAAAGTAAAAATACAAAAGAATGAAATAAAAAGAAAGCATTTTTACTTCCTAATGATGAGCAGGCTGAAGATATTAAAAGATATTACGAGTTGCCAAATTTTAAATGGTCTATATCATAAGAAATGGGTCACTGAGGTTTTCCTAGAAAAGAACATTTTCGCTCACTAATAAAATAGGCACAAACCAAAGTCCAGTTTCAGAAGCCATTCAAAATTATGATACAAGCCCCAAATGGTTTGCTTCTGTTTAGAACCCTGTCTTATACAGGTAATCACATTTCTGCATGCCTGTGGCATCTGAAGGAGCCTGTCAGAGAATAAGAGAACACCTGGAATCTGAAATCCAGCTCCCACCTTGGCTTTCCCGAGAGCAGCTGTTTTCTCCCTCAATTCCGCAGGCTGCCTTTCCGACTCACTTAGGCTGGCTTCCACACTGTCCATCCAACTGGAAAACTGTCGGACATCATCCTGATAACTTGTCCACTTAGAAAGGGCTGCCTCGAGATGACTGAAAGGTATATGAAAGGACAAGGATGAGAAGCTTCATCAGGCCAATGCTATCCATGGGTCTGCCCTGTCCACTCCACCCACAGGAAGTCCACACAGGGAGCAGGACGGGGTAGGCTGGGGTTGGGCTGCTTGGCTAGGGCATATCCATCTGGGACCCTGGCAAACATGGTTTCGGGATGCCAGGCTTAGCACAGCCCAGGCCAACAAGCAGAAAAGTGGGGCTGGATATGAAACCCAGAGTCAGTAACCAGGTCACAGGAGACCCTGGGAGGGGCTTGAGAGCAAATCTGGAAGAGATACCCTGAGTGAGGTTTTTATGGAGCCTAGCAAGACTCTGGGCAGGGAGAGAATCAATATGTGATCCCATCAACGAGGGCAGGACACTCCAAGGAGAAGAAAAAAGGCATCAATACAAGAAGGAAGGAGGAACCAAGCAAGAACAAGCACGGTAAGTATCTTGCATGAGATTTAAAATCACAGAATTACAACGGAAAAATAGGGTGACATATCCTGAATTGATCTAATATTAACACCTGATTATTTCTCTTACAGGTAAATTAAGTGCTCCTTCTCTCAATACGGAGGTTGCATTTTTAATCCCACTGATCACTTGTGCCTAGTTTTACTGCCATGCATTGGGTGCTTTTGTAGCTGATACTATGCTCCACCCCTGTGTACCCTTGGGCCATGCTACTTCAGCCAGTGCCAACTGGACTTCTGATTGCCAGCCTCATACCCTCTCAGCCTGAGGGCATTCTCTGGTCCTTGGTGCCATCTCAGCCCCAGTGCAGTGCAGGAAGAAGTGCCAGAGATTGTGCTCCCCCAACCCCCACACCCCGGGACAGCCTGAAACTGCCCTTCTGACTCATTGGGAGTTTATTTACA
This sequence comes from Aselliscus stoliczkanus, assembly GCA_033961575.1. Classification (NCBI taxonomy): domain Eukaryota; kingdom Metazoa; phylum Chordata; class Mammalia; order Chiroptera; family Hipposideridae; genus Aselliscus; species Aselliscus stoliczkanus. The sequence goes on from CM066733.1 coordinate 146,068,900, forward strand.
AATTCTCCAGCTGCCCTCCTCTGGGGCGGGGTAATTCCGAAACACTTGTGCACTGGCTCCCAGCACTGCCTAGCAGGGTTCAGCCCCAGCTGCCCACTGCAGTGCCTGGTTTGATTACGTATCCTTTATTGGCTACCCTCCCTTCCTCATCTCTCTTTCCCATCCCCTACTGGTGTTTCCTGGGGTTACCTTCCAAGGAAACTACTTGGTTTTAACCAATATATCTTTACATGATGAAATGTTTATTTATCTTTTGACTTTTTAAGCAGTGAAAACAATAAGTATATAGTTAGCATATAGTTATATGCAACCAGGTCAACCTAAATGCAACACTGTATCTGTCCGTTTTTTTGTTCTAATAAGAAAAGAGAGGGAGGTAGGGAGTATGGATGGAGAGAGGAGAGAGAGAGAGAGAGAGAGAGAGAGAGAGAGAGAGAGAGAGAGAGAGAGACAGAGAGAGACAGAGAGAGAGAGACAGAGAGAGACAGAGAGAGAGAGAAACAGCTAGCCCGCCCGCCCCAGGGACAGTCTGTTACTGAGCAATCATATTGATCCTTTTGTAATGGCTTCTCAGTGATGGGCTTTGGTTTCCCTTACCTTTTACAACGGATCCCTGCAGACAGAAGGGAAGCCCACATGTCCTTCACACTCTGCAGCTGCTGCTGAATAGCAGCCATGCCCTCCAAAGAGGTGCTCTGAAGGACAGACTCTCCTCTGGTCACTATCATTTTCATCTGGATCTCTTTTTCCTGTTTCACCGACAGTAGAGCCTGTAAAAGCCAATAAGGAGGTCCTTCGTCATTTGCATGTTTAACATTTCTGGCTTTAAATACTTCAGAGCTCCTGAGGGTTTCAGAATGAGAAGCAATTGTGTTGAGCCATGGATCTCTCAGTTGGTCCAGTGGAGGGTAGGGGAGTCCCCTGCTGCTAAGCGCCAGTAACCGATTACCAGTCACCCCTGGGCATCTAAGGGGCCTTGGCTTTGTAGGTCTCCATCCCTCTCTGAATAATCCCTTCCTTCCACTGAAGTGTTATGTTACTGGTGTTTAATAAGAGAAAAATAAACTACAGTAGCATTCACAAATTCTCAAAAGCCACAGGATGGAGAACTTGATAAATGGTAAGGCCTCGAGCCTAACAAACCGAAAGAAATAATATTTATTTTATAGAATAATTTATACACTTCCAGTTCTTCATAAGCACTCATCTTTTTCTGTGTAGGAAGGACGTTTGAGTCAAAGTCATAAATAAAACTGGTGGTGTCCCCAAAAAGGCAGAGCTTCCTGTCTCTCCTTGTCCAGACCTGGTCAGTCTCTGCAGACATTCACTGCCACCAGTTTTGGGTGCGGCAAGGAGCCACTGGCAATTTGTCACACACCCTGCTATTTGTTTACTCTGGCTTTTGCTCATCTGACACCATTCTGAAGTCTCGGGTTAGGTATCGGACTTCCGAGAAACCCCTCCAACTCTCAATCCCATCCCTTCTTCACAGTTTCACTCTGTGCGCCTAAAACACTGTAAGTTACAACCCTATCTGCTCCTATTTGTGCTTCAGCCTCCAGCCTCCGAATGAAATCTCAGAGGACAAAGACCGACCACCGTAGTTGATTCACTTTTGAATTCCTGGTATCCCGACAGAATGACAGTCTCCCAGAAGACATCTAGTATATGAATGAGAGATGAATGAATGCAGAAGCATTATTTTACCATAAATGGAAAATAGAACTAACATCTCGGGACTGGAGAAGAACTGACTACATGATAACAGGCAGGCAAGGGAATTGAACACGATGCAAAATGTTCTTCCCTATAAAGTGTCTCACTGAAATATATTTTCTCAGAATAAATGTGTCAGTGATGTGATTCGAAACTAGCCTCTTAACTGGCTATCAGGCAAAGAATCACATTTGGGTGGTTATTTTAATTTTTGCAAAGCATGTCCGTGTTCCACATGACTCAGGAATGCTTCGGCAAACAGAGCAGTCGGTGATTTCCTGTGGGGACAGGTTGACATAACAACACCAGGCAGATGGAGACAAAAAATTTTGAGGGAAAAAAACCCCAAAGCCTGTGAATTAGAGATATTTCCATAAAAATGCACACCTCAAGCTTCAGCATCCTGCTGTCCAGCACACTTTTGTCGGACGTCGGGTGGCAGTAAGAATCCAGCATGTGAATGGCGTCGGTCATCCAATCTTGCAGTTCCTTAATCCCGAGGGAGAACTGATGGTGCTCCGCCACGATTCTATCCAGCCTTGACACTTTCTCCTGGAAATGACAGGCACGGTTCCCCACAGACACTTCACGGCCTGACGCTAGCAAGCTGTAAAGCTAACCATTTGGTTCAAGTAACTGTGATTGGCCATGGGTTCCTAGGCTGCACGGATATGATTCAAGTCTGCACTAAACCTGTGAGATGGGTGAACTCTTTCTAAAGAGTAAAATCATGAGAACGATTGGGTCACAAAGCAGAAAATATTACAATTTACAATTACAATTTATTGCCCCTCCACTTGGTTGCTATATTTCTTTATGACAACTGTGACATTTTTTTCAGAATCAGTCAAAGTTTTTCCTCACGCCTTGTCTGGGAAACCAAAGCCATTTCTTGCTTTCACATAACGTATTTGGCTCAACTGGACCATATGACCTACATTGTCAGCCAGAGTTCCAAAAAATAATTATCTGAGATTTTGTAATATCTCTAAATTTTAAAAGTGGGGGCTCTAAGTGTGATTTTGTTTATTAATTACAAGTCATATCCAACACAGTGAAGATTTATGATGTGTTTTACAGCTCTTAAAGCATTCAAATATCTATTGATTTTTGGTGTCTAAATAAATACAAAGGAATAGAAAGTTGTCTTTAATACCTGCCAATTTTTGATACATGCCCAATTTCTAAAGACAAACAAAAGTAACTTATTTATAGGAAAAATGGACTATGTGCTCCAAGACCTATGGTAGTGTGACTATCTCAACAGTGTTTTATTGAGGACCCAAATGAGCAGACCAGAGATGAGACGACACTGAACCAGGTGAAGCCAAATAAAAGACAAGACTAAGTTACAGTAGGTTCCCTACATTCTAAGATCCGAAATGCAAAATACAAATACAGGGAACAAATGTGACAAGCCATGGAAAGGTCAAAGTAGGTTTGCCCCACAAAGTCCAAGGCTAGTCTGCATCACACCAGCTGCACGCCCTAAATCAGGCCATAGTGGAGGTTCCAGTGACTTTTTTTGTGTGAGCTGGTAGAAAACAGATTTAATTAGTTAAAGAAATCATTGTCAGTTTTGAGCTCTGCTGTTGACTGAACTGAAACTCTCAATCAATACTCCTTGATGACTATGTAACGAGAATAAAGAATACAGACACATTTAAAAAAAAAAATGACCTGAAATGCATTATATCCAGCCCACTAAAATTTCAACTGCGTTGAATTCACGTTTTTCTAAATTAATTCAATCTGAGATTCCTTAGACCTAACACTGAATGTTGCCTTCTGTTTATGCTTTGAGTCTTCAAAATAAAAGCTCCTGGGCACATGCCAATTCAGTGCGAGGGGGATATTTTGTGCAACAGTAGAAATTGGAAGTCCGTTCAGTGTTCGAAAGCTCCTTTGCTCTCTTCCTGCAGCCACACTACAATGACACAGCACAAATGATGGACTCAGATCACGAGGCTGGGAATTGACTTACACGCCTTATTCCTGACCTGGGTTTGTGAGGCCAGACACCCCGCACAGCCCTACTGAGACTCCAGCTTTGTGACAGGGGTACCACACTCACACACAGCACATGGCAGGCGTTACCTTGGTTAAATTGCTTAGCGCTAGATACTGAGCAGACAGCTGCGACACTCTGTGCATAAAGCTCCTGCTGGCAGCTTGTCCTTCCCACAGCTGCTGAGCTTTCTCTTTCAGCCTGTGGAGCTGAGGCTCGTAGCAGTTTATTTCCTCAAGGACAGACTGAAAAAGCACAAGCACGTTACCATTAAGAGACTGGGATAAAGCACATTGCAGACAAAGCTTTGGCCCAAAGAACACGGAACTCAACACGGGCAAGCATAGGTGTTCCCCGGAGGCGTTATTATTCCTAAGCTGCACACAGTAGAGGCTATAAGACAGAAACAAATCTATCTCAAAGGAAAGCTGGGAAACAGACTCTGTCAGAAATAGGGCAAGGGTACACTCTATCTCAGGATGGCATCGCCTGACTCCAGGGTGCTTGGCAGGCACCTGAAGGCATGCTGTACGCAAAAAGGGGACACAGACGTGGCCCCGAGGGCCGAGGGGCTCATCACCTGGAGCTTCTGCTGCTCTCTCCTCTTGGCTGGCAGGTCATACAGGCGGTTGCTGCTTTCATGCACCATTTTCTCCGTTTTACTCAGCCAGGCCTGTACAGGCTCAGCACTTACTTCGAAGTCCTTCATTTGGATCTTTAGATTCTATGAGGGTTTAGAGAGTGTTACACACACACACACACACACACACACACACACACACACCCCATTTTAATAGCAAGTCCAAAGTCCTTCATCTGTCATTCGGTCTGGCCCCATTGCCCACCCTCACCTTCTTTCCTGTTGTCAATGTCCGCAACATTCTACCTTTCACTTTGGACATTCTTCAAGAGCTTTGTATGGCACCTACTCTTTGAAAAATGAACTTTTCGCTAATTATGCAGCCCACCTCAGAGTTCACACCCACTTCTCAACTTCTCTCTTGTTTGTTGTTTATACAAGTCACTATACACTTGATCGTAGACTGGGCTGGCCTGTGGGTTTTCATGTGATGCACCCTGCCTTGTATCCACAGCTAGGATTACAGGCTCCGTGAGGGGAGAGGGCCTGGGTCTGCCCTTCCGGGGCCACACCGCGGTACCTTGCATAAATACAAATATGTTGTTGATTTTGATTAAAGAGGAGATAAGAGATAACATATGGTTTACGTGCCTACTATGTTTTTAATAAATAATTTGTGTATTCTGATATGTAAAGATACAAGAGACATCAAGTCGTGGTATTTATTACATAAAAATGTTGTAGCTACGTTCATGGATACCTTGTAAGTACAAATAACCATTTAAATGCATTTGGTAAAGTTTTTGAGGGTGCCATTTCACTTTAGTAAAGGTGTCTCTATCCACTCTCTATTATAGAAGTGCCAGATTACAGTGAATTTGAAATCTATGCTACCATGTGACCAGCTAAAGGCTTTTGAATTAATCAGAGCTTTAGATAATATTGTCAAAAAGCGAGTCCATAAAGGTTAGTTTGAAAATCTAAGTGCAGGGATAATGGGAGCCTGTGGGAGAATGGCTCCAGATTCCATCTGTATCACATTGTCTGCAATGTGGGGACAGTCAGGCCTGCCACAGTCACCTCTTAGGGAGATGGGTAGCTTTAGGAAAGCTTTGGAAACTTAAAAATGCTTCCCATATGTGAGATACTAAGCATGTTCCTGGAGTATTCAGCTCAAATTTAAGCTTCATGAGGGCAGGGGATCTGCTCTGTTTTGTTCTCTGCTGTGTCCCCAGAGCCTAGAATAGTCCATGGCAAATGGGAGGTGCTCAAAATATATTTGTTGAATAATTAAATAAATTCATAAATTCAAGGTGTTTCCATATCCTTGCTACTGGAGTCTCATGGGGACACTGAAGGGCAAATTGGAGACCATGATCCGCAATTTAGTTCTATAAAGAGATGGGACTGAGGAAGAGAGTATAAGGGTTCAGTCAGAAATATAATGCAAAAAGTTAGGTCCCTGGTCTAAGGAGTGAAGTCACAGGGTCTGAGCAAGGGACCCGGGGACAGGAAGAAAGGCAGCGTGATACTAAGTCAAGCAACCCTCAACGTTCCTCATCTGCCTCCTTTCTACCGGGGTGTGTAGGCCTCCCACTAACTGTTCCTCCCACATGGTTCCCACTTACCCCTCCCGCTACCTCGGCGACCACCTACAAATGCCTACGCTTATAGAATGTATTTATACAACACTGCAAATCAGAGCCCCTGGCTTTGAAACTTCTCTCCATCACTTACTAGCTGGAAGAAATTGGCAGACTATTTAACTATGTTTTTGCCTTAATTTCCTCATCCACAAAATAGAAATAAGAGAGCGCCTACCTCAGAGACTGGCTAGGAGAATTAAATGTGCTAATGTACATTAAGTGCCTACAATGGTGTCCGCCACTGGTAAATGTTCACTGTGACTGTCATTACAACTCTACCATCTTTCTTGAGCTTTGCACTCATTTTAACCACTACTTTCCTGGCCGTTACCCACTGAATGTCTTGCAGGCACATCAAATTTAACACATATTAAATTGAATTAATTTTTGCTAACAGCTCCAAAACCACCCACTATATTCATGTCTCAGTTAATGGCATCACCGTCATGCCATCTTCCCAACTAGAAACTAAGGAGTCAAACCTAACTTCTCCTTCTTCCCTGTGCTCTTTATCAAAGCAGTTACCAAGTTCTGCTGTGTTTTACCTTAGCCCTAAATTCTCTATTGTCATTTGCTTCATTCAGGCCCTTATTTCTCTCATCTGGGACATTTACGAAAGCATTCTCTGGTCTTCTACCTACTTACTATTCCCCATTATGAACTACACGGTGGTCAGGCAGTTGACATGTTTCTCTTCACCTTAAAGACTTGTAGGTTCCTCACTCAGCCTTTCTCAACCAGGATTTTGAGAGAGAATTAAGCCCTGGTCTCCGAAAGCATCCATTGCATGCAATGAATTCACCTCTCCCCTATGCATCTAGAATGGTGTGGGTTATGTTCTATCCTTAGGAAAAGTGATAAAATAAACGCTATTCTGGGGTACAGATAAGGAACTCTGGTCAAAAGTCAAAGTCAATTGGCTTAGTACATAAAACACTTCATTATTTGGCCCTAATCTTCACCACCAGTCTTAGTTTTGTTGCTCTTCACCCCAAACTCCCTGTGGATGTCAAATGTCTCAAAGTTCCCACTGACCGTTGGCACTAGGAACTCCCTGGACCCACATATTCAATTCCTCCTACCTGAAACACACATGGGCCTTTGAAAATAGAAAGAATGTTTAGCCTCACAGGTTCAGTGAAAATGTTAGCTCTCTGGAAAGCTTTGACTTCTCCAAATAGAGCTAGTTGTGTTCTCTGAGTGACCACCATACCTTGATCATACCTGGATGATACTGCAATAATCCCTTTCTATAGTTTCCCTCTCTAGAAAGTGAGTTCCCTGAGGAAAGGGAAAAAACTAACCCATTTGTATTCCTAACGTAATTCCTAACAAATTTGTATTCCTAACAAAATGCATTATGGTATGTGTTTTACTAATAGGAAGGAAGGAAGGAAGGAAGGAAAGAAACATGGAAGATAGAAAGGCAGGCAATTCCTGAGCTATCCATCTATTCCTAGACATCTCTTGAACTTGATAATCTTGCTGTCAATGCTAGATGTACTATATTTAATAGCAGATGCTTCAGACCTCAGATCACATTGCATTCATGATCCCTCCAGGGTTAAGAGTACATTTCTAGGCACTGCACAATGGTTATCACTCTCTATTAAATGGAGGATGCCTGCCATGAGAAAACAGCCATCATCACAAAGGGTAAATACAATGGTCTCAGGTTAGAAAAGAATTGAAGAAAAACACATTTTTGTTTTCTACCATTAATTCTCTGTCATTATTTTTTTTCATCCTGCATTAATTACGGTCATAATCAAATTATCTATTTTGCCAGGAAGTGTTGTTTTAAAAGAAAAAAAAATTCCTCCTTACATCTAAATTTTAGAGAAGAGTTGGTACACAAAGTAGATGATTTCACAAAGAAAAATACAATTGCATTGTGGCAGAGATAAAATTATGATTATAACAAATTCAACTTATGTTAAAATGGATGAATGAATGAATGAATGAATCATCATCTCTTCATATACTTAACTCCTATAAACCAAGGATTTGATATCTGCATTAGTTATAATATTCCTTTTTACAGACTTATATGGATATTTCTGTTCATTCTCCTAGAACAACTTCCAAAATTACAGGACTTCAGATGAAAGATTAAGTGATATAGGCTTAAAAGTAAAACCAGTGGTTCCTGATGAAATGTGATGGTGGCATACCCCCTACTATGCAAGAAGCTACTTAATTCCTCAGTGAGGCTTGTACTTCTAGCATGGAGCTATTTCTTAGCATTATCTAGTTATCAGTTTATATCCAGAGAGGGATGACCAGCATCACTGACAGAGATCCTGGAAAACTCAAAATGTGGTTAATTAAACTAACAACAAAAACCAATACAGAATGTTTCCACATAACTGGCTATATCATACCTCCAGGGCAGATTCTTTCTGGTGGAGATTTGAATGAAAATTTTTCCAATCTTCTTTCGCAGTTGCAATTTTGGCATGGATACCATTCACTTTCTCTTTGGTCAACAGAGTACTCAAGAGTTCTCCTTTAGATAGCATCATGTTTAGCTTGTGCTGTCCATTTTCACTTTCTGATGAAAATTCCTAAAAGGAAAAATGTAAGATAAGACATAATAAAATGCTCTATGCTTTAAAATACACTAATGTTTCTACTTGTTTCTCAATAAAATCACAGAGAAAGAATAAATAATTTTTATTATATATATATTAAGTGACTAAAGACTCTTTTACCCTATCTGTACACTGGGAATAATGATCCTATGGACCTGATGGATGTGGTTCTTGTGAAAATTAAATGACAAACTCTGCTTAGAATGCTCAGGCAAAATACTTTCCAAGGGCTTTTATTATTTCCTAACTCCCTATTAATATATATAAAATGCATGCATTTATATGAATGGACTAGTTTCTCTTCATATACATAATTGGCCCACATAAGAATCTATTTGAAATTTGAGTTCTTTAGCAAAACTTTAATATGCTTATAAAACCATTTAGAGGCACCTTTTTAATCCACTCAAACTCCATTATTAGAATTAATTAAGAATGCTCTCACCTGTATTTTCTGAAGGATTGTTGAAACTTCACTGATATTTTGAGGTATATCAAAACATTTTGCAGTAGTGATTTTTGCATTCACCAGCCACTGCTGGAAATCCTTGAAGGCTCTTCGAAATCTTTGCTGTAAAATCTGTTCTTTATTTTGACAGCTTTTGGATGCTTGCAAACAAAGACTGAAACCGTGATTTGAGACATTTAATGGAAGGGAAAAAAATGACAACAGAGATTCAAATAAAGTTTAATAGAACCAACAATTCTTAGAGTATGCACTTGTCACTTAGTAATGTATTTAATGATTAGTTTATATTACTATTGAAATCACATCTTCAAATAAACAAACCTCTAGCTTTGTATGAAAATATTCTGAATACCAATAAGGTCCACGCTCACCAATTATATTCTTTAATCAAGCTAGAAACTTTCCCACTGTATGTACTCAGGTCTCGGGAAAATCGGCACAGTTCATTCAGCTGACACTTGAGATCCTCTGTTTTAGGCTCTGCTTTTTGTAGAGCTTCCAGTATCTCCTATTAGGAAATAAGACAGAGGAGCAAACATTTAAATTGAGTAATTTCCACATCCTCATGCTATACATGCATAAATCATATTATAAATTATTAGTGAGGGAAGAGTTACCACAGAAGGTCAGTAAAGAAATGTGGCTTATTTTCACCCCATGGTAAGTAATGGCATTTGACTAATTTGCATCTTATTCTAGCCTTAGATCCACACTCCTCCTGGAAATATTGCCAAGTAGTGAAATGATCCAGTGGTCAAATAACTTAAAGTGGAATTAGAAAATAAAAAAAGACAATAGTCTTAAAAATAGTTTGACTAGGCCACCAGAAAATATGTATGTTGTTTAAAAATAATGAGAAATCATTTCAAAGCAAAGCAATGCTTTTTTTTGGTAGAGAGAGAGAGAGAGAGAGAGAGAGAGAGAGAGAAAGAGAGAGATTAATTTTATATTGTATATACAATTAACTTTCACATTAGAAATTCTTGTAATCTGCAGGTCTGATTTAAATAATATTATAATTAATTCCTTTCACAGTTTCATTCATACAGTCATCAAATACTTGTAAATGTCTGCCATGTGCCCAACATTTTGCTGGATTTGGGGACCACCAAAATGACTAGAAGTATGATTCTTGTATTTGAAGACCTCACAATTTAATGGGTGAGAGAGAGATGTGAAAAATTACAGTTCTGTGAATATCTAATCCAAAAGAAAGTCTTGGGACTTGACAAGAACACTTCTGAAATCGAGGCCATGGTCCGCTGAGTTACACAAAGGATGGGCACAAAAAGCAAATGAGATCACAGGTGTCAAATACTTATACCATTCTTTGCACACTAAGTGCCCAATAAGTGAAATCAGCAGGTAAACGACTCCCAAATATTTGGATGGGACTGTGTGGATAATGGTACCACCAAGGTAACAAATAATAATTATTATAAATAATTAAAGAGGAGAGACAAGAAGGTGAGTAACCACTCAGACAGCTGTTGCTGTTACTATTTTAATCCCCAGAGATATTTATCGAGTCATGGCCTAGATTTGTAGGAAAACCACGCCTCCCAACAAACCAGGTCTGTGTTGCATTCTTCATGCTAGTAAATGGCACCACTGTTCTCCCACTGATCTGAGTCAGAAAATTAAGCATCGTCTGGGCCTCACCCATTTCCTTTCTCACTTTATGGAAGAGATAGAGAGGCCTGCTCTATTCTTGTCTCAGATAGCTCTTTGAATCAGTTAGCTCTGCGCCTTGACTCACAGCCTCCATCATGTTTGTCATTTCTTTGTTAGAATGGCCTCTTAATTTGAATCCCATTCTCTAGTTTTCTCTCCTGTGTTTTCTCATTCCTCAGTAATTTTGTATCTTGGGGCTGTTCCTCCATCTCACAGATCCGGTCAGTTTGTAATCATACCTCTAGAGACAGTTCAGATGATGGCTCCCCTAAGGATTGTCTGCCCTCCTTCCCAGCCCTCAGTGGCTTTAGCCTTGAGGACACACACCACCTTGTTGGTACTCATCACAGTCTAGAGTTCCCACTGTTTTTGAACTTGGCCTTTCCACCTAGACTGTGAATCTGAGAAGAGGGATGGTGTTCTCTTGGCTTTAAAGTTCTTCATTTAGCTTAGTGTCAGGGGATAGGGGCATCTAAAACATTTTTTATTTACAAAATTCATAAATAATACTTAGAAAGTTTCTCTCTGAAATTCCAAATGCTAAACGAATAGCTACCATTTTACATTATATTGAATCTTTTATTTAAGGAAGAGCATTTTAAGAACCTAAAAAACTTATCATGCACTAAAGAAGTAAAATTTTAAAAACCCAGAGATTTAAATACTTATAAATTAGGTGCTATCAAAAGTAAAAAGCTTTGACCAAAATTTTACACTAAAAAAAAAAAAAAATTCTATAACTTTATCATAAATCAGAGCATATTATTAGGATATTCCATTATATAAATATCAGGTTATATACTTCTGTTTCAGTTAAGTCCTGGAATATATATTTTTTTTCCTCAGAGGCTATGCAGGTTAAGAAAATTGCTAAATTTCCAGCACTAATAGCCCAGTAGATATTAAGAGATAGGAGCTTTGGAATCACAGGAAACAAGATTTTTTGCAAAATGATTTTACATAGTTTATATATGATGATTTATAGGGTTTTTAAATTCTTTCTAGATTTTTTTTAAACATCCTTGATTTTCATCATTTAATTGCAGAAGAGAAAGTAAACACTTGTGAAGGCTGATTATTATTATTATGATTGTTATCAATGACAAGCCAGTCCTAACAGAGAAACAAAGCTACAAGAACCCTGGCAAATCCATCGTTTTGTAAAACCTTTCCTGTGCATTCATTGTAATGGGAGTATTATCTCCATTAAAAATTTTTTTTTTTTTTATTTCCCAGCTTTACTGAGATAGAATTGACACATTGTTGTGAGTGTAAGGTGTATGACATGTCGTGTTGATTTGGTACATTTCTATATTGCAAAGTGATTATTATGATCAAAGCATTACCTAACACCTTTATCCTGTCAAATAATTATTTCTTTTTTTTTTTATTATCACCACTTTTAGATAAAATGGCATTATTAGCAATAAGACAAAATCTGAGTATTTGGAGGTAATTTAGCATATTGCCATCAAAAAAATTAGCCCCGGAGCTAAATACAGAAAGAGATCTAAGCAGGGGGCTATCTATCATCATCGAATTGTTAGTACAGCTAAACACCTCGATTTCCTTTTGCATTATCATGTGCCTTTTTCTAGGCCTCATCTATGATTTTCACTAATATATCAATATGAAAAATGATGGTAGCTCAGAATAGTAATATAATGTAAATAGAACCACATCTTTCTTTTGAAACAATTCACTCATATTAATGGTAGAGAAAGGAAGCGAAACAAACAAAAAAACTAAAACGTTCTGATTATTTTTTTTATATGAGAGTGAATCATACTGACCACAAGAAATAATTACCATTTTCCTTGTCCCTGTTTTACAGAACCACTTTCTACACTTCCTTCTGGTGCTTCAGCCTAAAGCTCAGGAAGGGCATCAGAAAAACAAAAACAAAAAAACAAACACAAAAACAAACCTAGAAACATTATAAATTAAATAGCGTAAATAGATGTTTATAACAATGTTTTTTTGTAGTGTGCTATATTTGTTTCAAATACATGATTTAAAACAAGACAATGTTTGAAATTCTACACGACTTTCTTACTGGCTGGAGCTATTCTGAAATGTTTGTAACATAAATAGACACAGAGAAGTTTACTTTACTAAAACTTCCTTTTAAGGACATCCACCATGCAGAGCATTATTAAACTGCAAATACCGAGTCTTTCCAAGATACCATTTAACAGTGGGGAAAGAAAGAGGATGTCAAGCTGTTGCCTATTCTTCACTATCCCTTTATGGTTTCTTTTCTCTCACTCGGAAAGAGCTGCCATTAGTTTAAAAAAAAAAAAAAAATGTCCGGAAGGCAACCCATGAGCGTGACATTGGAGTTCTGTGAACGGGTTAATTCAAGCACAGCTGTCAAAACTACACACAGGAGAACTAACCCGGATGAAAACTATTAATTGTGCTTTCGATTACCAAACGTTTCTTTCAAAGCTATGAATTCAATCATTTAACTGTTGGAAATAATTCACTGGCAGGAAAACAGCTATGACTCTCTGTCTCCTTACGCCTCTACCCACAGGCCATTTTTTTCAGACTGAATGGCTGAATACAATATCACCAACTCTTACCCCCTAAGAATGAAAGTAGAATGCTTCCACTAACAATAACTGTTTTCTGTGGCAAACAATAACTTCTTCTCTCCTCTGCCTTTATTTTGAGGATAACTTGATTCATGAGACAAGGAAATAGATCAGATTTGCAAATTTAATTAGGAATACTTATTTCTTCCAAGAAGAAATGTTGCGTGTTTGTTATTTTTTTTGTTAGCAAGGATTCTTTTTAGCACCAAGGAGCACCAAACACAAATTTCAGCGTAACCGCCAAGAGAAAACAGGAAGCCAACTTACTCGTCCCTGCTGCCAGCACTCCACTATCTCCTTATCTGTGGTCTTGCCTTCCAGGAGACATAACTGCTGAGCCCACGTTGTCAGAAGGGCACTGAACTGTTCCAGGGCCTGCTCGAGTTGGGCCACTTGGCCTGAGAACTCCTGCTCCGACAGGGCCATTTGGCTAACGAGGGTCTGCAAGCTGGTCTGCGTCTGCAGCACGCTGTCTTCCCACTGCTTCCAGTCGGCGCTCAGGGCCTGCATCTCTGTGTCCATGAGGTCACTCCCACTGGCAGTTGTGTTCTGTTTCACTGCAGGGGCCAGCGACTCCACTCTGCTTAGGCGGCTCGCTCCAATCTCTCTGGAATCCATCAGCTCCTGTAATGGAATATCGCCATGGTAACCGAGGAGGTGGTGAGTCACAGCAAGTTTCCAAATGTGTACAGAGGGGGACCCTGTCCTGCTATGAAGTTGAAGCAAGCGTGCTCCAGGGAACCAGAATGAATTCGGCTGCCCACCCCTAAATTATAATGACGGAATTGCCACCCTGAAAGCTGACGCCCGTGACAAAAGAAGCTGAGCAATCCCAGCATCCTGAAAAAGACAAACAGGGACCCTGGAATCAGGCATTGTTTGAATATGTGAAGTTGTTTTGCCAGTGACTTACATATTTGCCTGTGGTGTATTGCTCCTATAAATATGCAAATCCGTGTTTCTCCCTAAACTGAGGGACAACTGGACAAGGATTGCCACAGAACTGTCTCTCCACATGGTCTCTACCCCTTTCTCACCTTCTTCCACAAGATGGTAGCTTCAATCACACCTCCATTCTACCGGGAATCATGCCAAATTACCACAACGAAAGCATAAACCCTGCTTAATTTCAAATATTTCACTTCCTTAAGAAAACACCTTCCTAGTAACTAAAATGAATAATTCACAGACACACTTAATCAAAAGTTCAAATTCACTCTGAACATTTAGACCGGGTTCATTTATTTCTGTTATTTTTACTTTTGAAAAAACTCACTAGAAATTTAAAAATTCAGCTATAACTTTTTTGTCTTAAAGCACACAAATACTCTAAAGGACAAGATACAATTAAAATGTGTTGCTAATTAGGTAAAGTAGCGGCATTTCTTTCTGAGATTAGATTCCTTTACTGAAATTTCTCTCACTGAATTCATCATCTGGTGTTTATATATTTATATAATCTGTTGCTCAAGCCAGGGTTTTATTAATAATACAAAATTATGACTTCATCCCTGAATTAAGTAGTAGGAAAAGATGATTATTAGGGAAAAAAACTTCAAGAAGAAAATCAATTACAAATTAATAGGTATAGAAAAAATCGGGGTATGAAGCATGCTAATAAATTATGTTAAGCTTAAATTGTCTTAGCTAATCAATATAATAGTAGCTTGAAACAGATATATCTTTCACCATTACATATGAGAGACACATTTTAGTATAGATTATTTAAAAGTATTTTGTTAAATAGTAGTCCAAATAGTTAGCATTTTATACAACATATTCACACTTTCCTCAGCAGCAGACTCCTAAAAACCTTCCTTATTTATCGGTGCATAGAGTAAGCACTGACTTGATGAAGAAAAATTAAAACTTTTTAAACAGAGCTATGTCTAACTATTAGATTTAAATACTACTTATAATTGACTTGTATGGATGATTTCCAAGTTGGAGTTCAGAGAATATAATTGTCAAACATCAGTTTCCCCATATACTCTCTAATGCATCATCCTGGTTTTCTATGGCACGAAAATGGGGCATTTCAATATTTGCAATCACTGACTACATTCATCCCAATTTTAAATAAGGACAACATTATTTTAAAGTGTTTTGAAATAACTTTTACATGAATTTCCTTGACTTGTATGTAAACTCTTTAAAATATGATATGCACATAACCACACAGGTACACACACACACTCATACACATGCATATTTGGTTTTGAAGTTGAGTATTGTCAGTGGCCACTCCTGGGGTTGGCAGGGGTGACACTGCAGGACAGGGGAGGCGCTTATTTATTTCCTCCATGGCTTCTCTTCACCCCCACACGGCCTACATTCAGGCCTGACCTGGACTTCTGAGAGACTTCACTTTGTCCTTCTCAAATTCCAATTTCTTTCTGCTAGCAACTTCTACACTTCCTATATTTTTTCAAAGTATTTTATAAATGTATTTAAAAAAAAACACAAAACCCAGCATGTGGCAACCCAGGCGTCAGCCTTGAAAAGGAATTATCTAATCTCCTAATGTCAATATTTTAAAACGTTAGTCTCTCCTTGCTGCCTCCTGTCCCACCTACCCCAAATCCATGTGACCGGGTCTCTCACCTCACCTGGCTGGGGAAACGGTGATCTGTGGTTGCCAAACAGCCTGACTGCCGACCAAGTCCAGTGAGCATTCTTCCATGCTCCTCCTAATGGCTGCCTCTTGCTGCTTCTCTGATGGTGACCCCCCCTCCACCAGGGGCTTTGGTGGCTCCCCACTTCCTGGTCCTCCTCTTGTTATTATATCTTCTCTCTTTTCTCCCTCTCCCTTTCAAATCCTCTTCTATGGCCCCTTAAATATTGATAGTGTTGGTCCTCTAATCATTGTTCTGCCTGCTTTACGCATAGGTCTTGCTGTCATTCATTCTGGTGGCTTCAACTACAAATTATATACTGATCATTCCTACTCTGTCTTCAGTCCAGAGTCCTAACCTGAAATTCAGACTTGCATATTCAACAGCCTCCTAGATATCGCCACCTAGCCAGTTCAAACTCTATCTGTTCACAACTGAACTCATCTTTGGTCCTCTGTAACCCATCTCCTCTGCCTGTACCTGTTGAACTCAGATGGACAAAGGTTTACTGACTCTAGGTAACATCTTCACCATCACCCTTGACTTTTTGCATATTATCATTCCATGGCCAATTAAATCACTCATTTACCAAATCCATTGGATCTTTTAATTGAATATTCTGTGAGTCAAGCACGATAATAATAGATGTTTAATGTGTGTGTTCTACAATGGTTTTCAAAACTGCTTCATGTGAGGCAGATGCTATGGTTATTCTTATTTTACCAATGAAGAAGTTGAAGCTTGAGGATAGCGAGTGACTTGCACAAAGACACAGCTAAACAATCAGTAAAGGCAGGATGCAACACTGGGTTTTTGATTCCAGAGCCTGAACTCTAAAAGTCTAGTAGCTGTTATTATACTTAGTGTAGTATTTTATAAACATCGTTTTGTGCATCATTGGTCCCCACTACCTAGAGAGTTCCCTGACAGATGGACAACACTGGTGGAACGAATGAATGGATGGATGAATAAGTTAAAATATTACTGAGAAATGTGTCAAAGCAGTATTTTGAAGAATCACAGAGATAATAAAAACTTAAAAAGTGCCTTTATGTAATTATATCATTTAAAATCCTCACGGTCCTGGTTAAGATTTAAAAATGATAAGCACTTAGAAGTAAATCTCCAAAACTGTAGTTATTATAGTTATCATCAACTGTTGTTTTTATGATTTTTATGTTCTGATCTCCAGGGATCAGAACACAATTTCAATCTTAAACTTTTGACCACAATTACATTCTTGATACCCAACATTTCCTCATCTAAAACAACCACTGAGGATCTCATCATTGCTTAATTTTTAGACAGAAATCTATTATTTTCCAAGGGGGGCAGGATTATTGCAATGTACTATTCAAGCAGTGAGAAATAACTAAAAGAAACTAATATCTCCAACTTTCTCATTTGTGTGAACTTCTATGCTTTAAGTTGCCCTTATAGGTGATCATTTTAAGTCCTTTAAAGTACTATCTTGCATATGCTGTTGTACTATTTATTGGCTAAGAGAGCAGAATAAAACATCTGGCAGTACATTTCCAAGGTATCGTTCAAAAACTTTTAACTAAGTTACTGTATAAGCTTTTCTTTCACTGTACTGGAAATAGTATCAGTTTTGTCAGCCCATCAGGCTGGTATATATTTTGTAGTCATGTTACAACAATAAGCACATTTGCATGCACAAGCATATGTGAACAATGTTTCTATAAAATGTTTTGAATTCCTATTTTTCCTTTTGCTTGTGTTTAGAATTCCTGAGGTGCAAGGTAATAAACACCAACAAATAGAAAACAGGTCAGAAACATTTTCAATAACAGAATCTTATCCATAGACTCTTTATCACAGGTATGTCAGACTCAAGAGCCAATGAAATAGTGACCTTATAACATCTGTTCTTTTCCTGACCTTAATTTTTGTCAGTTTTTTCTGGGCGGCTGATGAATCTCCGGACATGTCTGACCACCGGTGAAGTTCCTCCTTCGCTGAATGGAGCCAGTCTGTAAATTCCTGGACTGCATCTAAATACATGAGATGGTCCTTCACAATCTCCTCCACTTTTCTCATCTTCTCCTAGTGAATAAAAAGAAAAATCCATTTTAACAGCAGTCACCATAGAGAATATGAAATCAGGTAAGACAACAAGTTTCATATGGGTCTCTCAATGATCCAAGAAAACGTCATTCTTACCCTTGAATTTTCTCTTTGTTTAATATCTTAAAATGAAAATAGCAAATGCTAGTCAGATTGAAAGACTCTGAGGAAACAACCATTCTTCCTGTAATTTTACTTTTGTTTAGTTTTGCAATAAAAATCATGCTTAATAAATGTTGAATAACATGTCACTAACCATCCACTTAATAATAATTACTATAATAATGATTCTTATGATTTAAAAATTTATTTGTGTTGGCTTTTTATAAAGCATTCTGCTCAGCATGCTAAAAGCATTTGCTCATTTCATCCTCACCACAACTCTGTGATGTAGGTACTATTATTATCACCATTTTATAGGGAAGGACACTAGTAGAGATTAAGTAATCTGCCCAAAATCACACACTCAAAAAAGTTTCCAAGCCAGAATTCAGATTTCGGTCCTTTTGACCCCACAGTTATAGCTCTTAATCATTACCAAAACAAAAATTAAGATTGTAGAAAGAGAAAAATTCATGGGCATCCATAAGGTTAGAAATTATCTTTACATAAAATCTGTGCATGAAATGTACCAATAGTGTTAGAGCAGCCAACTCCCCAATAATTTAATCTATGGCATATTCTTTACCTGAGTCTTGAAGATTTTTCTTCAATATAAAACACTAACCTTGGCAACTGTCATTATATCATTAAACTGTGTTTTCAGTTCCTCTTGAGCTGTTTCCTTGAGAGACTCATCCTCAGTCTTCTGGTAGAGCTCCCTGGATTTAGCACTGAGGCGGGGCAGGGTCCTGGCGTAATCTTCCCCCTCAGATACGATGGACTGAAAGTGGTCCAGGAGGGAAAACTTCTCTTTCAGACCTGGCTGCAATTTCAAGGGATGTTCTACTTTTTGATCCACTGATTCCATCCACTGCTCCAACTGGTTTTTCCACTCTAGGTAGTCATTCCATTGGCTAATCACAGACTCTAAAGTGCTAGAATTAATGTCACATAGTATAAAAGCAAGTTATTTTAACATCTCTGCTGAAAACCAATTCTGAGGACATGGCATCCATGTCAGCTATCTTCTCCAATGCTACCGTAAGTGGTGAAACAGTGCTTTTAAGTGCAGGGAGAAACATTACTTCTCTGACCCATGCACAGTCTCTTCAAACAGAAGTAAGTCTATGTCAAAATTTAAGGAAAGCGTTACAGGCGTATATGCACCTGGAGGCTTGTCTTTCAAATGCTAATTGTCCTAAAGGCAAATTTATGTGTTATGTTGTTAAAAATCAGCACTGGGGCATCAATTAAATTCTATTTAATATAAGTCAGTTCTTAATTTTCTTGGGCTCAGTTTATCTTATTAAAATTAGATGCAATCATTTATTGACGGGGATTTAAAATTAGGGTATTCCTCCTGCGTAATTAATATCATTACATTGATTTTCATTTAGGGATATATACTATGTATATATACTATACATTATATATATATATATGTTTAGTGTTAAATGTATGAAGGAATGAATGCTTAATGTATTTATAATATAAGAAATATAGTCACAAATATAATAGTCAAATAAATAGCTCTCCAGATAGTCAAGTAAAAGGCTCTCCAGGCTGGCATTTTAACATCATTCAGCTTCACAAACTATTCTAAACTCATCCCAGCCTCCCCTCCCAGCCTGCCTTGCATACAATTCTATGATCCTGGAATTACATCTGCAGGAAAGGTACTTCTAGCATTTGCTTAAATTCTTTCTTTTGCATTAATAGAAACCTCATCATACATGCCTAAAGTCTTATCCTTTCCTCAAAGAATTTTCTAGAAAGTCCAAATCAAGCTCACCTCCCCATAAGCCACCCAGGCCCTAAGTTCTTCTATAGCCCCACAGCGTCTTAGTAACACAATCTGTCAGAGTTTTCCTGGAATATATCCTACCAGCCTCTGAGCACTTAGAGAGCAAAACATACTTTATTTTGTTTCATTATTTTAGCCCATCAGTTTGAACACTGCTACTGCTCAATATGTAGTTGTCAAATTTAATGTTTTGCTGAAGAGGAGAATCAAAGATTTGAATCTACTTTTTGTATTTAACTTTTTATTCTAACATCTGAAAAATATTCACCCATATTTCCTGTTCGCTTATGAAGCTGGCCTATTGCCCAGCATTGGGAAGTTTGGTCTGTCATATAGACATATAAAAAACAGAACCATAGGATCTGACTTTTTTTCTTTGTTGATATGAGTTATTACTAAGATTCAAAGCCCTGCTGACTTTGGGAGTTACTCCCTGTGATGATCCATATTAAATTAGAAAATAAAACACAACAACCTCCCAAATTTTAGTTGAAACCATGGTTCATTGTTTACATTGCAGTGAGCAATTGCAGTGTTTTTTGTTTTGTTTTGCGATGAACTTTAATATTTTATTTATCCACTATTTATTATGCTCATATTGAGCACAGGCTTCTTTGGTGATATAACCTTCAGAATATGTCACCTGGAATGTATTTTAATATAATTCTGACCGAAGGTCATTAGTCCAACAAGATAGCCAGGTTATTTATGGATGTTCTGAGAAGAGGAAGGGAGGTGAAAAATCTTCCACTTATAAATGTAACAGCAACAATGACACCTGGTTAACAATCAGTGTCTTCTCTACTTTTTTATCAGGTGCCATACTTCTCTATAGGGCCCCCAGGCATCCCGGGCGGCTGACAGTCACTTCTGAGAGGACGCCCCACTCACTGAAGGAGGTTCGCTCTCTTGGCCTTCATGGGATGCCCTCATCCCTGTGATAACTCCCACACATTTCCACAGCCCAATGTTAGTGATATTACTTTGAGTTGAGAAAAAGATTTATACGTAAGCTCAACAGCTGCCACCAATTAATTTCCCTTATGTTCCTTTATAAAGCACAAAACATTTTCAAGTTATTAAAGACCATATATTCTTGCTTTGAATTGTAAGGGGGTATTTTAAGGAATTCATGTTGTGTGCAAGGTCCTATGAAGGATATTATGGGAGCTATAACCCTCTCTCTCCTTTCTCTCTCTCTCTCTCTCTCTCTCTCTCTCTCTCTCTCTCTCTCTCACACACACACACACACACACACACACACACACACCAAGGAAACGAACAAACAAAACAAGTCTTTGCCATTACAGAAAATACACTCTAGGCAAAGACAGGCATGCATGCATCTAGCTAAAATCATAGGCATGGCTTGGTAACTCCACCACAGGATACCTTCAGCACTGCTCCATCATTTTACTAAGCCACTGGGTTTCATTTAGGCAAAGAAAGACTAAAACTACACTCTACCTCTGAGCGCGGACGGAGGAGCTCATGATGTTAGCCCACACGTCTGTCAGGGTCTGCAGCTGGGTCTGAATCACCTTCTGACCTTCAGCGTTGCTGCTTTGCAAGGCCTGCTCCCCTTTGCCGATGGCCATATTCAGCTTAACTTCTCCTTCACTTTTCATCAGGAGAATATCCTATCACGGAAGAGGGAACACACATCGGGAGACATATTAAAGCCTCATGATAGTTTTTAAAACAGTTAGGTTTCCCATGAGAATCAAGGTGGGCAATACCTTTCTCATCTTAAAATGAGAACAGTAGCAACAACCAACTCTAGACACTCCCACAATTTAAGACTTGACTTAAATATTAGGTATCCGGGAGGCCAAGTGTCCAAGGTTAACTCCAATTTAAATTCTTGTAAAACTTTGGGTCAGTAGCCCGGAAATTGTAATTACTAACATTCAGTTTCAGAGTATAAAGAAATTATTTTGAAAATGAAGATGCACTTGTCAAAAACCGAACAGCTCTCTAATTTTCATTGCCAGGCTAATTCTTGTCTTTCAAGGTCACCTTCACTGACTATAGTCTGGGTAGGTGGTCTCCTCTGTGCTTTCAACACAGTCCTGTTTGCTTCAGTCACGGCCCCTACGTGCGTGTCATACTGCAAGTAACAATTTATAGGTTACCCTCTGCCACTGATTGGCACTCTTAGAAAGCAAGGGTTATTTTTTAGCTTTACATGCCAGCAGCTTACATAGTGCTTGGAGAAAAGTAGGCATTTATTTCTTAACATTTGCTGAATATTTACTAAGTAAAATTTTCAAAAAACATTTTAAAACTATTACAATGAAAATATTTCTCTACAAAGGGGAAAAATGACCACTCTAAATCCTTTTTGCCCAATTTCTCCATTTTGCCCACAGATAATCCTCATTTGTGAGGGCCCAACTCAAACCTTGGAGATCTCATGAAATGAGTCTCCAGAAGTTGTTGGGGTCTTCCCAGGGTCACGGGCATACCTGTATTTGCACCAGCCGCTTTTCCAAAGTGTGTTTGCTTCCGATGGTGCTCTCTGCAGAGGACAGTCTGTCCTGAGCATCCTTCACCCAGGACCACATGCCCTGCAGGGCTTCCTCCAGCATTTCATGCTCCTGCAGGGCCAGCTGGCAGCTCCGGAGTTTCTCTTTGGTCATTCTGAGTAGATTCTGGTAGTTAGTGAACAGCTGGGAGCACAGGCGGCCTTCCTCCCCAGCACCACGGCCTTCTTCACTGAGAAGCTGCCCTCTCTGGGAAAGCTTATCGAGAGACTCTCTAAAGAAAACAGAAAAAAAAAAAAAAAATGAACTCTGACATTCTGGAGTTCAGGGCAGTGACAAATGGTTGTTGACATTGGAGCAGTAACCAGACAAGAGCTCACAGCTGACATGCCTTGAAAATAAAGGTCCTGGGGATTGCGCTGGCCACCCGATTCTCTTAGGTTTCTCCGCCTGTAGTCAACATACATCTGGGGATATGATTCACTCCTTGCTGGGCCTGGATCCAAGCCCAGTGTATTGCAGGAATTCAATTCAGAGAATGGCCCAGGCCTGCCTCTCCAGGCCATCTCCAGCATCTCTCCACTCCAGCTAATGCTCTAATCACGAACAGCTCACTGAAATTACCCCAGACACTCTGCTGTTTCATACACACATGGAAGGGCCTCCTTTGTGCAAACCCTTCTGCTCTCCCCCACGTCTATGCTGACTGCATCACATCCCCGGGCATGCTAGCATGGTGGTGAGTTGGGGAGGGTGGGGAACGCAGGTCTCCTCCTCCGTACACTTTCTGCCCTGCATTGCTTGCTGTGCCACCTCCCACACCCTGCCTGTCTCAATCCACAAGCCTTTCGCTTTCTAGAAGCCAGGGCTATGGCATTCAACTCGTGTCCCCAAGACCCAACACAATGTTGGACAGAGATAAAATGCAATAAAGAAAAATCTTTCAAAAGGCTGTTTTTTGAGAGCTTATAGGTGTCCTTCTAATATCTCAGGTTCCTTGCCCATCTCAGTTGGGAGTTATGTTAATTAGCTCAAGGGAAAATGTAATCATGTGAAGCCAGGTTGGCTTCACCCTGTTTTACAGGTTCTGAATTCAGATCAGCACATCGATCAGAAATTGTCTAGGATACCAGAAGGGAAGGTGCAGATGTCTGAACACAAACTGTTGTGAGTAGAAAAAGGATAGAAGTCTATCTCCTATAATGTCTCATTTTTTTGTTTTGTTTCTGAGCTGCTACTATGTAAATAGCACCGTAAAAAGGCTCTGTGAGATACATAACACTTACACAATATTACATACTCTAAAATACATTTTTTATTCTTATAATCTGGTGAGACAAGAAAGTGGCTTAGGCAATAATGTGAGTTAAATAATAATTCAAGACAATAGATATTCCTTGTTATTACAAGAAGAATTGCTTAATAGATGAGAAATATTCAAGGATTTTCAACTTCTGGGTATTTTTAAAACATATAGGGTATCCCCCCCCAAGGTATGTGAAGTACTGGAAATATGATGATGAAAATAAAAAACAAACAAACAAAAACAAACACAAAATGATGGAGGACTGGGAGGGGCAAGCAAGTGAGAGAAGTGGCCAGTTAGAAGGAACACGGGAGCAAACGCACCTAAGGATCTTAGTCCTTAAGTAATATTAGACAGTAACAGCTCACGGAGAGTATGTAAAGTCGTTTTAAAAGTTTGGAAGGAGGAGAGAAGTAAGTCTGGCCATGTTATGTTGTACCTAGACAAATGTCAAGATTTTACAAGTGAATAAATGGAATTGTAATAGATACGTATGATATTCGGGGTGTGGGGGTAGTGGATTGGGGGACGGGGGTTGTCACTTGGTGAGGGATGAAAAGGATCACTATTGCGCTGTTCTGTACACCTGAAACTAAAAATAAAAAATAAAAATAAAAAAAGTGAATAAAGTGCAGTGTAATTTTCAGGAAGTTATACAGTTAGAATAATGCTCTTGTGTTAATCCAGCAAATACTTTCCATTTTTGTGTCACTATAGTAGACAATGGTAAAATCAAGATGATAAAGACGTGATGGTCCCCTTGCCCTGAGAAACTCACTATAGGGGTTTGGGGGACACAGAGTCAACAAAGTGTTTTACCCATGGGAAGGGCTCAGGGAGATGGAACCAAAGCATTCCAGGGCAATTTTATAATAGTCATCAAACTAGCACACCAATGATAGTTTTCAGTGTGGGCTTTGTGCATTCGCTTACAGGTTTGTTTTTAAAGACAAGGAATACTGCGCATGCCTGACCAAAAAGAGGACTTGGTGGAAACAGGATGAGTGTAATCGGAATTAGGTGATTTTTACTCAGTTGATTAATGTTGTTGATTTGTCTGATCAAGCAGATTGGGTGCTGGCCTTGCTGCTTCACAGACGAGTGTATCTGCTCCTTAAGACGACAGTTAAGATGTTGTGGGTCCTGACAGGAAGTGTTCCATCTTCAATGGAAGAGTTCCAATGAAGCCACTGAAAATGCCAGGGATGGAGCATGAATTTAGGGAGCACAGCCCCGGATGTCAGGGCAGAGAACTTGGCCTGGGGAAGAAGCCAGAATCACTGGCTCAGTGTGGATGCAACGAAGAGACACATATTCCAGTGGAGAAGAGGAACCTCTAAGGCAGTCAGGCTTAATGACTATACCTTCTGTTTTACTAAGAATATTATAAATGGGGCTGGAGGGTGGAATGTACTTAGATAAAAATTATACAGAAATTGGGATCTACAGCATTATTTTTATAAATGAAGAGTATCTTTTTTTTTTTTGAGGGCAGTGTCACTGGCCCTCATATGTGGGAGCCGAACCGGGGCCGCTGGCTTCCCAGGCCAGCGCTTAACCATGGTGCCACTCAGCCGGCCCCAATGAAGAGTATCTTTTAATCACCTTATATCCTTATAATAAACCCCTGAAAGGAAGTATACCATTACCATCACCATCACCATCATCATCATCATCATCATCATCATCACCATCACATGTTTAAAGGCTAATATAAAGAAATAACGGGAATGAGTGGCCTGTCCAATCTGTTGAGGAAGGAGGAAGCAGGGTGCAGGCCAGCTCCGTCCTTCCATCCCTGGGCTCTCTCCTGAATGCCACACTGCCATCGAAAATACTGCACAATCATTTGTATTCTAGACATTCAAGGATAGAATCATACACAACTACCAACAACTAACCAGCCAACCCACTAACAACCAACCCAATAACTAACCAACTAGACAAATACAACCTAGTTTGTAGGGAAAGGATCATTTCACTTTGGCACCATACCTGGCAGCCAGCAGTTCTCCCAGGAACATTTCAACTTTATGGACTTCGTTTTTCTTCTCAGGAATGTGCTGTTTACTCTCTCCTAAGTTTTCTGTACTTAACCTTTCCTCCATTTCACGGATCCATAAGTTCAGTTTTCTGTGCTGATCCTCAAAGCTAAAGAAAAGGAAAACCCCTCAGAAAAATGCTTATGGACTCATTGTAATAAATAAACTCTAATATTTGAGGTCCCAATATCTATGGCTTTTAAAAGCAGATGAATTTTCAAGTATGGAAGAAAACTTAACAAGAAGCCCATCCAGATTTTCACTTATTTTAGGAACAAAATGAGAAATCATGGAAATTTCTCTTGAGATCTAAACGAAAAAGAATCATCCTCTTTTGCAGAAACGATTACTTGGCAATCAATCATGGGTGGTAACTGACAGCCAGGTTACATTCCCATGTCAGCATGCACTTGACTTTGGGTCTTACTATAAAGACCCCGAATTGGGGCCCATCGATAAGGGAAGCCCTGGGGAAAAAAGGGATTTGAACACGGGGCAGGAGTACAGGGGCTCTAAGCTTTGAAAACCATGTAAGTTCTCTGAGAAACATGGACAAGAGTCTGGCAAATTATTCCACCACCAGTTATTTTGACGATATTGACATCTTTTTCTGCCTATTAACGAGTTTTGTTTTTTCTTTCTAATTTTATAGTCAGCCATGTTGACGTAGTTTCCTGATTATAATCTGGATTCACATGTTTTCAGTAGGTGCTTTTTGCCATGAAATAAGCCAGCAGAAGTAGACAAAAGGGAAAGACTTGGATAATTAAAACCTCGGAGTCAGAGCTCTAATATCTTGATTTAGCCAAACAGTCCAAAAACAAACAAACAAAAACAAAACAAAACAAAACAAATGCATGCATTTATGTCATTTACAATTATTAATGAATGTAATTCCTTTCTTTTTCTATGTAGAAAATAAAGCCAAATGATATCATCAGAGTCCAAGCAATCAATCATTGTTCTAGTCTGAACCGGTACTTAAGGTCAAAGCTTATTATAATTTAAACTCACACTTTCAAAGATTATTCATTTATTCACAATGGCTCTTTTCTCTAAGTCTTTGAAAACATATTCTGTGAAAGATGAAATCGACCCATATCAAAACAACCTACCTCCCAAGTTCTAAAGCACAGTCTTGAAGAGCCTGTTTGTCTTTAAGGCATTGTTTCAGAAATGCTTGAAACTCTTCATTAGCTTTTGTAATTTGTTCCTGAATGCTACTGACAATCTGTTTGGACAGATGTGCGTACAAAGTTTGTCCTTCTTGAGTCACAGCATCAAGCTTGCTCTGCCCATCACTCACGGAGTCCAAAATGTTCTGTTTCGGGAAATAAAGATATGAAATATTTGCTGTTATTCAGAGACCCTAGTGCATGGGAACATTAGTTACAATTCTGAGAGAGTAGAGCAGGAGATGAAAAACAGAGGCCAAAGGAAGAAGGGCTTTCACGAGGCTGGAGTGAGAGCAATGTATACAACTGAATATACTCAAGGCTTATAATCCAGGAATGTGCCAGCCAGACATTGGAACCACTGGGGACAACCTGAACAACGACAGGCTGGAAAGGAGGATGTCCTCATCAAGGTCCTGTTCTCAGTCTGTCCCAACATAATTCAGGCCCTCTCTACCTCTTCACCTGGCAAGGGTGACATCTTCTAACTGGCTAACCTGGCTAACTACCCCTTCCCTCCCTTTCTCTGACCCACCCTGCACACAATATCCTGACTTCAGATCCCTTCTTTTCTTGGTATGCACCTCTTCCTTGGAAGATTGTAAGCATGGGCACAGCTCCCACACTGCGGAAAACCCCAAAACTGGTGTGCTAGCCCCACGTCTCCCCTGAGTTCCAGGTGGCACATGCAACTGTTACTCAGACTTTTCTTTGTGGCGTTCCACTGCCTCTCGACCCTTCATGGGAGACAATTCCACATCAGAATTCACCCTGGCTCCTGTAAAACTAGCTTCCTTTATCATAATGATCTTCTTACCTGACTGCTAGTGTGGTATCTACATAATTGGCATCACCCATGAGCCCACAGAATCCTCACGTTCCTCATGCTCCCATTCATTTTTCAAAATTTATTTTTATAATACTTAGCACAATGCTCTGCTCAGATTAGCCGCTTGAGAAATTTAGCCAAAACTCAATTTACACCTAGTCTTCTGTCAATCATATCTCAACTCAACTTCACACTGGCCTTCTTTTTCCTGAACTTACACATTTTTCATAATCAGAAAAACCTATAACATCTATAATATCTACTGCTTTAATCTGAATATATCTGAGCTCCAAATTTAGACCATGGGCTATTCAAAAACACAAGTGATGTTTTCTTTGAAAAACTCCTTCATGATAGTAATGTAAAATAGATATAATTATTTATCCCTTTTACTGCTATAGAAATTAAAATTAGCTTTAGTTTTGAGTGAGTTCCAAAGAATGATTGATAGGCTAAAAGAGAGAGAAAAGGGATCTAGAGATTCTGCAGCTATAACTTACTTTTTCAACTCACTTTTCATATTGCCTGTTCCTTATGACTCAAGAAATCAAATTCTCACAAGGAAGAAGAAAAGTTTGAATAAAATAAGATTTGGAAAAAGAGGTAATTTAGGTCTGACTCGCAGGGGAGTTTGGAGAAGAAGAAAAAGCAACGCCAGCTTTCATACCTGAAGATCATGGAGCTTTGCTTCTAGGACTCTGCTGTCACCGGTTCGGTCTGATGATTCTTTTGCTGCTGCTTTTATTCCAGAAAACCACTCTTGGAATTCCTGC
This sequence comes from Aselliscus stoliczkanus, assembly GCA_033961575.1. Taxonomy (NCBI): domain Eukaryota; kingdom Metazoa; phylum Chordata; class Mammalia; order Chiroptera; family Hipposideridae; genus Aselliscus; species Aselliscus stoliczkanus. Next base: position 146,097,407 of record CM066733.1, read on the forward strand.
ATAGACTCTTTTAAAAGTAAGGAAAATGAGAAATACATCCAAAAATATTGAAAGAGCTTCCAGGACTACCACAGTGAATTAGTTCTGGCATTCAGCCCACTGCAGTTTGCCTTACCAAATATTCCAGAAAGAAAATAATAATAATATAGAATATGACACAGCATGATCTGTTTGTTCATGGTAGTATTGAGAAATTATCTCGCAGAAAAACCTGAAAAAAATTGTATTCCTAAAAATGCCTGTTTTCCCCTTACATTTCTTTCTTTTGGTAAAGAAAGACAATTAATTGCCTGAATATGTCAGAGAACAAGGGAAGAAATGCTCTAGGGGGTTAAAGCCATTTTTATGGCAAAAGGAGGAGCCATCTCCTTTTTCCACCAAGCTGACTTGGAGTCATTATTGCGTCCACATAGGAGCCTTGGCTCAGATCTGTGGGGAAGCTGGGTTAGGGACATACGATTGGCAACTTCCTGTATTATATGGCTGCAGTGCTTCATGGCCTTTCCTAATATCACTTCATCATAGCAATGGATGTATTTTTGCACACAAATGAGCTATATGTAGAAAATCTAGATGACATTCAGAATTGTCAAAATGGTGGACTCTTACTTTCTCGGGGAGAAAGAGGAAGAATTCTGCTTAGGGAGAAAGCCCAAGCATAACACTTCTGCTGCCCAAATCTCAGCGCACAAATGAATTTAAAGTGATATTCTTCTGGAAAGTTTTGCAAACTTTTGCTGGCAGTTTCTCTGCAGCATTTGGTTTGGGTTCTTTCTTATAAACAAACTATTCATGCTAAGGCCTGCCAGAGCTCACCATTGAAGTGTTTTTCCAGAGAATCCTGGAGGCTGGCCTGCGTTTTGGAGCACAACTGGCTCACAGCTTCATGTCTCTTTATCAGCCCAGTCATGGCGCTGCCCAGGCTCTCGAGCTCAGCTGAATGGTATTTGCGGCACAAACTGTTGAGATTTTCTTGGGTGGAGCTGATGTTGCTTTGCTGACTTTGAAGTTCCTTTTGCATTTCCTATAGAATAAAAGTATGCCATGAGGATATTCATCACATTCAGGAGACATATTCCATTTACTGCACTACGGGACTTTTCTTGGAGGTTGATGCTGTTGCAATCCAATCAGTAATATGTACACTTTCATGGGATTATTATTTTTTGAAGTATTTGTGATAGATCTGGATTGATTCTGTGAGAATTCTGTCCAGTTCTCCTAGGTAACAACTGCAAACAGCTATTGAGAGGTAGCTAGGATTTGAGTTACAGTGTAGGATTTCAAATAAATTGAACAGATCCTTTCAGATTCCAGCCCATGAGCCTTGGTTAGTCAGTGGATTAGAAGCTGTTAATAGAATCACACACCTAAGTTCACATTCTTCAGTGAGCTATTAGGTCTTTGTTTCAGGGTCACAGGCCACACCAAAAGCACCAGTATTTAATTTAAAAAATGTATGCCCTTAGTGTCAAGTACAGTAAGAAAATAAACTAAGAGAGAACAGGTCACTTATGTTGAAAAGTCACCACAACTCACAAGCTTTATAGAGAGTTAATCAGGAATGTCATCTATGAAAACGGACAAGATGACATGAAAGTGGGATGTTTTCTCAACTGTTTTTTTTTTTTTTAATATGTCCTTCTCTAGAAGAAAGCAGTCATACTGACCAAAAAAAAATTATGAAAAACTATTTGGTAAATTTGAAAATTCATGGCATTCAACAATTCTATAGATGCCACCCTCTTACTAAAAATAATAATAATAATAATAATAATAATAATAATAATAATGTATACCCTATGAGTAGACTACAGCAATGCATGCTTTCTGTTTTCAGATTATTCATTTTGCATTCAGTTCTGCCCCTGTTACTTACTTTTGCTATGTCTGGTGTTAATGTGGGTCAATGAGAGCAGAGGTTAAGAGAGTATTTTTATTAGTCACTACAAATCAGGTGAGCTAATATTCCCACTGAAGTGTAAACACTTAATGATAGACTGTTACCGACCTTTACTTTTCTCAGCCCTTCACAGGTTTCAGTTTGGGCACAGTTCATTAAAGATTCTTCTAGTTTTGTCAGCCAGGTTGTTATGTCATTAATAAATTTCTCTACATGTGTACTCTGAGCAGTGAAATCTTTCAAGGTTTCTTTTGCTTCTTCAGTAATTTCTTTAGCATGCTCCAGCTTCTGCCTTAAGTCTGCTTCTATAAACTAAACATCACGTAAGATTTCATTAAAATCTATGAATACCAGACACTCATTTCCTAGGAATTTGGTTGATGTGTAGCTTAACTGAAAACACATATGCCTAACTGTGGACGCACATTCAATTTTTCTAAGAAAGAAAATCAGTGGCTACAAGCTGCCAAACATTTTAAGTGATGAGAAAATGGAAGGAGTAAGGATTACAGTTAACATGGGATGTTAAAGTGGCAGTTTGAGGATCCAGGGAATACACGAGACCGCATTTCAAAAACAGAGCTAGGACTGGCCGAGTGGTGTGGTGGTTAAGCGCTGGCTTAGCAAGCCAGAGACCCAGGTTCGGGTCCCACATATGAGAGCCAGTGACACTGCCCTCAAAAAAAAAAAAAAAACAGAGCTAGACTTACACAGAACTACCAGGGAGAGGACCGAAAACCTGCTATTCATTCTGCCTGGGAAATGCTCACACATTTTTGCCCTGATGTAGATACTATTTTTGGACAAATACCACGATAGGGTTTCATCATGAAGCACTTTTCTTTTTGTCTTCCACTTTTGAACATTCAGGGAGGCTAGGTCCCCTCTCTTTCTGGATGATTTATTTCTGGAAGGCTCTTGATTTCTCTGGACCCACAGATAATAAAAGGCCTTCTAATCATGATAAATTATAAACAGTTTCAATTCCACAATGAAAACACCCAGCTCCATTAAATAATCAAAAGTTTGAACTTACAGTTAAGGCTTTTTCTTACCCCCAGGCTCACATCTGCTGCAAACAGGAAGCCCACAGTGGAGAAAGGGGCCAAGTGCCTCCTTTCATCTTTCCTCACTTCATCTACATTCCACCATTTGCACGGCTCTGACCCCTGCAGGCTGGGACAGGCAGCGGGTGGGTGAGAGCCCTAGCATCTGTGCTTTCTAAGCCAGGAGACAGGTCACATTCTTTCCTCTCACAGGCCTTTGTGGGTTCTTCTGAGACTCTCCTCATTGCTCCAAACCCTGAGTGAGGTTCCCTAGATGCAAGCAATGCACTTTTGTCTGGTCTTCACTGTCTCCTGCAGCCTCTGGGCCTCAAGTGAACTTCTTGCTGCTGAGGCCTATCATCCCCCCAGAAAACCTCCGTAGGTAACCTGAGATATCACACACAGATGCTTTCTTCTTTTCTTTCCTATCATAATTCACTTCTGGGCCAGAGGTCACACTCTGGCATTCATCCCAGATGACTCTGAGATGCAGGCCGCTCCACAAACAATCATTTGTCCTTTGGCAAACACATCAGCAGTTAGCAAGCCCGTCTCTCACTGTTAAGGTATCTCTGAGGGAGTTAGCTATTAGACTCCTATGTCTGCCAACTGCAGGGGCATATGTCATGTTCTCCAGATGGTACTGCTAACACCCTTATCCCCATTTCGAGGGAAGATACAGGCACTTCCTCACCTTTGAGTGTGCCTAGGTGTGTACGTGTGTGGGAACCAGAGTAGAACAGTTCTCTCCCATCGCCCTGCCTCTATCTTCTGCAAAAGTCCAGTTGTTGTCCATTTATATCCTCAGCATAGGTGACATGCATGAGTGCTCCTTCTCAGTTTTGTATGATTAGCACCCCTTTTGCCTCTTCCTGTTTCAGGGAAAATTCTAACATTCTGGTATATATATATATCACCCACCAATGATGCTAACTGATGGGTACACAGTCTGAGGTCAGAGCAGCAGTGTAGCTGACCAAGCAAGACTGATTGGTTAATGAGAAGCGGTAGAAAATAAAAGGACAAAGGCACAAGAGGAAGAAAAAAACAGGAGAGAAAAGCCATGAGGGCAGCAACAAATAGATTAAAGTAATGCAGCAGCTTCTTTAGTCCGGAGCCTACAGTGCTGGCCCCCAAAATAGACACACCATGCTGGAGGCGCTGAGGTTCTCTGGCACTGAAATAGCCCAGGTTTCCTGGTAGCGCCTGATCTACCTTGCCCGCCTCCTGGTTCCTGCACATTTGTGCCTTGAAAGGAGATTTGCAATGATGAGCCCTTCAATCCCAAATACTGAGTAGATGAATTAGAAAAATATCAATGAGGATATCAATATTCATAACTATGGCCTCTGTTTCTGTCTAAACATAAAATGGTCCACGAAGCAAGATGGATGGTACTACTTTCAAAATTCAGGAAGGAAAAAGGGAACTAACCTCATGATGATATTTGAGTTGAAATATGTTATTAATGCTAGCACAAGGAATTCTAAAGGGGTTAATATTTTAATTACCATTTATGATAAGGTCCCTGTGTTTCCTTGGAATTATGATGATTATAACAATGAAAATACATACATACATCCATATGCACTTTAATATATAAATACATAACAAATATAAATGCTTTTTTTGAGACAGAGAGAGAGTCTAGTGTATAATAATTAATACAAACCTGATTGAATGCTTACCTGAAGGTCTGGTGGTGTTTCTGGATTTTTAGTTAATTCTTTTAGATCATTAACTTTGGAATGAAGCTCTTCCAATTTCAATGCTTTGTTTTTAACTTCAGACTGTCAAGATAAAAGACAAAGGAAAACAGCATAACTGATTCAAACATTGACAGGTTATATTTAGCATTTAATAATTTCAAGAGTTAACTCTGTCAAAATGCCCCATCTTTAAGCCAGGGTAAAAAAAAAAATCTCTATTTAATTTCATTTTCTGGTGGTTATGATTATTTATGAATGTGCGCAAACGTAACCATTAACTTTCACTTGGGATGTGAGGAAGTATGGGAATGTTCTTCCCACCCTCTTTTATTGGAAAAAAAAAAAGCAAAACTGTTGGAAAAAATTAAACAGTAACCGAAAGGCTGGAGTCAGAGAGGACTTCCAATAGCTAACTGTCATTTATTCATTAGCATTAATATCACTGACTACTGTGGCAGCATTAAACCCTTGAGGAAGCATTTCAAAGCAAATACACATCAGGAATGCCTAATTACTACCGACTATATGCAATACATAAGAAACCTTTCAAATAAAAACTTAAAGGATGTTAAAACAAAAATCAGGTTAATTAAAATATTGACATCTAATATTTTGCCCCCCTTTTTTTGCATTAACATTAACACAAAAGGAAAATAATCAAAGAAACCTCATTAAGCAAATTAGACACTTATAAACTTCCTTAGTTACTTGGGTTCACAAAGGAACATTTAATAAAGCATCCCTCTCAACTTAAACATCATATTTTGGTGCTTTGTGGACACTAACAAAGTTCTTGATGTCTCCAACCCAGAAAGTAACTTACTTACCCAGGAAAATGTGATGAACTAACTGCCAGGCCCACTGGCCTTTCCCAGAAACAGGCTGGACCATTAAGCATCACACCTATGCACCTACACTTCATTTCCTGCACAGTGACAATGATACTGGTCCAGGTCACTGGTTTTATTAGCTGGTGTGCCACACAGTCAGTGACATAAAAACCCATCTCTGTGAGTGACCATACCTGGACATACTGACCGTGGGGCTGATGCCCACTGGCTCCAGGGGTCCCAGGGGTCAGCAGGAGGGGTGTACTGTCTGCGGATTTAACAACTGGCTCTCCAAAAACAGGCCCTGATTTGCAGTATTTGCCAATATTGAGTTACAACATGACATCACTGCATGTGGAGTTGGAAGAGAGCTGCACAGGACACGCCATTCTACAGTATTCTCACCATGCAGATATAATAAATGTCAGTACTTCAAGAGCTTACATAACAGCAGGATGAAGATAATAATTAGATAATAACAGCAGTATGAAGATAATAATATGCTTTGACCATTCAGTACCTTAATTTTTAATAAAATGTATTTAATAGTAAATTGATTTACAATTTAATTTTTAATAATGCTTGCATTTAACACTGGCTGGCAAAATTCCTGAAAATGTAATCACTGACTTTTGTGAGGAGGCACAGGCACTATTCCACCCCACGCCACTGTGAGACTGTAATGCTAATGGAGTATCGAAGACAACAACTAAAGAAACTGTGATGTCCCACCCCGACTGTACTTTTAGTCTGGATAATTTCCTCTACTTCTGTTTTCCCTTAGAAATAGAAACAATCTCTAGAGTGTTCTTTGGGTCCAAGACAGCTGGCTAGCTTAGGTAATACACTCGACTCAACTATCTTATTTCAGACTACAGTCATCCATCCATTCATGCATGTGTGCTGGGCATGGTGCTGGGTGAGCACACGACGCTGAACAGTTTCTGCCTTCCCCAGAGTACAGTCTGTGAGACATATGCTCTGTGGGACAGGTTATCTCTTGTTGCTCTGTTTCCCCTTACCTTTGCTTCATTTCTCATCCAGGGCCCAATTACTACTTGACATTTTATATATAACATATATTGCAATGTAAATGATGGAAATACCATGAGGATAGGGACTTTATCTCTTTCACTATTATATTCTTCATGTCTAAGATGGTGCCTGACACATTTGGGGTGCTCAGCAGGAATCTGATGAGTGAATGAATAAATGAAGGCAAGATATGGGAATAAAAGGAGTTTAAAGTAAATTGGTGACTAGAACTTTAAAAGGCCACTTTCCGTGGAAGCCTATGACACACCAATCTCCATTTATTCCATTTCTGAAAAGGAAGTGGAAGAACCCAGTCCCTAAAATAAGTGTTTAGCACGTGGTAATGATGACTCAGTAAACATTTTGTTTGAATGAAAAAAAAAATAGATGCTAAATATCGGTGAACTACAAACACTTTCAATTTGGTTTTCCAGTAGGAAGATGCCATATTTTCAGAAGAATGGTAAAAATTATAGATTTTATGGGCTTTTACTTTTCCACTAATACTTTAAGAGCCCAAACTAAGAAGTGATAAAAATGCAAAAAAAAACCCTCTCATCCACAGCCTATTCACTTTCAAGTAAACAGAGAACGATAGTTCAGAATTTTGTTACACTCACATAGGTCTTGAAAGGAAGAATACACTTTAAAGAAAGGTCATAGTTTTTTCGTATGCTGGTCGATGACATACCGCAAGCTCACATATGAAAGTGTAGTCAATTTACCTCGAATTCTTTCAGAAGTTCTCCTGCTCTCAGGCTGTTATTCAGGTTGCTGATGCTTTCAGTCAGCTGAGGAACAGAGTTGTTTGACCATCCTTCGATCTCTTCTTTACTCAGGAGTACATCAGCCCAAATAGACAGGCTTACCCTCAGCTTATCCATGTTTTCCTCGATTTTCTCAGATACCTGGGATAATCCATGTCATTAATGGGCTGAGGCTTTAAGATGTTCTCTGCCCACCAACGTCCTAAAATTTTCAATGCTTCCTTAATCAGAAAATGATATTCTGACTGAAAAGCCAAGTTTTACAATAATGATTGTAAGCGAACAAGTGCATCTGATTCAAGTAAATGGTAACTATTACATAAACTGTTTTTGTCATTGGGAGAGCTGACTGAATTTCTGAGACATTTAACTTTCATTTGTAAATTGGGAAATTAACAAGAAATCTATAAGAGTCTACTGTAATACAACTTACTCTGAGTTTGAATTCTACAGGATAGGAGTCAAGTTAGGGCAGAATAGTGTTTATTTTTGAACATAACACAATATTCCCCTTTATTTGTAATACTGAGATATAAAAACGGGCATAATTAGACTTGAACATATTTAGAGGATAAATAAATACACAGGAGAGCAACAAATTTGGCATGCTAGAAGTATTATCGGTTACTATCCTTCTCTTAATAAGAATGTCCTTTCAAAAGTGAAGGAATATAAGATTTTCTGAAATCTCAAATTATTTGATTATAATATGCAAATATCAATGTCTAACTTAAGTAATTTAGCTTAAGGAAGGAAACCCACTGTAGGTTAAACTTCAAAACCTAGATATTGAAAATCAGGGGTCAACAGAATCACTGGATTTTTGAGCTGGAAAACAATGTAAACTATGCATGGACTGAGGTGCAGACTTCCAGAGAGATCAAGTGACATGTTCTATGATCACAACCAGTAAATGACAGAGTAACGACTAAAGCCAATGTTTTTCAATGCAAAATAACAGTCTTATTACTTAAAATTATTGTATATTATGCTTTAATATTCTGTAAGATTGTTTATAAATTATTCTTTTATTTTTATACATTATCCCAGAGTTTTGAAAAGAAAAACAGGAGTTATAAATGTGTTATTGAAGCTTAATTTGTTTACTATTTCTAAATTTCATGTGAACATGATTTTTCTTCAGAAAATCACATTTGCATTTAGAATGAAAAGTTCAAACTGGAATTCCCATCCCTGAATAATCCTTTGCCCACAAATGGGATTCGTAAGTGTGACCATTTAAATTGTTCATCGAGTCCCAGGCGATGAGACTACTCACATCCAGCCATTTGTCCACAGTGCTCTCCAGGTCTCTTTTCACCAAGATGAAATCACTGCTGTGAATTTTTTTCAGCTCAGATGACAACTGTTTTCCTTTACCGGTGAAGTTATCCAATTCTTTCTGTTTATTACACATTTCATTCCTGGCAGTTTCATGCTGTAGACATAAATGATTCCTTAATTAATAACATCATCAATGATAAGTCAGGTGTTTAAAAACATCTGCCCCTAAGACATTTAATTCATGCAGAAACCAGTGATAATAAATGAGATATATATAGATATATAGATATATAGATATAGATATATATGGTATAATTTTCTTGACTTGCTAGAATCCTAGGGTATCAGTATTCCTAAAAAAAAAAAATTGAGCTTGTTAGCATGAATTATCTACATCTAAATTATACCAACAAGATTTGTATAGAGAATGTATTATGAGAAAAAAAAAAAGGTCTACTAAAGAGTTCTACTAAAATAAACACATTTTGAATTATTACCTTGGATAAAACCCATTTAAGATCCTCCTCATCTTTGATTGTAGTTCTGGTTACAATCACATTGCTGGCATTTTCTAGGATTTTAGATACAGCTGACTTCAAGTTCTGATATTCTCTCATTAAGTCAATAAGTCCACAGCATTGACCTTGGCTGTAATGATTAAAGAAAAGATATCATTTGTTGTCATATATCAGGAAAAGGAAGAGTCCCCTACAACTGGACCTGATATATAACTCATATTTATAGATGGATGCTTGAATCAAGAGAAAACCATATTTTCACCTACTGAGTTCAAAAGAGTGCTGGTCAATCTTACTTAATTCTAATGTCCTAAATTTTCTCACAAATGAAGAATGCATATAGCCATTAAAACAAAATGACAAAAAAAGATACAATATATGTTCCTGACAACTCAAACTTAGGCAGATGTCACCAATTTTTTTTTTTTTAATGTTTACATGATTTAATTATCTCATAATGGTGTGGGTTGAGGGGAAGCAAAACAAAACAAAACAAAAAGCATTGCTCAACAGTTAAAACACATACGAAGTTTTATTTTCCATTTCATTGACACAAATTTTCACTGAATATGAATCCCTGAAAATTGTCAAAGTAAGAAGATAATTTTTGTTTTTAACAGTAAAATGCCTTTGAACAAGCAATTCTATTTCTAGGAATTTTTCCAAAGGAAGAGATGTACACTAAGATTTAGGTAAAATAATTCTGTTTTTCTTTTTTTTCTTTTGGAGGAGGAATTGAAGGAGGGGAACAGTGTTGGGGAATTAGGGAGGGGGACCAACCAAATTGTTGTTCTTCAATCTTAGTTGTGGAGGGTGCCAGTCACCATCTGGCTGCCTGATGGCAACTCCTGGCCTCTAAGCTCAAGGTGCTGTGTTACAACCTTAGTTGTGGGTGGGCATAGCCCACCATCGAACAGGTAGTCTTGTTGTTAGGAGCACGTGCTCTCACCAGCTGAGCCATCCTGCCATCTGCTGGCAGCTCAGCGACAGTTCAGCTTAGGCGCAGAGTCACTGGCCCATGTGGGAATTGAACCGGCAGCCCTGTTGCTCAGAGCTTGTTCTCTTAAGCTAACTCTTAACCAACTGAGCCACTCGACCAGCCCTAAAATGATATTCTTCACACCATTATTTATAATAGGAGTAAAACCAGCAATAACTCAAATGTTAAAAATAGGTCAATTATTGAATAAATCCTGAAGCATTTTTATAACTGAATACTGTGCAATCTCTAATAAAGCACAGTTTCGGAGAATGTTTAATAACATGGGATAGTTTGTACAATATGGTTAAATTAATAAAAGCCTACATTAATAGTCTATAGTATACAATGTGTTCTCAGTTTTGTTTAAAGGGTCTTTATATGTCATGCAATATATTATTTTTTTGTTTTTTTTTGTTTTTTTAAGGGCAGTGCCACTGGCCCTCATATGTGGGACCTGAATGAGGGCTGCTGGCTTCCCAAGCCAGTGTTTAACCACTGCACCACTCATCCAGTCCAAAATATTATTTTTTAATGCATATGAAATACTCAGTTGCTCCAGGACTATTTGTTGAAAAGACTATCCATTCTCCGTCAAATTGCCTTTGTCAAAATTCACCTGAGCACATTTGTGTGGGTCTATTTGTGGGCACTCCATATGTTCCACTGGTTCTCTCTTTCTGTCTCTGTTTACTCTTTAGTCAATACCACACTAAAACCAGGTAGTGTAATGCAATTCTTTTTCAAAATTGTACCGTTCTTGGTCTTTTCCTTTATATATAAATTCTAGAATCAGCTTCTCAATTTCTACAACAAACTCTGCTGGGATTTTGATTGGGGTTCTATTGATATAAAAAGAACCTCAATAAGAAAACAAACAATCCAAAAAAAATTGGCAATTTGAACAAGCCGATTTGACCAAGATATATAGATGGCAAATAACATGTCAAAATATGCTCAATATCATTAGACATCAGGGAAATACAAATTTAAAACAATGAGATATCTCTACACCTGTATCATAATGTCAAACAAGCAAACAAAAACTTGACGTTAAGTCCTGGAGAACAACTGGGGATCTCATACACAGCTGGTGAGGATGCAAAACGGTACAACTACTGAGGCAATGCTTGTAAAGGTAATCACACACCGTACAACCCATAGTTCCATTTTTAGGTATTTACTCAAGTTAAATAAAAGCTTATGTACACACACATAAAATTGAACATGAGTGTGTATAGATGCTTTATCTATAATCGTCCAAACTGGAAATAATCCATTTACATGTGATTTTGAAAAAGACAATACGAGACAGAACTAACTGATCAATGGCTTCCAGAGACTGGAAGGGAGTGAGGGGAGCAGGGACTAACTAAAGTGAGACATGAGGACGTTTTCTTCAGGTGGTGCAACTGTTAGTATGCAATTCGATAGTTGTAAAAGCTACACAATGATGAGTTTGACAAACTCACACAGTTTAAGGGAGTACATTTAAAAGGGTGAATTTTATTGTATGTAAATCACAAACAAGTACAAAAAATGAACAAAGAACTCAGCGATTAAGGAAGACTCTACTGGGAGCCCTTAGACAACTCCTGCTTTTAAGCACTGACTTTCACATGTAATTGGTACCTCAAGGCAACTTCCTCAATCCAGTTTTGTAGGACTATGTTTGTATTGTTACTGAAGAGACGCAATACTAAAGATGGCAAAAGATACTCAATTTTTGATTGCACAAAATTAACAGGCAAGGGCAGAATGCCACAAACTAAGTAGAAGTTAAAAACAAAACTGAGAAGTTTTGACTTACTTTTCATGAATTAGTTTTTTGGTGTCATCCCAGGTGACTTCTAAGCGATTTATCTCCCTATCAACTTCAGGGGCAAAAGCTACATCCTTCTGAGCGATTTGCTTAGCTTTGTCTTTCAACCAACATAGCTCATGCTCATGTGAATTCAATTCGTCTTCTAACTGATTGAAGACTCTCAACCTGTGAATTAAAATGTTTTTACCAAAAGTAGTGAAATAATATTTTCTCTCCATAACACACATATATGCATAGCTAGGAAAACTTTAAAAACAGCAATTAAAGTATGGTTAATAGATAAAGATGCTTTTAAAGATTACTTTGCCTAATTCAGTGTATCTCAGAAAACATTTAAAGTCAGTCACACTATTCACTTTCAACCTTCTATTAAGTCTGTGTTCTTTGTCTATTTTGCTTTGATGGTATAAGACTTTTAAAGCTTGGGCTGACCTTGTAGGTAAAGAGTTGAGTACTTATCACAGTCATTGATAAGAAATCTTTTTGTGCCATGAGGTTCAAATTCATGTAAAATAATAATAATTAAGGATCATAGTTTTTTCATTTAAAGTAAAAATGTTCTTTTACCAAGCTCTATAATAAATCTGTATTTTAAAAATTTAAATTACATACTTTATTGAAAATATTACCAGGAGAAATTGTTTCATTTTTGTCCCTAACATAATGCTTGAGCATTTTTGAAAAGTGGCCACATAAGGGGCCATTAACACTTTTATTCTGGTACTTCCATGTAGCACTGTAGAGTTTATGAAGTGAGTATACAGACATTAACCCAATTAATTCCCCAAACAAAGTGGCTAGGAGCAGGCATTGTCATTGTTTCCATCTTACAAGATGTGATTTGCCCAAGGTCTCACAGTGAAGCCAAAGTATGGCTGGGATTTAATAAATCAATCAAGTAATTGTAACGTTTCCAGTAGGCTCTGATGATCTGGTGAGTTCAGTGTTGTGGGTATTAACATGGCTGTTGATTGCAACCTGAGCCTTCTTCTCCAGCAATTTTAGAATCTCCTGTCTGAGCAGGTCTGAAAGGCCAGGCATCAATCCTACTGCTGATTTCCTGGGTGGGCCATTTGCTTCTTCGCCAGCTTGGCCCCTCATTCTGTCTTTACTCTGGAGCCTGTTTTGTCCTTGCCAAATCTTATTCCTTTTCGTAAGTTTATTGTTAAACTAGACAGACAGCTCATTGCCCACATGACGTGTAACCTTAGGAGCCATTATCATCTAACTAAAGCTTTGGCTCAATGTTTGATTCTGATTGAAAGGAAGTAAATTGTCATGGTCTTGGTGGGTTCAACATAATCCTTATCAATTAGAGACACCTTGATATGAATGCATTTCAGCTCTTTCTTTGCCCCCTGAGAAAACAGAAGAGAAAGTGACCCTTTGAACATGAGTGGGAAGAAAGTTCCATCAAGAAGGAAAAATAAGATTGAAAAGAAAGCTACAGTATTGGAGGGGGGGATTGCTTTTCAAATTTACTGCAGGAAAATACCCTTGACACCTTAGCTTCTTTATTAAACTCACCTGACAAAACACCAACTTCGGTTAAACCCACTTCTCTGCCTTCTGCACACCTCTAAGCAAATGGTTAAAAGGAGTTGGGGAGAACCACTCAGCCAAGCTGACTGGTTTCATTTGAAGTGAATGGATACACATCTCAAATGGCAGCTCATCACCATCGTGAGCTCCAGCGGTATCATTTCTATTTCCTCTCTACAAGAGAACTATTTCACACCATTTTCTCTCTGTGAACACCCTGTGTTACTCACTCTAAACTGATGAGCTGGCTCGTCTTTTGGGCCACCAGGGAGGAATTCTTAATTTTACCACCAGAACTGCAAGTCTACCTGAATCACCTCTGTCCTCTGTCTTTATTCTTGTTACAGAAGATGAGTCCCTTCTCCTATCAGTTAAAAATGGTTCAAAAATAGATAATACAGTCTATATGCTTTATTGAACATAAGATCTCAGAGTGGCTTATACATAGCCCTTAGGAAAATCCTGTAGGAGCCCAAAGAAATTTTAGGACTTCTTTAGTGTCAAATTAGTCATTAATTTTTATCCTAAAAATATAAAAAGAGAGAAGTGCTAACTATGGTACTATTAAAGTTTTGCACCAGAGTTCATTCCAGAACAAATACAAGACAAATGAGACAACTGGCCTCAAGACAATTTCCTGTTACCTCAGTTGAAGCGCTTGTCGGGTAGGTTCTTTCAACCGCTCGTTGTCAGCCCTTTCTTCGATGTCCTCTATGCTTTTTAGCAACTCTTCTTTCTGGTCGTGGAATGCCTTTTTCAATACTGCCAGGGCATCTGCCTCACTCTGCTTAGTTCCCAGAAGGTTCTGGATGTTCTCTAATTCAAAGCAGAGATGATCAGCTGTAGTTCTGCAGGAAGTCCTTTGCTCAGAGCTTCCACTTTTAAGATGGTACTGGGCTTTGGCAAGAATGCTGTCAAGACTGATGGCAGTAGATTCCAACGTTTTAACAGCTTGAATAGCATCAGTTAAGTCCTTTTCTAATATATCAGTCTGTTTCTTGTTCATACTGTTGGTTGCTTCCACCGTTTGCCTCAGCTGGTGCAGAGCCTCTGACAAGGAGGCATGGCTCTGTAAGAATCCAGCCAACTGGGACAGAGCAAGCTGCCGCCTCTCCACCACCTGACTGGCCTCCTCGAACAGCTGGAAGCAGTCCTCCGCTTTGCCCTGGAGGAGGTGAAGGTCCTCGGCTCGACCCAGGGCACCCAGCTTTGTGAGGTGACACTGCAGACTTTGCAATTCCTTCTTTTTGCTCTCTATCTCTGCCATGTGGTCCTGGAAGGGAAGAGAGAGTTATTGGTTCTTCAGATACACTATGCTTTATGACACAGATATATTACAGAATTGGTGATGTCAAGATCCATTTCAAATGCAATGGATGGTGTAATACTTAAAGGCCATCTACAGTGAATCGTTTAGAAGCATTCTTAAAATTTCCCATTTTGCTCACCTATATATTCCATATGAAACACAACTCTAATCTGGAACTAATTCATTCCATGGAAAAGATTTCTTTGTGAATAGAAATAGTTGAAAGAAATAGTTGAGAGAGAGAGAGAGAGAGAGAGAGAGAGAGAGAGAGAGAGATATTTTTAAAGATATATATGTATATATGTGCATATAGTTAAAAGCTGTAGTCATATTACATGTAGTTAAATAGAAAATGTTCAAGATTTTAAAATTTTATATATATATATATATATATATAGAGAGAGAGAGAGAGAGAATATACACATTTGATGTATAAAATGCTAATTTGAACAGAGCTTGTAGTGAAGGGTATGAGTGTAGATGGACATTAGCATGTCTAGATGCAGTGAGTAAAGCAGATGAAACTGCATAAGTTTCAGTTGCCTTCCCCTTAAAGAAATGTAGATTCACTGGGAAAGACCATTGTATAGGAAATTTAACTAGCTCACAGTCAATAATGTTTAAAATCTATCAGAGAATTGCTAAAAATCTCAACCTGGTTCCCATTAATGGATATTATCACTTGTTTTGATCTTGACCATGATGGCCTTAGTATTTTCCTCAGCTGAACTACTAAACGTTAAAGGGCTTCTTTGAACATTTCACTTTAGAAAACATACAAATGCATTCTCTGTCCCTTTCAGATATAAATATTTTTTAATTCTTCTGGACAATTTTATAATCAAAGAATATCTTTCTCAAAAGCCTGGTAGCCATCCCTGTGAAAAATAACCATTAAGGAAGATGGCGCCTCTATCTTCTAGTCCCTTTCAAGGGTAGGAACCTAATTCCGGTGGGCACCTTGATCTAAGTAGTAAAATCACCTGAGGTCATGGAGATATGAGGAAGTACTTTTCCTTTGTATAAAACCAATTAGCAAGCCCAGCATAGAATGACCATTCAATAAAAACGAAATGTTTTATCATTAAATATCGTTATAAGCTTATCTATCTTATCTCCCACAATCACAATACTTGATCAATATCCAATTTTTTTAAACTGTTTTTTTTAATGCCAGGATAGATATTATGCATAATTTTAAAATAAGGAAAATACATCATAAATTTTAAATAACTTTCAAGTTAAATAATAATTCAGAAAAAACTATACTGTTAAAGCATTGGGATTCAGTATTAGTTTTCAGCATTGGAACCACAGGAACCAGGAAGTTGAAAAATGAACATTCCCATGACTTTACCCTAGAAACCATTTGCTCCACTTTGAAGAAATGGTACCTTAAGGTGGTTGCCTGTTTTATCTGAACATACCTGCATAACACATTGCCTGGACCTACACGCTCAATTAGGAAAACATTTATAAATGAACATAAAATTAAATTGCTGGCAAGTGTTTTGTTTTTAATGTTGCATCCCCTTATAATTGAAGAGCTCTCTTTTCTGAATAAGTTCTTCCATCTTAAAAGAATGAGTATTACCTTGTGCCGAGTAAGAGCTGCCTGATGGTCCATTATGCTTATCTCAGAAGTAGTTTGTAATTCACTGAGAAATTGCTTAATCCAGACAGAAAAGGAAAGCAGCAGTTCATCAAACTGCTGGTGTTCAGCGACCACAGACTGGAGAAAATGAATCCTAGGCAGAGAAAGGTGTTCAAGTTAAAACGTCCCACAGCTGAACAGGCAAAGTTGATATGCTTTTGGAACAAGCTTAATGAAGAGCAAAAGAAACGTGGTCATACATGGACAAACTAGATCTCTTGAGGTTTCCCATTTCTCAAACCCTGTTTCTCTCACAATGCTCCCCAACTCAGTTAATGTTGCCACCGTCCACCCAGGTGGTCCTTGGCGCCCTCCTCCCTCCCCCCATTTCTTTACCATCACATCTGACCTGTGTGTATCCTGTCTGCACCGCACTGCAGGCTACTCTGTGCTCTTCTCTCCATTTCTACATCCTGCTCTAAATCGCCTCATCTCTTGCCTACCCTCCAACAACAGCCTCTTAAACTGGTTCCCTTCCTGCCGCCATTGCCTAGCTATAATCCACTTTCCAGAGAACAGCCAGAAATGATTTTAGTGTAATCCTAGCATCCTCTGCCTTGCTGAAGTGTGGGAGCAATTTCCTGTGGCACATAGGAAGGCAAAACTCGCAACTCCTTGCTGTGTCCTGGGAGGGATCCCACGTGATGGGCTTCTCTGACCTCGTCTGACGTAGCACTGCCCGCACTGACCTCTGCTCCCCAACATCCCTGATCATTACTGCCTCACTCTCTCTGCCCACATGATTTGCCCCTAGAGCTTGACTTTGCTTCCTGCACAGCATTTAGATTTTCATCAGATGCCATGTCCCCTGAGAGACTTGGCTTGGCCACCCAGTCTGAAGTTACACCACTCTTGGGTCCCTGCCATGTTACCTTATTTTGTTGTCTTTACATGACTGAACACCACTGAAACAGTCTGATTCATTCAGTTGTTTAATTATATGTTTTCCCCCTTCCCATGCAGTCAGAGGCAGCACTTTACCTGCCTCACTTATTAC
Source organism: Aselliscus stoliczkanus (assembly GCA_033961575.1). Taxonomy (NCBI): domain Eukaryota; kingdom Metazoa; phylum Chordata; class Mammalia; order Chiroptera; family Hipposideridae; genus Aselliscus; species Aselliscus stoliczkanus. The sequence goes on from CM066733.1 coordinate 146,114,805, forward strand.
CATGTCCATAGCCCCTAGAGGGGATATGGTCAGGGATCAATCATCGCTCGTATAATAAATGAATTAGGTTCATTAACAATACGTGATCTGAGGTCAGCATCCAAAGCTGGCATTAAGAATAATACCTTAATCTAATATTAATATTCATGACAAGGGTTTACATCCAAAGTTCAAGTTCTTTTGTATTTTGAGTATTTCCACACATTTGTATCATATTAAAAACCCTTTACTTTCCCCCTGTGAGAGTGGCAGAGAGCATATCCTTCTCTATTTTTCAGAAAGACACTCATCTTTCAAGAGCTGGCACCAATGCTTCTGTCAGCCTCTCCTGAACCCATTCAAGAGTCCATTCTTTTTGCTCCTATAATAGTCTGTGCCCACCTTTCTCATTGGTTTTCTTGTTGTCCCCATGCTGATCTGTAAAATACTTGGGCCCAGGCTTTATTTAGTTTTTATGGCTCCAGTATTTGATATGGTGTCTGGTATTCAGCAGGTACCCCATAAACACTTACTTGATTGGTTGAATAATAAACAATGGAACAAATACTAGCTTCAAGAAGCAGAGAGCGGAACTCTGTTTACTGTTGCTATCCCCAGCACATACAGGAGGGCTCTGCTCAGTGTAGAAACTCAATACATATTTGCTGAACAAGTGAATTAAAAATGTGACCAGAAACGTTAAATGCCTTATTCAAGATGACATGGGTAATCAATACCAATATAAGGCAAAAATGTGTTTCCTGGCATATTTGAAAGGTACAGATAGGTGTCAATGGTTAATCATCTAGTCAATTAGGACTGAATTCATTTGTGCCCTATTTAACATAATAACAGTTTCCCTTGCTTTCTACAAAGGTCTATACTGGAATGAAATGAAATATATATATATATATGAAATATATATATATTAATGAAATATGTACATATATTTATATATTTTTCCCCTGTTGAGACATTTGTGAGGCAAAATTTTAATTACCATGATATTCCCGTACCCAAACAGCTTAAGCAATAAATAATACAAATATGATCAAACCTATTCTCTTCAATATATTTCCACTCATTTGATCATTTGTCCTGATTGGTAGACTAAAACTTTGAACTGAACTTCATCAGAAATGTTAATTTTTGAGCATTTTGATTCTTAAAATGTCACATGAAGTAGTTTTATCCTCTTCCATAATTATCCCCTGAATAACTGAGTTAAATAAAAGCAAACAAAACTTTTCTTTCTTAATTTATATGCTTACCATAAAAAATGAACAATATTAGATTTTTTTTTTTAAACCCAACCTTTTGCTTATTATCTGGGGCAGCTCTCTCCATCTCTCATCCAACTGCTCCAAATGTACTTTCATCATCTTCACATCCTCTTTAGAGGCAACTGAGAACAGTGATTCCTTCAATTGCAAAAGATTACTGTAGATGGAGGCCTGGGATACAACTTCATTTTGCAGTGCCTGAGAAAAACAGGATATGTTATAGATCTCATCCCAACGTGACTGACAAGGAAGGACCACAGGACCATGTGACACAGGTAGTTGTGGTCCAAAGGTTTTACAATCTTGCCAAATGGAAGTCATTGGGACTAGGCTAAAGAGAGCTTTTATTACTTGAATTAAATGTGGATCCAATAAACCTCTAAGGCAACATTAAGAATGCTATTGAAACCTGAATTAGTTTTCCAGGGTCTGAGTTATATCAAGTTAGGCAAATTTAGAGGCTGCAGAATTTCTTTCACGATGGAAAAACTGAATAGGTAGGTGAAGAGAAATGACAGAAAAACTATGGCTAGCAAGAAACGATGTATTTAACGATAACAGAGGCACAATTCTAACTAACAGGAACATGGTCTTCCTCTCAGTTTAAAGACTACATTAGGCCAAAGCAGGGAACTTAAGGGCTCTTTATTTTACTTTCATGCAACAGAAGTACTTATTTTTTAAACTTAATTAGGTAATGGATCTCTTCGGTGCTATGAGTGGAGCATACAAGTTGTGGTTCCTACCTAATAAGAGATAAACCCTCATATAGATAGCTAACAACATAATATGGTGTGAACGGGGATACAAGGTATAGCGTGTCACATAGCAGATGCTTGTCAAAATGTTTTCTTTCCCCTCTCCAATGAGACCACATGTGTGATTCAAGCAAATTTGCTAAAGGTATCAGAGGAAGGAGTACATAGCCTATAGATGACAGGACAGACCACAAAACAGAATTGGGACTTAGCCTGAGTAGAACAAAGGACAGGATAGGAGGTAGGAACATGCAAGGAATGTTCAGACCGCAGTGGGGAGACACCTTGGCTGACCCAGAGCTTGGATGGGGGGGTGCCAGGTCTGCAGCCCACTCTCAGCCCCCTAACTCATACAACACTTATTTTCTACATAGACACATGAGGAAGGCAGTTTTAAATGGCCAGAGAGCTTTGTGTCATTTTTCAGAGAAGCTCTGACTTCCCCTCTTAGACTACCTCAGTGTTCAGTAAACTAGAAAGGCAGGGGAACCAGGAGCGTGGGGAAGCACCAAAGTCAAGGAAAGAGAAAATTTAAAGACAGAGTAAGAGGCTCTGATGTTATAGACACTGATGGCGCTTTTAAGAGAGGCAATTAGGAAAAGTAAAAGAACAGAACTGCTTTTATAAAAGGTATGGAAAAAAGCCAGAGTGTAAATCTATTATACAGTATGTCTTTTTTGAGAAGGAATTTTTCCTGTTGAATTATCTGGTACAGACAGCATCACTTAAAGGAGGTTGTTAATCTCCAGATATTAGCAACATTTTCTGTAGTTTCAAAAGTCCTGGAAGATTTTTTTCCCTTAAGTTTAAAGAGTTGGTTTCTTCAAAGATGTAATCAGCTAAAGTATTCTTTGTCTTTCCACCATCTGCATTTGTGCTCATTCTTTTTTTTTTTTTGCATTGCTTAAAAATAATCAATTATTTATTGTGCCTTCTTTCTATATTAGGTTCCTTCTTTCATTCTAAAAAATATTTTTCTTACCAAAAATTCATATAGTAGAAAGAATATACCTATGCCCAGCTTCAAAAAATTATTCACTGAGGGCCAGCCGAGTGGCGCGGTGGTTGGGAGCTGGTTTGGGATGCCAGCGGCCCCGATTTGGATCCCACATGTGAGGGCCAGTGACACTGCCCTCCAAAAAGAAAAAGAAAAAAAAAATTATTCACTGATAGTCAGCATTGTTTCATGCATATTTCCACTCACTCCTCCCTCTGCTGGCCTGCCAGGTAATTTGTATTCAAATGCCAGACATTGTATTATAGGATTTTCTAATGCATCACAGAAACTGATCATCACAATGTTCACCATTACTTTGTTTTTCAGGTCTCTGTAGTTCTTCTTTTTGGGATCACAAAACCAAAGCAAGAAGTTAAGTTAGATAAAGAGTTTTGTTTTTATAAAGCAACCACACTTCCTTGAGCTTGCCTGTATTAATTGAAGTTCACTCTCCACTTTGACTCGATCTGCAGAAATATCCATTTCTGGGGAGCTGGCTATAGCTTTGCACCGCTCTAACCAGGTCAAAAAGGTCGACAGTTCTTTCTCTAGCCTAAAGAAAACAGAGATAAGAAACATATTCAAAATGATCGGACTAGGAAACTATGTCTTTCTGAAGTTAGAGGGTTCAACACTACCCATTACAAAACATACAATGTTGATTCTTGTACTCCCAGGTAGAAAGGTAAAAAAACCAAATACTCTTTTCATGTTTGTATATATACTTGCACATATGTCTGTGTCTGCATAATAGGGAAGGGTACCATGCCTCACTTAGGGATTTTCATCTTCTAATGAAGATTACAAATTTTCTTGTATTAGACACATGGCTCGACGTGTTGTACATCTGGGGTGATTATTTCCCATCACTTAGAGAACAGTTGACCCAGAATTTCCTATTGGAGGTGGCTATTGAACCCCATGCAGCCAACTTGAGAAGGAAGGCTGCTCACCTCTGCCAGCTGGCCAGCAGGTGCTCAAGGGCAGCCTGTCTTTCCTTGGCCTGACTCAGCATCCCCTCATATTTCTGCTGCTGGGCTGCAGCTTCCTGGACAGAGGAGCCTCTGTTAGCGACCTTCTGGGCACTGGCTGAGAGGGCGGCCACTGAGCTGTTCAGCGACTCCAGGGCCTGGCAAAGATCCTGATGAAAGGACAAAAGGAGTACAATGAAAGCATAGCATCAAGAAATGAGACCAACATTTTTTTTTGAGATCCTTTCTCACCAAGTTTTCCCTCAGTCATAATAATCAGCAAATGGTACTAAAAAAAGTTTAACCAGACATAGTGAAAGTGACGAGAAAGTCACTTCATGAATGCAGAAATCAAAAATGAAAATGGAGGAACTATTCCCAAAATAAAATTGTGTGGCCATGTATCTGAATAATTTCTACTTTCCCTTAAGCCAGATAATTTGTGAAAATTCTTATTCATATGATGCCAAATCTGAGTATTTAAAAAAAAACACCTCTATTCCTAATTTTCAAGAGTTGTGTGTAATATGCAATAATCCCTATAAGAAATATATGGGAATAATCATGGCTGACATAGCTGCTATCAGGAATCAGTGATAATAGTAATAAGGGTGCCTCAGAATGTGGCAGGTACTGTGTTATGTACAGTACATATACTAACTCATTTCATCTTCATTAGACCTTTAAGAGTTATGTTCTTTCACTATCCCCATTTTACAGATCAGAAAATCAAGACAGGGAGAAATAACTTGCTTTAGCAATCTAAATATTAGGAAAAACAGAATACTATCTTCTCTGGTACTCAATTATTAACTTAGTTGTCTGTGAAAATAATTCCATCAAATTCAATTTTCCTCATTTTGGGGGGTATTTGTTTTTCATTACCTAAGTACCAATAAGATGCATTCTTATTAAAAGTATTCCAATGATATAAGCTCCACTCTCCCTTCCAGATGGGCCTTTGTCAACCATTCGCTGTCTCCTACTGCAGCCCCATTCTCTGCATTTATGAATATTATGTGTACACATGCATATAGAGTAAGGATAACATATATATTTTTGTTTATTAATTAACACACGTTTCTCTTTAGTATCTCTGTGTGCCTGATTCTCTTCTTTGCTTCCTCCTTTAAGTTCTGCCAGAAGTAATCTGTTTGTTCTTCTGCAAAACATCTCACAATGGTCACCAGTTCAGGGACCAAAAAAGTGAATAGCTGGGAAAAGGTTAGTGTGGTCACATTCTTTGGACATCTGAGTGTAGTGAGTTAAAATTTGAAATCTGCTATGCACATGGGCTTTTTGTTTCTGCACATTTAATTTTTATAATGCTGGCAAGAGGTAACAGGGTTGATGAAAGCTATCATCTGATAAAGTTACATGTTCTAATTAAGAGAAAATATATTTTCAATGAGTGCTTCTTTAACCTACATCATTAATAAAGACTTATTTGTATACTTATATTTCTTGTGTTATAGGAAGTAAATATACTTGATCAATAGCATTCATCAATTAACAAAAAATCTTTTTAATTTTAATGCTTGTAAAAATATTTACTATGTTTTCTTTTCAAGCAGGAATTATCAAATTTCTGAGTTGATAAGTAAGCAGAAATGTTGAATCATACTCTTACCATATGTTCTTGGAGAGCTTTGTATGTTTCTGTAGCTGAAGAACATATTTTAATTGGATCAGCAAGTTTATCTTCAAATTCAGACAGAGACTGCTGGACCTAAAACATTGATAAAATATCAAAATAATGGTGGAAAAATATACATTTAAGCAGAAAAGTTTCCTGGGGAAGTAACATATCCATCTTTTTTGGGTTAATTTTCAATGTGTTGATAAAATACATTTTTAAAAAATCTAAAATGAATGTGTCTTATTCACTGAAAGGAAAATAAATAAATTTTAATGCCAATCTGAACATAATGCATGACGTTTTTATATTCCTTCAAAAATGTACCATATAAATAACTATAAACTCAGGCATCATTGACAACAACTTGGTAAATAATTGGCAAATTGTGTCTTTTCCTTATTCCACTATTGCTGGACTATTTAGTGCATTTCACCATAAATGCAACATGAAATAGGTAATTTTAGCATGCATGGACCAATGCTTACCTTTCTAAGATTCTCTTCAAACTTTTGCTGCTGAGATAAATGTCCCAGGATTGTTCCTTCCAGACATTGTGCGTGCTCCCGGAGTTCCTCCCAATATCTTCTTATTTGTGTCAACTTGGCTTTGATTCGAGCAGATTCTCCAGTGGTAATAAATTGGGCAAAGGACTGAGTTTCTTCTTCTAGTCCTATAATGCTGCTGAGCTTACTTTCTATTTCCTGAATAGTGACCTAATATTTAAAACAAGAAAAACGACAATGTAGGCTGAGCAAGTTTGCCTTCCTGAAATGATTTAATTATTTGCAAAAGAGAAAAAACGGACATTTCAACATACTTGGACTGTTAGAGAGCAGCTACGAACAAACACCATGTGTTCCCTGACCTCATTGTGGAGGATAGATATGCACAGAATATCTGAAAAATACACACATGGTGGCCAGGCTCCTTGGATAGAGAATAAAGAGAAATCGCTACTCCTGCTTGCAGTGAAGGAAGCAGGGAAATATCCCTGGAATTCTTAAAGTATCTGAAGGTACAGAGAATTCCCTATTTATCCCATGAGTCAAGAATTTTAACCAACTAACCTGGGAAGCGGTGTGTTTTCATAACTCATAGGAATGCTAATATTGACATTAATGTAAATTTCCTAAAATGTAGTTGAATGTTTCATATTTTACCAAACTAAGTTTTTCTGATTCCACTCCTACCTCAACCCAGTGTTTTCAAAGTTATTATCTGTTCTTGATGCCAGTGATTTCCAAATTTGGAATACATGAAGATCACCTGGCCCCCATCTTTAGGGACTCACCTCAGTGGGTTTATGGTGGGACCAGGACTTTGAATTTCTAGCAACTTCCCAGGTGACGCCTGGGCCCCACTCTGTTGGCCACTGCTTTATTCGTTAGCTGTGAACTCTACAGTAAAGAGCCTACTTACTATAATTTCCATTGGGGGCAGGAGGACATTTTATGTATTAGCCAACACATGAAAAGCACTGAAAGCCACTAAGGATGTGTATGTATATGTGTGTGTATGTGTGTGTGTGTGTGTGTGTCGGGGGGGAGGTGTTTCTCTCATAAACATGCAGGCTTATTCATGTACAAGAGAAAGAAAATGATTTCTGAGGAAAGGAGCCAAGTTGTCCAATCGATATAAAGTCAACATTCAGACAAGTTTAAGTTTTAAGTAATCTAAATGGAAAATACTGTTACCCTAGAAAAAAAATATATGTGTGACTTTTGACTAGATAATATCATCCGAAATAACTTCTGTCTAGGTGAGACAGTCAGAGATAACTTACATCAGATTACTGCCAGTGTATCACTTATTTATTTTTATTTTTCATATGCATGACTACAGTAGTATCTACAATAGGTTATTTGTTGTTTGACCATTAACAGAAGCTTTCTTCATATTTTGCTGTTTTTAAAATCATATTTTTTAGAAGAACTCATAAATTCAACAGATATGTATTGAATGTCTCCTATGTGCTAAAAATTGTTCTAGGTGCTTATAACGCCTCAGTGAAAGAATTTTAGTTAATATCAAAGTTCTTAGAGTAATGTATGTCATCAACAAATTCATAAATGCAAACTATATAATCATATTGTTGGACTGTGGCAATTTTTTTTTAATTTGACAAGATGGAAGATGAACCCAATATATGTTTTTATTACTTACAAATGATCAATTAGGAATAAGAAATCAGCCAATTTGGAATAGCATGTAATGAAGAACAAAAATAGGCTTACAGAAAATTATCTTCACACCAATGCAAATGTTGTGAATTAATGTCATCCTAAGGTTGTTTTCAATTGAAAACATTATGACAAGTACTACTATAGTTTCAATATTTTCTGTAATGTAGTCTTCTCTTTGAAACTAGAATAGGAACCTATTGGCCCTAATTCCACAGTAAAGTATATTCCATTCTGTTTTGCAAATTTCTAGCATATGTGTTTTTCCTGCTATTCATATTAATTTAATATATTTTCAGATCGTTTTCAAAATGCCATATTAGAATATTAAAGGTATTTCTAGTCTGATCGCATGGATATCCACAATTGAATATTCACAGTTGAATGTTTATATATTTAAAAATATAGTACGTTACTCATTTTGTTTCCTAAAGAGTAACAATGTGATGACCTTTGATCATTGACATGCTTCAGAAGTCCTGGAATTAAGGTTTAAATAATGGTGAAATGAATTTATAGAGAGGATAAGCAAATTAAAAAGTGTATTTCAAAATTTTTGAAAGGAAATTTTTGAGAGAAAAACCAAGTGTGCAATTATTTGTTTTCTTAGAATTTAGTGAAAATGACTAAATGACAACTTTTAAAAGCAGTTGTAAAGATAAAACCTATTTTACGTGTAAGCTTTAATAGCTTGGTTTCTGTTTGTCCTAGGGGACCACACCAGGCATAAGTGGAGAATGTACACCAGACTGAGTGTAACCTGCATAGCATGTAATCTTAGCTAAGCAAGATTGCACCCTCCCACCGTGCACATGATAATGACTTGTTCTGAGTCATAATGTGAAATGTTCCCTCACCTTGGTATTTATTTTACTATATTTAATCACATGAAACTGCAGAGGGTTTCCCCATTCCAATAAAATGAGCTGAGATAGAAAAAGAAGCTGCTGAATTTTGGAAATCTATAAACATTGTATATAAAAAAGAGAAATAAACATTCACAACTCAGTCCTTTCAGCCCATTTTTCTTAAAAATCTTTGAATGAAGTGAACAATGATAGTCTATGCATACAGTTATTTTAGAGCTGGAGGAGCTAACCTATCAGAACATCTCAGTCCATGCCCCTAAGGTCATCATAACTGAAAGAATGGGGCAATGGGCTCCCACGGCCTCACCTAAACAAAGGAATTTCTCCTCGTGTTTATACTTGAACTAGACATTTGGGATTATTCCATAAAGTACAGTTGTAGATGATGAATATATTTCATGTTCTATAAATGAATCAACAGAGTACTCCAACGGGGTTAATTGAAAATCAAGGAAAAGAATAATGTAACCATAAAAACATTTTAATGATATTGCACATAATATTGACTTTGAATGCACAAATCAGACAATATTAATACATAATTCCATCTATAAACTGTTGCCCAGTATCAATCAAGGCCTCTTAGCTCAGCATTCTGTGTAAATTTAATTTGAATAGGGTCATAGAGCAATGAAAGATTTGTCCTGGGCCGAATAGCATTTGATGAAATGTGCAAAAGGAGTTTTTAAAAGCTAGATATGGATTAAATGGAACAAACGTGTGAGCAGGTCACCTTAATTTGCTTGATTTGCATGTCCGTGGCAGATGACGAAGTTTCCAAGGCATTGAGTTCTCTTTCTTTCTCAGTTATCCAGATGGACATGGTCTCAAAATTATTGCCAAAATGATCCCACTTGTTTTTCACCATTTCCATGGTTTTAATACTAAAATTAACCAAATTACGTAAATAAAATGCAGTATTTGAATAGAGAACAACAATACATTTTCCTTTAAATCTATAGATTAACACATAGTCAAGACATTTGTGACCATGTCAAAGTTGAAGCTATTAGAACAGGAAAAAAATGCACATTTGATCTGTGTAGTTTGTCAGTTCTCATCTTCCTATCTCCTCTGATATGAGCATTTAACGACGTAGCACATACACCATGTTATGAATGGAACTGTGCTTCGAACAAAATATTGCTGGGTCCAAAGAGGTTCAAAGACAGATATAATCTAGTTAAATTCTTCATGTGACCAGTAGTTTCCAGGACTTATTTAAGTCAATTACCTGCATAGAGTCCAGTGCACACAGTTTTTTAGCAGTCCCACTTTTGTGGGCATAGTCCTCTTGCTCTTAGAGGAGAGGTATGGCACTGATGCTTTATCTCAAAGACCGTGTTATAAAATGCATCTTTTTGAATGAAGATAGAGTGGGTAATCTGAATTTCATGCTGCCATGCGGGAACTGTTTCTATCATTAGAGCTAAGCTTGCAATCTATAATCTATAACATTTTCAGCAATTCTTAGATGTCTGTACAGTGTTGATTCCCAAACACTTTTACAATCCTTGTGCATGAGCACCCTGTTTTTAGGCAATTTGGGCTTTATTTGCAATAAATCTAAGTGATCAAAAACATAACTAGAGAGTTTCAGTTTATATTAGCTATGCGTATATAACCATGTGATTATGGCTTTCAGTTTAGAAAAAGAGTAAGAAACATCTAGTATATCATTGAACTGGTAAGTCCTTTGGTTAAAAAAAAAAAAAGTGAAAGAATTTCCCTGTTTACCAAAAGGCACTTGAAGACATCAAGAAAAACACAATGGCATCATTGATTGTCAAATTCAATAATATTGCAGTCTCAAGTGTATACTCTGGGTGTTCCTAATGACTCATCAGCAAAGGTAATACAAGCTGCGAGATATTGCGAGTTTTTAAATGAAGTAAAGGTTTAGATGGATGTCCTCATAAACTAGCTTCCTTTCTAATAAATTCTAAGTTTCATTATGTCCATACCTTGATGGATAATGTTAATACAAAGTGCTCAACGTTTAGAGTCATAATTTCCTTTAAATAAATTAAACAAATTTTAAAGTTCAGGCAAATGTACAATGTTAATGTACAATGTTAATAGTATTAAAAACAAATTTTACATTTTAAAATCCATCTTAGAAATTATGTCCTGTACCTTAATAATATGTGTCAGCAATTTGCCACTATGTAACCTTTGAAATAGAAATGCTCAACCGTATTATTTTGAGGAATATTGGCTATATCCTCATATGTTTATTCCCTCCAAAATTTTGGGGGTGTATTTTGTTCATAAAAGGATACCATAGGTGAAACTATTCTTTCTTTCTTTTTAGATAAACATTTTAAGTATTTTTAAAAGTAAAACAGGTTTTTGAAGTTAATTTTTAGTACAGAATATCAAACAGTGACAATTTGAACATGGAGGCACTATAACAGCTCTGGGAGCTTCTTGGAGATGAAGACATTTGGTCCATATTATAGGTATTTAGGCCTAGAATCTACACAACCAAAATATCTCCTCTTCCGTCTAACTGGTGACAGCAGAATAATACAGTAAAAAATTATTTTCAATATTAGTTCTTTTTTTGAGATTCCCTCTTCAGTGTACTAAGGCCACAGAGTTTAATAGATATGGCTTTCTCATGAACAGAATCAATTTATGAGGCAAAAACCACATTCCTTATTTTTTTCTACTCTGTTATAGACAGTGGCTTCTGTATTGGTGATACTTTCTTTTGACTTGTGAGTTGCTTCCTCAACACATGCTGAAATACACAGACACTTTGAGATTTTAAAAGAATGTTTTGAATACAATATACAGGGAAGACTGTATGAAACTTTATCTCAGAGAAGAAAGTTTAGGACTGGTCAAGCACATACTCTTCTTCAAGTGTGTCTTCTAATTTTTTGACTTGTTCTTTGATGGACTTGGCCTGTTGTTGAAGCAGCTGCTTATTCTTGGGCCCGAGTGGTATCTCGGAAGCTTCCTTCACAAGATTCTCAGCCTGCACTGCAATACCTTCTGTTCGTTTAGAAAACTCCTAGAAAAAGATATGATAAATTGTTAGGAAGGCAACTTCCATTGAACTCTTCCCTCAAATAAACTGCATATACATACTACAGAGTCTCCCCCAGAACTGATGGATAAATAGATTCATACATGTATGAATACTAGTATATAACATTCTGGGCAATAAAAATGAGATATATTTTCATTCTGGCCAGAATAAACTTCGTTAAGTTCTTTCATTTCATATGCACACCCAGATATCTACTTTCATAGTTATCCAAAAATTCTCACAACAATATTTTTCCATTGTTTCCTGGCTTATTGGGTTTAATGTTTGGAATTTTGAGCTGCATTATGATAATTAACTTATCCATATACCTATATGTTAGCTTATTACAGGCCAGTTCAGGCAATGATCCATAGTGACTGATTTTTTTCAATCATAAAAATAATAGATTTCTAGGGTAATGAATATAACTCTTTGTTTATTTAATTAAATATCTTAGTCAATAGAGAGTATCACTGATATTTACTATAAAGAAACATTTTTGTTAACTAGTTCTCTGAAAAGAGGTATAATCTTATCTTAATGCTGTTAAATCTTATTTACTATATATCCACATTCTACATAATAGAAAGAAGGTACGTTTTGAAGCAGTCAGAGCTGGACTAGAATCTTGGACTTGCTAATTACTAGTTGTTTGACTTTGGAGAATTACTTTTTAGGCTCTGACTCTGTCAAACAAAATGCAGAGAGTGATGCTTTTCTTGTAAGGTTACTGTTAGCATTTCATTAGCAATTTCATTTTTAAGTGCCTGGCACTCTGGAAGGTACCTATTATTGTTTTTTGTTTTGTTTTGTTTTTAATGTCCCTCATGTAAAATTGAGGATAAAATAGTTTATAAAGTTCATGAATTTATTTTTAATAATAGTGAACTACTTTAAATAAAAAAAATTAATATATTTGAGACACTGGTAAATTTTATTTGTTACCTGAGTTTTGTGAGGTAAATATACTGAATATTGAATTAAAAAAGATAAACCAAGGAATAATCTTGAGTGAAAAAAAATTAGCATCTCATTTCTTCTCATGTAAGAGAATTTCACAGAAGGTTTAAAGTTTGATCATAAACTCCTTTCACCTAAGCAACGTAGAAATCCAGTGTAAATACTTTTTAAAAGTCAGATTTCTAACAGCCACCTTTTCCCACAGAGCATTTCCGAGGATTATTACATACTGCTATCTAAGAGTGAGTTACTACATAATACTATGATCTTCGTGTTTGAAAAACATAATGTTCTCACAGATTTATTGACATTACAGAGAAGTACCCTGCACTTTAAGAGAATAAAAATAATGAAGTACAACTTCCTTAAGGTAGTTAGATTTACCATATCCTAAAATGCGATATTTGCTAATGTCACAACTTTAAATTTTGTGGTTTTCAATACCCACTATTGCTATATGTGAGCTTACAGTCATTGTAGATTCAATCGTGAAGAATGAATCACAGCGTAATCTCTCAGAATTCAATGAATAGAAAGAGAAGTATAAAACAGTGTTTAGTTTTTTCCTTAGTGTTTCCCAGAACCAAGGAAAACCACATTGACAAAGTAGAGTTATGGTTGAAAATGCTTATGTACTTTCAATCTTAGAGCCTTCTGTGGGAGCGATGTATGGGGCAAGAAAAATGCAGAGGAATCCAAAGAACAGAATGATGTTGATTTAAAAACAAAAAACAAAAATAGATTCCATAGAATACTGTCGTCCTAAGAAGACGACATATGAGTGGCAGCAGGATGTAGGAGGAAATAATAGACTCTGGTATCAGATAGGTCTGAAGCTGAAGCCAGGCTCTGTCCTTCATGAGCTGTGTAGTCCAGGGTCACATGATTCTCTGAATTTTCATTTCCTCATCAGCAAAGCTTTGTTGTGAAAATTCCCTATGATATTGCTATGAGCACCCTACCACACACGGCTGACAGAAAGCACTCAAGTTCCTTCACACAAGTACTCAAGGGCTACGGCTGGAATGGAGGCTGTATAACAACTGAGCAAAGAAATAGGGAACAATGATTCTAAATTAGATGTGCTTGTGCACCAGCATATGTAAACAATTAGTAAAATGGCTCAGCTTTATACTGAAAATATAATACAATAGCTAATCTGCTCTCTTGAGTTGGAATCCTACCCTCACCAGCTAGTAATCCTAAAATCTTGGATACATTCATTCACAGCTATGTTCCTTGTATTTCTTCACATATACAACAGGATTAATAATGATACCTATATTTTAGGATTGTTTCAGGGACTAAAGGTGATAAAATCAAGTGATTAGACCAGCATATAGTTTATGTTCAGTAAATTTTACCTGACATATTTTTTTAGAGGGCAGTGTTACTGGCCCTCATATGTGGGAATCGAACCAGGGCCGATGGCATCCCAAGCCAGCTCTTAACCACCATGCCACGCGGCCAGCCCATACCTCACAGTCTTAAATCAATCCCAAAGTATGCAAGATTATTGACTGAGGAAAAATTTTAATACTAAGATTAAAAAGGTTATGTTTGTTTCATCTATAACAGATAAACTGATTCAAAGGGATTAGAGTTACAGGCTGTCAGAAACCCTGCATGGAACCTGGGTGAAAACCCCAGATGATAATTAAACAATAAATATAGTTGTTTTTATAAAAAAAAAAAAAACACCTGATATATATGTACTATATAAAATAATTAAAATATTAATATATTGTTCTATTTAAATGGCTGATGAAAATCATACAGAATTGAAAGATTCTGTGGCCTTATAAAACTTCAAATTACTCAGTGAGTAATAATAGGAGAAATAATAAAAAATTAACAGTATGAAAGACAGAGAAGCCTTTCACTGGTTAAAACAAAACAAAACAAAACAAACAAACTCAGAAGCATAGGGGTTTACTTGCTAAAAGCTATGAGTGTAAGAGTTTTCTTTCTTATATATTGGCTAATATATTTATATACTAATTCAGTCTTCTTGTAAACCTAAAATATGGCAATAGGAATCAAAATAACATGTATAGCTCTCTAAGTGCTTTTTACAAATTGATTAGTCTGCTCTGAGTGTCCAAGGCATTTAGCAAACAGGCTGGAGCTCCCCAAGGACACATACTAAATATTACCTCTTGGCTATCCCTGTATAGCCTCAAACTCAATAAGTCCAAAGCAGAGTTGACTATCTTTCCTCACTAACAGCTACTCCTTCAAGTTCCCATCTCACCCCCACTGTCTGTGTCAGGCTCAGCACCTTGGGTATCATTTTTTACTCCTTTACTCTGTCTCTTGCATCTGTCCCCATTACCCTAATTCATGTCTATAATAACATATACATGAAATAACTTTCTAATTGGGTTCCATGACTCTAGTCTTTCCACCCTTTCGATTTCCTACACCTGCTTAAAACTCTTCTCTCTAAAGTACAGCTCTGACTACATGGCTCTCTTTCTTAAAAGCCTTCACAAGCTCCTTGTTGCCTGGAAACTAATGCTTTAGGCCTTCAAGAGTGTTTGTGATACAACTTTTCTTTATGGCTGCACTCCCATTTTTCTGCTTTACAACACAGAATCCATATCTAACTCTTTTGTGCTTTATGCTATTTCCTATCACAGGAATGCTCATTGTCTGTCCAAATTCGGTTTTTCTAGGTCTTATCAGGTTTATTTAAAAATATCACTGCCTTCAGGAAGATTTATTTTTAAATGCATTCATCTAGTAGGGAACTATTTCCCACTTGAATGAAAGCTTTCCCTTAGTTCTTGATGTTTAAATCTTATTTATTTTTTATTCCCCAGAGAAACTTGGCCAGTGTGTTGAAGAGTGTATGATGAATAAATAATAAGTATTGATTAAATCCATACTTATTATAATTAATAGTAATAAGGGAGCAGAAACACAGTTTTCTTCTGAATTATGAGTACCATGGGACTCTATGGTGTTACTGCTTATACCTTTGTCTGTTCCAATTCTGAAGACAAACTTTCCAAACTGCTAAAGCTCAAGAAGCGCTCATGGCTGGAACCTGTTTGAAAAAGGTATCTGACCACTGTCTCTTTGTTTGTTTCAAATCGCTCCCATTTTCTTAATGTGACCTATATTTAAAAAACAAAACAACAAAATACATAATGTTATGAATTATCAGTCTGTCACAAGATATTGTTCACATTTCCATACTTTGTTAGGCTGCCAACTTCCAGTTACAAATTTTACACCATTATACTGAATAAAAATGATCCTAATGGCTTCTACAACAATTTCCCTTGTGAGTCTCAATCCATCTACAAAAACAGGATGTGTGGACTAGCACAGTGAGTTTTCTATCAGCTGTAACATCCTATGAACCTAATGATATTACTTCAAATGTAGATAAGGGACAAATGAAAAGAAAGCCTTCCAGTTTCTCTCAAAAAAAAAAAGAAAAGAAAGAATGAAAGGGAGGGAGGGGAGGGGTGAGAGAGAAAGAAAGTTTGAGAGAGAGAGAGAGAGAGAAAGGAGAACAGAGAGAGAGAAGAAGGGGGATGGGCACTGAGTAGGTTTCAAAATTCAAAAACTTTTGTTCAGGTGATGTGTCAAGATCACAATAAATCATAACCGTGTGGCTGCGAGACTACCCCAAAAAGTGAAATGGTCCAATGCAAATCTGTGGATTCAGATAAGTGTGTATTAAAATCTTTATTATTGATCACCACTCTGTGGCTTTGGGGTAAAGTCCTCAAAATTCTTTCTTTTTAAACATCCACACTTGCAAAACATGTTCATTCCAATAAGGCTAATGTGGCAATTAAAAGAGATAACTCATGTAATTATTTAACACAATGTTGGAGCATCTGAAGCAGGAACAATGGTTTGCATCCCCTAATACGAGGTGTAACCCGTGATGGGGAAGTGAACACCGCCCTTGACTTCCGGTCCCCACCTGGACGCGTCGTTCCTGCTTCTCCCTGCTGTGCTCCATGTTGTCCAGGGTGCTCTCCAACTTCCGCAGCTCCTCCTGCCCTTGGCCCGACAGCCCACCTTCTCCTTGCTGCACCTGAATAATTTGCTGCTGCACGTCCCTCTTTTTTGCAGCGATCCTCTTTGTCTTTTGCTGGAAGCATTTGTTCAACAGATGGATATAAATGTTACTCTCTAAGCGGCTATGCAGAGACATCAATACCCACACTTCAGCAGAGGTACAAAAAGGTACGGCCTCACACAGCATGGGCCCAAACTGTATTTTAAAATTAACATGGGCAGTTAAAACAGCAGTAGGGGCTCTACAGTCAAAGATGGATATTATTTCTAAACATTTTAGGTTTTTAATGGTAAGCAACATAATTCAATTGGTCTTGTATGCAAATTTAGACAACATTAAGCATTTTATGCAATGCTCCAGAAGGGATCTGGCAAACTATTCATTTGACATGATTATCCTAAAAAAAATTATCTTTCACCTAAAAACATAAAGTACTAACTACAATTTTTAAAAATCATGTATGCTGTATAAATGCTAATATTATGACATTTAATTCCTCAGCATATTCAGAATGATTAATCTGCTGAGATATCTGGGGAAAGTTATGTTTTAAAATAAATTTTTTATTGAAGTATAATGTACAAACAGAATGGCATACAAATCTTAAGTGTACAATTCATGAATTTTCACAAAGTAAACATACCTATAACCAAACAGCTGATCCAAGAAATGTGAAGTTTTAAAGTATTAGTGTAAATATTTGCAATCCCATATTTCTCTGACTTAATTTAAACTGAAACCCCTACACCACTTTCACAAAATTTGAGGACAATGTAACACCAAGCATTAATTTTTTTTGTACTTATAGCCCTTTTATAATTATTAAGTAAATATATAAAGCTTAGAAGCAGCTACTTTAAATATTTTAATGCAACTTCAATTTTTTAATATATTATTATATATATAATTAACTAGCATTTTGCTGTACATTATGTTAGCTGGAATTTTGTCTTTAAAACATTTTATTTGAATTATAATTCCAATTATATTGAGTTTGACAAGTGAAGTTGATTAAAATTGTTTATCATCAATATATGTACCAGAATTTCTTTCCTTTCAGTTCTAATTCTTTATAACAGCATACTCTCCTGACAGGTCTGGTAGTTTATGTAAGTTATAATTTCCCAAACTAACATGCATTCAAAGTTGTAAAATGAAATGTGAAATTTTAACATAAAGACAAAAGAATACTGATCTCAAACATGAAGCAATTTATCTCTATGCTTTCCATCTCTGTTATGAAAAGGACAATTTAACCAGTTTTATGAAGGTTTTCATAGGTAAAGCAACTTTCCCTCCACAATATATCTTGAATTTTTTGATACCAAATCTATCAAGCTAAGAATTTATCTGGCAGCATCTTCTGAAATATTTAACCAAGAGAGCAGAAATGCCAAGTTCTTTTAACTATTCAGCTGGGTTCCTTCCTGCACCACCACCCCACTTTCCTTTGCCCTCACCCAGTGGATATGCTGCTGTTCTCTTTGGTTCTATTACTAACTAATTAATGTTGTATAAAATGCCCAATTGGGAAACAAGGCATTCTACCTGGTGATGAAGAAGTAACTGCTGCGCTTCAAACAGATTTTCAGTGTCCAGTATCTTGTCAGCTTGCTCCTGGACATCTTTAGAACCAGAAATTAACTCTTCAAGGGAATTCTTGACAATTTCTTTGTACTGGACACAGTCCCTGAAGTTGCTTAACATCTTTTCAACCTAGGTTTTCATGAAAAAAAAATTATACATCATATGCTCATGTAATCTTAAATATTTAAAGACTATGTGTAAAGTCTTTCTCAACAAACTTGAAATATATACACAGATCTCTAACTTTTACTCTTTCACAAACTTTTGAAGCTTCTTTAATTATTTTAAACTGGATAGTCACTTATGAGAATCGCAAACCCCATTTGATACGGTGTTCTGTGCCATATTAAAAACCCACTCAGCCTGGCAAGCAAGGCTGAATAATGAAAACTGTTGTGTATATTGTATGTATTTTCTCCTGGATCCCTTTAATTACTATCTCTTGACTAAAATCTAGGTATAAAAAGTGTGTTGTAAGACAGGGGATGCCAACTTATTTACATAAGGAAAATCTTTGTATAGAGAGAAAGGAAGAATAAAAGGGTATTTGTTAGGGCTGGCTGAGTGGCTCAGTTGGCTAAGAGCTCACTCAAGAGTGCGAGCTGAGCTCTGAGCAACAGCACCTCGATGCCCAGCCTGAGCTGAGTTGCCATTGAGCTGCCAACAGGTGGCAGGATGGCTCAGCTAAAAAAAAAAAAAAAAAAAAAAATGCTCTTCCAATATTTCTACACAAAACATTCATATAATTTCTAATTATGTGATTCTTCTGTGGATTCTTTTCCTTGTCATATTCCTCAGTTTTCAGCTTTGCCTTGTAATTTCTGCTTCCTCTATTTTAGTTTGCCAGCATCTTTTGTTTTCACAGTCCATCCACCTTCACAAAGATCATCATTTTAACATTGTATCATCATTCGTCTTCCACAGAAGCCTTCCAGTTTCTCTGACCCTCTTCTGCTTTGAGTTTCTCCAAGGTAACTTGGAGCATGCTGTTCCCCAAACAGAAATAAGACCCCATGAGAGCTACATTCTCCAGATCTCAGTAAATCACAGTTTCATTGAAAGAAGTGACTCTTCATTCATATTTTCAACTCACTGTCTTTTTTCTTACACTGGAAAATTGCAAACACCTTGTGTTCAACCTTAAATACTAAATGGATTATTATCAAAGGAAGCTCCAAATGTGTCAAACCCATCCTTTTATATAAATCTTCACAAGAACAGAATACTTTTCTCCATTCTTCTCCTCTTTAAGTGCTTAAGTAAGCAACAAGGGTATTAAGATAAATTTTACAGAAGTTTAAGGTAGAACAGTATGCAAAGAATTAATGTTTGCGTTTGTTAGAGGTGGATGTTGGTACCAGTCCCATGGGCAGTGTCAAGAGAGTACTTGAAAGATAAAGCAAATAAATGGCTTTGGTAAAATGTTAGGGTGACTAATAATTCCTAATTTTAAAAGCTGCCAAAGTGGTGTGTGTGTGTGTGTGTGTGTGTGTGTGTGTGTGTAAAACAAAATATAAATTAATCTATTGCTGTGACTAAAATTATTTGGTAAGTATTGGATTACCTGCATATATATTTACTTTTTGTAATGCTATCCTTAATTTTACCTTTACCTTCTTGACCAATGAAAATGCAGAGAAGTATCATAATTTCACTTGAATTATGGTAGTAGCAACTAAACTAAACGTGATTATTGCTATGCAAGATGGAGCAGCAAAGAATTGGAATAGCTTATGTTCTGACATTTGACTAATCCTATTAATGTTTGCAATTTGTCAAAAATTCTTAAGAAGATTGTGTGTTATTTATCAAAATTATCACATAAAACTAAAACCACAGCAATTCATAGTATTTTTGGCTTATTTAAATTCACGACTAGATTCTCAAGCAGATCTACGTGTATTAAAAGTATAAAAGATTGACAATCAAACAATTAGATTAGAGGCAGCTAGAGAGAATTCCAGATCTTCAAGAAGCAGGGAACTTCGTAGTCATCCAATTGATCATTATTTATTACAAGTTTATTAATGATTTCAAGAAGTACTGATATCTATTTTACTTTACATTCTTATATTATCTTCCTATGTTCAAACTCCTTAAACTTGTATAACAACCTAGTCAGTAAAAATATTCTCACAGAGGCTGGAAGGGGCCCAACTAGAAACGAAGTAGATGGGTTCATATATTCTAATGTAAAAAGAAATATAAACATTAAAATGAATATAAAAATTATAGATCTTGCCTAAAGAGATTTTGCTGGCCTGCAGACTAAACACTGAATATTTTATTATTCCTTGCGATCAGTTATTGCTCATTTACTCTGTTCCAGGCACTGTATATACATTACTGCATTCTATTCTTGACAGCTCTTTTGGCATGTTTTTAGCCCTATTTTACAAGTAAGAGAATCAAGGTCCAGAGATATTAAATGACAAGCTCAAGGTTACACATGAAGTAGGGTATCTGAGTTAAACTCTAACCCTGGGTTTGACTCTCATGCCTGAGTTCTTAACCTCCATGATATACCTCAAACTGACCAGGAAATAATGCTTTTAGTAAGAGTAAAAAGCATGGATATGATAAGCTTTTTACTTCAAATATAGATCATTATTCTGAACTAACCTATCCAATAATGGCATAGACCATAATTCAGACATTCTACTCATCTTCCCCACCAATATTCATATAAATAAGCATCAACTATCCTGTTTCGACTAAAATTTATTTATAAAATTACCATTAAACTACAACCAAAAGAAAAAGAATCTTCCTGATTCCTCAGCCAGAACGGACTGTTTAGAGTAGGAGTAAAAGGCATACCTCTGATAGCAAAGCTATGAGAGCCTTGAAGGACCCAGATAATTTTGCCAGCTCGTCTCCTTGCTTTTGGGCTTCTTTCTCAGAAGACACTTCAATCAAAATTTTAAGCCTGGATTTCAGCCAGCTGAGAGTCTCGCCTTTTTCAGTAACACCATTTCTTATCTCCTGGAATCAAAGAGCACTTTTGATGAACAAATTACAATTTTGAATCATAACTTTCCAACAAGAAAGGACTCAACCGAAGAAGGTATGTTAGGTGGAGGTAGGAATGCTAGATATTCATTTGCCAATAGAGTGCCTGCTTAGTTTACTTTGTTCAGATCTTTAACAAAAGTCTCCAAGTGCTAGAAAGAAAGGTTTCCCCAATGCCAATACCCTACATGTAAGATCAGTCCTCTCTGTGCCAAAAGACTACCTTCATAATTACATGGTTAGATATTTACAGATATTCCCTTCATCATGACAAAGACACTTCAGAAAATACTATGAAAGACTATGTGATACCAAAATTGGGAATTATCATATATAATATCCTTTGTTATCTTAGTTTCTGTGAGCTGGAGGGAACATGGTATTTTCTGAGAAAAGAATAAGAGTCCTTTTTTTAGTGAGCTGATTTCTTTTACTGAAGAGCGTACTTGTTGAATATTATTATGACTGCCTTAACAATTTAACTTCATTAAGTCACATTGTATGCCTCATTTTTGTTAGCTTTTAGAAGTTAATACTCCTGATAGTGAGATGCACCAATAGGAAGCATGGCTCTAGTTCAGAAAGAAAGGCTTACTGGCCAACACAATGCCAGAATGACTCTGGGGCCTCAGCCCTTGGAGGGTTGGGGACCAAAAGAAAGGCAACTGAGGCAGCCTCGCCCTCCTACACTGCTCTGGGTAGCACGAGGGCAGTGGTCTCCGACCACGCATGCTGCCACAGAGGGTCTTACAGGACAAACACAGAGCCAGAAAACGGTTGACCCAAGAAGCAAGTGATCTTTTCATTCTAAAATGAGAATTTTTTTTTTCTGTATTAAAATAGCAACCAATAGCAAATATAGATACCCTTCTATTGCTATAACATGATATTATGGAGCACCTCTAGCATTTAAAGGGATGATAATTTTAATAGAAAAATGAAATTTAAAGGATTGGAATAGAAAGGAAAACATTTTCTGTAACAGCAACTATGTGACTTGCAAGGTTGCAAAAGACTGAAAGAAAAAGAATTTTCACAAGAGTGTGAGTCTACAAAACTAAGAACTGATCTAAGAGCGAGAAGGTTGCTGTGTGCCATTCACAGAGTACAAACTGGTTTCAGTCTGAGGCTCTGTCATGGCTGGGTTATCAGGCTGTCCCCAAGCTCACAGGGGCTGATCCCATCTAGGCTGAATGTGGCTTACAGAGGATGCTTAGAGACCTTGCCCAAATCCCTCATTTTCTGTGAGCTGGCTTTTGAATGGCTAAAATGTACAAAAAACCTAGTGTTCTTATTTTCTGTGACAGGTTTTAAGTCTTGCTGTGTTATACACCCATGCATGCAATTTTCCTCTCAGTATTCCCCATTAGCTAAAGATGCATAGATGCACCACTGAGCGTGACTAAATCTAAAGCCAACAACGATTCAGTAGAAAAAAAAAATCCCTGTAGTTCTCCACAGTAACACAAGAAGATTTATTTTTAAGATTAATTTTAAAATTAAGATTAATATTCAGGAACTTAATTTTATTTTTTTTTTAGCTAGCACCTCAGCGGCTGCTCAGCTTGGGCCAGAATCGAACCGGCGACCCTGTTGCTTAGAGCTCCCACTCTTGAGTGAGCTCTTAACCAATTGAGCCATTCGGCTGGCCCAGGAACTTAATTTTTTGTAGAAAGAAAAAAAAGATATTAGTTAGATCGTCTATCATGATTTCTTTTATTAATGGAAATTTCCCAGTAAAACAGGGCCCAGAATTTACCTCTAAAGCCCGTTTAATCTCTCCATGGTTGGCAGTATCGATGGCCTCACTTTTAATCCCCTTCAATTGTTTCTCCTTTGCAGAGATCCAAGATGAGAACTCAGAAATTCTGAAATAACACAGATGTTTTCTTATTAAAGGGAGACCATATCAGAACGGTTACAACACATTTTCTATTTTGAATTCATTCATGGAAACTTAACAATCAAGTGATTAGCGAATTGAGTAGCAATTTTCCTGGAAATTCCCTTAAAGGAACATAAAGCTCAGGGCAGATGGTCACTTCTGCACCCAATCACTTGGAGAAGGTAGAGTTGAGGAAAAAGATGTGTCCGGGGTTTGGCACCTGGGCATAAGGAAGGTACCACTTGAAGTCTGACCTCCCATGTACCAACCAGAGTGACACGGAAACTTAAATAATCAGATGTCTCCCTTTGGGAATATGCAGAAATCCAAGAGAGAGAGATTAACCAATTCTACCTCAAAAAGGTCACATCTGGGTCATTTGGAAATAAAGTGCTTCGCCGTTTCTGACAGAAACCCATTCTTTTCATCGAACGAAGCATTTTTGTATAAGAACATGGGCAAACACATACAAGCTGGTTTTCATTATTGCACAAGGTGAGACGTATGCCACTTCCTTTCTGTTATAATCATTGACTTAAGAGAATTACGATGGACGGTGTACGTCCTTCTCTGGGGATCATTCCAGAGTACCTGCTGGTGTAATCCTTCCACTTGCCCGGGTCCCCCACTAGCTCCGCGTAGCTGCTGTCGATGGCAGCTCTGAGCTCCTTGAGTGTGAGATGACAGGCTTCAGGTGTGTTCCTTATGGGGTCCCGGACCGGTAGTTTCAGACACAGTTCTTCAATGAGCTGTAACCTTTTCTCACAGAGATGATGAGGCCCTTTGTCACTGAAGAACATCTAAGGAGCAATAAACATTTACATAGAATCCATGTGAGAAGCCATACAACACTTGTATGTTTCCAGACAGAAACCAAAGGAAGGTTCCATTTAGAGTATCAATGTAAAGCCAATAAGCTATTTAGTGTATTAAGACCAACCCAAGTCTCAGTTATGCCCTTAAAGTGACCATGTGACTTCGCATGGCTGTGCTCAGGGTGTGAGACGTACCCTGTGCTCTTTAATAACCTTTTCACTGCCCGCCTGGGCCACCAGCTTGGTCTCTCGGTCCAGCTCCGTTCTGCATTCCTCGACACAAGCCAGGAATCTGTTTTTCTCCACATCAATTTTCAGGTGAAGCAAGTGATATGGGGCTTCTCCTTGGAGATCCTACATTCCACAGGAAGAATCGGAAAAACAGATACCATTCTGGATTATGTACATTTCCAATCCAAGTGGCAAAAGGCATAACATAATCCCTTTAGGGCTCACTGATACCATCACTATTGTCTGCACCCGCCTCTGTGCTTTGTACAATACTTTTCCAAGTACTGGAACCCCAGTGAACCCCTCAGCCTACTGTGGGGTACGTGTTTCCACAGTGATTATTCTACTGAATTTTTACAACAACCCATGGGCATTAATGTTCCTACGTGTAATAGAAAAAGCTAGATATGACTCTAGATGTAAATCACACACTGATGCCACAGTCCCTCTCCCCAGTGTGCGTCCCTTTTAATCTTGTCAACAACCCTGTGAGATAGGAAGGAAAGATATTATGCCCATTACGCAGAGGGGAACACAAGGAAACCTTATGAGTAAAAAACCCAGAATTAAACAGCCCACAGCTCCCAGCCGCCTGCCATGTCCTCTTTCCCTTAGAAAGTGACAACACTGAGACAAGTCAGCACTCAAACAGCATGACACTTTTTATGTTCCTTTTGGATATAAGCATCAGCTTCATCATTATCTTTAGTCCAAGAACTTGTTAGTTTTAGCCAATTTGTATCCTATAACATTTAAAAGATTACCTTTAAAATAAAATACTAAGATAACTGATGAGCAAAATGATTTAGGGATATGGAAAGACGAGGACACATTATATCTATGAGGCTTCATTGTGTGTGTGTGTGTGTGTGTGTGTACAATAATATGCAGCCTTTAATTGTAGATTCTATTCCATAATATATTTAGGATATGTTAAGATTCAAAGCCATCTTACAAAGCTTGGGTTTCTTTAAATTTTTTTTTTTCTAATTTTCAAATCTAGGAAGTAAAAAGGGTATTTCCTTAACTGTTTTTCCTATGCATAGGGCTGATTTTTTTAGCCTGTTACTGAGATTAAAATATAATAATACAAAAAGTAACAGAACCTGGGCAAGTTACGTATTGTATGACCCTTTCATGTAATGCAAATGAAACTTGCCACTCGATATTGCCTCATAATAGCACTTGTTAATCTGCTGCCAGAGCAGGCTTCCAATCCTGCCTGGCTCGAGGAAGACGAGGAAGACGGTCTTTAGTGGGTCTCCATTATAATGCAGCCGTTTCCCCCATGCAGACTCCGGTTGGCTTCCCTGGGACAGACTACCAGGGAGCACTCAGTTCCGCTGAATGGACCCTTTCTCCCCTGCTGCTCTCTCATCCCTTTGCTCTTCCGGTTGCTATGGCTTCACCCTCACCCCACCCCCATCCCCACCCCCAGATCTTTGCTGCTTCTTTAACGTCCTGCTTAGAACTAATCACTTAATTCACTGTTTTCAATTTCCAAGTGGGCCCTCCTCTCTCCTTCAAAGCTTTCTTACATATATTACGTATACTGTTCTGGATTTATTGTATATTATATTTCTATTATTTGTGACCAATCACCTCTCTCCTACCAGACTCTAAGTTCTTTGAGGAAAAGGGTTATATTCTGTTCATCCTTAACCAACAATTGTTTATATATATATATATATAAAATAGATTTTTAATTTTTATTAAATTTATTGGGGTGACTTTGCTTAATAAAATTATATAGGTTCCAAGTGTACAATTCTGTAATACATCATCTATATATCACATTGTGTGATCATCACCCCAGAGTCAGTTCTCCTTCCATCACCACATGTTTGACCCCCTTTATCCTCTTTTACCTTCCCCAATCCCTATTTATATATTTTTTAGATCATAATAATCTACCAGATGGTAAAATCCTTGAGAACAGAAAATATGTATATGTATGAATTATGTTAGGTATATATTTAATAGAATAGCTAACATAATTTACTCAAATGGGAAGCACCTTATTTTTCCCCATTCCCCCCGCAACAAATAAAAAGAAAATCAGGAGAGCAAAATAGTACTCTTAAATTATGATAAAATTGCTGTTACTAAACAATAGAAATAACAAAATTCCATCGTGTTTCATCAAGTTTTACTCAAGGTCAGTTTTTTTGTTTTTTTTTTATTATTTTATTTTATTTTATTTTATTTTTGAGGGCAGTGTCACTGGCCCTCATATGTGGGACCGAACCGGGGCCAGTGGCTTCCCAAGCCAGCTCTTAACCACTGTGCCATTTGGCCGGCCCTTGCTTGTTTTTTTAAATAGAAGAAGTAGCTATGGTGATTTTCCTTGACTTTCTAAATTTCTCTTACAGTCGAACCTTAACCCCTCCTGCTCTCTGGCATCATCCACGATGCCATGTTCCCATGACGTCTGGACTCACCTTCCACTGTTTGTGGAGTTTTCTGACGGCTTCCTGCAGGCCCTGCTGTTCCTGCTCAGGGAGAATGTCGGTGAGCTCGTCACAAGCTTTCAGGAAAGCATTGAGAACCCTCTGATCCAGCTGGCTGAAAAACTCCTGACGTGGAGAGGGAGAAAGTGGCTAAGTGTGCTGGGCAGAATAAAAGGGAGCATCAGACACTGTACAGTGAAGTAAGTATGCATCTAAACAAGCCTCTCAGCCATGCAAACCTTCTAGGCAACTACTGTTCCTGCCCCACCCCTCAACCCCAGAAATGAACTATAATCATCTAGGATTATGAGTTTGACTCCTCCACATCCGAAATTCAACTAGTACTTTGTAATCTTTAGAAAAAAAATATTTGCAGTTTTCAATATTCTGGAAACCCAGTGAGCAATCCTAAAGCCTTGATCCCATGAGGATGCAGCGCTAGGGGTAAGCTCACAGTGTGTCTCCTCAGGAGGTCCTCTGGGTCCCCCTTTTCCTCCAGGCTTTCCCACGCCATCCGCAGCACCTTCTCCAACTCGGCTCGAGACTCCTCAAATTTCTTCATCAGGCGGCTGTTGGTTTCCACATGTTTCTTCCAATCTCCAGTTTTCTTTACCATGTTCTTGATTTAAAAAGTAATCATAACATGATGCTGCTTTCCCATTATTGAAAGTACCGTTTCTTTAAAAAAAAATACTTGCAAGGAATACATTTCATTGTGATGAGTTTAATCAATCCTTTAAATATTAATAATTAGAGAAAGAAAAAGTAAATTATTGGTTTCCGAACACCAGTCAGTGAGGTATTTGGCCAAAGTGAACCCTGAACCATGGTGATCAGGTGTCCTTTTTATTCCTATATGTTCCCTTGTTCACATCTCTAAAGCAGGGAGAGAGCTTACCTGAAAGGCTGCGTGAATTTCCGCGACCTGTCTTTGCAGCTTCGTCTGGTCAAAATGCTTTAACACATTGCTCACGGTCACAAACTTCTGAACACTTTGACTGCCTTTTTCAATTTGTGTCATGCTTTTCTTACAGCTTTCTTGACAAGCTAACAGCTCCTACAGGAAAAGAAAACCCACATCAACAGTATTTAAAAGGGAGAGAAAGAGAAAGAGTGTAACCATTACAAAATAATAAGAACAGCATTATATAGCTTTGAGGCTATTCACCAGCTAAGTGAAATCAAAACTACAGAGAGAAGTATTTCTTTTTTGAATGGTAAGCAATCACTGAAATCAGGGGTTTTTATATAAGGCATTTAAATGTAAGTGTAAAAATAAGTGTAATTTTTTTGACATTTTTAAATATTTCATGCCCATCTTATTAACATTAAGAGAATGACAGGGCATCACAATTGTTATTTATCTAGTGCCTGCATTTCCCAACCAACTAATAGGCCTATCGTTTACTGAGTGATCAATAGTGAAGTCAATTTACATATAAGGTGTGAATCTGACTAGATTTCACACCAATGCACATTATACTTTACTGAGTCAGACACAGAAGATTATATATTATTTGTGTATCTTACCTATAATATATAGCATTTGAATTCCTAATGTTCACAAGCTATCAACCTCATTAATAAATGATGGTTCATAGATCCTATGTCCAAAAGGGAGCAGACCAGTGGATCCAGGAGAGCTTGTAAGTGTCACACATTTGCAGGATGAGGAGCAGTGGTGACTTTTTTACCTCTGATTCATAACCTAGCATCATAGCAATTTCTGCAGCTGACAGCATGGAAATTATCCAGCCCAACCCAGGACAGACAGCAATTTTTTTGACTTGAATGCACACCATTTGCATTTCAAAGTCCTCAATTGCTTTGGAAAAATATCTCAAAAGGGCTCATTTGGATACCAGTTTTGGTCATCTAAATGTAAATATTAAGAGCAGGGTTTTCGTTACATTTTGGCAAAACAGAATAAGGACATACTTTTTCCTTGTGAAGATGTAGGAGGTAAGAGAGTAACATAGAGATATATTATTAAAAGCCATTCATATTTATTATTAACATATTAAATATTATTTTAATTGTAGGAGGATTCTTTGATAGCAATTTATAGCAATTGAGAGTTTAAAACCATGGCACTATGACTCAAAATGAAAAACAATCTTCATCCAATATGAACAGAACCCATTAGACCAAGGTTTGGTGGTATAATCATTGTGTCTTTATAATCAACAATAATAATAATTGCTACCAGTTATAGAGCACATATCATGTGCTCTTATGTGCTAGCCACAATAGAGAATATCTAATGTAATCTCCACAACAAGCTCTCAATTTAAGTATTGTCATCTCCATTTTAGGATGAGGAAATGAAAGCTAATCAAGGCTTTGTAACTTGTGAAATCAGACCTAAAATCTGAATGCCTGTCTGACTCACTTCAGATCCTCTCTGCTCTTTCTGTTGAGTGATGCTACCTTCCCTCCATGAATCTATGTCAATTAATGCAGCAGTAAACTGCATTTTGCTCGTTAGTTTCAACCTCCTTTGATGGATCCTTTCATTGATAATAAACCAGCTAAATAAGTCAATTCAGTGCAACACTCAGTAGGAGGCTGTTCAGCATACAGGTACTCTAGCTAAAAATGAGACTAATACAAATGATTATCTCTCCAAACACATGTCCAGAATTTCATGATTGTGTAAATAGACCTGGTCCTAGAGGCAAAGAAAACATCTCATAAGATAGAGATCACAAACACTGGATAGAAATAGAATGCAGTTATCTATTTTTATGTATTTCTAAATATATAAAATTTAAAATTATAAAATCTTTTATCTCTATATAAGCTTAGATAGATAGATACAATTTTTTTTTTTAAAGTTAGTCATCAAGGACTCATGTTCTTTTTTTTTTTTTTTTTTTTTGAGGGCAGTGTCACCGGCCCTCATATATGGGACCCAAACCGGGGCCGCTGGCTTCCCAAGCCAGCTCTTAACCAGTGCGCCACTCGGCCGGCCCAAAAGTGTTTCTATTTTTTTTTTTTTTTTTTTTTGAGAGCAGTGTCACTGGCCCTCATATGTGGGACCGAACCGGGGCCGCTGGCTTCCCAGGCCAGCGCTTAACCACCACGCCACTCGGCCGGCCCTGATAGATACAATTTTTATTTTATATGTAGTAGACAGGGCTTTCATCATTGGACAAGATGTATTTTTGTTTTGCGTTGCCAGTATTATTCTGTTTCTTGTCCTAATAGGAGTTTTACCACTTTAAGCACTTCCTCAGCCTTATTACACACGCTTTAAAATAACTATGTCTCCTAAAAGGGACATTTTCTTACCTGATGTTTTTGTTTAAAAAGAGCACTAGATTGTGCCTCATGCTCAAGAACTGCTATAATTTCATTGATTTTCCCAAGTGAGTCATAAAAGAACGTCATCTGCTTTTCTAATTCTTCCAATGGTGGTGACAGTTGTTGAGACTCATATAGGAGAGGGGCATAATGTTCTTTGACCTTTAAAACCACAAAGACAAAAATTCTATTAAAGGCCATGAAGTGCCACAAGCTCAGGACACTGTCCATAGCTGTCAGGAACATTTTCTTTAGTGAGATGGTCATTTTGTGCTTACAGATCTCCAAAGAAATTTGTTTAATGATATGTCCTATGTAGTGCTCAATTCTGATGTAAAAACAATACTGTTATACCACCGAGATAAATAAATGCCACAGAGTTTTCCAATGAAAATTCATCTCAATAGTCCATTTCGATAGCACTTTCTCATCTAAGTGTTGTTGTTTTTGAGCCAGATTCCACTTCATGGAATTCTACTTCATAACCTGCATCACCCATCTTCACTTGGGCTTCGAAATCTGACATAAGATTGCCATGGATTACATTATCTAGCCTGACCTGTGCCTTCCAACTTTATTTTCAAGAACTCGACTATTTGAAGTCTTAACTCCAGACATATTTGCAAGCTTGTTGACTCCTTCCCTGACAGGCCTTGTGCTTTCTTCCTACCCTCCGCACCCTCACCCCAAGCTCCATGCTTAGCGACTATGGACAGCCTATTTATCCCAGCACTGAAATCCTATACCAATTTATTCACGAAGGTTCCTACGCTAGGGTACATCTCCGTAGTCTGAACTAGCTCAGCCCTCATCTTCTAATTGTCTTTTACAAAATGGTGTTACTCTATACACCCGTATTATCTTTGTTTTCAGGATGAGGCCAACAGCTCCTAGAGATTAAGAAAGCCATAAAGTGTCTGCCTTGTCACCTTTATGCTGGGTTCCAGGACCACACAATTCTCCATGAACTGTCCCACTCATGTTACTTAGGGCTGTTCCCAAAGGATTCTGAAAACTTTCGGGGACCAACAAAAGGAAATTGAGCAGTTGTTAGTAGATCAGGGTTTTGTTTTTTGTTTTTTTTCCCTTAAGTTATAAATATTTTCATGCTCTTGGATACATTGCCTGAAGGAAAACTCACCAAAAGTAAGCTACTGATCTACTGCAGCAAGGCTTTGCTAAAATTATTCTGAAGAAAATGAAGAGGATCTGCTATCATGTATAAACATTAGTGTGCTTTATAAATCTTTCCTAGATACAGTAGAAAACCTACCAAGATGCTATATCTGAAGCAGCAGTAAAAAAAGCATAACTGAGATGTGTCTAAAGGTGCAATTTGGTTTCTCAGAAGTTGCCCTAAATTGTTAAACCTGGTCTGGGTTAAGATGTCAAGTTCAAGACATGGCTCGGAAAGCGGCTTGAAGGTTATCCAATTGGTAATGCTGACTTTGAATTGCACCCCATCTTTATAATCTTAACCTGAATGTTAAAGTAAAAAGAATTAAAAGTTAACGTTTTAATAAATACCGGTTAGATACATTTTCTCCTTTTTTTTCACTCCCCTGCTGATTTCATATAAGTTATTCTCTTTCTCCCTTTTCTCTCCTAATTAGCAGGTTTTTCTGCTTTCTTTTATTTTGTTTCCCAATTCTTCATTACAAATTTTTTTCTATTCATTTATATAATTACTCCTTTCTTTTACCATAAATTAGTTATCTGATCTAAATGGACTGTGCAAACAATACCATCTTCATAAATTTCAACTTTAGATAGATATTTTTAAAAATCCCAATGAAACTTCCAAAGGTCTTAAGGAAACTCCCTGAATAGAATAGAAAATGTCTATACCTAATGTTTGATATTCATCAAGTCCCCTGCACAAAAGTGGCAAAAATGTATATACCTGGGGTGCCAAAAAATTGTATAGACATGACTTGTATTCATCTTTTGTTATTGGTATGTATATATTGAGTACTACAGTTTTAATACAGTTTTTTTCCTTTCTTAAAAATGTGTATACATTTTTTTGGCACCCTCTGTATTTTAAGTCTATAGTGAGTTCTGTGAGATGAAGAAGGCAGAATTCCCACTGCTTTGTGGCAATGCAAGCAGAAAATAGCATAATACCCTTACAGTGAAGGCATATCTAATAAATCTCAATAAAAGGGCACTTGGGAATTCTTTATTTATTTAAATATCTGTTGTATTCCTACACCCCCCTCCTTTTCTTCTACCCCCTCTCTTTGTTTCATCACATTTAACTGGCCCCCTGTCTCCCTGAAGAGGCTTATCTTTCCATAAAATACAGCCACTAGTACTTCTAAAATAACAGAGGCAATATTTGGTGTCAGCCCTATAGTTTCATTTTTAAAACACATGACAAAGTTACTATATCAAAATCCCAATAAGCAGCAGGGGCACAATTTGTAAACTAGCAAACGATTTGCCCAGGGTTAACAGAGAAGGCATACGGGCAGCAGAGGGCAGTGTTGGTTCCACAGGGTGGTGTACATTCAAGTTTTTTCCCACCTTGGTTAGCTGCTCTTTGAGCCCAGACATGGTTGCAAACATTTCGTTAGCTTCTTCTTGGGAGCTCTCTTTGGAAATGAGGTGCGCTGTCTTTGTGATTATCTTGTATTGAGCATCCATCACAGGAACCCTTTGCTCAATATCCTGCATGGGATAATGGAATCAGCTAAATTAAACACAGTACATTTCCTTTGGCTTTCAGGATTTTTACAGGAGGCTGGACAAAAATGCACCGTATACAATTCTATACCTATAATCAACTTTTGGAGATCCCAGTTCTTGCTTTCCTCATTACTAATATATGTTGGTAATATTATATAAATAAATGAAAGCTTTCCTTTAAAAGTAACCATAATTCTGTAAATAAACATAAAAATAAGCTGAAGTAATCCTTACATTTTCAACATCTGTGGGTTAATGTATATCAGGTAGTATAATTATATCAGGTAGATGCATGTTAACAATTTGGGACAATTCCTCTGACTTTAAAAATTAACCAACCTACTTTTTCTTTCAACAGTAAAGCACTGTCATTGCATAAAATTTAAAAGTTAGAGATAATAGGATAAAAACTTTAGATTACTTACAGTCCTCTCACAGTGATAACCAGAACCAATATCCCCATCATTATATCATTAATGTTATCATGTGTTTAAACCCATTTTTCATTTTTACAAAAAAGAAAAAGGATGATATATACTATTTTCGCTTTTGTCACTTAATAGTGTATTGGAAAAGCTTTCCATGTCATTAAGTATTCTTTCAATATTTCATTTTGAGAGCTGTAGGGTGTTCAAAATATGTAAAAAGCACCATTCATTTAGTAAATCCTTTATTATGGGAAATTTATACAGAGATCCTATCTATAAATGTCTCCTGTTTTCTCCTAGTGCTTTATAATTTGGTTGTAGAAAAAAAAATCTCTCCAAATTCAACAAAAAAAACTATTTTGAAGTAACTTTATTGTCAAAACATATCATTAAATTCAAACAGATTTTTTATTTGTTTACAACTTAAAAAATGTTTGCGTTGCAAGTCAGGGTATTCATACATGTCAAAATCATGCCAAGGAGATACAGAAAGAGCTTTGCAATGACCTGAATAGCTTCACTGATCTTTACTTTTACAATAGAATAGGTTTTCCTCTTTATGGTCAAGAAACCACACCACCTCACCTCCAAGTCTTGAATTAGTAACTTGACGTTAATAAAAGAGACTTCTAAAGGTTCCGAAAGTTTCCTATGGGCTTCAGTTGCAAAATCAGACAGGGTAGTAATACAGTCTGTGTATTCTTTCTTCATTCTGTCCATCTCATCAGCTCGAGCATACTGTTGAGAAAAGGGAGGCGGGCAACACTGAAAATTGTTACGCAAACTCTGGGAGCCTGTAACCTTCCCATCTCCATCCTCTCTGGAATTGTTACATGGTAAGAAAGACTAATTCTCGATTCTTATTTTAGATACACTTGAACTAAATCCAAGTACTGTGAGAGGAAAACCGGAACTAGCACAGAAGTGAAGAATTATGACTTGAAACACGAATCGTTCCATATACATAGGCCCCATATGGCAATATGATCCTTAATCAAACTACATGTTTCTGTAATGTCACTCCATTATAAATGGGAAAGATTAAATGATCAAATATAAACATAACAGTTCTAAACACATCTGTACTCTGCCTTAATAAGTCTTTGCTAAAACAATAGTCTCTAAACCGACTGTTTATCACATTTATAACACATGCACACTCTAGGGATATATAGATTTGAAAGACATACTTGCTTGACTTCCATAAACAACTCCCTCCATCGCCCATTTAGCAATAATAATTGTTGTTTAAGATCACGGGAAACCAGCTCATCGCACGTTTCAATTAGAAAATTGCCAGCGTCATTCATGGCAGTGTGTTGCTGTATCCAATGAGGCAAATTTCGAAAAAAATCCTAAACAATAAACAATGCATACTATCATAAACCATAAACCAAATTTAATAAAGGACATGAAAAAGGCCAGTCTAAGAGAAATACCTTTGTTCTAAAATCTGTGCAAATTTTAAGGTAAATCCTAAATCTCTTCCACAATGCGAATTATTGATGAAGAAGTTCAAAAATCTGAACTGGAAATGCTATGACTTTTTATAAGAACATCTATATGAGTATAGTGCCCATATCTTTTGCTGAAGACAAAACCAAAACATGGCCATTTTCTGTTATTCCTATTTTACAGGTGAAAAAGCCAAATTTCTATGAGTGCAATGGACTTGTACATAATTTTCGGGCTAGTAAATATCAGTACCAGAGTCATGTAAAAGACACACTATTTCAGGAAAATATATAGTCTCCTTAAAGAAATTGTAAACACACTTTGGACCTGTTACTTTTGATTTTAAAACCTGACTATAGTATATGCAAAGTAAATTAACAATCATGGAGATAAACCACAGGAAAATTTTTAAAAATTAACTATCTGGGCCATGAACACTTAACACAATCACGACCTTCCGTGCTTTTTTAAGGTTACACAGTGGGTGATGAAGCAGTTTCCACCTGATTTCAAGTTGAGTGCTTGTGTGTATGTGTACATACATCACAGTAAAAACCACAGATAACAAAAGATAATTCAAAATCCACTTCATAAGCTCTGTGTGGGAGGACTTCCTCCATAAATAGATGAGAACACTTCTGTTTCTGGCGCTTATGTTTTCTCGGATGAAATGAACACATTAAGACCATCTACCAGGGAGCTGTGGGTCTAATCAGAAAAGCCAAAATCCATATGGGTATATAATTCTTGTCACTGTCAGCTACACAAGAATATTTAACCTAAGTGAAATATAAAAGAGTAAGACATTTTGAAAAGTATGCATGAAATTATATTACTCAATAAAGGAAACAATGTTGGATGGCAAGCAGCAATTCCTACGTGTGTGCTGCATTCCTTAATGGCAGCCTGGCATTTTAACGTCCTTTACATATAAAAGGGAAAATGTCAGGCTCCCATTAAGAAGCATATACACAGAAATCAGAAAAATAACATTTCGTGTTATTTTTAATGTAAGTGACATTAAAGGAAAACAGTAACTTTTGTACATAAACATATACAACTGTAATCCAATGGGGGGTGGGGGTGTGTAAAATCACTCCCCCTCAGAATGACATCCTTGACTGAGGGTTGCTCAAATCCAAAAATGCATACCCAAAAAGAGACAAAAATGAGGTGACCCATCTGTTCAACTGGTATCTGCCATGATAGATTAAACACTATGTTAGCCAAAGCTATTTTCATGTTAAGTTAGGAAATCCTGAGGCTGGTGCCTTGGACATGCCCTTTCAAATGCAGACCTTACTGTGAGTGCAGCGCCCTCTGCTGCCCACTGGGTTTGGCTGTCCCTCCCTCAGTTACTGCTCTTCTGAATGCAAAATCAAACATGGAGCTGGACAAGGAACCGTTCTAACATAACTTTTATAAAAAAGGAAATTTTCTAACATAACTTTTATAAAACACTGTATTTCTTAGCCTGAAATAATTTAAGAACCTGAAAGTGCAGCTTTTCAGGCAAAGTCAGAATTCTTGAGTCAAATCTGCAAATATGTAACATTCCCTAGAGAACTATGCTATGAAATCCTCTTATTTTTATTGATTTATTTATGTATTTATGTATTTATTTATGTTTTTACTACTCTTACAGTTTTATTTTTTGAGTTTTTTAAAATTCAATTTATTGGAGTGACATTGCTCAGTAAAATGAAATGCACATGTGCTCATTTCCTTTTGTAAGGAGTCTTACCTTTTTGGCATGTTCTGATTGATTTAGCATTTTTTCAGCATCCTCTAGCCAGGCCTGAAGACTAGCCACAGTATTGCCATATCTGTCCCAGTTAGAAATCACTTCTTCCAGCATGCTCCTCACACTTCTCACTTCCACTGAGAGGTTCCTCCACTGGGCAGTGGTTTCATTCATGAATTTCATCACATTCTCAGCTTCTTCCACTGAAACAGATAAAACAAATTGCAATCCTTCTTTTATATTTTAATTCCACCATGCCTTTTTTCTAAGCCCTATGATTTTGTTTTAGAGTATAAATGTAGCAGATGCAATGTTAGAATTTCATTCAGTTAGTGCTGGGACTATATTTTCTTCACAGGTATTTGTAAAGATATAGGTGATAATATATTTAAAATTCCTGATAAATGGCATATACTATATTTTGCCGTGTATAATGCACACTTTTCCTTTGCCCAAATTTGTGAGGGAAAAATAAGGATGCGCATTATACATGGGTAGTACTAATTCTGTTTTCCCTGAAAGTTTGGGCCAAAAACATTATACATAGGAGTGCATTATACACGGCAAAATATTGATTTGTTCACAATTTATATACAAATAGATAGACACATACGCAGTATCAATCACAAATGCTATAGTTCATTGCAATTTCGGAAGTGAATGCTATTTTGCTCTCTTAGAAGATCACACACAGACACACACACACACACGAGTATGACGGCGCCCGTCAGACATTGCACAAAGTTAGTGGGAGAGAGTCCAGTATGTACTCTCCAGGCCAAGTCATGGTCACACAAAGATTCCACAGAGAAAGAGTGATTCGATCCTACAGAAACCTGTAGGTTCTAAATTTTACTGTA
The DNA here is from genome assembly GCA_033961575.1 of Aselliscus stoliczkanus. Taxonomy (NCBI): domain Eukaryota; kingdom Metazoa; phylum Chordata; class Mammalia; order Chiroptera; family Hipposideridae; genus Aselliscus; species Aselliscus stoliczkanus. Next base: position 146,151,990 of record CM066733.1, read on the forward strand.
TTCAACACTGCAACAAATTCCGTCATGAGTTTTACCTGAGCCATCAGCTTTGACGTACATCTCAGCTGTCTGTTTCAAGATCTGGTATGTCACTTCATATTGCTCAAAGAACTTGCTGTTTTCTATAAAAGACTAGAAAAGGGGGGATGGTGAGAAGATAACAGATACTGCTTATGTAGAAATGCCAAAGCCAGTTTTCTTCAGTATGTGGCCATGTTAACCCAAATTTGCCAAACTCAACCTTGCTCTTCTTAAAAATATCAAATTCAATTGCCATAAATAACTAGGTTATTCTGAAAACTGAATTCTTAACACACTTTTAATTCTAACTCACCCTTAAATTGAGAAAATATTCTATTTCTTCTCCACTCAAGATTTGTTTTTAGAAGCTTCTCCAGGGAACCTGGGGCTAACATTTAGAAAGCACTAAATTTGGAAAAACACTATCAAATGTCCCACTGTGTTTTGGCAGTAGTGTTCTGTTGCTCTTTGAACAGTAATCCTGGTGAATGATGGCTTTGAGAAACTTCGGGTTATAAATAAATAACACATAAAACAAACACTTTCCTTAAAATAAAAAGTACAAAAATGTTTACAAGTAGAAAAATGTTAAATAATCACTTTCCATCCATGTCACCCATGGTCTTCAATTTCTATTTCCTAGTATAAAAACTACAGATAAGGGCCTGCTGAGTCGTGCGGTGGTTAAGCGCTGGCTTGGGACGCCAGCAGCCCCGGTTCGGATCCCACATATGAGGGCCAGTGACACTGCCCTCAAAAAAAAAAAACCTACAGATAAGACATGTCTATATCTATGTTGGAATGTAATTTACATATGAAATACAGTCGCTATCAGCAAATGGGTACTATACAATTGAGAACATACAAAAAAATCCTTAGATGAACGTTATTACTGTTAACTCCAAGAAATGTGAAATAACTCCCGTTTCAAAGATTATTCCTACTTCTCTAAAGTAGAAAATTAATGTAATTATAGGTAACAACACATCACCAAAAATCTCTTTAATTCTTTTAATAGCATAATTAGTTCTTAAGATTTGAACCCACTAAATTACTTGATAAGTGTCGTTATTATAAAATACAAAATTAGCCTTCAAAAACCAGCTAAAGTCCTGAATAAGTATGCTGATGAATGCTTAGTGTGGAGATGCAAAGTGCTTGGGTGCAGATGCAAAATTATTCATACAGCAATGTCATAGGAATCCCTTGATTTTATTAATAAATGTTCATCATGTTTCAAGATAACATTTAAAATTTACATAATAATGTATTTAATACCAATTTATGTGTATAAAGCATTTTATTTATATAGCAACTATTTATTCTACAGGAAAATAGTGAAGAGGGAATTCTTGGGAAATATTTCACAGTGTTTGATGAACTCAGGCCACATGCTACTGATGAGACATCCAGTGCTGTAATGTAAGTCAGACCCCGATTGCGTCAGTTGTCACTGTCAGAAATGTTCTTGCCGTAACCATGTTAGTTAGTCCACAGGCTTCAATTTTCCTGGCTTCATGGAATGAGGGGTTCCATGATGAATACTTTATTCCATAACTTGAGCAGGCTTCATTATTTCTGTGTAAGGATAAACTAAGCCCATAATAATCTGGTCAGTTCATTATTTAGCCTTATGGCCTACTTCCTTAACCCCACCCTGATCCCTAACTGGGGGAAGAGCAATTTACTGTAATTTAAATTTTGAGTAATTTAACCAAACAAGCAAGTCCTAATTTGATCAAAAATGAAACATTATATCTAATGTTCAAGACACTGTAAGAAAATGAAGAGATAAATATACCTGGAAAAGTTTAAAAAAATAATCTCCATTTAGTTTTGGCACAAATTTCAAGATGCTAATGGCAAAACAATTGTTCTAAGTGTCAAAGAAATGGTGCTTGTGCTCGACAATAAGACTTAAATTTATTTTTGCTAGAGTACTTTACAAATTAATTATAAACAAAAAAGAGAGAAAAACTTATTTCCAGTTTCATTTTTGGTCCAAGGGGGGAATGGATGTTTTAAGAATATTATGAATACAGTAGGGATTCATTAAAGTATTTCTGAGCTTTTCTATGAGGAAAACTAAGCAATTAATTTTTAAAGGAAGATACCTTATCTTTTACTTTCATTTTTAATTGTTTCATTTATTTTGGTTCTTTTTTCCCTGACTGTTGAGTAAATCCATTTAGTGACATGAATTATTTTGTCTATTAGAATCACTTTAGCAGGAAGACTGCTAAATCTCTCCTTTTACTGTGAGCTATTTAGACACACTCTTTCAGAAGAACGAAAAGTAAACACAATTGTATGTTTAAAACAATAGTGACAGGATTAGTTTATTTCTTTCAAAATAAGACTTCCATTTGTCTATCAATTTCAACAAATAAGTCAAGTTAGTCAAGAGGCTTTTAAAGTTTGTGGCACTTCAAGAAAAATAAGATACCCTTCCATACCACTAAATTCACAACCTCCGTGGAAAAGATTGTATTTCTATGCTTATAAGATATAGATTTTATAAATTAAAAGCTCATCAATTTCACTTAAAGCAGGCTAAACCAGATAATTTAAGATTTTAAAAATCCACTATAAGGGGTGGTTTCATCAGAATTGCCTATGTACATTAATAAAATAATTACAAATAATAAAATAAATGTTCATATTACTTATGTTACATTCACATAGCCCACATTCCAAGAGCTCTTCTTTTCTTGTATGTGAAAAAAATGAAAGGTTGTCCTATTTCTTCCATAGGAAAATTGAAGCCTGTGTGTTAACTAACATGGTCGCATCAAGAACAACTCTGACAGTGACAACTGACGCAATCGGAGTCTGACTTACATTACAGCACGGGATGTCTCATCAGTAGCATGTGGCCTGAGTTCATCAAGCACTGTGAAATATTTCCCAAGGATTCCTTAAGTACTTACCAGCTCTACACGTGAGCACCTTGTACAAAAAGTAGGAAGCACATTCCCTAATTCTCTAACCCTTAAAAAAAAAAAAAATGTGTCTGTTTTATTCAGATGAATAAATTAAACTGAGAATTCAGACTAAGGAAAAGATAATTATGGCACATCTTGAATATTACTTTGGTTATTAGATGAGGTAGCAGCATATGGCTCATTATAATAACTTTTCTTTTAGAAACCAAGGAAAGAATTGCATTTAAGAAACTGATTTATGACTTCATTTGAATGTCTTCACACTCTTTGAAATAGTCTGTTCTAAACAGAGTGGTTTACTGAAAACTCCAAAATGATGAGAAGGGGGTGTGAGATGAAAGAAAAATACAGTATGGGTCAGTCTTTGCTCCTTAGACAAATCTCTATTATTCTATTATGATTATTATTATTATTATTAACTGAGGAAAGACTAAGTCTTCTAGGAATTAAACTATTTATAAAGTTACATGGGTAGTAAGTAGCTGAGCCATGATTCAAGACATTTCTTGTGACTGGTGGCCAGGCTTCCATAACCTCCTCCCCATCTCCCTACCCGACCTGATGCCATGCTGCCTATAACAAAAAAAAATAACGACTTTCAGGCTACAGTATGGAAGTGTAAAATATGTCAAATATGGACCAATATTCAATGGAACTAATACATTTATATGAGCTATATTCTTTAATTCGCTAACCTACAACAGATCGTTTTAGTGATTTGGTCTTTTAAGCTTAAAAAGAAAAGCTTTTTTCACAGCTCATTTTGTCAGATGGTGAAATTCAGTACTTAACCACAAAGGCTTTTTGAGTCACAAGATGTGGATTCCAATCGTGACTCCACTTCTCACCAGCTGTGCCACCAGGAGCCTGTGGCTTGAGAGCTCCAGGACTCCGTGGCCTCAGTGAAACATGACAATATGCAGCCCACAGGGTCGCAGTTGGGATGAGGTGACAACAGACAAAACACTTGGCACATGGGTGGGAAACATTCAATATCCAAGTTATTCAAACTATTAAATAAAAAAATACCTTAAAGCCCTTTTTGGAAAAGAAGTATGAGTGATAAATAGGTATCTTGTGCCAGGGGATAAGAATATTAGGAAATGTGCATTAATACCTGCTATCTTTGCAGAATAAGTAACAATTTCATAAATAATTTGATTGAAGAAGCAGTTTAACATTAACAGTTTGGTGAACTTCCTTTACTTTATGGAGTAGGCAGAAAGCACTGCTTGTTTATCATTAGTAACAACTCCCTCTTTATATAGCCTTTATTTGAGAAGTTCAAAGAGAATTACGAACATCATTGTGTTGGGCCATTCACCTGATGCAATAGTCCTATTAGGCATTTCCACCTGATTGGCTGTCCTTAAATAGCTACAGCAAAGATGGATCCTGCATAATTACCTACTGAGCTCCAAATATATCATTGATATGACTAAGCCCCCAAATATAAATTCATATCTATATAGAATATTTGAAAAACTAATGTAATTACTTGAAATGAAAAAAAATGGATTTTTCATTACTTTCCAAAATAATTAAAAATGAATAAGGGAACATATAACACACTTCACATTTTTGGACAATTGTTTCTGAGACAATTGTAGTAAACCTAAAGAAAAATGTTATTGTAAACCTGTTAAATTTTTTTTAATGCATGTCATTCATTTATCACTTAGAAAACTAAAATGTAACAAAATATATTATGGTTCTAGGATGCTTCAGTAGAGACATGGTTTCAATAAGTATTCATTCACACCTGTTACAGAGTCACTGTGACTAGTCAGGTCAGGAATGGGTGTATATTTTAAATTCATTAATTTATCATTTAGAATTTGTGATTAAACATAAATGACATAATATAGAACCGAGATGTCCTATTCACAGTAATTCTGCAAGCAAATTTGTATTGCTAATAAATTTTGGTGAGATGCATGTTTAACTAAAAGAAATAAACTGTCTTTAATAATTATAATTTTCTGATTACACATAAATGGAAACTGCTAGTCACCGAACAACCTTCATTAATATTAATCCCTTCATTAATACAGGGCTACTATTCTATGTACATATATAGAATTATCTATATGTAGAGATAGATAGCCCACAATAAAAGAAACTTTATAAATTAAATTGGTATTGAGGTTTATAGTCAAAATTTTATTCTTCCAGTATACACACAAAAAGCCATGAAGCTCAGGGGCTAGCCATAAAAAAGACATGCTGGACCTAACCTAAAAAAAAATAGTTTAGGACAATTCAGTTATCAATTGTCCTAAACTACTCATGATTGGATTTTAGAAGACATGAAGATAATCTTTAAGGATTTTAACTCTGTTTCCATGGTGAGCTCACAATCACAGTCATGGTTTTGCGATGCAAAAACTTTTTTTTAAAGCAATAGTCAGTTGCAAAGGTTCAGTATGATTCATGCAGCAAAACCTCCTATACTTTCAAAGAATACAGGCGCATATTTCAGATTGTTGTGGAAAGCTCACAAACATATCACACCCATTTACCACACTGGCGCCTTCATGCTGAAATTCAAGATTGAAATACCAGTGTCCAATCAACTGGCAGGTGTCGGAGGCTAAACCCAAGGGTCCCCATCGAGGCACAGGGGAGACTTACGACGTAGCTTTGCAGAAGCAGCTCCACGGACTCTCGCCTCCCATACTTGATGATCCAAGTCTTCAGCTTTGACTCTGCAAGAACCAGCAGCGAGAGCAGACGGTACTTTAATTCTAGAAATTCCATTTTCATTAAGTGCAGTTCTGATGTGGAGGACACAAAATGAAACCTAGAAATAAAACACGGAGAGTTTCTGGAATGTAACTAATAGTAACAGAACGGTGCTTACTTAACCTGTTACATGTCAGCATTAAGCAGGAGGCAGGCACCAGGCCTTCTAAACTCCGGGCTGATCCGTCACTAGCTGGAGGTCTGACTCCTTTTCTAGCTCTGGGTTTAAAGGCAAATCATGATTGATTGAAGTCTTTGATTTAGTTCTTTCTCCTGCCAACACATCTCTCATCTGTTTCTTTTATAAGCTGTTTTTGAAATATTACATAATGTTCCTCACAGTGCTGAATAAAAACACAGCCTGTGAAGAAACCATTTCTGTGATTTCCAGGCTCTGGGTATATTCAGGTTTACTGTTTTTAATTAATGCTATATTAGAATGTTGGCATTCTTAAGCATATGCTATGGGAGCCCAGTTTTATTGCACCAAATGTAAGCTTTTCTGTAAAAAAAACAAAATCCATTAAAAAGAAAAGAAATGGAAAAAGCATTCACCGAGCATTTTAAAAAGAGACTTCATTTAAAACCAGGCATTCTCTTACCTCTCAGCCATGTCCTCTAATTGATCAGGTGGCACTGGGATCCCGTTGACAGACCTGGTCCGGTAGATTTCATGGAAGGCTCTTTTGTGGGCATCTGTGTTTTGAAGCAGATCCTAAGATACAATTTTAAAAAAATAAAAAAATAAAAAAATGAGGAAACATGTTCACAGGAGGCTCAGAAGCATAATTTTCAGCCTGTACCGATGAGTCAATGTATTCAACAATTTCAGCCTGCTGCCACATCCATATGTGGCTTGGTGACTATCAAAAGCTTGTACCTTGTGCAGGAGCCCAGAGCTTGCCTATAAGGTCCGTTCTGGAGCCACATCTAATAATTATGGCATCTTTAAACACACATGACACTTGCACAGCAATGCTTTCACATATTTTAAAGGTACATGGTCCAAAGGAAAATGTAATTATTGCTATAAACAATGATTGGGTATTTCTCCTTTCTCAAATTTTAGATATGCTGATTTTTAAAAGCTGAAAGCTAACCACAACTAATTTAACCCTTTAATGGTAAAAATATTGGGCTCTTTATTTTGAACGCATGCAAGCTATCATAAAGATATTTGCTTGCCATCTATAGTAAGTCAATTATATGACAATATAGTAAGAAAATACCCTTACGGTTAGAACACTTCAATCAAGCACAGGGAATATCCCAAAGATATCATGTGCAATGTTTATAAATATTCTTTGTAGGCTATATAGAGCTCTGAAATTTGAATCATTTATTTAGATTAATTTGAATCTCCCTTGATTTATTTTCTGAGTTTTTCACTGTTAACAGACTGATTTATATAAAACTTACATGAATTTCACAAATCCTAGTCAATTTCTCACAAAGATGCAAAGAAAGAGAGAAGTGAAAGGAAACTCATGCCATATTTTCTAGAGTTTGTTTTTCAGTAGCAGAACAAATACTTAATACTTGCTGAAAAGTAAGACACATTTACCAACCAGAATGATACATTTAAATTGATATTGTTTCTCTCACACCAGTATTTCGTGGATTAATTGGAGAAAATAGGAGCAAAAAAACCAAAAAAACAGCCTAAAGCCATAAGAGAAGCACTTGATGGAAGGGGGAAAAAAATGAAGGCTTTCATAGATTAAAGTGTTAAAATCATATGTATTGGTTCACATAAGTGAAATTCATTTGGGGGGGATTAACTTTTACACTGTATGAAAAGCCAGAGCCAAATTACTTCTATCCCGATATATTTTACTATGAACTATGTTTTGAGCTGCTTTTTTTTTTTTTGCCATATTTTGCTTAGATGTTTTGATACAGAACAACTTTTTGAGCTGCTTTTAATCTCCAAGGAACTCCACAGATATTCACAAGCCACTCTTGCCCAGAAAGAGGGTACCATATGCAGCCAAGATGGTCAAGAGGACAGAGGGCTGTCCTAGAGCAGCTACTGACTGTATAGTGTTTCAGTCACTCTCTGCCTCCTTTATATCATCCAGACACATTTCTATGGCAAATGATCTTGGCTGAAGCTCTCCCAAGTGACTGCAGGGCATACTGGGGCCAACACCACACCCAGCTCGGATGTGTTGTGCGTGACCATATGTGAATGTATGGGTGGGGGTCTGTGACAGTACTGGAATACCCAAATATTCAGCTGCGTTCTAAGAAGTGTTCCCTACTGCACTTTTTTTTTCTTTTCTTTTCTTTTCTTTTTTTTTTTTTTTAAGGGCAGTGTCACTGGCCCTCATATGTGGGACTCAAACCAGGGCCACTGGCTTCTCAAGCCAGTGCTTAACCACCGCACCACTCAGCCGACCTTTGTATTGTACTTTTGAGTACCTAGTTCATTGAAAAAATCTTGACAAGATATCACAACAAACAAAAACAGTTTCAAACATATGATAGAAGAACTATAGCTGGCATGATGTCCCTACATCCTCTGGAAAATCAGTCTCACTATATACAACAGCCAGATGCTGAGCACAGCATGTGACTTTAATTCACCGGTGAGCTCACAGGAAGCAAGTGAAATCGGTTAGGTCTCCCCCGTTCAGGACCCTGAATCGGATCACAGACCTGTGAGCAAAAACAAATTAAAAATGCTGATCGTCCCAAGCAAATACCTACACCTTTGCTGCAGGAGATTTTGTCTTGGAACTTGACTAAGGTGAGAACACTGAAACAGAGACTCCTCCATTTAGCCAGGACCCTCAAAGGGGGCTAGTGTGGGCTTGGTTGGTAGCAAATGTAAATATAGGAGGAGGATAGCAAAACTCACCAAGCACATAAAACAAGTCACCATTTGTGAGAAGCAGCAAAAGCAACACATTTATAGCATTAGAAAAACATGAGTAATTTAATAGCTGACAACAACAGCTTGTAAGTTAGGAAGAGAATGATATGGTTAAAGTGTTCTTAATGCCGTATATTCAGAGGAGGTGAAGATACTGCTTAACTTTGTTTTACTAAGAATCTATAGCAAATTTCTTTTCTCTCTTTTTTTTTTTTTTTTTTGATGGCAGTGTCACTGGCCCCCACATGTGGGACCCGAACCGGGGCCGCTGGCTTCCTAAGCCAGCACTTAACCACTGCGCCACTCGGCTGGCTATAGCATAATTTCAAGGGCAACCCTACTGTCCACCTCAAGTCGAAAATGTTCAAACCAGTAGAGGGTAAAACATGGAATCAGAAAAACAGGCAAGTAAAGGAACAAACAATTCATTTGAAATGAAAAACCCCTCAATCAACTTACAAATAGCAAGACAATGGGGAGGAGGGGGGAAGTAGAGTAAATGGGAGGCAAAGAGTCAGATGGTTCAAACGAATTCAATTGTATAAATAATTCTAAATAAATGTGAATAAAACATAAACCCACCAGCTAAAAGGCAGAGATTGTCAGATCAAACAAATAAACTACAACCAACTAAAACAGGACCACAGGACCATCTGTTTCTTTTTTCTTTTCTTTTCCTTTTTTTTTTGAGGGCAGTGTCACTGGCTCTCATATATGGGACCCAAACCAGGGCCGCTGGCATCCCAAGCCAGCGCTTAACCACCGCGCCACTCAGCCAGCCCAAGGACCATCTGTTTCTTATAAGAGATATATCTAAACATTAAGAAATATGGATAGCTTGAAATTCATAGAATGGGGAACAACACGCCAGGCAAACACTAATCAAAGGAAGCTGGTATAAGTATATTAGTATCTGACAAAATAGATTTCATAACAGGAATCATTATAAGTTAACTGCTTCATGATGAAACTTTCAATTTACTAGAAGATATACTAATTCTGAACTTGAACATACCTAGTAAGCCTGTAAATATATAAAGCAAAACTTACGAAACTACAGGGGAAGCTGACATATCCGCATGGCTGTGGGAATTCACAGCATACCTCTCTCTCCCAGGGGCTGAGATGTACCAAAAGGGACAATAGGAGTAGCAAGTTAGGGGTAGGGGAGGTAACGGGAGGGAAAAGGCTGCCAATCTGTGGACCTCGTGGACCTTTGTAAGAATTTTCAGTGTTTATTTTGAGTAGATGGAATCCAGTGGTGAGTTTTGAGCAGAGAGGTGAAATGAACTGAATTGCATTTTAATAGGATTGCTAACCATCCTACTGAAAATACCCTATCCTGATGCACTGCTTTCTTTTGCTTCTAAGACAGCCCAGTAGCTGGGCCCCTGCCTACTTCACTGATTGTTCTTTCTCATGGGCTTTGGCTGCTTCATCTTTATTCTGTGATCTCTTAATATTGGATTCCCTCGGGGCTCAGTTCTTGATCCTCTTCTCTTCTCTATCTTTACTTCTTTATTGAATTTCTCTAGTCTTAGAGCTTTAAACATCCCTCTATCTGCCAGTGATTCTGAATATTTATCTCCAGCCTATCCCCCTACCCTGAGCTCCTGTTTCTTTTCTCCATATGTCCACTTGAATGCAAAAATGTCTCATTCCCCAGCTGAACCTCTGATATTTCCTCCCAAACTTGCTTCATTGTTTCTCCATCTCAACTGATGAAAACTCCATTTTCCAGTTGGTCAGTCCAAAAATCATAATGTCGTGTATGACTCCCCTTCCTCCACAATCAATATCTAATGCTGAAAATTCTCTTTGCTCTGTTCTCAAAATATATTTAGAATCCGACCATTTCTCATCATCTCTACAATTGCACCCTGATTCTTGCCACCCTACCTGGATTACTGAGACTATTGCTGCTGGTTCATTAGCTCCTACCTTCTATCCCTAACCCCATCTAGTCTCACACAGCAGCCAGAGTGATACTGTTTAAAAAAGTGATAACACCATTCCTCTGGTAAGAAAGTGGATGGCCAAAGATGGTTAGGACATGACAGAGAAAATCAACAATGCCAAAGATGCAATCAAGGAGAATGAGAAGGTGCAATGAAACAATATTAGGTAAAAATAGGTAAAATTTAGGCACAGAAAAATTACCGAAAAAATCGAAGGGAGTATTTTGAACAATTTTATGCCAATAATTTTGAAAACTTAATCAAATGAACAAATTCTTAGAAAGTATGAATGAGGAATATTGGCCCAATCAAAAATTTAGAAGCCTGAATATTTCTAAAACCATTTTTAGAAGCTGGGAATACAAGAGTGAAAAAACAAACAATAATCTTTGCCCTTATAGAGGTGTCATAACATTGTAGGATATCAATCAGTAAATAAGATACAGAATTAAAATAGCAGTTAAGATGAAGATAAATGCTAAAGAGAAAAAATTGAACAGGGAAGGGGGTAGGGAGTTGTAATTTCAAAGAGGTGGCCAAGAAAGTGTTGACTAAGAGGTGATCTTTCAATAAAGGTCCAAAGGAGATGAAGAAGAACATAATGGGAATGTCAGTGGGAGAATGTTTCAGGTCAAGGAGAGAACATTCCAGAAAGATGGCATGGACAAGGGCCTTGAGGTGGGAATGAGCCTGTTTGATGTCATCTTTTCAGTGAGGTTTCACTGACTATCCTACTTAAAATGCAACACCACCTAATACTTCCTGTCCTTTTACCTTCTTATCTAACATTTATTTATTATGTTTATTATTTCTCATCTTCCTCCTCCCACTAGAAGGTAAATTATATAAGAGTAGGGATTTTGGGGGGCAGCCAGTTAGCTCAGGTGGTTAGAGCACAGGCTCATAACACCAAGGCTGCCGGTTCGATTTCCACATGGGCCAAGGAGCTGCGCCCTCCACAACTAGATGGAAACAACTACTTGACTTGGAGCTCATGGATCCTGGAAAAAGACAGTTCCTCAATAAAATTTCTAAAAAAAAAAAGAGGAAAGATTTTTGTCTGTTTTGCTTATAGGGTATATATCACAAATGCCTAGGAACACTGCTTTGCATATATAAATCACATAATAAATATTTGTGGAAAGACTAGAAAGACATAGCTAGAGGAATAGAAAGAAAATGAGGAAACCAAATGAAGGAAGTGTTTCAAGGATGAAGGAACAACTATGAAAAATGATTCTGACGGGGGATGTAAGATGAGGACTGAGACTTGGCCACTGAGTGAGGATCAAGGAGAACCCTCCTTGAGATGGAGACCATGGCTAAGGAACACCTGATTGGAATGGTTCTAGAAAGAATGGGACAGGAGAATTGGGAAACCAAAATGAAGCATAGGCAACTCCTTCAAAGAGCTTTGCTGTTGTAAAAGGAAAGAGGAAAAATGGACAGTAGCTGGAAAGAGAAGTACAGTTAAGAAAGAGATTTTTTTAAATGAGAGAAATAATAGCATACTTGACGTAGATGGAGGAAATCCAGCAAAGAGAGGAAAAAAAATAATAATAAAGAAGGGAAGAGCTACCAGAGTTGTCTCTTGGGGAAGAGCAGGGAGGATGGGATCTGCACATGTGGAGGGGTTGGCCTTCGCTCCGAGCACAGATTGTTCACCCATAGTAGCAGAAGTGACAATGGAGTATGCAGGCACAGATGCATGTACGTGGGTTGATGTGGCCGTGGGAGCTTGTGGAAATTCTTTTTTGATTGCTTCTATTTTCTCAGAGAAATAGGAAGCAGTGCCATCAGCTAAGAGTAAGGATGGGGGAGGAGATGTGGAAGGGTTGAGGAGACAAGGTAGGAAATAGTTGTCCCAGAAATGGAGAGGGAATGGCTCTGGGAAATGCCTTTGGAGGCTGGGAAACTCCAGGGTGCATTAAGGGCCCACTTGGGTTAGTCATCATGCCTGGGAGAGTCAGCTCTACTGTGTGGGCAGGGATTAGGCAGTGAGTTGGCCAGGAGAGTAGAACAAAGGGAGACCTGGACAAGGTGGTTATAGGGTATGGACAAGGGGTGGTTTTGATGACTTAGCATATAATTTAATCAGAGTACAAAGGGAATTGATGGCATGAAGAGGATGCAAAGCAGTAAAATGGCCGTAGGGTCAACGGGTTGCACAGAGGAAATAAAGACTTGACGATGGCACAAGTTTTGGCTGGCCAGTGAGGTGCCTGAGGAAGAGACTGCAGTCAGTCTTCAGTTGCTGGTGATGACAAGTTCTGGTCTTTGCCTGTGTGGTGAGTGGCTAGGCTGGGATGGAGAGCAGCAGCACTGGGAGAGAGGAGGTCAAGCAACCGAGAGGCTAGGCTATTGGCAAGATCATCTACGGGTTAGAGAAGTTAATAAGAATAATGGTATGTGTTGTCATCCAGGAACTAAAATCTTCAGGAAAGGAAGGAAAGTGAGCTAAGTAAGGTGAATGACTGCAGTAAGCATGGGCCATCTGATGACTATTTTCATAATTCCTTCAGACTGACAACCTTACACTGTCAAAGCAATATTACAATACAAAGAGGCTAAAGCACTTTATATACTACTGTATTATATGCAGTAGTTTTGTGGGCACATTTGAAGTTTAATGTGTAAAAAAACCTGGATTACCAGCTATGTGACCTTGAGCAAGCCAGATAAACTTTCTGTGTGGAAAGTTTACTTATTAGCAAAATGAGAATAACAATACCTATTTCATACCCTGAATGTCATGTGCTTCACAAAGAAAGTACTTAGGACTGAAGCACAGCTAAAATCTCAGTTATAGGTAGGTAGGATTATTGTGATCTTTCTAGATAACTGATCATGAGAGTATCTGAAAAATAGAAGAGATAAAAGGGGGGCGCCTGTTTTCCAGGGTAAGTGTGCTTCTACATACACGTAAATTAATTTTTTTTAAATAGTAAAAAACGTTGATAGAACCATTCATAAAGTGAACTTGAAAAAAATGTGTTTTAAAATTTACCTGAATTCAATTTTTAAAAACTGCTTATGTATTAAGTAATGAAAGATTGTCATGTAGTATGTTTTTAAAAAAAGTGTGAAGAATGCAGAAAATCAAGAATTCTAGATCTTGGTAGCATATTTAAGTGTTCATGGCATTCGCCATAATTACTTTTAGCCTGCGATGAGGGAATAATATTCTCAGACATTCTTGCTCATGTATTGATGAGTCCTATATTACACTTTTACAATTAACTGCATTTTCAAGTGAGCCCAATATACCAAAGCAGAGTAACTGATACCAAATTGATGGGCTGGTTTCTCTGCTATTAAGGACACCTAGAATTTTAGTTATCTGAACCATGATTCAAACTTTTCACATCACAAAACCTTAGCTTATTATAGGCGTCTAATAAATATATTTAGAATGAATGAGAATTGGCCTTATCATGGACAATTACACTATTTTATGACCCAACTACTTCGCATACTGGTGCCCAGACACAGCGAAAGTCCCTTCCTAGTAAAAAGGTCCTTCTGGAGACTTGCCTTGAACTTCACGTCAGCCCCTGCCTGCCTCTGCTCTCTCCCTGTTGTCTCCTCATTGCATCCCTTGCTCTTAGTACAGTCCTTTCTGGTTTTCAGTCTCAGAGAACCATCAGATCTGACCCCTACCCCTTTCCTTCTCCCCGCTCCACTTCATCTCCGGCTTTTATGGTTGCTGACTGCACTTTGACAGAGATGGTTCTGGCTGCACACTTAGTGAGAGAACAGGGTCCCTCTCTCCAGGGAACCAGAACAGTCAGGAGGAGACTCTAATTGTATCAGCACTGACAGCATGTGTGCCGTCCAATTTAAAGGAGATGATGCTGCCTAAAGCATAGCATGAATTACTATCTCCGCTAAATCTCATTGCCTAGCAAATAGCACAGTGAATATTGTAGGACATTTTTCTCTATGGTGGGGCATTTAAATGGGATTTAAGGTAGATAAACAACAAATACATGCCATTTCCCAAATCTCTACACTAGAGGCATCCTCACCAGTTTCCCTAGGGCCGAACCCAACACATAGTAGGCCCTCAGTACACATTTGCTGAGTTGACATATCCAACCCACAATCAGTGTACATTCTTCATTTGATTGAAAACCCTAAGGTGACTTCGTTTGTGTGAAATATTATGGTGAATTGGTAGCATGGTAAAGTGGCATTATTTGTGTAGCCCTGTTTTAGCATTTCCCCATATTTTTAATATACTGGGAATGTTAACATGGATATGGCCCAGGAGCAGACTCCAAAGTCATGCTCTTGTCTAAGAGGCAGATTCTAGGGAATCTTGTGTGTGCTTTGTGAGTGCTGATGGGGAGAAAAGTTGTTATAAATGTAGAACGGCCAAGGATAAATGGATGACGGGCCCTGACTGATTGTCTAGGATCACAAAATCTTGCTGTCAGTATCGCTTGATGAGCTAGTCTAGGTATAGGGAGTTGAGCTGAAAGAGTCAGGAGTTGAATTTGCATGGCATCTCTATATCTCTAGTTCCAAAAATAAGATCCCAGAGGGACATGAAATAAAATCTGTCATGAATTTGCTTTATAATCTAGCTGGGAATATACAACAGGCTACTTCCTTGGGGTGGCTTTAAAAATATTGATAATTTGGCAGAAAATATATATAAGCTATAAATTGCCCACGTGTGGTCAGGAGTGGAAATCTCTGCCTGTCCATTTATTTTCCACATATACAATAAACCCCCATGAGAGAGTTAAAGAGGCACACAAATTCAATTGCACAAAATGCAGGATTGTGTTAATGTGATGTTAATGAAAAATATAACAGCACTTTTAGTTAGGTGTGACCTATCACAAAACACACAGAGGAAGTATATTAGGCTTTATACTAAACACACTGACCATGCAGTAAACTGAACAAGTCACCAATGACTAAGATGTCATCATGGCCTAATCCCGCCCATTGTTAAGACCATCACTCCCCCACCCCATTGGACCAGAACCTAACAAACTGGTGACTTTCCTTGCCTTACTTTGAGAATGGAGGCAGGAATGAGGTCTGGAGCCAATGGCCAATCACATTATTATGCAAATGCATACTGTCTGTGGGCTTATGTTTTGAAAAATAATATGTAACAACAGAACGAACAAAGATAACTGCAGATGAAAAAATATCAAATAGCTACTGGAAAATGCCTCAGGAAATAAATTTGCTGGAGCTGTCATTAAGTACAGGAGAGGGGAGTAGATCCAAGAATTTCTAAGAAGGTGTGACATCTCTGAATCAGAATGGGTTCCTGGAAGGCCATGTCCCTCCAAGCTCTAAATAGGCCACGTCTTCCAGACCACACCGGGACTGTCATGCTGGAAGGTTTTCTGACCAGAAGTTTTACCTTGTGTTGCTCAAGTTTCCTCTGTATTGTGTTGGCTGTTTCCTCATGGACCTGCTGAATGGCTATTTCCTCTTTCAGGGCCACCTCTGCTCTGTATAACCAGGCACCTATGGTGCCCAGAGGTGCTGGGAGAGATTTATCAAGCTGTATATGCCAGTCAAAGAGCTGAAAGACAAAAGTAGAAAAACAAAATATCTCTAATACAGAAGGCAATTCCTAAAATTGCCCCAAATGATTCCGAAGCCTACACAAGGCTTTAAGTTAATGATTTCAGGTTAATTTAATTTAGTTTAGTTTAATTCAGGTAAATTTCAAATAAAAAATTATCTGTGTTCAGAATTTGGTGCTTCGAGAATGGGGAGGAAATACAGTTACAAGCAAATTTTGAGCAAACTCTAAAATACACCTTAGACATGGAAGCCATTTTCTTCTTAAGCCATTTTCTTCTTACAGGAATAGCATAAAGCACCCACTGACTTTCAGTTTGGCTTTTACTGAAATGGGAGGGACTCAGTTTGCTGACATGCTCAAGGATGCAAGATGTGTATCCCTTAAGACCTCCTCCATCATAAGAACAGACCCAGAAAAACCAGGGTCACCTAGATATCTCTGGAGGAAGACGAGTCTTCAGGATTCTTCCTGTAATAATATAATTCTCTAACCATCTCTCCATTTCTTCCACTTTATTCAATTTTCAAGCACTGTTTCCCCAGCTTATTGGAATGCCAGGTAGGATGGATTGAAGTGCTTGGAAACTAAGCTCTTATTTGATGGAGTTTATGGAAAAAAATAGATCATAAAAATGAAGACAATACGATAAGTTCAAGGCAAATATTCCCACTAGTGATAGAAATTTCAAAGGTTTTGAAATCTTGGTCTTTAAGTTTGCAAAGTATTAATATTGAGGTGACTGAGCAGCCCTCCTTGAGGTTCATCAAAGACCAAGTAACAAGGTAAGTTTCAATGAAAGACTATAAAAATGAATGTGATATAGGAAGATTAGTAACTACTGATGAATCATGGTTACGAACTGCGGAGAAGTTGTGGAGACTCCACTCCTGAACAACCCAGAATGAATTTGTGTAAAGGGAGAAGGAACCTAGATGGTCTTCCAGGATTTCAGTGTACCACCAGGTAAACAGTGATATCACGTGCAGGGCAGGAAAGTCAGGGAAAATGTTGTTGAACAAGAGCTTCTCTTAACTTAAAGGAAAACTTGATGAGAGGACAAAGGTTCTCCCGCAGTCAAGGCTTTCCTACTTCAGATAGAGGCAGGAGGACAGGATGCAACTTCACTGTGCAGAAAAGGAAAACAGTCTTCACTAAGTTACGGAAGCCTGAATGAAATCAATAATGGGAGAACTTACCCTGGAGGACAGTCTATCCCAGGACTGTTTCACCAAGGCTTGGTCAAGTGACAACTTGCCATCTCTATGTAATGGTTGTAGTAAATGTTCAATTTGTTTCCTTTTTATTTCATATTGAACTCTGAAGTGCTTAAATGACTAAAAGAGGAAAAACAGTCACCAAGATGGCAATGAGTCAAAAAAAGCAAAAGCAAAGGAAACCACATTTCCTAAATAACAATCCTTCATATTTGGATAACACTCAATATACGTTGTTGATAATAACAATAACAGTCATGATACTAATAGCAACCACCATTCATCAAGCCTAACGATCAGCCTGGCCCCATGCTAAGTGCTTTCTACATATTATCTGCCCTGACAATAAGTTCTACATTTCATATTCAATTAGCACATCCCAAAATATGAGTCCATGTCTAAATATGAATTGAAAATTCACTAAATTGTGCAGTTACGGTAAAGAACACGAGAATGGCCCTACAGAATCTAACAGATAATACATCTAAAATAATTTCTAAGTCTCAGAGCAAACAAACATGTAAATCCTCATAGAGAACACTGGGGGGAGACGGTGAACAAGCATTTTACCACAGTTACTTCCCATTCCCTCTAACTTAATGTAATTATAAATGCCAAAATATAGAATCAATCTTCAATTTCATTCCACAGAATTCTAGGAATGTAAAAACTGGGAAATACACTACTGAGTGATAAGTAGAAACAGACAGAAAATGTTGATGACACAATAAATCCACATGTTCCCTATATTCAGATTTCAGGCGGTCTCTAACCCTATTTTAAGAAACTGGTGATCATATTTGGCCTGAAAAGAGTGTTTCTGCTTTATATTCTTCTAATTCTTTTTGTTCCCTTTTATTAAATAACATCTGCACAACATGTAACTTTATAACTGGCAATTTATTTTTTGACAATTTATGCTAAAACTAAAACTCGTTAATAGACTACATAAATACGTTCATTCTGTCCTTGCATTTCTATTATCAGTTTCTTGGTTGAATAATTTTATTTTATTTTTAAGATTTTATTGGGGAATTGGGGAAAGGGAACAGCATTGGGGAATCGGGGAAGGGTAACAGACAAGTTGCTGTCTTTTTTTTGTTCTTCAGTCTAGTTGGGGAGGATCTTGCTGCTCTGGCCCATGTTGGTATCATCATTGCGCTCTTCCCGGATGAGGCAGATCGGTCGACGGCCTCTGCATGTCGCTCACCGCGGCTATTGGCAGCTCACGTGGCCACTCACTGTAGCCCATGGCAGCCCACTGCAGCAGGGGCTGCAGCCCACACCATCGCCGGGGCTTGCACAGCCCAGCTCCAGGTGGAGCTGTTGTTAGCTGTAGAGGGCAGTGTCACTGGCCCTCATATGTGGGATCTGAACCTGGGCCGCTGGCATTCCCAAACCAGCTCTTAACCAATGCGCCACACAGCTGGCCCTAATAATTCTTTAATGTAGCTCATCCCAGAAAATAGTATTTTTTGGGGAAAACATTATATTGAATTTTAAGCAAAAAAACATGATAATGTAAGCACACATTGACTACTTTGTCAAGTTCCTCAAATATAATGTTGATGGCATCACCCATCTACATTCAAGCACCCTTTACAGATATAATTATATGAAATACACACTAATGTAACAGCTAAATCTTTTATTGTCTGCCAAGTTGAATCACTCACATCATGGTACCTCTTTTAGTAGCAAAAAAATGATTGAAATATAATACAGTCTAGAATATATTATATGAGGTATGATTGAAAAATATGGTGAATGTTTAAAAAAAATTATTACAGTAAGAGACACATTGCCATTAATCCCCCTCGAAATGTTCCCCCTCACTGTGAACACACTTAACCCATCGTTCTTGCCACTTTCAGAAGCAGTT
Source organism: Aselliscus stoliczkanus (assembly GCA_033961575.1). Classification (NCBI taxonomy): domain Eukaryota; kingdom Metazoa; phylum Chordata; class Mammalia; order Chiroptera; family Hipposideridae; genus Aselliscus; species Aselliscus stoliczkanus. The sequence goes on from CM066733.1 coordinate 146,171,193, forward strand.
CCAGGAGTCCTCTTTCATGAGTGTCTTTAATTGTGCTGTCGTGGCTGCCTCCGTGTACTGAATCGATTCAGAACATTTTCCTTTCATGGTCATTTTGACTTTGGGGAAGAGAAAGAAATTGCACGGTGCCATATCCATTGAATAAGGTGAATGAGGACACACCGTAATGTTTTTATTTGACAGAAATTGCTTTACCAGAAGTGATGTGTGACACAGAGCCTTCCCGTTGTGATCACAACATTCGCTGAATGCTGCTGCCGAGTGCCATCCAACAGAAAGGCAGGGATCTTCAATACGGGAAACCACGAAAAGAACCTTAGTGACAGTGTGTGACAAGTTTCAACTTGTTTGGTGCAGTCACTCAGGTGTGAGCTATGGTTGAGAGAGGGTGTGTTTTAAAGTGTGCCATAAATCCTTCTCCATCATGACAACGATCCATGTCACACATCACTTCTAGTATACAGCAATTTCTATCAAATAAAAACATTATGGTGTGTCTTCATCCACCTTATTCACTGGATCTGGCACCATGTGACTTCTGGCTCTTCCCCAAAGTCAAAAGAACCATGAAAAGAAAATATTCTGAATAGATTCAGGTTATCAAGGCAGCCATGACAGCACAACTAAAGACACTCACGAAAGAGAACTTCCAGAACTGCTTCAGAAAGTGGCAAGAATGATGGGAAAAGTGTATTTAAAATGAGGGGAATTAATGGCAATGTGTCTTTTCCTGCAATAAATTGAATTTTATTTAAGCATTCACCATATTGTTTGATCACACCTCATAGTTTTGCCACTAAAATACAATGATATTTTAAAAAGGGGGAAAATGTCAAAGTTGCATAGAATAAATTTCAATTTAATGGGAAAACCCATTATATCATTTTGTGTCTTGGAAGTAGAAATTGGAAGCCAAAATCCACTTAATGACAGTGTAATGAGACTGGGGGAATGAACCACAAAACAACCCTGGCCTCAGCTTGAATGCATTGGTGTTGAAATAGGTAGGTGACAGTAGAAACTGATCCCATTAATGAGTCCACTCCAAATATTCACAATCCAATCCTTCATTAAATTCAACCTAGTCTATAGTTATTTTTAATTTGGTACTGAAGTCATTTTTTTGGTGGATTTTTTTTTTTTTTTGCTGTTATATGACATTTACAAAATCATGAGTTCTACAAAAACAATAACTAGATGTTTGTGTTCTGGGTCATTGATAAGACTGAATTCTGGAAATCATGAAGCCTCAGGGCTCTATATACAGTATGAACATATACAATTTAAAAGTATTTATTTACATAGAAATGCAATTATAAAATTACATGCAAACTTAAGATAATACATATTATTTCTGTAAAGACTTTTCTCATTAATATCATTTGAAAGATTAAACATAGATTAAATGGCATACAAGAATCTTAGTCATGAAAGGCTTTAAAAAATTGAAATCTCTTTTCCATACATTACCTGATATTTATCCTGCAAATTTGATTCTATCATCTGTGCCCTTGTCAAGTCTCTTTCAAATTGGTCTATCCAAGCTTTCATTTCCTTCAAAATTAGCCTGTTTTCTCTCTAGAAACCAGCAGATGTTACAATTTTATTAGTAACTATGCATTTAATTATTGATCAATATTTGACTGATCCTGGAATAGACTTAATATTTAATAGGCTTTAATTGTCTCTGAAAAATTTTCTCTCTTTGCACTCTCACCCCTTTAAACTCTCTGAAAGAGTTAGTTCTATAAAAACACTGTAACGATCTCTGAATACTGAAATTATTTTCATTTTTTTTCTCAAGAAACACTTATTTAATTAAGAAAATGTCTGCTAGACGGGAATGTCCTAAGTACAAACAAACAAACAAAAAAGTACTCAGAGCAATAACTGGAATGGGAGTAGAAACATAAGTTTGCAGTTGCTTTTAATCCAAGGTCATTGGTTACCTAGAGGACTATTCCAGATGAGATTAATTTTGACTGAATTCAAGGAACTACCATCACAATAACATCAGACTACTTGTGTATATTGTTGAAAACTACTATTCTGTGTTATAAGCTCCATGTGAACAGAAAACCAATTTATCTTGTTCAATGTGGTATTTCTAGACCCGAACATGGCACCTATAAGGTAGTTCCTAAATTATATGCTGAATAAATGCATCCAGAGCACCACTCTCATCTCAAAAATGTAAAAAAATAAAAATAAAAACCAACGAGATTTACATGCTGTTTCCACAATAATAACAAAAGCAATTCTACCACTGAATTAGTGAAAATACACCAACTTTTCATATAGATTCCTTACTTGGGAGGAATGCCAAATTAATCATAAATATACTTAACATGATTTTTTGGCACTTACAAATAGCTTTCAACTACAGCATTTCACTCAGTGATCATAGCCCTGTGACAGAGATAAAATTGTCTCTGTTGACAGGTGAAGTGACAGAATAGAAAGAGTGCTGGCTATGCAGGCAGGCAAAACTTGTCCCAAATTCTGGTTCTAGCATGTATTATCTCTGGGACCTTGGGCACATCATTTTTGTGTATGTTTTGTTTTTAACCTCTCTGCTGTTATACTGTCATCTGAGGAGTCATCACATACCCTTTCCATGGTTTGGGGGACAATAGAGAAAATCTGTGTAACACACCCAGTACAGAGATTGGCACACAACACTATCACACTTCCATGCCCTCTCTCACTTTCCAGCCCTGCAAAGCCAAGCCTCTTCTTCCTGGAACATTTTCCCCTGGAAAAGGCCCTCCCTAGAGCTCAGCTTAGACACAAACTTCTCTGACCCAGAAGATTTTTCTAACCCAGAAGTCTATACCTGTGGTTCTCAAACTTTCCTGTGCACCGGAATCACGTGGAAGGCTTGGGGAAACACCGATTGCTGGGTCCCACCCTACAACTCTCTGGCTCAGCCGATCTAGGATGGAGGCTGAGAATTTGTATTTCTACCAAGTGTCCAGGTGAATCTGATGGTGCTGGTCTAGGGACCACCACCTTTTGAGAAAACTTCTCTGTGATCTTGTAACAACCTGAGCTCAAAATGAACTATATTGAGTCATCCACTGAACTGTCTCTTCACCCCTCCCCCATATAAAAACTCCTTAGGTGTCTTTTTTACTCCAGTCTAACACAATGTCTGGCATTCAGTGTCACTCAATATATAATTGTGGAAACAATAATTGATTGGCAACACAGTTAATTAGAAAAAGAAATGGAATTGGGAGCCCAGGATTCCCTTCAGCTCCTCCCATGATGGCTCTTCTGAATGAATAGTGACCGTGAGCAAGCCACAGGTCTTATTATCAGTTCACTTTCATGCCCATAAAAGCAGTAATGCCACATTCTTATGCTCTCAGAGGGATGAAATGCTCTTGGTCTACCTGAAACGAAATTTAACATTTGATATGAACTTAGTTACTTCTGATTTTTTTATTGCAATACTGGCATAAAGTTTATCATGTTGATAGATCTTTCACTCAGGCCTGACAGAATATAAAGAAAGATGGGAAAATTAATGTACAGGACAACTTGGACACAGGAAAGAATTCATAAGCATTTATTCCACAAATATTTTTGAGTACTTACGTGTCATAAACTTTACTAAACCATGTGACCCAATATAGAACAGAAAGATGTGATTAAACCCAGGAGGATAAATTAACTGTATAATTACCTTTTTCAGTTAATGACTTCCTGCTTAACTATTTAAAACGTAAAAATAAATCTCTAACTTTAGTTTTATTTTCAATGTGACATATACAAGAAAAACCCAACAGTCATTGTAAATTCTCCCTTTTATTAGTGTTATTAAGTGTTATTATAGAGAAATGAACTGATGTCTTATAATTAAGGATTAGTGGGCAAGTCCATAGGAGTGACTTAGACTGTGAGTAACATTTAATCACACTTACATATGTTATTTGTTCTAATAGGAAAGAAAAAGAAATAACAAAATTAAGGTATTAAAAATGTGTGTACTGAGACAAATGCATGCAAAGGAATGGTTGACAAGCTACAGAATGTAGGATGTTTGAAAAGGCATCACTAATTCAAGGTTACTTAAATCTTACCTTAAGATTTTGGATAAAGTGTGCAAAAGGTGGGAAACCTGGAAATATTTCCTAACAATATGAAAAGATAATGTATAGAAAAATAACTTAAATCAGGGACAAAAGTTATATAGGAAACAAGAAAGAAAACAATGGAGAAGCATCTGTCTATAAATAAATAGACAATAATTTTAAGGCTATTGCTATTTTAAGATGTTTTCATAACTTTTGAAAGTTTCGAAGCATTTTAATCCAATGAGGCAATGTAATATTCTGGCATTTGATGTTTTTATTTAATTTATAATAATTGTATGTGGCAATATATACATTTTATAATTGCCTTGAAATAGTAAACATTTTAAAAGAACAATGTAAAGAAGGGTGTATGTGCGTTTCTGTTTTTTTCTCTATAAATACACTCATAATATGTATTTCTGTGCAATTAAGACTGTGCCCTGCTTCTGAAAGCTGTCAGTAACATTTGTTGCAATGGGACAAAGAAAGAGTGAATAAATGACTGAACACTTAATGGGTGAGAGAGATGGGTCAACAGGCCTCTTTTATTATTCACTACTGAGTGCTGGTTATCTAAGGAATACCTTTAGGGAAAAAAGTTTCTTTACCTATTTTATTAGTTGAAGTGAGAAAAGCATAGTACGTTTATTTCCAATAAGAAATTTAGATTTAAAATGGTATGTATAAAATATCTAATTTAAATGAATTCATAAAGAAGACATAGAAATCAAATGAGCCAAAAAAATGGAAGTCTGGTAGATATGCAGATGCCAATATTTTATAAAGCAAATTTAAAGAACTGTTTACTAATAGATAAATATGAGTAGACAAATATTGAGTGACGGCACCAATAGCCCCAATATGTATAGTTTATTAAATCTTAAAAATAGCATTAGGTGGCCATTTAGCTGCATTAAACAAACATAAGCCCTACCTCACAAAAATATAATTTTTTTCTTATACAAAACAGTCATTTTAGATGGTTTTGTCCTACATTATAAATGCCAAGTTAAAAAAAGGCAAAGCTTATAACACATTTTCCTTGAAATTAATTTTTGAAATCATATGCATTCTTTTTTTAGGGAAGCGATAGAGGGAATTTTTAAAAGAACAATAAGTATTTTCTAGATAATGAGATTAATCTCTTCAGAATAAAGCCTCTGTAGTAAAGTACATTAACAAGCTTATATCAGGAATATTTGTGTTTCAAATCTCTAAGCGTTTTTGCTTGTGAACATTAATGAAATCATCCCCTTTTGTTTCTCAGACATTTTCAGCCACAGAATTTACTCATCGGGAGAGATGATTAACGTCAGAGAAATTAAAATAGTGCAAACTCAGAAACAAGATCAGAAATAAATCCATTTGGGTGCTATAAAGACGTTTGAGATGGAAATCAGATGAGAAGCTGCTTTTCTCTATGCTGCATTGAGTCTAATATGCCTTCTTTAGGGCTTCTTATTCGCAAAGACACATCCATGCGCAGTTACATTTGCAAAACCCAGAAATCCCTCCAATGGCTTTAAAGCATGTGCCTCCATCTGTGCTAGGATTGGCACCCAGTCTGTGCCTCTCAGAAATATTTACTTTGCTGCCTGTAGATAAGTTACTCAGGTGCTCAATGTTTTTGACTAAATCCTGGCAAGGAACAAAAAAGACTTCCTGAAATTATAGTTTTTAAGAAACTCATCGAGTTCTATTAAACCCTCGATTAGCTTCATTCAAGCAATCCAGGAAACACCAGTAGTCACCGCTGTTTTGCTGAATTCTTTTACAAAGTCACAGATTTCTATCAGTGCAAAGCTTTTTCCTATTTGAAACATTTGGGCTTATTCCCCTGACCTTTACCTTCCTGAAATCTGTTTCTAAGTTTTCTTAGAAAACACATTTCTAAATTTCTGTTTTTCTTGTCGCTCTTCATTATAGTCTCAAACTGCTCTAAAAAATTCTAGATGTGACCTAACCGATGAAGACAGAGAGATTGTTTTTAACACATTTTGAAAATTCCATTTATTAGTTTCCCTGATGTCACTTTGTCTTACAATTGATTATAAAATCAGTAGTAAATCCATCCTTCTATATAATAAACAAATGCTACTTTTAACAAATTAGGAGAATGGTAATAGCCACTGCTGTTAAAGGCAGGGAAAATGGGCGTCCTGGTGTGCTGGTTAGAATATAAAATGGGACAAACTTTCCGACAGGGTATTTGAAAAATCATTTCAAAAAGCATTAAAAACCTGTATGTTCTTTAGCCTAGGAAATTCACTCCTCAGAAAGAGATGTAAAACAGTACTTTATTACAAATTGTTTATAGAAGTATGGTTTATAATAGCAAAAAATCAGAAATTTTCAACAATTAAAATTAGATAAGTAAATTACTGTACATTTATATGATGATCTGGAAAGAACAGCATCGAAGACGTTTTGTAAAATGTAACAGAAAAGAAAAATTATAAATTGTATCTACACTGTGATTCTATTTTTGTTAAAATATATGTACCTACATTTACGCAGAAAAATGTTGGGAACTCACATTAACATATTTCTTTTTTAGGATAGGTTCTCTCTCAAAGGCCAAATACAGATAATTTTCTTTTTCCCCCAAGATTTTTTTAAATTATTATTTATGACAATGAATAGTGTATTTGAGTAGTATGAAAAATGTAAATGTTATTTAAACTATTAAAGGCTCAAAAATGTAATCACAGTGAATAATTAGAACTTTTACAAGTTTGCCTTACTTCTATATGTTTACCATGAAAAGCAATTTATATAACAAAATCGAACAGTCAAAATTAGATTTCATCAGATTGACCAGAACAAGGGGGCAGGGGCTCTAGACTTGGATGTGCAAATGATGTGATGGATATAAAATTATCTAAAATGGGGTTTCCCAAGACTGCTCTCTTTCCTCAGTTTTAATCCATCAGTGTTATATATATCCAGCATTTATGAGTAGTAATGTTTTCTGTGTCGTATCCAACATACAAATCAGAGAAGTCTTTTCCTCTGTTCACCTCCCCAGTTTGTCAGTTGCTCTCATATTAAAATGCATTGCAATGTAATAATTTGAAAACAGCATGCTTAAAAATCGGTCACTATCATTGAGTCACTATCAATACTTGAGGAAAAACAAATACTTACATCATTCTCTTGCCCATCAGCACCTGTATTGTGTATGTCAGGGTATTGTTTCAGGAACTGGGCTACATAAGTCATAATAGACTTCTCATCTGGTTTATCCACATCAACATCTGGAAAAGCAAAACCAAACGTGAATACATCAATTAGCATTAATTAGATTAGAATAATACAAGCTTTGAAATCTAGCAAACATAACAAAAGACTCTGTCCTAAATGCAGAAGAAAAATAGAACTATTAGTTAGAGACTTTGGGTGGTGGGGGGTCAAAAGTACTCTGGACAATAGAAAGTGGAAATTTTATGATTCATAAAGATGACACATTTTAACTAAAAGCTTTTAGGAAAGTAGTACTAGTCTCATTTAAATCTTCATATGAATTGATCAGAAATCTAAGATACTATATGATTATGCAGACATTCTGTCTAGTTAATAAAATACAAATAATATGAAAATTCCAGAATTGGGGCAATATTTAAAACACCGGGGTGGAATTGAATGCAAATAACTATATAGCTTGTACAACTACACATGGTCAAGTATAGATACCTCTAAACCCCCACAAATTTTGTGTTAGCAAAGAATAAGATGCCTTATATTCAGTTTCTTAGAAACCTCCTCCATTGTGGAGTATTCTCTCTAAATTACTGCATTTTGGGCAATGAAGTACTTTTTCATGGAGACACAGAGTCTGAAAAGATTTCAATCATTGTCATTTGAAGTTTATAGATGTTTACCTAATAAAATCAGGCAAAATGTTTATAAAAATTTAGTAATTACACATGGGAGTAGGACTATATAAACAAAAAGTATTGAATGCTGTAGAAGTCTTTTAAACATCCCCTTTAAAGACAATGAAAAAAAGTGATTACATTTTGGAGATTACCGATATAAAACATGTACCTACAGTGTAAAAAATTAAAAAAAGCAAACAAAGAATCTAAATCAAAATATACAACTGTCCTAATATTTTGTAATGTTCCTTGTGCTTTGAGATAGAATTTCTAAGGACTACCAATATAGCATCGAAAAAGTGCTGCAACTCAAATGACAGAAAAGGAAAAAAAGATAATGTATTCTGGAATTTGTTAGATGACTCAAAGATGATTTGGAAATGACAAGCCTGCTGACATGAAAGATACATGTGAAGAATGAGTAAAAATTTATGAAATGTGAAAGTGGAAAGAAAAGCAACATTTAATACATGATTTAACATAGTCCATGCTTTTAAGTACTTAGGTAACTAAATCATAAAATAATTATAATAAACATTGGTCTATTTAACTGTACCCCTAAAAGTTTACACATTAAATTTGACTAAATAACTTTTTGATAGGGAAGTTCTCATTAGGAAAATCAAGGATCACCTTATTCTGAGATAGCCTTGGATTTGGGCAATCTCACTTTCTGATCACCAAACAAAATAGTAAGATCCTCTAGTGTTGTGGATATGAAAGAATCATTTATACTCTCCTCCCATCTCACTCTAGGAAAAAAGTCCATTTCTGCTGCATCCTTTGAAGGTGAGGACTGACTGGGACATGTGTGTGGCTTTTCCCTTCAGCTGAGTAAGTGGGATGGATAGTATTAGGTCTTTTTGTGCAGAAACCAGGTGGGAAGCCTTGACTGTCCTAGTGAATTGAGGAGCCCTCAGCTAGTTCCTAAAATTGCTAGGGATCACCAGACTGCTCCCCATCTCAGAAGAGACTAACTAGGGACCTGTAACTTGTCTTGAAAACACAAGTATCTCCACCTAGACACTGTTTTTGAGCTAGAAATGTTCATTCTGAAATCTCACCCTTAAATATAATTTGCCTACACTGTATTTATATTTCTGCACTCACTAACAAATGTTTCCATAACTGCCAACCCAAATAAATTATCAGTGATATTTGGAAAATTCACTTTGACCCTTTCATTTCAATATAATAACTTAGTTTCATAAAGTTTATTAAAGGCATCAAATTTGTCTCTTGAAAGTAGAAAGAGTTAACTCCATGTCCAGAAAATCTTAATATTCACAGTCTTGCAATGGAATGGAAAATATTAGTCAATCATTTGTGTAGTGTTCTTGATTGACACCAAAACACTGGATGGTTAACATCATTTCAAAGTATTTAATGACTGATATTTTAAAGATAACACCTTACATTACCAAAAATCTTTTATTTCTTCCCTACTATATAGAGTAATTCCTTTCTCCTGTGACATGACCCAGCTAAACATACACTTCTAAAACTTTCATTCCACCCACCAGTGTAGTAAGTAGGTACCATTCACCTAGCTGAACCATCGATGTCCAAGTGCTGTTTAGTGCAAGAGAGTTATAGTTTGCTCCCGAATATAGAGGCAAATATTTTTTCCAAAAGAAAATCAGTTCAGGAAGATATTATTTCTTTGTGTTTCTCTCAAGTGTTCTGGCCTCTAATAGAGTCTTGAAAGTCACCTGCAATTTCTGGGTGTCAGACATACAAGCCTACTGAGTTGGGCCAACAATTACTCAACGTACCTTCGGGATCTAGCAACCTGGGGATCCCCAGTTCCGTCTCCGCAATAGTGAAGGCTTCCTCCAGATTTTCTCGGTTGGATCTTCCTCTCACCCTCTCCAAGTCCACTAGTTCTGGTCGGATGGCATGGATGACTGAGTGAAAGGCCACCCCACTTCTCCAGCTCCGCCCAAAGTCTTTCACTTCTATTCCAGTCTGCCTACGTGTGAGAAAAAGGTAAAATCATGTCAAATTCTGAACAGATGACAGGCATTTGCCTCAAGGCCTCATGCAGAGCTCAGTCCTCTCCAGCAAACGAATGATGAGCAGTTAGCTATATCAGTTAACTGGTTTTCAGAACATTTTGAGGACATTTAAGCAAGATGATAGTTTTAGAGGGTGAGAAGATAAGATATAGAAACTCTGGTTCCATACTTCTATATTAGATTTTTCAGTAATAGAGATATTCAATGTAAAGCACGTTTTGAAAGGAAATCAACTCAGAGAAAATGGTCTGGAAACACTTTTTTAAAAAAGGAAAAATTATAAAAACACCAAACTTGATAATAATTCATCATCACATATTTTTTGAAAAAGTACCTCACATATTGCTAATGATAATGATGAGTAGGCTATGTTATACATACAGTTACAACAGACATCATAGGTAATAGACGTTGTCTAATGTGTCTGGCTTAAATCAAATGCATTAAAATGAACAAATGCAAATGTATGTGGTCATAGCTGTACATCAGACACAAAGGAGCCAAACAATTCCAATTACCCCACTGATCAATTTTTTTTAAAAACTCTTTTTTTGGAATTACCTTGAGGGTATTGCCCTAATGGCAAGTATTTGTTCTGTGGTGGTGGGTGATCGAAATTAAGAAAGTGACTCAAGTTAGTACTCTTAGTTTATTGTTGAAAACAAAAGTGAGGCAAGCTCATGGAAGTTTTTCTACTTATAACTTGTTGATTGTCAAGACAGTTCCAAAAAGAGTAACTATATCTTTGCGCAATTGCAACATCCCTTAAGTCTGAAGCCTTTCAAGGTAATCCATTAATTAGGCAACAGTCAATAGATAAAAAATTCTGGTAGTTTCATTTTAAAAAATTAGTCTCGGGCCGGCCGAGTGGCACGTTGGTTAAGAGCTGGCTTGGGATCCAGAGGCCCCGGTTTGGATCCCACATATGAGGGCCAGTGACACTGCCCTCTACAGCTAAGATGGTGAACAACAGCTCCACCTGGACTGGGCTGCTGTGAGTCCCTGGGACAGCATAGCTGCAGCCCCTGCTGCAGTGGGCTGCCATAGGCTACAGTGAGTGGCTGGCAGCCAGTATGAGCTGCCAAGAGCTTCTGTGAGGGGCCGTCCAGCCAGCGACCGATCTTCCTCACCCGAGAAGAACACAATGACGATACCATCATGGGCCAGTGAAGCAATGTCCTCTACAACTGGACAGAAGAACAAAAGGACAGCAACTTGTCTGTTCCCCTTCCCCAATTCACCAACGCTGTTCCCCTCCCCCAATTCCCCAATAAAATCTTTTTAAAAAAAATAGTCTCATTACTGCAGAAATAACATTACTGAAATCTTTTCTTTTTACCTTATATTTTCAAAATTTCCATGTAAGATACAATATATCTGAATGATAAACTGATTAATAGAGAAAGTTGGTAAGTGCCCTTAAATTTTATCTTGGTAAACTGAAGATTCACTTTAAGTTATGTTTTACCAATATACATTCAGTTTGCATAAAATATGTTGTCCTAAAAAGGGCATCATTGGCTCTAATCGCTGTCTTTGCAAATAAATATTTAAAAAACAATTTTATGGAGTCCAGTATTTACAAAGTAACTGTGAGTCTCCTCTTAGCTCTTTTAGAGTTCCTGTCTTTGGTAGTACAAATATAATATTTTTCAGCCAACGTCTGACATACTGGCCAATATCCATCCAGTTTGAGCAGTATGTTCCTGGTAAGTGTTCATTTGTACATTTGTCTCTGGCTTCATCTTACTTTGCTACATAAATTTCCTCTTTGCCCACATTTCCTCGTTTAAAACTGTTTTTGTATCCACAATCTCTTAAGCCATCTCAAATTATTTTTTAACAAAATAAGGTAGGCTGTAAATAAACAATTAGCTAATAAATATTCTCAGGTAATTACATGTTTTCAGATTTTCTTGAACTTGTTTATTGTTTTAGACATTTTAAAAAATATATAAAATGTTTCCCTATATACTTGCTATGTTGGAATAATGTAAAACATTAGTCATTTTCTTCTTCTATATTTCTTGAATACACACACACACACACACACACATACACACACTCTCTACACTGTTTTGTTTTAGAACAAAGTACTAAGTGATAGTCCTAAAAAGTTTTTATTTTAATCCAAATCTCTCATTTAAGAATCTTTGATACAAAATCAAAGAAACTTAAACACATCACTAAAAGAAGTGATGAAGTATGTTCTGTTTACAGACATTTCTGTCTCTAATATATATTTACTTAACTTATTTTGAAGGGATCTGAGATACAGATCTTCATTTATCTGGCTATCTTTTGTACTAAAATACAGTTGTTCTTAGACATTTGAAAATAAGATAGGCTAATGTCAGGTATTCTATAACCAATGCTTTCATTTTTGAGACAACATACTTATAGTAGATGAAATTGGTAAAAAAAAAAAAAAAAAAAAAAAAAGCAGAGGGAAAGAGAAGGAAGTTAACTATCCTGTGTTGCTGAAGCCAGTTTTTGAATTCTCAAATATTTAGAAATTTTATATGAAAACAGTGAATACACTCTGACATTTTGTCTGATGTTTTCTGATTATTTTATCCTTTCTCACCATCTTCAGTCTTTCTAAACTGATAAACCTGCAGACTACAGAGTCTTACAGATTATCATTTTAGAAACATGTCATACACTAAAATGGGTACAGATTCTCAAATATTTTATCCATGTCAAGTAAGAAGCTGCTTGAAAAATGCAGACTGGGATAGTGTAACAAGCAGCTTTTAGAAAAATTATTAACAACTCGGTAGCATAATGGTATCATATGCTCATGACAGAATTTTTATGGTAGAGAACAGTAATCTCCCTGAATCTCTACAATCCATGCAGCTGTAAAATAAATGGATCTCATTGATATACTGATACGTTGAGAACTCGTGAGTCCATGAATCTGGACATTTATACTGATGCTAAAATACAACTTCCATCGATGTTACAAACATACATGTTGCGGAAGTGACTTTAGTTATCTTTAGACTTCTGCACATCTCTGAAGCCCCTCACACCATATGTGAGACCAAACAAATGCAGGAAACCCCAACAGCTTTCACTCTGAGTTTACTTCAAGCTATTATAATATTGCATGAAAATCAATTTAATTTCAGTTAATGTGATGATATGTGAAACAATGGACAAGAAAATATCACATTAGAAGAAAGTTTTATTGTAGTAGCAGTATGACAAATGTGATCCCAGTTTCCTACCTGGCATGTTTCTTGCCCAATTAAACTGCAAAAGAGACTAGGAACTCCTGCTAAAGATGGAATGCAAACAGCATTCCAGCAATGTAGGAAGGGCTTTTCATTTCATCTCAATTACAGTTTCTGAAGAGCCAAAAGCTTTGCTTTCAGGAATATTTTTGAGTACAACTTGAATCACAAAAATATACCCCAAGTTAGAAAACCAACACACTTTAAAAATGAAATAAAACTATATAAATTAGTAACACTAATTTCATCTTCTTTATGTTTACTTTTCTCTTTCCTTATTCTTCAAACACTTTAAATTCTTTTCTCTCCTTATTTTTGCTCCTCAAATACTTTAAAAATAGAACTCCCTATGTTCAGTGCTTCAGTATTTTATGATGATAAGTCTTGTTTACAATTATTTTCCAGAAGTAGAGAATAAGATTCATATTAGACATAGGCATGCAAACAAAAAGAAAGAAAGTGAATGACTTACATGTCATTTAGGAAAATCATTCAAAAACACAACTTCTATGTAAAGAGATCTTACCACTGACAACATCTTGCCACCAAATGATGATATGATCAATTAAAAATTCTATTGAAATTTCTGTGAAAAGATATGTTTTGAAAGTAGTACTTTTCTATTCAGCATTATCATATAAATAGACCCACATATAGATCAAAGTGATTTTTTTTTTTTTTTTTTGAGGGCAGTGTCACTGGCCCTCATACGTGGTACCGAACCGGGGCCGCTGGCTTCCCAAGCCAGCGCTTAACCACCGCGCCACTCGGCCGGCCTAGACCCACATATAAATGTAATATATCTAGAAGGAAAAAAAATTGAAGCAAATTATCTGTCCGTAAAGCTGGAGATGACAAAGGAATCCATATTCCAGATAAAGGATAAAAACAAAGGGAAAAAATTGAAAAGTAAAATTGCTAGAAAGTCTCAGGAAACAAAAACAAATACAATTATTTCTAAATGTGGACCTTAGTTCACACTATCATTAAATAGAACTGAATAGTCTTACGAAGAAAAGATCAAGTTTAAACCTCAAATTTATCTGTGTAAAGATTACTTAATAGGAGCAAAAGTCCAAATGATAACTTAAATAGAATTTAAGTTATCACGCTACTAATCAAAATATGGGGATTAAACAACTGAATTAAGCAGGCCCAATCACAGGCATGAAGAAAGAACTGGTTTCATTGCAGCATTTTCCTATAGCATTAGTAATGATTTGTGCTTATCTTTTAATTCAAGGAAAAAGTGAAACATGACCCGAAGCAAAGCCATTCATTCAAAAGTCTCCTCACATTTTGCAGCCTTTGGAGGAGGACACACTCAGTCATAAACTGATTGCTCAAGTTATTCAAGGGTTTCAAATGTAACCAAACTCTCGGTACTTACTTGGCCGCGGTGAACTGAACCCACTTTAGCAAAGTCTTCTTAGCATTTCCTTGGATCTTGGTGGCCACCTTCCGCTTACTGGGGGGGCTGGCGGTCTCCGAGCTGACTGTACTGTCCACAGAGGATGCACTGCCCGACAAGGACTGCAGCTGCGGCAGGTTGCTGGTCAGCTCTTCAATCTGTGCATTAACAGGTGGCAAAGGCGAAAGAATTATCTTGGTTCTTCCTTCCTCACTTTTCCAACTAAAAACGCCCTAGCACTTCTGACAAACTGTCAGCTCTTAAGGGGCAGGATTGAGTCTTCCTCTGCTTTGTACTTCCTGCTGCATCTAAAACTGTACCTTATACACCGTAATAAACACTCATTAAATACATGCACGAATTAATAAGTAAAAGCTAATGGTTCTTCAAACTCACAGGAGGTACACCACCAAAAGCGAAGCTTAATGTACACTATGGACTTGGGGTGATGATGATGTGTCCATGCAGGTTCATTAATTGGAATAAATATACTACTCTGATGTGAGATGCTGGCTTTGGGGGAGACTATGCATGTGTGGGTGCTGGGGGTACACTCAATTTTGCTGTAAACTTAAAACTGCTCTAAAAAACACAGTTTATTTATAAAAAAAAAAATACACCACCCAATGTCCAGAACTACTATTCTGAATGGAAGAGCAACTTAGTTTCTCCCCTTGCTGTCTAGTAGGAGGATAGACTGCTCCCTTCCAGACAACAAAAAAAGCTTTCTGAACTTCCTATGCCAACATTTCATCTCCACTGTGTCCTGCCCACTTGTCAGATTGGGTACCTTTGCCAGAATTCTTTGGAGAGTTCTATCTACAACACCTTTTCAGGGAAGAGAGGAAATTCTGCTACCAAAAAACAATGGATGTGTGAAGGCCACGTTTCTGCGAACCCGAGGACCAGCCCCACAGGTATGACAAATGACAGCATTATGAAAATGTCCACCCCTGCCTCCCTCCATGACAGGATATCAACTGAAAAGGGAGCTTTAGCACAATACCTGGAAATACAGAATAATGGTCCACACCAGTCCGAGAACGATTGACGGTCGGCCATCAGCTATATCAGTGGAGTTAATGTTGACTAATTTAATCTGTTTAAAAAGAAAAACAAAAACTGTGCTAGTTAGTAATGTACTGGAAAATTATAACCCACTTATTATGCAATAATGAGCACTTTATTAGACAACAAGACTTGGTCACACCTGTATAGTGGTTCACACGAGTAAGTAGGGTAAGCCAGAAAAACAAACAAGCACATGGTTTCAGTGGAAATTTTAGGAGCGTTTCATTAGGTGCACATAATAAAAATAACTATAAAATGAGTTTCAAAAAGGTGTTTAAAGTTGAAAAAAATGTGACATCATGCAAAGAATTACCAACAAAGTGACACACAGAAAAAAAAGGGTTATTTCTTACATTCAGAAATTCACCGCAACTGAAAAGAAACTGGGAATAGTTTAAGATGCACTTACTTTGAACTTTGTTACCAAAGAGCATGAAACCTATGTTCTCTTTTACCTAGAAAAGTCAAGAGTTTAAATTTCTAAATTTGTACTAACCGGTGATCCTCTGTACATGGACTGGCATGAAAAAAAAAGGGAGAAGATGACATACACACATAAATAATCTTTTGACATCAGCGTTATTTGTTCAAGGTGAATAAAAATATAGATAGTAAGTTTAAAGCATTATTTGGGGAATACATTTTAGAGACAAAGGAAAGCCAAGAAATAATAAAGAAAAAGAGACTCAGGGTTAAGCTCCCTACTTTTGACCACTGATAACTATAAAGTATTCAGGACAGATGTTAATCTGTCTACAGTTGTCCCCAATTATTCATGTTAATGCCTTCCCAACTATTAAAAAGGTATTCCCAAAGTCCACACAAAATGGATTTTATCTCAGTCTCTATAGAATAGAATTAACAACTGCTCATCTTTTTTATAATACCTAAACCAATACAAAATAATAATAATAAAGTACACCTTAAACTTCTAGCTCAATAATTCTCAGCCACGATTTAATGAGGTGTGTTATTAATAATAATAAAGCTTAGAAGTTTGTCAATGGTTGACTTTAATAAAAATTTATCAGATGAGGGCCGGCCGAGTGGCTCAGTTGGTTAAGAGCTCGCTCAAGAGTGTGAGCTGAGCTCTGAGCAACAGCGGTTCGATGCCCAGCACGAGCTGAGTTGCCATTGAGCTGCCAAGAGGTGGCAGGATGGCTCAGCTAAAAAAAAAAAAAAAAAATTATCAGATGCAAAATCATCCAGCAAATACTTTATGCTTGAGTAATTCCTTTAAATTTACCCATTATTCATCAATAAGGGTAGTGTAAAAGCTAGCACAAAAATCACTGGAAATAATTTGAGGTACATCTATGGGATTTTGTCTCACTGGTAATGTTCATTCATTATATTCAGAGACAGAAAACATTGAGAAATGCCATAGATTATAAGTGTATGTGTCTACTAGTTTTAAACCTAGCATAGTGTAAGAAATATAAAACATGTTTGTGGAAAATAAAGAACATCAAATTTCTTTAACTTTTTATGACAGAACCTATTGCAATCTTTATAATCATTTTGATTACTCTGTTTTGAAACTTCTCCAGAATTTTAGTATCCATGGACCACAAATTTATAATATATCATAACAACCATCAGATTACAGTTGGCCCTCTGTATCCTCAGGTTCCAACCAAGATCAAAAATACTCTAAAAAAGTTATGTTGTTGCTGATGTGTACTATGTAGCTAGACCTAGGATGGCTGTGTTTGTACTGAACATGTACAGACTTTTTTTTCTTCTCATTATTCCCTAAAGAATACAGTGTAACAACTATTTACTTAGTATTTACATTGAATTAGGTATTTTAAGTAACCAAGAGATGATTTAAAGTGTGTTGGAGGATGAGAAGAGATTATATGCAAATACTACACCATTTTATATAAGGGACTTGAGCATCCTTGGATTTTGATATTTGCAGGGCGCCGAGCCAATCCCCCATGGATATGGAGGGAGACTTGTTTCACAGAGGACAGATTATCTCCTTCTCCTTGTATCATTCTTTTTGAAAATGTGGTTGAATATAAGTTGAATTTCCTACCTCAACCCAGATCTAGCTGTACTATGAAGTTAACACACTCAACTTATTATAGAATCTAATGATCTTTTGCTCAACTTGTACAGAAAAATGTTTTTCATGATTATTTTCTCTCCTAAAAACTGTATGTTCCACAATGGGATTATGGAGCACAGGTTTGTTTGTTTTTAAATCTCCTTTCCTTTACAAAATCCTATTAAGCTTACAATAAATTGTTAATAGCCTAGGAGGGTAGGATGGGCAATAGAGTAGCATCCAAAGAGCCTGAAAAGTTTCCAGAAGCCAGAAAAGAGGATGAGATCACAATAGATGAAAATCAGAGCAGAAGGATAGTGGACCACTGACTCTCGAAGTGAGCTCCTGGGAGCAATAGCAAGCATGTAACCTGGGAACTCGTTAAGAATGCGGAATGTGAGACCTCACTCCAGATCTGATAATCCAGATAATAAGAGAGTGCTGTCCAAGAATCTATTTTAACAAGACCTCTAGTTGATTCTGCCACATGTTAATGTTTGAGAACCCTGGATTAGACAATTGTATTTGGCTTGTGTTATCTGGACAATTTTGATTTTGCAAGCCAGAGGCCTGTACGGACTGAATGTGTGTCCCCAAAATTTACATGTTGAAATCCTGACCCACAATGTGACTTTATTTGGAGGTAGGGCCTTAAGGTTAAATGAGGTTGTAAGGGTGGGGCCCTGAGCCAATAGGACTGGTGTCCTTAAATGAAATGGAAGAGTCCCAGGAGCTCTCTCTCTACTCACACAGAGCAAAGGTCCTGTGAGGACCTACAGAGAGAAAGAAACCAACCCTGCTGACACCTCGATCTTGGACTTCCAGTCTCCAGAACCTTGAGAAAATAAATTTCTGTTGTTTAAACCATCCAGTCTGTGGTATTCTGTTGTGGTAACCATTGTAGGCTAATACAAAGTCCACAGATGTTTCCAAAATAGATTCAAATTATTTGGGAATAAGTTATTAAAAATGCAATTAAAAGTCCAGATTACCAGCTTTTCTTGATAAATTGGAAAATTTAATTAATAGATGCATCACCCCTCCATACTACTTGCTTTCTATGCTGACGTGTCAGGTACATCATTCTAAACAGTAATACCAGTAGCCCATTCCCTGAATTATCTAATAAATAAGTTAAATATATTAAATAAACAGATTTTAATAATAATGCAGATTACTGGCTTTCCTATTCAATAGGAAAACCTGGGATCCCTGTGCTGGCATTTCACTGGGGGTGACCCTAGTTGGAACGAGTTGAGTATTTGCTTCCCTCTTCAAGGCAGGCTGGGGACCAGTCAGTCCTCCTCTTACAATAGTAAGTCTCTCACTCACTTCATCTTTTAGATCACCTTTCTGAAACTAATGGGAATCAAAATTTATGTCCCTTGTCTGCACTATGGCAAGTTGGAGGAAAGATGGACAGGGGTGGCCCCTTGTATTACTGTTTGGAAGGATCCACCTGATTCCTAACTGGAGAGAGAAACTTGTGGAAGTGGAGATGGACCTATTCATTAGAGTCACACATGTAAATGTTATTAAACACAAATCTATGCTTTTTTTTCAATAGGCCTATAAACAAGTGGAAAAGAAACACAATGGTAGTGTTTTCTCCAGTAAAACTTGAGGGAGGAGTGCCTTCATGATTCTTTAAATACACTAAACACATTTTCATTTATCTCCAGAAGAAATCAAAATGGAAGACAAAGTACAAAGATCAAAGACAGATTCCTCATACTATGTTTGAGACATAAGTTCTTAAATGTAAAAAAGAAAAGTAAACAGTAAGAGAAAGGGCACACCAAAGAGCCTTTGAAAACTCCTATCTTCCCATAGTCAATTATTTTCTGAACTTATGGAGAAAGAAATGCAAGAAAAAGTAGCCCCAAACTATGTATTTCAGGAAGATTTTTTTTTAATTAAAAGAGATTAGGGGTTTGTAGGTACAGAAGAGAAATGTATTACCTCTGTCCTTAGTCAATATAATGTTTGAAATCTGAATTCTCAACCTTTTAAAAAATTATTATTACTTAGGATTGTTCTGTGAAAATGGACCTTATGCACACAAGTCTTCTGTGAAAACAGGGCCTCTTTACAAACAATGCCTTTCAGAGATTAGGTTATTAATTTTTTTCTCCAATCTTTATTAATTAATACAAATAATTTTATTTTTATATTCTAGCAAATTGACTGAACTTTATACAGATTCACTGCACTACCAACTTATCAAGCCGTAAATTATTTAAGACCTAGACTCTAACTTTTCTTTAATTTTGTGTTTTCCAGAGCTCCTGTCTTATAGAAAGTAATTATGCAATTGTGGAGTAAATGAATTAATTTAGTACATATAGACAAAGAAGTAAATAATGGATCATTTTACTTTCCAGGAATATCTGGATACGCATTTATAAAGTTGGTTTGGGTATTGCAAAACACATACTTCCTGAATTCAACAAATTAGAAAAGTCTAAATCTAAGGGGACTGGTGTAATCATTTTGGACAAAACTATGTACACACTTCCCTTTTGACCCAGCAATCACACCTCTAGGAAATTACCCTGAAAATGCACTTCCAATAATATGGAAGTAGGTATGCACAGTTATTAATTGCATCATTGTTTCAGTCTGAATAATATTAGAAACAATCTAAATGATCATTCATAAAAAAGTGTTTAAATAAACTGACACATTCAGGGAATAGAATACTAAGCAGCTGTGAAAATGAATGAGGATGGTCTCCATGAACTGATTTGGATGATTTCCAGGATATACTATTAAATGAAAAAAGCAAAGTGCAAGAGTGTATCTATAGCCTGTTACCCTTCATGTAAGAGAGAAGGTGGTGTATGAAAATACATCTGCTCATTTGTGCAAAAGAAATACAGGCATGATAAATGAGAAACTAGGGAGGGTGGTTACCTAGAGGTGTGAAGTGAGCGAAAGAGAAGGAAATGATAATGGAGCAGTAAGAATGAGGAAGGAGTGGCACTTCTCTAAGTATAACTTTTACTCTTAGAATCACAGGAATGCCTCGCTTCCAAAAAAAAAAAAAAAAAAGAAGTAGTGAATTAGAAGGGGTGTGTGTGTGTATGTGTGTGGGGGCGGGCGTTACCCAAACGGAATATTACTCTATTACCTAATTCTATTTCAAATTAATAACATAACCACACTAAAAGGGATGGGAAGAATAGAAATAACCTGCATAAATTTGGAAAAACGGTCTTTTGACTGGATATTATAATGCAAAGGACCAAAAGAACTGCACACAGCATGTGCAAACTAGAGCTGAAAAGGGAGTGAGTGTATGGTAGATGCGAGCCAGATTTTCGTTGTAAGACAGAACAGACACAAACAAGCATGGAAAGCTGGAAGAAGCCTTGTGGCGTTGGACTGAAATCAGACACGTTGGCTTGAACGAATGGCTTAGACACACATGTATAGAAGAAGCTATGGAGAGTGCCAAAGTTATGAAAGACAAGGAAAGAATGAGGACAGTGAAAGAGCCACAACAAGCAAACGCCAGGTGTGTTACTCATTAAATCCTGGAACAGAAAGAGGGCACTGAAGGCAAATGGATGAAATGAGACTAACGTCTGTTCTTTAGTTCATACCAGTTTTAATTTCCCTTGTCTGAGAATTGTACATACATACATGTACTATGTGTAAGTTCTTAACATTAGAGGAAGCTGGGCGAACTACACACAGGAAATCTCTGTCTCCCCTTTTTGCCACGTTTCTGTAACTCTAAAGTAATTTTACAATAGTATTATATGGCTATGCTGTATAGATTACAGGCAGTTTTTACTCCACAGCCAATGCTGGCAGTGTCAGAATGCCCACACCGGCTTCTCACAGGGTTTGGGTTTGGCAGTCCCTACCTTCCTTCCTTCCAGGAACCTGAGTGCCGTGCCGATGTTGGCCACTGCGTGGATTCGCTTCAGACGTCGTCCTTGTTCACAAGGCTGCAGACGCACCATGGGAATAGACCCAAACACACACGTCAGAAAAGGGGTTATAAAACCTTTTGAAAATATACTTGAAGAATATTCAGGAACAACCAGCATGACTCAATTTCTACAAAGGTTAGCAGATACATAAAGGAGCATTATCCACACAGCACCTTGAAAGTGTAATAATTTGGTCAATACAGGCATCCATTCTCAGCTTCTCTGTTGATGCTTTTGCCTTTCAGGTTTCTGTATGTCTCAGAGTGCAAATTCATCAAATTCCTGTGCTGTCTATAGGGACTCTCACTCCCTGTAAGTGAGGAAGTATTTATATGAAAAATACTCCGCCTGTTTGAGGGCAGAGTCTATGTGGGGAATCTCTGTACTTTTCTCGTATTTTGTTGTAAATTTAAAACTGCTCTGAAAAAGTAAAGTCTTAAAAACTGTGGTCACGCACCATCTTTTTTTAGTTATACTACCATGAAAGGTTATTGACAATATTAGTAACATTTCTCGGTTTGGATGAGCAAAAATCCATGGAAGCATATGAGCCAAAATTAAAAAGTAGGACTGTGAGAATCAAAATGTTATTCACACAATAGTATGTTCTCGTTACCTGTGTTTGAGTTACTAACATTTATTACGTGCTTTCTATGTGCCACAATGTGAATTATAAATCTCAAGATAATATCAATGAAGTAGATATTACTAAGTTCTATTTCATCTATTGTATTTGTCAGTATACCCACCCCTGTACCAATACCATTTACATTTACAGGAACCAAATGGATACTTGAGGTAAAGTAATTTCTCCATAGTCAGCTAGCTAGTAAAATGCTCTCATCTCTGTGACACCAGGATGAAATAATCTCCCATTTAAGCTCATAACTGAGTATCTCTTACTTTCCAGTTAATCGTGTACCAGATAATAACTTTTACAATATGATTTTAAACATATATTTAAATAGAAAATGGATTTTGAATTTTTTAAAATTTTTATTTATTTGTTACTTGGGAACCTGTTATACATGACAAAATACCATCATTGGTCCATGCATGGTCCACTTACTTATTTAGTTAAGTATCTTCCATAATATAAAAGAACACCTACAAACCTGCCAATGAAAACAAAGCCAGGACCCGGAAATTAAATATGAAAGCCATACCCCTCAATACCACCACCATTCATTCATCCATCTGCCTTCCTATATCCATGGCAACAATCATACAAAATCGAGCCTAATGCTTTCCTCTTCATATAAATTCATTTTATGAATATGCATTCTTAAAAGAATAGTTTTTAGTTTTTAACTTTATATAAGGGATATCACTGTATTAATCTTTTGAGACTTAAGTTTCCACATAATATTTTATTCCTAAGATCCATCCACACTGTTGTCTGTCACTATATTTCATTCACTTTGACAGCCATATTATGTGCCATTTAGCGTCACTCCTTTTGATGTGAATCTGGGCTCTTTTCAGATTATGTCTATTGTGACCTATGCCGCTAGCTCATTCTTGCACATCCCACCTTTGGGACAGGTTATAAAGAGTTTCTTTTGAATGCATACCTAAAAATGGAATTGCTGTATCAGCGTGAATGTGACTTTTGAACTTCTAAAGCAATGCCCAATTTTCCCAAAGTGTTTGCACTACTTTTCACTCTTGTCAGCAATACAAGTATAATCCTATGGATGCATATCCTGTCCAATGTTTGATTTTGACAGATATTTACATATTTTTTTTTCAGTTGAATGTCTGCAACATGGTCTTTTATTGGGGTCGTCCTTTGTGCTTCATTTGATCTGCAATGACGTGAACAGCTCAATCTTCACTAACGTCTGCTCCTTTTGCCTTTCTGCATCTTTGCCCAGATTTCCCCTTGGGTTGTTTGTCTTCATTGTTCTGAAGATGTACTTTATGTATTACTTATATAATATTTTCTTAATCCTTTCACAACATATATGGAGACTATCTTTGACCCATTTTTAATTTCTTTAGTCATTATCTTAGAAGATTTTGATTTAAAAACATTTCTAATGTTAATATTAGCCAAGTGCAGCAATCTTTTATAGTTAATATTTTGTGCCTTACAATTTTTCCCTATCCTGATGTCTTAGAGATATTTATCTATATTTTCCTCTAAGAGTTTAAAGTATTTTTGCCATTAAGTCTTTTTTTTTTTTTTTTTTTTTTTTTTTTTTTATAGGCCATGAGATAAGGATCCAAAGTCATCTTTTTCTATTAGGATAAACTTTTCTCTGTTCCACTTACTGAATAGTCTCTCTTTCCTCCTGTCAGAACTGACATCTACCTCTGACATACACTAAAGTTCTATTTCATCTATTGTATTTCTCAGTATACCCACCCTGTACCAATACCACACTGTTTTAAATGACATAGTTTCATTGTAAGACCTGATACCGAGTAGGACAAATACCTTCTCTCTGCCTTTCTTCTTTGGATATATCCTGGCTAAGTGAGCAAGGTATAGACACCTATTATATGGTCGTATCTCATTTGCATCCATTTTACACAACTTAACCTGCCTTAACTAATGCAATGATCCTCTCTACTGGGCTACTAGCTCTTTGAAGGTATTGAGCATACCTCACTCAGCTTTGCTTTCCTTACAGGGGATGAGGTAGTGTCTTACCCATTATAGAAACTCCAGAAACGTTAGATGAATAGTCACTTATATAATGCCAAACCCAACTGCAGACTTGAGTTCTACTCTAAATATATAATTCTTAATAAAATCACCTGGTGAACATGCAGGGATCTTTGATGCTCCAATTTCCTAAGAGTGGCCACTGTGAACTTTTAAGTGGATTGTTAGGCTCTTCTTACATGGAAAGTGTTAAAGAGTTTTAAATATACTATACAGAAGGCTAACAAAATGGATGAGAAATAGGATTCTCTGCATTTCTTAAACTCTATTCATATTACTTCTATTATTTCTAATTTTCAAGAACAATTCTTCACATTCTTAAAAAAAAAATTTAAGTGTACTTTGGTTGTTTCCATATGTTGGCCATTATATATAAAGCTGCAATGAACATTGGAGCACATATATCATGGATAAATGTTTTCAGATATTTTGGGGTAGATACCCAGGAGAGGGATTGCTGGGTCATATGGTAATTCTATTCTTAATTTTCTGAGGAACCTCCACACTGTCTTCCATAGTGGCTGCACCAATCTGCATTCCCACCAACAGTGTATAAGGGTTCCTTTTTCTCCACAGCCCCTCCAACACTTGTTATTATTTATCTTGTTCACGATAGAAATTCTAACTGGTGTGAGGTGATATCTCATTGTTGTTTTTATTTGCATTTCTCTGATAATTCGTGATGTTGAGCATTTTTTCATATGTCTATTGGTCATTTGTATGTCCTTTTTGGATAAGTGTCTATTCAGGTCCTCTGCCCATTTTTTAATTGGATTTTTGTGGGGGGTTTTGTTGAGTTGTATTAGTTCCTTATATATTTTGGATATCAGATCCTTATCAGAAGTGTTGTTTGCAAAAATCTTCTCCCATTCAGTTGGTTGCCTATTTATTTTGCCAATGAACTTTGATTTTAAAAAACTTAAGTGTAAAATTAAATTTAGTGTTCCTATGTTTATGTGTTGATTTAAAGAGTAACTGTTCCACAAATAATAATCAAGGGGTGTAGAGAAGTCCAAGAACAATAATTTAAAATTCCTTAGGACCTTAAATAAAATCATAGTCAAGAGAGTGACAGTAGGTTATGAAAGGGAGCTGGGATATTGAGGTTCCGCCCTTTTCCTGAGTTGCTGGTGCCATAGGGGAATACTAAGCTATGTGGCTACATTTCCTAGAAGACCATGGTCAGAGCCAGAGTCCTGGGCTATATGAACTGTTGTTAAGTATAGCGTTCTTAATAGAGTTGTACCCATGAGATAATTATAAATTCCCTGAATAGTGTTAATGGTCCCGTGGAAAATGCTCCTGCCCACAGTTTCCCTTTGAAAGCTCTCGGAAAGCCTAGGACACTCATTCCTCTAAATGATTCTTTTCATCTTAATGTGGTCCTGAGGCATACTGTATACATGTTCAAAATTTAAACAAAGATTCCTAAGGTTTATTTATCATTTCAGGGTAATTCATTTATGTAATTCAGAAGCTTGAAGGGCTCAATATGAATAAATAATAACAGGTAAACGGGAAACTATGCTTCTATGTCTGTTTCCCTGCCTATTAAATGAGAATGATAATTCTTTCTGAAATTGATCCTAGCTTTAACATCCTATAATTCAAACTACGAGTATGTTGGAATGAGTATGGCATTTATACAGAAGTAGGATTTTTATATCAAAATATACACTCCTTCTAGAATCATTTCACTTGGCAGTTAAATGCCCATGAAGGTTGGCCAAGTACAGTGGCAGAATTATATTGACACTTAGAAAAATACACTTCTTAAATATACCCATTTGGGTTGTAATGGAGGTTCCTTCAGCCTTCTAGGAAATATCTTTATTCAGGAGGACAAATGAAGACGACCAGTTATATCTGGCAATCAAGGGATTATGTTGGGGTGCCAAAAAAATGTAAACACATGACTTGTATTCATCTTTTGTTATTGGTATATATGGAGCATTACAATTTTAATACAGTGTTTTCCTTACAATTTTAATACAGTGTTTTCCTATCTAAACTGTATATACATTTTTTTAGAACCTGCTGTATGCTTCATTCAATGACTTCTATGTCCTAATGCTAATCCAGTTTATATAGTTCGTATGTATGTCTGTATATTCCAAATTGGCTGTCCATGTGTGTCTTCTGTGATTTTTGCCAAAGCGGAGCCTGAGACAAGGACTCAGGCACGTGTAGTTGATTGGAGAGATGATCCCAGGTAGCATGAATGAGGGTGTGCAGAGAGTGAAACACGGGAGGGGGGAAAGCCAATAAAGGATACACTATTCAGGCTCTCCACTGTGGGCAATTGGGGCTCAGGCCCCCTGAGAATCACACGACGTACTCTATGAGATGTGTAAAATATGCCTCAGAATTGACCCTCCTACAAATGTGAGAATAGAGCATTTATTTATGGACTCCCATCTCTATTGGCTGAGTGTCCATTGGGACCATTAACTCTCCTGCATTTGAGGGCTGCCTTGTGAAATTTGTGGTTTGATAAGCCCTGAGGGCAGAATCCCACAGATATGCTACCAGTGCTGGAGGTGAGTGTAGAGGTGATATCCACCACTGCCTTTGCTGAAATCAGACCTGAGCTGAGATGGCACCAGGGGCACAGAAAGCATCTGTTATAATATTAATCAGATTAGATAAATGATTTACACAAAATGATTATCATTTAATCATTTTGTGTAAATGATAATCATTTTGTGTAAATCATTTATCTAATCTGATTAAGAAGTTATTTTTTCAGAAGTTATTTTTCAGAAGTTATTTTTAGGGTTCCTTACACAACATTAACTGAAATTTAGGGTCAGGCAAAAACATTTTTTTTAGGTGAGCCATCCTGCCATCTGTTGGCAGCTCAGCTTGGGCTGGGAATCAAACCGGTGACCGTGATGCTCAGAGCTCGCACTCTTAGTAAGCTCTTAACCAACTGAGCCACTCAGCGGGCTCTAAAAACATTTTTGAAAAAACTAAATTATGCAAGTAATAATGACTGTATAGCTCTTATCAAGATGAAATAGTTAAAGAAAAAAATAAGTCCTCCCAATTTTGGACCCTGTGTCTAGTGTGTTATACAACATTCTGAAACTATTTCCTGAGCTCCATTTATTTTTGAAGTTGAATATACTTTTCTTAACTTTTAAAAATGTTATTATATTTATTGGGGTGACAATGCTTAGTAAAATTATGTAGGTTTCAAGTGTACAATTCTATAATACATTGCCTGTGTATTGCATGTGTGCTCACCACCCAGTCAATTCTGCTTCCATCACCATATATTTGACCCCTTTACCTTCTTCTACCACCCCTCTGCCCCTTACCCTCTGGTAACCACTGATGATGTTAAACTTCATTTACAAATAGTTTATGTGTGCACACTACTTAGTTCTCTACCACTCTGAAATTAAAAATAAATAAATAAGCCAGAAAAAAAATTATTATTTGAGCAATGTAGAAAAATATTTTTTATAGGTCACCATCATTTTTTTTTTTACTCTGCTGGTTCTGCTGCGCATAAAAACAAATGATTCTGAACATGCTGTTCCTGTTACAAATGACTGATGATGGAGGATGTCCCCAAGTGTAGGAAAAAATGCCATGTTCATTTCAGGCTTAATTTTCAACAAACAACTATATAAACACACGGGTGTGAACCAACAACCTTTTCCAAATGGAAAGCAAACACTTAATGCGAGGTAGATGTTAGTTTTAGCTAAGCTTGCTGGACACACTACATGTGCAATATTTACCAAGATTACCGACAAAGTTTTTAGCTTACTTCTAAAGTTGCTACTACTACACACAGCGTGTGGGAACAACAAAGGAAATGCATTCCTTGCTCCCAGAAGTGACCCACAATCTAGTGTTTCCTGTGTTTTACTAGCTACAAAAAGGAAGAACTTTTGCCCTTTATGCTCCCAACTCCACAACCACCAACTCCAAATGAGAACAATTTCACAAGTCTGGTCACAGAAAAAATCTTACCAGTTTCTGCCCCGATAGGACCTCTAGGAGAGCAAGCAGCTTCACACCATCTTTCATATCTTCAAAAAGATCTTCTACCACCAGTGGGGGTTTTCGCTACAAAATAAAATAAAGTTAATTAATAAATGCAAAAACTCCTTCTCTCTGTCATACCTCTGCTACTCATTGTGAAATATGTAGGAGGCATTACTAAAATACCTAAACGATTTATTTTGGATGACTGGCAATTACCTTCTGATCGCTGTAACGAGAAAAACAATCCTTGGGAGATAAATTAACATTCAGAAACCTCAGGAGACCTGATGCTTGGGCTCTTATCAATACGTACATACCAGCGTCTTTCTAGAAAGGGATTTTTGACACCGGTGGGAAGGTGTGGGATAAGCGAAGGAAAGGAGGGCACTATCAATATAAAAGATAAGAGAGACATTAAAGCGGCGCCTAAACGGGGAGCAGGCGGTGCCCCAGATACGCTGGATCAACTTCCCAGCTCCACCCTGAGTGAGCACTTTATGGGGCTTAACAGGTGCCACAATTCCATAGGACACCTTCTCCCAGGCACCCTCCTTGGCTCGGGACCTGCTGTGAGAGCCCTGTTAGCATAGGCAAGGGCGCAGATTTCATCTTCCGCAGGTAGGCTGCCTATGCTCTCTTTCACAGCCTGGCAAAGCTAGCAAACCTTCTCTCAGTGTGACACTGACCCCAGGGGATCCCAAGTGCAAGAGAACAGACTGATCAGTGCAAATCCATTGCCACTGCTAGAAAAATAAATCAAGGCCCCCTTTCAATTCATGGAGGGTCTTTTACTTTTTATGAAGGTCATTAAAATACTTAATATACTGGGGCTCATCCAACCTTGAATTAAGGTCTGTCGTGGCTCTGAAGAGAGTAAAGAAGTGATGATGCTAATATTGATGGTCAGTAGTGGGGTAGGTGTCCTCAGATTCTTCACAGAGTAAGGAATTTTTTTATTTATTACCTGGGTTGATCTCTATAGTTTTCTGATTCTGAAAACATGTTAAAGGCCTAATACTGGATCTGACTTTCAACTATCTTTAAAAAAAAATTCTATGTAGAGATATTTAATCTCCAAGTATTTTATTGAAACGTGTCTTTTTCTCTACCCACTGCTATGCAGCATTTATATTTCTCTTATGACTGCATGATTTACAGTCTCTGAATGGTACAATTCTAATTTTAAACACATTTTTCTCTCTATAAAATGAACAACTGAATACATTTTGTTCTCATGCTGTGAAATACATGTTCAAAAATAACAGTTTTCATTTGTAATCACTCCTTTAAATTCTACTATTGACACTGCTTATTATTTATATAGCAAAAATGTAATAGTGATTTTTTATTCTAAGCATATAAATAAAATTATATAGAATAAAACGAGCCATTACAATGAAAACTATTCAGTGCAATAAGAATCAAAATTATTGTATCAGCTTTATGTAATCATTAGAAATACGGTCTATTATTGCAAATGTCCATTTGTATCTTATAATTTAAATACAGTGGAACAATGAGGGAAAAGTTCATAAATATATGATATATTCAGTGAACAAATACAAATAAAGTTTTTCATATTTTTTAACCTGAAAATACATAAAGAAAATTAAACAAGACAGATAATTTTTACAAAATAATAAATATTCCAAGAAATTGGACACCAAAAAAATGATAAATTATATCCATACATCCATTGTGCTCTTATACACTTTGAGGAACATTTTCTCTGGACCCCACTTCTGCCTGGCCTGTTCTTCCTCTTGTATCTCTCCTGGTGCTCCACCTGCTTCTGGTCCCTTCCAGCTGCTCCAGGGAGTGGCCTTCCCATCAGCAGGAGCCCACTGGCCTCTCTGCATTGGGCATTGATGGTACCTCATCTCCTTGATCTGTTCCTCCCCAAACCTGATCAGCCTGCCTGGTTTACAGACCTCTTTTCCTTCTCTCTCTCCTTTCTTCCTAACTGTGGCCATTCACCAAACTTAATCCTGACTCCTCTGTTCTTTAGAAAATTTTGTATGGAAGGGTACGACTCTTAAATCCTTCCTTCCACATAACTATTCTCTCCTAGACATTGTTGAGTGCACGGCAGGCTCTCAATGTGTATTGTTGGCTGACTGAATGAATGAATGAACGAATGAATATAGTTTTCTCAAAAAAAAAAAATTCTCTGTAGGCCATATGGCCACCCATCTTAATGGGTCTTTAAATGTGGTATATACTATATGGGCAAAGAAAAATGGTCTCCAGATTCTAAGCAATCACAGACTGCAACACAACGCACACATAGAAGTTCTCTTGTTTCTGAAGGTCTTGTTTCCAGTAGGAACTCTTTAAAACTTGTCGGAGGAATGAATGAATTTCTTAGTCTGTGCATGGAAAAGAATAGATGGTTTTGATGTGAGCACAGATACCTAGAATACCTTCACTTTCCTCTTTCTCCCCTTAGCAAATTCCTGGTCAGTTTTCATCACTCAGCTCCTATGTAATCTTTTTCAGTTATCCAACTATAATTAATTAATCTTCCATCCTAAGTACACTATCGAGATCACAAGGATCACATTCCATGATAGTTATTTACAAATCTGTGTCCCCAGGAACTCAGATCATGGGGCTTCTTGAACACAAGGAAGAAGTTGGATATATCTTTATATACTTAATACCAGGCAGAGTGCTTAGTGCTTAGCTGTCAGGAAGTATGTAGATAGTCACTGAAACACACTCAACAAGAATATCTATAAATACCTTTTGGAATCTTAGGGAGATAAACGCAAATAAGATCATGATGCAAAAATTTCTCTTTGTATAGGAAATATAAGTTGCTTCTGAAAACTTTTCCACCACTGTCTTCCTATACAAAGCAAAGCTATGCAGTCTTATGACTATTAATACACACAATAGAAACTGAGAGAAAATATTTCTCTTTAAAATAAAAATGTATGTGTCCACTTATATTTGTAATATACAGGTATTATATTTTCAACATACTGAATGATAGGTTCTAGCATTATGTAATCATTCTCATTTTAATACCTAAACCAATAAAAGAGGAAGAAATCTTACTGTGAAGAGCTTACAAATATGCATACTAGACACTTATATTTCTACAAGCTCTATCCAATTGCCCCCAATGTAAATATTGTGCAAAACCAAAAAAAAAAATAAATAAAAGAGAAAGAAAAA